>JAAWXA010000009.1:9306932-9359432 GCA_038090715.1 Florisuga fusca
ATATTGATGCTGTAACTTGTTGTGTAGGCTCTTCAGAGCAGAATTCTGCTCACATACCTGATATGACTTTGAAATTCAGATGTTGCCATTTCCAGGTCCAGTTAATATTTTAAAAAGAATAACTGGTTTTAATGAGAAGGAATGGAATTATTTTTATTTATTTTTCTGAGAGAAGGGAGATAGGGGACAGGTGGACAGTTCAACAGCACTACACTCTAGTTATTTTCAGGTAACTAAAACCTCAACTTCAGGAAAAAAAGCTTTATTTAAAAAATAACTCACTACTGACTGACTGTTTTTAAGACATACAGGTGACAATATCTTTGGTTTTAGCAAATGAACGTCTTAAAAGGAATAACAGAGAACAGAAACACCAGAGACAATATTTTAGCTTATTGAGGTCTTGCTATAAGGACTAAATGCAATACTTTGACTATACTATGGTCCTATAGAAAATAATGAGAAATTCAGGACAACATTAGAAATATGCATTAGAAAGTTTAATTTGATTCCAAAGTTAATATTGTTTGAAATTGAAGAAGCTTGGCTATCTTTTTTACCTCTATCTTTCTTTGTATTTTTCTAAAGCCAGTATCTGCAGAACCTTTTACACACTATACAGTTTCAGCTTTTAAATTGTTTTTTATTTTCCTTCCTTTGTAGGCTTTATATTGTTATTCACTCTGTCTAGATATATGACAAATCTCGATTAAAGAAGGTGCTCATGACTGTCTTGGTCTTACACTGACACTTGGATGGTGTTCAAATTTAGCTGAATATTAAAACCTTAGGAGGATTATCCAAATGATCTCTGTAGATCAGTGGCTTTCAACCTGTAGTCTGCCATCTGGGAATCTCTGGATTATTCCTGAGCAGTTCATAAAAATTGACTAAAATCCTAGCCTACTTCAGTTGCTTAAATTCACTACACATCTTCAATGGAAATGTTTTACGACTTTGAAAATCAGAAAGGTTGCAAACCCTTTTTTTAGAGATTTACTCATCAGCTGCTTAGGATGTTATTGATCTTTTCCAAAAAGCAACTGATAACTATGAAAATTTTGCTTACGTTAAGCAGCAGATGGTTTCTTCTGGATAGCTTCAGACTGGAAAACCTTAAAATGTTTATTCAGAAAATTTTCACTAATTTTTCCCTAAAATTCCTTGAGATTTTCTTTTTTGTATGGAAATATTTTTCGGTAGATGGAAACCAGGCCTTGGGAAAGGCCTTTCATCAAGAAAAGCCACAGATGATATCTAAAAAGCAAGCCTTGTGTCATTAGATTAAACCATGCTCGGCAGAAAATGATGAAAATGTGCTATGGAAAATTTAAGAGTCCACAGCTTGAAAATGTTAAAAAAATATTAATTTTTGATGGAGACTTCCCAAACAGTGTTACTCTTCTTGTTTCCTGTATAAGTGGGAAAAGAATAAACTGCATGTGTTTCATGAGGAGGTTCCAACAGTAGTTACATCAGTCACCAAGACCCAGAATTAAATCCTGAGACAGGGTGGAGGCCTGTTGATTTTGGGGGAAAAATGCCAGAGCCAAACCCCAGGCTCCAACCCCTGGGCATATTCCTAATGAGATGCTGGGGTTTTTTATAGACTTTCAGTTGCAGCAACTATTTTATTTTTTTTTAATTATGTGTCTGGTAATGCTATGTAAGTGCCGCGGGGTGCAGCTTATGAAAGGTTCATGAACTGAACCATGCGGTTTGGTTTGTAACAGTTGGTAACAGAATTCCACCTAAAGTTATACGTAGGTGTCACTCTTTGATGAAAGATAAGCTTCTAAGGAGAATATCAGCCCTTCTTATGCAGAAGGGATTGTGTTCTTCCCACTTTCATCAAGTCTAAGGAACCCTTCCCCTGCTGGGCAAGTTAAGAGAACCTGTAACTCGCCTGAGAAATCTCATCTGCTGTTACAACATCAGACATGATTTGCAGTAGATACCATACAGGCATGGCAGACAGAAACTGTCACAGATACCATACAGGTATTGTGAAGTGTGCAATAATGAAATGAGAAGTGATCTAAGAGTCACCGCACTTTCTCTAGTACCTCAGTTTTGATACTCTCCCTTTAAGAGAATGTTTATGACAAAAATCCTTGCTGGCAAAGAAAGGTGCCTCTGGAATGAACCTCCTAGTTTCAGTGAGAGCCCCTGTCTCAGAGAGTCAATAAACACCTCTGTGGGGTGAGAGACTGGAGGGACTCATTGAAAGAAGAAGAGTCTATAAGCTCAGAATGAAAAGCAAGCAAAGGTCCTGGATTTAACCTTGATCTACCTCTGTTGCTCATAGAAAAGCTGACTGCCTTCCTAACTGTGGCTTCTAAGAATACTAACATTTTCTACATATTTTTAACAATGCAAAAGATCAACAAATACTTGTTAAAATCAGTAGTTCAAGACCTTGGAAACATTGCAAATTAGCAGATCAAGAGTAAACTGGGAATTGAGTAAAATAATTCTGCCTGAAACAGTAGTAAACATATGGAATAATTGGCCAGCGAAGCAAGTAATCTAAATGAGTTTAAGAGACAGCTGGACGTTTTTTATCTCAGGAGAGAAAGGACTGAAGGATATAGTGATAAACCAGGGAGGTGAAGATGAAGCATACTGGAAGAAAAGGCTTGATGAACCAGAGCCTTTCTCTAGTCAGCAATTTCTTATGTTTTTAAATGTAATATGAATAGCTCCTGTGTGAATATGCTATTTCTACATAGTGTCACCATGTCTAAAGAAGAAACATTTTGTTTCAGGGGTGGATTTTACTGATGCAGCCCCCACTGCCAGTAATAGATCCGCTGGATCCACCCACTGAACACAAGCGCAACTGCCCCCACTCTCTCCACAAAAAAGTGAATTATTTACACTGTACTTCATTGCTTCAACTTTGTAGTAGTACCCTACAATCCTTTTCTTAGCAAATCTGTGGCTAGTGAAAGATGTGGAGCCATAGATTTCCTCATAGCCTTGAGGAAACATTTCCATTCTTACTGTTTTCTCTTCCACCCATAATATTTTGGAGAAGCCATAGTGTAAACATCATTGATACAGATACTAACAAACAAAGCCAAGTTAATTCCAAGTAGTGTCTCCAGATAGATCTGATTTAGCTCATAGTTTTCTTCCCTGTCATCACATTATTTATTGCAGAAAACAAAAGAGAAAGAGAGAAGCATAAAATATAGCAAACTGGAAACAGCATTCAATTTTCAATACTAACTTTTGTATCCAGGCTCAAAGTTCAACTTCGATGCAAGTCCTACATGTGGTTACCTAACTACCCAACTGCTCCACAAATCAGACATTTGGATGTGTAATTGGCAGGGTTTATGACAGTAATTAATTGTGGTTTAAAATTACTGCAGATGCAAAATTGCACCTCTAGGAAAGGAGGCCAGGTTGAGGCCCTTTCAAAAATCATGTTCTTCAGGTTGAACCAGAAAGATTGTACAGTAAGCTGAATGAATTTCAAAAAGACTTGATTTTCCACTTACTTGCAGTTTTGCTTTTGTTGGTGAAACATCACTGGCTTTAGCACAGTTTTCCTGATTATCACTGGTGCAAATTTTAAAAAAATGGTCTCTGTGTCTGGAATTAGGGGTGTGGGAGGAAGCTGGATGTATCAGTGCTGAGTGTGCAGCTGCACCACTTGTGTTTGGAAAGAGGCATCATTGCCAGCTTCCTCTGTTTAGCAATGCTGGGACAGATTGTTGAAATGCCCATTCTGATGATAAAATGACGATTTCAAATGTCCTGTGGCCATTGTGTCTCTGTCCCCCACTGTGTCAAATGAGCATTCCTGGAAAGAGTAACCCTGGCTCAAAGAAATGCTGTCTCCAGAAATTTAGATTTGCTCCAACACTGTGCAAATAACTCAACAACCAGGGTCTTTTAATAGTAAACAAAGCAGGGAGGAAAGGGGAAAGGAAAGGACTGCCAGCTCTGAGTAGAGATTTAATAGAAACCCCTGAAGTTCTCTATTAGCTCCTTTGTGCCTCATGATTCTACTCTGTGAAGGAAGTCCAAAATCTCCACTATATTATCACAGAATACATATGTCATTGAAGTGTTGTCATGTCTGATTCATGTTCCTGAGTGCATTTAATGAAAAACAGCAAAACAATGTACCAACTTTGTGTAATTCATATAAACTCACAAAATAGACAGGTAGCCATGTCCACTGGGGAGGGAGAGAAATGTGGTCATCTCCAGGATATACACTACAGCTCCAGTTCAGAAATCACACATTAGTTAATTGCCCTATTCAGATATATAACAAAGCTCTTGTTTCTCTTGATAATTGAGATTTTCATTATCCTTCTTTGGCTCCTCAGGAGAGATGATAATAAATCCCACTGTCTACAGATCATGCACTGGGCCCAGGTCCCTCTTTCTGTGCTTCAGTGCAGAAGTATCTGTAATAAAGACCATATTTGCTCAGTTCAATTCTGCTTGGCAGGTTTATCCTTGATGCAAAAACAACCCTACAGAAATCATTCTGTAATCAGGAAATAGATTCTTATCACAGTATATTTTCCATTGGACTCCATGTGTTAGAAACATCTTCTCCCCGCTCCCCCCATTAATTTTCTTTTCTGTGCTTAGATTCATCTAAAGGGTCCCCTTTCTCTTGGGCTAGCACTGCAGGCAATGACTCACCAGAGACTTGTTCCCTAGTGACAGCAATGAGTCTCGCTGGGCTTGCTTGACAAGACGTTTGCCAAGCCTTTACTGCTCACCCAAAAGACTTGGGATAGGAAAGAAACTGTCTGAAAGTTGCTAATATTTTACTATTTATATTTGAAGGCTCATTTGTGTATTTGTGCTAGCTGAGATGGTGCCAAGTTGCAGGGTAGAGAGAGGAGGAAGAACTCCAAAATATAGCCATGGGGCTTTGCTGCTGCCTCACTGCTCTTGGGGAGTTTTTCCTTGGAGATTTCCAAGGAAGAATTAGTTGAGGCAGTGAGTGGAAGACAGGGAATTTGTTTCTGATTGTGACATGGCCCGACCTTATGAATCTATTCAAGTGCTTAGGTCCCTAACACACAATAAAGGTGAATTTTCTTCTTGTCATGCATCTTTTTTTTTTTTTTTCCTTTTGTCCTCCCAAAGCATCTCCTCTGTAATAGTTTTTTTTGACAGTCCATGACACTGGCCTGCTCATCTCTCTCAGCCAAACAGGTCTTCTTCAAATTCCAGAACAGCCTCCTCATCTTTGTCCCCTCCTCTGGTCCCAGCCTGAAATGCAACAGGGAGGAATTTAGGGATACATCGCTTGGCCTGGACCCTTCATTGAAGAATTTACAAAGGGTTAAGTGTTTTTACTTCTGCTAGTGTGATGTACTCTAAAAGCTCTCCTTAGCTTATCCTGCAGACTCAAAACATGGAAGAATTAGTCACTGCTCTGAGAGTTAATTCCTCTCTGATTCAGTTCTCCCTTCTTCAGGAGAAACTGTCCATTAATACTTACCTGACACCTCACACTAGAGTGAAATAATATTTTTAATATAAATAGTTTGCAGTTCACAAATAAAAATATAATGTAGGTTTTTAAGATTTAATTATAGTTTATGCAGGTTTGGAGATCCTAAGAAACAGAAAAATGTCACAATGAGAGGGTTTGCATGACAGGAAGGGATTTCCTAGTCACAATTCCAGGTCTCTTGTAGGAGATCTCATAGATTACCAGTGAAGAGAGAAATGTATCTTCTTTTCAATGTGAACAATTTCAGATTTCATCCTTTGAGGGGGAAAAAAAATACAGCAAACTATCAGCAGAAAAAACAGAGAAAGCATTGCTTTAAAATCTCTGTTTCAGAACATTTTTCTGCTCTTGCTTCGATTTCCATTTCCTGCTTCATTGTTTTATTGTAATTGTAGTAGAAAACACATTCCCTTCTTTGTATGTGACTCATAATTGTTGTTGCTGACTGTTCATTCAGTTCATTGCTGCTGTGTCCCAGCCCTTTTCCGATACCTTCTTTGTTCTCATGGTTGGTTGGGAACGTGAACATGCTTTATTCCTCTTTTTATACCTTGAAAGGTAAACAAAGGAGAGATATTACATTTTCCATGTGTTTCCAGACATATCTTATCTTTTATATTAGTCACTCTAAATTGATGTTTCAGTCTATTTAAAGTTGACCTCCAGAGTTGTGAACTTCCTTGAAAAACACTGATAAGCAAAAAAATTTTAACAGCAATTAGCAAGGGAGTGGTGGTGCCATGTGTTAACATTAGCTTTTTACCTCAAGCAAGCGGAATGCAAATGTGGCGAAAGTTCTCAGGTAAAAAAATCAATATATCAACAAATCAGCTTGGTAGCTTCAACACAGTACTCATGAGAGGAAGAGGTCTGTAGTTCAGGAAGAGCATCATTCCAAGCCGCTTGCCATAAGATGCAGTTTCTCTTTCAAGTCACCGAAGTGAGGTGTGTTGCTGAAAAGCAACATCAGCCACCACGGTATTTTCCACCTTTGCATCATTCTGAAATTCCATGAGGACCCTGGCCTATTGAGAACAGCCCTGAGGAGAAGTACTTGGGGGTACCTGTGGATGAAAAGCTGGACATGACCTGGCAATGTGGACGCGCAGCCCAGAAAGCCAACCATATCCTGGGCTGCATCAATAGAAGCGTGTCCAGAGGGTCAAGGGAGATGATTCTGCCCCCCTGCTCTGCTCTGGTGAGGCCCCATCTCGAGTACTTTGTCCAGTTCTGGTCACCCAGTGTGAGAAAGACGTGGAACTGCTTGAGTGAGTCCAGAGGGCCACAAAGATGATCAGTGGGCTGAAGCACTCCCACATGAGGACAGGCTGAGAGTTTAGCCTAGATGTTCATCCTAGAGAAAACTCAGAGGACACTTATAGCAGCTTTCCAGTAACAGAAGAGGACCTACAGGAAAGAGGAAGAGGGACTTTTTATCAGGGAGTGTAATGATAGGATGAAGTGTAACAGTTTCAAACCGGAAGAGATTCAGATTAGACATCAGGAAGAAATTCTTCACCATGAGGATGGCGAGACACGGGAACACATTACCCAAAAAAGCTGTCACCTCCCTGGAAGAGGTCAAGGCCAGGTTGGATGGGCAACCTGGTCTAGTGGGAGGTGTCTCTGCTCATGCTGGGTGGTTGAAGTTAGATGATCCTTAAGGTCCCTTCCAACCCCAAACCATTCTATGATTCTATGATTTGATAAGTAAGATCTGTGCTGTGAAGGATGAAGAACCAAACCCTGCCACAGTTCTACCTTCTCCTCTTAATGTGCATGAGCAATTTGATCATGCAGGGTCAATTATTTCACAACACTGTTTCAGGATTGCCCAGGAGTTTGTAAATAATGGAAACACATGGTTAGGAATAGACTGAAGGAATCTTGTCTTAATTAGTAGTTTATTCAGTCAGGGTTGGGTTTTATTCCCCTTAATGAATTTGTGGATTACTCAGTGAGCATTTTATATAAATAAACCTGAGCCTGGGACTGCTTGCAAAATGGGTTCTCAGCATGCAACCTTAGTCACTTTTTCCTCTGGTCACCTAAGCCACATGGCAGGATTTCTGATTGCTGTCTCCATGAACGTAGCTGTACCACAGTTTTACTAATGAAAGGAAAGATGTTATCAAAATTTTAACCTCTTGTGGATAGCACAGGAACAACTTACTAAATTTGTAGGAGGCATGTTGGCAAAAACAGGGAAGGTTTTACTTTTTTTTTTTTTTTTTTCCAGTTGTCTCACGTCAGGTCTTTCCCTAAAGTATCACTGTTAGAAAGCTTAGTAGGAAAGTGTGACATAGGCTAAGAGGATAAGGTTTTTAAAAGTTGATAACAGTAACTCCATATGCACATGAGCCATATTGAGGAACAACAGAACAATCAGAAATTAGTGGATCAATATATAAGTCTATCAAAGAACAAGAGAATCAACCAGTCCTGTGCTCAAGGAGCAAATCAGAAGGCTGAAAGAGAGAGATCCTTCTGTCAATGTTATGATTATCCCAGAATCCTGCCAGGCCAAAGCACATCTTACTCTAGCTGAGTTCTCTGTGCAGCATGAGCATTAAGCATCACTGTCATTTTCTTACCTGTCCCTTGTGGAGCTCAGCCCTCTGACTGCAAATCCTACATGACTGTGGATTCAACAGGGCCTTTTATCTTTTATCCAATTCAAGAGTTTTCTATTATTACTGACAGATCCTCAGCATTTTTTCCACAAACACTAAGTAACTATGTTATGGGGATATTTGTTCATTCCTCGCTCGGAAGGTTGCAATTAGAGACTTCTTAAGCCTCTACTCTAGCTGTGGGGGGAAAGGACAGTTCAGGAAATACAAATTTCTTGCTTATTTCTAAAGCAGTGCAATATTTGTACTTGCCTTAACACATCATGAGCATGTTAACGAGCAAACCAGCAGCAGAATAACATGGGGAGCTGCAAGAAGATGGGCTTCGGCCAGCCCTGATCTAAAAAGAGAAAAGTCCTAAAATGAGCACATCTAGCATAGCTGCTGCCCAGTCTGCCTCTTGTGTGACCTCTGGACCATGGTGCTTGGTGCTAAGGTACAAATCTGCCAGCACAAGTGGTCAAGGTAAAGTAGCAAGGCATTAGTAAAGATTCTGCCCACTTGCTCCATCCTAAACCCCACTGTTTTATTGCTAAGTGCATGGGCTTGGAATGAATTTGTCTTCAAATGTTCATGCAAGCAAAATTAATTTGTGCAAATGGTCATGAGACAAATAAATGAGCCAGGGCTCAAAATAATAAATGGATCAGACTCACCTTCTTCCAAGAAATGCAAAACACCCCTTCATCCTCAGTTAGGAGGAAAAACCAAAACATTATTCTTATTAAAGAAGGGATAGTTAATGGGTTATGGTGTTGATTAAAAAAATATGTTTTATAAAATTATGTTGTTACATTATTCTATAACATTTAAGAGCATGCGCTTTAATTAAAATTCCTTTAAAATGTAAGCAAATGGCACAGTTTTAAAGAAGCTGAAAAACTGATGCAAACCACTACCTTTTGGAACCAGGAAAAGCATTTTCCATTAACTAAAATGACAGATTTCTATTGTTTTCTATAGAGATGATGGCTAGGTATTTGGAATCCATTTCTACAGGGTATTTGTTCAATCCCTTACAGATGAGCAGCAGCTATCAGAGTGAGCCCCCAAGTGTTTTGGGTCTGACCCTTTTTCATGTGCAGAAAAGAAAAAAAAAAAGAAAATCAGTTGAAAATTGCTGACCAAAAATCATCAATAATTCTGCTCACTGACCTTGTTGTCGGTAACATGGCTGGTGGAAACTGGACACATTACAAAAATAATGTGATGCTGACCCTGTAGTGTCTTTTACATTTTGGCATGAAAAGGGAATAACAGAACGTCTCCATAGGCTATGCATTTATAGTTAATACTGATTGGTTATACTGGTGATTCTACGTGATAAAGAGATTAAAATTGTGTCAATACCAGGAACAAGTGATGTGTAAAATAATTAACACTAAAGGGAACATAATAAGTTACTTAAAATCTATAGATGGATTATATGACCCTGTGATTACAAAGACTGTGGAGCACATGACTTGGTATACAGCTCTTGGTCCAAACACCTCATTGCACTTTGTCAGATTACTGGATCCTGACATTAAATAAAATTCAGGTATGATTTATGGGGTGGCCTTTTGACAGGAGCTGGAATCAGAAATGGTTTAGCTTTGCCAGTGTTCAGCACTGTTTTCATTACCTGCTGATATAATGCAGGTATTACATTTAGTCAACCGAATTATGTGTAGTTCTCTGAGATTCTCTCTCACTCCCTGTAGTCATCGTTCCACTCATAATAAAATTATCCTATCAATTTGCCACAAGAGGAAGTCTGGAGTTCACTAAATTACACACACGTGCAGTTGTGCTCAAGACTAAATGATACAAATAAAAAAAACCCAAACAAAACAAAACAAAAAAACCACAACCAAAACCCGATGAACCCAGCTAGATCCTATTTTTAAGTTGTTCACAGAGAACAGTGAGATTGACTCACAGACGAGGCCACCCCTGAATTCCAAGCACTGGAAATTTCATTTTCCTTAATTAGTAAAACAGCATCTATCTAGAAAAACGAGAGAATAAAACAACAAGCAAGATGCTAAATAATATGTCAAAAATGACACCTGGCCTCCCCTATAACTGATTAGTTTGAGAGATTTGCTCTGTGAGGTGGAAGCATCATCTTGCACTTCTTTCTGCCCGCTCCCTGTATAATCTTGTCTTTTTTTAGACAACCCGAAAATGGTGTTTTTATATGCAGACAGCAAAACACCCCTGTTATGACAGCTGAAGCAAAGCCATCTCAGTGGTTTAGCAGTACTACCACACAGAAGACCTGAATTTGGGAGTGGCCTGGGGGCAGTCTCTTTATGAGCTTTTGATGCTCTGATGTGTCACAGAGGTGATAAGCTTTGACTCCAGGCAGCAGTGGCTGCTGAGGGCTCCTGGCTCTCTAAGCACCTCCTGATGGCTGAATTATGACGCAGCACCCGCATGGCATGGTAGGAGGTTGCTTAGCCCTGTTCTGGCTGGGGAGTGAATGAAGTAAATAGCTGATTCATGCACTCTGTGCTGGGAGGCAAAATGCTCCCCAAATTAACCTCTTCACAGACCTTCTGCAGCAGCAGTGAGGCTTCACACTACGTGTGATGCAGAATGACTTCGCAGGGCCATCTCCAGACTCTCTCTGCTTGTAACCTGTGACTATTCCTCTGGGTTCCTCTGGGTTTTGCTTTTTACAATCATTAGCTGTGACTTTTGTTCCAATAAGCTGTCAGTTGAGGACCAGAAAATGTTAGCATATAGTTCAGTCTAGAGACATGGCGCCCATGCCACCTCCCACAACTTTTGAGACTTTGAAGTACCTCAAGTGTGCTGACTTGTGAGCAAGTCTTCCAATTCTTGCTTCCCTGGATATTTCTTTTTTCATTCTACTTTGCTGCTGTCTTCATACTGCTGGTTAGTTTTATGCTGGAGCTCTGTACCGTTTATATACCTGTTATTATCATGTGAAGGTAGCTCCAATGCGAAGGCAGCTGTGGATCTAAACCCTTTGCCCTGGTTCCAGCAAGGTGTTTGGGATGGTATTTTGTGGTTAGGTTATTTTAGCACTGTCATGATTCTTTCAGATACTGTGTGTGAGCTCTGGGTGATCATTCCTTTGCTATTGCTTTACATGTCAATTTTATTGCTAGGCTTGCACCTATGCATTATGACTGAAGGTCCATGTGCTCTTTGCAATGCAGTGTGTCCTGCTTAGCTGATGTTTCTTTAAGCAGATCTGCTGCCTGTCTATTGTCTTCCTGCTGGATTGCAGCAGGCTGATCCCCAAGGAAATGATATTGATTTAAGTCTCAGTGCTGGGCTCACATTTAGTACCAGTGAAAGTTTACTGCAGTGGTCCAACACTGCAAAGTGGGAATTAGTTCTAACTGATTCTTGATTAGTTCTTACTAGTTCTTGCCTGCCTTTGCCATTCATCTTCTGCCTGTCTCTGAAAAGTGTTGACATTGAGGGGATCATGCCTTTTTATTTATTTATTTATTTTTTATTTGCTTATGAGAAGAAGCTCCTAATTCCACAATGTATTATTAAAAATTCTGCTGCTTGACATTAAGCATAGCATAGCATCCCACAGTAATACACTGCAAAATGTGACCTATGCTTTTGGTTAATTTTTCTATCTAGCATTAAGCAGCTAAGTGGGCACTTAAACTAGGAGGATAGTTGCCTTTTTCCAATCAGCACAGATGGAGAAGAGGTTAACTTGCTTTGTGAAAGGACCTCCTTTTCTGTGCTGCTGCTGGGAGTGACTCCACCATGCTTTATGTTGTGCAGGATGAACTTGGGCTCAACCCTGCTTACCCAAAATCAGAGTAATATTTCTGTCTCTTTTTGGTTTCTATCCACAGAAGCTCAGGCCAAACCAAGTTTTAGTTTAGAAGTCCATGAGACTCTTCCATCCTTTGTCAATGGGTATTAAGTACTCCACGCTGCTCCATGCACATTTTTCATTTGTCTTTCATGCTTGATGCCTGCTTAGACAGTACATTCCTCTACTTTTCTCTTGTATTTATCCTCCAAGAAGTGGTGTATGCAAACTTATATTACAGTATAATGAGATCAGACTAGCAGTGTTCTGTCAGTCACTTACTGAGGTTTAACTGATGAGTGCTTTCTTATTAAGGAATAGAAAATTGTTTGCTTATGATTGTATACCCATATCATGAATAGAAATATGATTAGGATGAGAAAAACTCATTCTTAGCACAGCCAGGTGAAATCTTGGCCCAGCTGGAATCCAAAGAATCAAACTAATTAAAAAAAAAAAATAAATCCTAGTGTGTTTTCACTCATCCACCACTGAATTGGTATTCCAGACACTGGATGTGACAATGCCAGTAAAGGAGGCTCAGTCAAGTGCTATTTTGTCCATCTCAGGAGACCCATACACGTTATGGACACACAACTTACCATGAAGTAAAGTCTACTGTGCTCTTGTATCTTGACAGCCACTCTGCAGTAATTGCTTTCACACGGGTTCTCTCTTTGTGGTAAATGCAGCATTTTTGGGATCATTTACCTCTTGGAGATGGCATAAATCTGACTTCCTCTTCTGGAGAGCATGCACAGCTCATTACTAAGGAAGAGCTTATATCATGTATATTCACACTTGAAGTTATTCTACCCAAGATTGTCCCTGTGCCCTACCCTTTGGTCCATCACACAGCTAATGAACCCAACCTGTGCTTTAAGGAGGGCACAGCCACTTCAACTTTTGAGACTGGCTATCACAGCAAGACAATAACTCTGAGTGTTTGTGAGGGAATATGATGGGAAATAAGCCCTATATGTACTCTTATAGCTAGTGTTTCCAGTTTGCTCCATGGAAAACTTAGCTGTAGTTAGTAGTGTGAAAAATGTTGCAAGGTATTATGAAATTATGGAGAACTTAATATATTTGCTCACAATCACAGTGCTCCATAGCTAGGTCTGAGACAATATTTCTGTTATAAGTGTCTATTTCTTCAAGCTTTATGGCTGACTGCTTGTTCCTAATCTCTTAGGCCAAAACTGCTATATGGAGAATTCAGATTTTATTCTCTTATTAGGTTACATTTGGGTTGGACACGATCTTTGTTCAGATGTTTTACCTGTCTTCTTTTTCAGTGAAATATTTTTTTACGTACCTTACACTTCAGCATAGCCTAAAATAATACCCTTTTTGGTGAGCTGAATGAAAAGGCAGTCTGCCCTTTGTGAATTGTTCAAACATGGACGTGAGGAAAAAAGAATTTTTCTCTTGAGAATTAATAATTCTTTTTTCTTTGTTTTGAGCTCCGGTCAAATTTCTCTTTACTAAAATTACAAATTCTGTATGTCATGCAAAAGCATTGCTGTAAAAAACTGGTCTTGATTACAGTGCTTGGACTGGAGCAAAGGTAGAGGAGAGCTGTATCCATAATCTTGACGACTGGATATGGAGTCAGGTGCATCCTTCAAGTGAAGTGGTACAGATCCTGCTGTAAGAATCTCCTCAAACTGGTACCACCTGTTAGAACCACGTGTGGTTGTCTGTGACACTGTGTAAGAGGGTACAACTTCCAGATCCCAATGGTGGCTACCTTCATACTAGAGGAGCTCCTGCCAGGCCTCATTTAGATCAGGAGAAGCCTGTCTGAGTACAGAACCACATGAATTGACTCTACCTTTATTTTCACTGAGTATAAGAGGTGAGTCAGTTGAGAAAGTGGAGCAGATGGCAGCAGAACTTCTTCTCGCTGCCTGGCTCGTCTTATATCCACAAATCAGGCTGTTCACATTCATGATCAATGACAGAGAGTAAGATCCAGAGAAAAAGGTAGTCTGGCTGTACAAATCCTTAAGACCAAAAGGTCTTAATGGATTCCATGAGTGAGGAAAAGATGCTTTCTTCTACAGAATTCACACCTACTGCAGAACAGAGTTACTGTTCAATGCAACATGTTTGCATGGTTTTGATTCTGACTTTTACAAGATGTTTATTTTTAAGAGATCAAGCTTGTATCAAATAAGGCAACAGCAAATAAATAAGGTGTATCCTAGAGTAAATAGGTTTTGTTTATCTTGTTGAAATCCTAGATTTTCAAATGTTAAGATCGAGCAATCCATAAGAGCAGCCAGCAAAAGCAGTAGTATACCCGAGTGAGTAGTACACTGGGACCCAGCAGATGTGGGGCATTTTCTTCATTCCTCCTCTGAGCTGCTTAGGAAGGTGACTTTACTTCTTTCTGCCTCAGTTATTCCATCTAAAGATGGCAGTACTAACAGTTTATGATGCTAGGTAGTGCTACAATAACCTCTTCCTTACACAGAGGAAATAAGAGGTATCAGAAATGTAAATATATTTTCTGCAATGGGCTGTTGCTTTCAAGGCTTAGAGAAGACTGTTAGTAAAGTTACTATTACTGGCTGCAAAAATTGTGATTTCAAGTTTATTACTAGAATGAATTATCTTCTAATAAAAATAGGATGTCATTTAAAGCTTGCTTACTGAAGAATGTATACTGCATTCAACACATCAAAATGAATAATTTTTATTCATTTTTATGTAATTCTCTTATTAATTAGGTGTTCTTAGAACAGCAATAGGGGATGACATATTAATTTTAAACAGCACTTATATTCAGTGACCAATAAGTCTTTGAAATAATTAGCTCCTGTGCTGAAATTGTCATGGTTGTTTTCATCCCAAGTGGCTATTTTTTATGTTTAATTTTGAAAATCCAAAATCAAGCTAGGTTATTTTTCAGGCTAAGAAATTTAAGAAAGGGCAGGTATTATTTGACTTGGTTTTTTACCAACTCTGAAATGCACTGCTCAGTCTGGTTTCCTTTCATCAATTTGTTGAGCATTTCATTTCATCTTGTACAAGCAAAAGGAAAAAACCTTATGAAAGATATATAATTTTTAAAGAATATAGTGATTTAGGAGCTCAAGTTCTAAGAAAAATCAACTAAGCAAATTTGCATAAGTCACAGACTTAAAGTTTGCTAGATATATGCAGTTAGGTCTTATTGAAATGATTGCATTTTAGTTGAAATTAGTTACTTGAAATGGTGTGAGGTGCTTTTAAAGCTTTGCTTTTCTTGAAAATTTTGCTCAAAATTGATGGCCTAGCTTAACACCAAAAAAACAGCTGTTTACAGTTGTGGTCCCATTGTAAAGCCCTTGCTAAAGGCTAGTGGAAGGTGACAGGAGCAGCCTTGGTCACCTGTGGTGCCACCCTCTGAGGCAGGGACAGCGGCAAAAATAGTGCACTGATATTTTTAAAATTCTTGGAGAAAGGCTGGACTGCTCTCATGAAATGGACACTTGCACTCCTCCCTTTGACTTTGGTAACCTTGTTCATTTGTTTTGTGACTGGAGAGTCAAAGCCAGAACAACTATAACATCATTTGGTCGCACTGATGTCCCTCATCCTGTGTGGGGAGGTTCTTCCCTGCCAAACATGTAAAGCTAACCTTTATCCCCTTTTAAATCCCTCCTTAAAGCTTGTCTCTACCTGTGCCTACAAATCACTCCCATCTGTCTCTGGTTAGGCAAGTGACTCTTGCTTCTCTGCTAAACTGTTTGTTTTATTGTTACTTAATCCTCCCAAACCACCCTCACCCCCTCACATCTCCCCATGAGCTGTCTGATATGCAGATTGGGAAAGTTTTGGGATGGGGGCTCTATTATTTTAGCAGTACATTTACCCTGGCACAAGGGACTGCTCCTTAACTGACACTCTGTGCATCATCGTAACACAAAATAATAACAGGATTTTATGGGCTGGCAGATATTTACAGGGCAAATGATAAATAATGAAGGGGGCTTGTGTTTTGTGTAAGCAAAGAAATACAGTTAGATTTTCTGCAGGAACTTGAGCCTATTCAGTGCATAAATCATTCCCAGCCTTTCTGCTACATTAATACAGACTCAGCTCCTATGAAGACCCAACCTCACGGCTTTCAGGGATCCACAGTCCTTACCTGTAACAATAGCCAAGCTCAGCTCACGTTGTTTTAAAAATTTGTGCTAATCAGTATGGATTTGAATGCTTTCTAAGGAGTACTCTGTTCATTTTAAGTGTCGCAATTGGAGCTCTGTCATTAGAAAAGAAACATTTGGGGGTCTGGGAAGCAAAACAGGAATGCAAGCAAGGTAATTATCGTAACAGTCAGGCCTGGGAGTGCAGGAAGTGGTGCTCTGTGGCACCAGCGCTGCTCCTCAGAGCCCCGGTCTGAAATGAGACATTTCCACTAGATAACTCAGACTAAATTTTAATATTATTTTTAACCATGAAAATGTTTCAAACACTCTTCCATCTATTCATTACGGCAGGAGTGGTTTATTTTGTTTTTTAATAGGAGCACTTACAAACAATCCAAGTGTAATAACCAGCAGCATAAAATTATCAGTGATTTAGGCGATGCTGTACTTCTCACTTGTCAAACAGAGCAGATTGGGGTGGGTTTTTTTTTCCTTTTTCTTAGCTTTTAGGTAAATTTCACTGCTTGGTAGCATCTCACACCAGACAGGGGAAGAAAGGGATGAAAAAGCATCAAACATAAGTATTACAAGGCCAACAGAATTTCTTGTTTGTGAATGAAAGTCAGGGTTGTAAGCTAAGAGGGAAATGCTGGCTGGGAGCCGTCTCGAATCGCTGCGAGTAAAAACATCAGAGATCATAAAGCCAGTTCCAAAGGCAAGTGAAAGGTTGTTGATGAATTACTTTGTGTGTGTTTTAATTACCCTACCATCCTGAGATTTTTGTGTATTGATCTGAACAGCAGTAATAAAGCGCTTTCCTCCCCTCACTCCCTTCTAAGCATTAGAGCTTTGTCTATTAGGTGTGCTTCTAAGGAGAGAAATTACTCATCTTCCAGACTGCCATGGAGAAAGGAGGAAAAAAATACAAATGGGCGGGCACGATCTCTTCTGCTATTCAATATGTTTAAATCTAAATTGTTCATATAATTATTCCAGCATGTATTTTCTTCTTGGCTGCAGCCAGGCAGAAAAATTTAAAACATGAGAAATTGGACAATGCTAATGTGAAGTAAAATGTAGTTAAATGTTACATTCCTTTCAATGTCATTTACCAGTAGTTATGCATCATACTAGAGTTAAAGGGAAATATTAGCCTTAGAGCCAATGTATTTGTGGGATTTACAAGAACTAATATTTGAATAACCCTGAAAAAAAAACAACTCTGAAATGAACATTACTAACATTTGATCAAGAATGGCTCTGGGCAAAGATGACTGTGGAGGATACCTCAGAATAATTTTGAGAAGGTATTTTTTGTGAACTCTTGAAAGAGCCCCTGTAATTTAAAAGGTAACTATTCACTTTAAGTATTAACCAGTATATATCATTATAATAAGAGATAAGGGTAAGCATAACGACCTTTTCTAGGTAATGGCAAGAGAAGAAGAAGGAAAGAGTAGTTTCACAACTAAAAGGAAAGCATTTAGAACCTTATGTTATATGCAGATAAACTTGGACACCCCTCAGAGCCTCAGTTCCTTGAGGAGTTCACTTATACTGAGAATTTGGCTCAGCCTAAAACTGCAAATTCTTTCAACAGATCACAAAGCAAGACGCTAACAAACTTGAAAATGAAGTCTCTGGGTCCAACTTTTCACTCAGCCACTGGGACAAGCTGCCTAACATCTCCCCATTCCCCTCTCCTTGCAAATGGGGCTGCCAAAGTGCTGCTGAGACTTGTGAGACACACAGCAAGCAGAGACCAGTGGGGCCCCCATGAAGCTCCTGCATGAAGGATGGGGCACATGTATGAGCGATGGGATTCCAAATCCCATCTTTACCCAATAATAATTAATAATTAATTAATACTTAACACCCATCTAGTGCTTTACAAGCATTAACTAATTAAGCTAATTCACCCAAGGTCAGTCCTTTGTATTCTCACAATACCCGAGATCTTTTTGATCATACACCCTAAAGAGTAAAAACAGTATATCAGTAATGTTAGTTTTAGTCTAACATTATTTGGCATTTTTGGTCATTAGGGATGGAATTAATCAAATATCTACTGTGTCCCATTTTTGCACTTTATCTTCCATTCTGCATTTACTATTTTTATCTTTATTAATAGCCACTGCTCAGTGGCCTTAAAGAATTTCACCATTCAACAGAAACTTTTCTTTCCAGAGACTTATGCTAATTAGGACCTTGTTTGTGGCTTCAGTGTGATTTATGAGCTACTCTGAGCCCTGAATAACAAAATTTCAGGCTGTCTCCATAACTGTCTATTAATTTGTTTATCTTTCTATCTGTCTACCTATCTGTTGAAATTTAAAACAGCGCAATAACTTTGAGAACAGTGACACTAATGCAGCATTAGATTAAAAGAATGTTACTTTATACAGGCGTAAAAGTAATTTAGAGGCACTTAGAGGAAGCTATATACTTAACATGATTCTTGGCCAGTGAAGACAGGTTGATCCCACTCATTTTGGGATTGCTAATTTGCAGTTAATTAGGAAGATTGATTTTGTTCTCTGATGCATAGGCCCAACCCTAAATGCATTTTTCCGGTTTCCGTGGCACCATGCTAGTTATCATTGTCATGGTGCAAGTATAACTGAATGACACAGTCCTTCATAAAACATAATACTTGGGGAGTTTGGGAAAGTAAATCTAGTAACCATTAACAAACAGCATTCTGGTTTACTCCATAGACTAAAATCTAGTGCCATCTGCATTTAAATAACTTTCAAATTACGTTCCTTTGAGAAGGTTTATTGCAATTAGCAAATAAAACTAGAAGGTTGATTTAATCCTCAACCAGAATAATGCAGTTTCAGAGTCTGAGCAAAATAAAATATTGACATTTTGCTTGAAGGAACTTGTATCCTTAAATAAATGCAGTGGGCATGGCATACTTAAGCTTGTGCCTTTTATAGAAGCTAACATTTATTTTCAATGTGTTATCTCTTGAGGAGATTCTTCCCCTGTACTCTCAAAATACAAGCTGGTATGAACGGATCTGGGGGAGGAGTGAAGATGTTGGAATAATCTGCAGCTAGTGTGGGCTAGCAGTAAATTGCTGCTCCCTTAGAGGGAGGGGGGAAGCAGAGGGAGAGCTGTGCTTCAGAAGCAGAGAGCTGTGTCTGGTGGGACCGTTCCTAGCCCGGTGCAGGTTACGCCAGGCACAGATAAAGACATAAACTGTTCTCCTCATCATGTGCAATTTAGTGTATGAATGGGGCTTCCAGAGGAGTATTTTGCATGTGTATATAGTCTTGTGCTTGACAACAATTCACAAAAAATACCTCTAGTAGATTGGAGCTTTTTTACACCTGACCTGATTTCAAACCGGTCGTTTTTCCAAGGCCTGGATTTCAGTACAGCTGCAGGCATCAGATCTCAGGAGCTACAAGCCTTTGCAAAGCCAAACCAGGACAAGTTTTGCAGTCCCTTTGTCACACCCGACTGTGTCTGGCTGCAATGGTCCTCCCAGTTAGTCCACTTTCTCTGCATCAGTACTGGCCCTCGCCACTGCATGTAGCTGCTGCACGCACACATCATCCCACCTCTATCCTACCAAAATTATAGGTACTCTGGGTTATTCTATGGTGAGACAATTTTTCTGGTCAAACTGTTTTAATAAAAGCACATTTTCTAGCAGTTTTGGACCAGAAGATCGGCCTCAGGCTGTCTGCCATGGGAATATTACACTAATCATTTGTAAGTAAATAAATTCTTCATTTATCACTTTGGGGACAACTCAAAACCTCTTCAGAACAAGTCTATGGAAAATTCCTTGATACTGTTCTAAAACAGCAAAACAAGGTATGTTGAATCCGTCTTGAAAAGCACAGACACACTAAACCTGAGAACCTGTAGAGGGCCAGAGGCATTTTGTTATCCATTTGGCAAAAGAAAGAGATAAAAAGGATTGAGATACTTGCTGCAGAATAGTTTCCAGACTTGGTAATTTTCCTTTCAAAATGTCAGTGTCACTGTGTACACCATCTTTCTCTTGTCCCTTAACCTTTCAATTCTGCAGTCCTCAGTGCTCACAATCCTGTAAGCCACCAGTTGCAAATAAAATGAAAAATATCAAATATCAAAATATCCACCAGATGTAAGCATGTAGGGTAGCAAGAGCAGGCAGTGGACACACCTCTCAGTAAGGCCCATCAGCTCCTTCAATATACACGTGGCTTGTTGTCAGTGCTTGTGGTTGCAGCCCAGAAGGATCAGGATCAAAGCAAGTGCTTTCCTAGTTCAAAGCCAAATTTGTGTCTTTGCTGGCTCATTTGAATTTTTCATCCAGACTTTCATGGCTTCCTTGTGTGCTTGTAATTACCACATCTTTAAAACCTGACAATCCCTTCATATGGGCCAAATTCTTTTCTCAGATTGCGCTTGTGCTCTACACGGGGGTCCCAGAAAAGATATACATATGCTTCCTACAGCACAAACTTTCGGCCTAAATTTGAACCATAAAAATGCGAATAAAAAAATACCAAGTTATGAGTGCATACTTCACAGACAGGAAAAGAAAGTAATTCAGAAGCTTCTGAATAGTATCCTTGGGGCCTGATACATACTACTAGGATCTCCAGTAGACGCTAGGATAAGCAGATGGTTGAATATTTTCCCTTTGAACAGTAGATCAGCCCAAATCTGCCTAGCAGAAGAATTAAGCAGAAGCTTAATTAATCTTGTATTAATATTTCTAGTGGATGTGTTGCAGGTTTTCTCCTGTTTTGAATACCAAAGCTCTGATCTCCACGTGTGTGCTTCTAACTCCTGCTTAGGGCTTAGCTCCCATTGATTTCCATGACCAGGATGATGAGCACTTTCACAATTTTCCAGCAACACAAAAGGAGCATGAACTGGCAGCTCGAGTTTCCTTTGGAGTGAGGAAATCCTCCATGAAGTGCAGAGTCAGTGAATCCAAGACTCACACCACCCCACCCACACCCACACATTCTGGCTACATGGAGCTTGTGGGTGACTCGGTAGCTCAGATCAGATAGCAGGGGTTACAACAGGCAGTAGGAAGTTTTAAACCTGATGTGGGAAAAAAAAAAAAAAAAGGCCTGACCTGAAAGATCATGGAGCCATAATCAGTTTTTGCTTGCTTTCTCTACTCTTCTTACTGGACACAAAAATGGAACATAGGGAAGCAGAAAATTGGAAAACACTTCTGGAAGTCACTGAAAGGATCTGCTTCTGATTTGAACCTTCTGTGATACATGTCTTTTTTAACCTCATTGTTAACTCCTCTTCAGCCAAGCAATGAACAGGATAATTGCCAGCCTTTCTCAGTTTTTCCATTCCCACATTTCTGAAGGTCCAAATCACTTCTTAGCAGCTAATTAAATTCTCTTAAACATCAGTTTATCTGTTCCCTCTGACTCACAGTTCCTCCTTCCCTCCATTTGATTTCCCTTTTCCTCCCAGATCCCCCATCCTAATTCGTGACCACCTCTGAGCAGAGTCAGCAGCCCAACTGAGCCTTAGTGACTCCCATTATCCCTCACTTCTCTCTGTGTGTTTTTAAATCCTTTCCTGACCTCCAGTAGGCCTTCCTACCTTGGATAATCCCACTGAGGGGTGCTAGCTAGTCTGGTAGTCTCTCCTGGGCTTGCATCAGCCTGCTACATTCAAATCTCATGCTCTGAGGCTTCCTCAGGTCAGACACATTCTGCAATGAATCTGACCTGGGGAAGCCCTGAAGCACAAGATATTTGAAAGAAGGATCAGACTGAGGTTTGAAGCAGAGGAGGGGGGTGGCGGGGTGTGTGTGTGAGATTCATGTTCAGACCAGGTCTTATTGTTTCTGAACCAGTTTTTCCACTGGTAGCTAACCATCACAGGTACCCAAATCCACATTTCCTAAGCTATTCAGCAGGTCAAATTACTTGTTATGGAGGTGGAAATAAGAAATAGGAGGGGGTTTTTCATTGTTTTCCAAAAAAAGTAATTCATAAAGGTGTGCATGGATGTACAAGCATAAGTGCAGTGAAGCATTTAGAGATTGCAATCATTCCTTGAATGAAAAAGGATAAATATAAATGTTTAGCATGTTTGTTTAAAATGGGAAAGTAATATTGATTAGGACTGTGTGTTTGTTTACACCATTTTGGTAGTGTTAAGCTGTCTGGCTATAATTACCAGGACCTGTCCACCTGTCAAAGAGCAACTGGGTTGTTTCACCATTGTCTGCCAGCAGTAAATCTGTGTCCGTATGGGCCTCACACAAATGAAAGGGGGAAAAAAAAAAAAAAAAGAATACTTTCTAAAACATGCAGTTCATTATGAGAACCACGTGCTTGCTAAAGCTTTTTGGTTGTCATTACTCTGCCATATTTTATTATGCATAGAATTTGGGTATGAAAGGTAGCCAGGTGTGATATAATTATTTTGATGTTTAAAACAAAACCCCATAAGAATACTTTAGCCTTAAAATCAGGACAGAAAATAGTTGCATTGCACAAATCAGTTCTTTAAAAAAGGAAACTCATTCTATAAATAGTTCTCTTATCCAGCTATACCTAAAATAGGACTAACTCTATCCAGTATCCCAATTACATAATACTGTATATTAAAATAAGTCTCCCTTAATGTTCTGGTGCAGGGGGTTTGGAGTCCAGGAACAGCCTTGCAATAGGGGCAGAGTGACCTTTTAAAAAGAAAAATGAAATGAAATACACTTTCATTTTCCAGAAATATGCATGAAAGTAAAAACTTGACAGCATGGAAGAACATAAGCAAATATATCTTTTTATTTGAAGATAAAAAGAAGCAGGGGCTAGATAGGGAAAGGAAAAAACCTGTGAAAAAAACGGATGATGCAGTTTTTACGAATAAGCAGCTTAATGTATCTTGGCACCCACAGTAAGCCTTGTAGGAGCTCAAAGTGCCTCAGGCAATCTGTGAGCAGAATAGCAATTTTATTACTTTGTCATTAAACCAATTTCACAGCAGTATTGTTTGTTAATGAGCAGCGGCAAACGAGCGAAGATGTCACACACTGGAATAGCAGTGAGATTTGTGACCCAGGCTCAGAGCACTAAGATGGAAAGACCATGGCTATAAAAAAGGAAATACTTTGGGATGAAATGCAAAGTCTATACAGCAGAGCTTGTGTTTATGAGCTACCATTTTGCTAAGAGCTGTGAGAGAAATAAAGGTCTGGAAATATGCAGTTAAAACAGGGCCTATAAAATTAAAACCAAATTAAAGTATAGCAGAGGATTACTGCACAGGCTGTACTCTACAAAATATATTTTAAGTGATGAGGTGAAATCTAACTCAGTTTTGTTTGAATTCAGTTGGTATTTATAAAATCCAATAAAGCAATGCCAAATTCAAAACCAAAGCAGCAGCCTCCGTGTCTTGTGGTCTCAGATCTATAAGCTTCACTTTGAAGAAATTCAACTTACCAGTACTTAATTAGCAACTTACCCTTCTTTATGAGCAAGGATAATATATAGGTTTATACAGGAATATAAATCCTGAACAGGCATAATCAGCCTGCCTGCACACATGCCTGCATACATACACATGGACGCACCCTGATTCTGTACTAAACAGTGAATCAGAGTCACCTAGCGAAGATAGATTGCATGGAGCTGAACTGCATCATTTGATGGGACTTTTTTTTTTTTTTTTATAAAGCCAGGGCTGATCTTACAAAGAGATTGGGAGACAGCCTTGAGGGATACAAGAAACAGTGCCAAGCAGGCACATTACTGAATCCCTGCAAGGCATCCCGAGGTGAGTTTGCTGCCTGAGCTGTCTTTCCATGTTTATACACAGGGAAAACTAGTTCAAGCAATGCAGTAAGTGGATCAGCATGACTGACTTAAAGGAAGAGGGGAAAATTAGCCCACCATTTTGCTCCATTTGCACTAGAGATGGGGAAATAGTTTTGCTGTCAGGACTTGCTTCTGAGCCACCTCCTTTCTTTACTGTAATAAAGCCCCACCCCATTTGTTTCTATTACAATCACATTATTTAGCATAATTATCCTCTTAAAAATATCTAGATGACTATAAACGCTTCCGTTCTTTTGTATGTTTGCGACCCCACCCCTAAGGATTTCAGCACGGTGACTACCATACATTTGTGGAATGTTTAAAGGGCTCTGGCAAAAGAAATAAATTTAGCGTGTTTGTGTGCGACTGCGTGCCCGTGGAGGTCTCGTTCCCAGTTTCTCACTCTCTGTGCGTAGTCAATTTGAACAATGTATTTCACTTCAGTTCACAGGCACGCTGACCTCTCTATCCAGTGATTAATATTTTTAGATGCTTGGTTTCATAGCTTGGTAACTCGTGCATGTTTTCTGCTATTTAACGAAGTGGGTAAAGGGGACGCTGCAGGAAAATCTCATTGCAGAGCAGTAGGCGGTGCTCACAGTGCTGGGAGCTCAGCTTAAGACTGTTTTCTGCCTGACAGGGCAAGACCCCTAGACAAATCACTGGCTGGGTCTATGGTAGTTGGCAGCCATTCAAAACTGGTTCTCTGCCAGCAGTATTACTAGATAGCCAGACAGATCAATTCACTTTTACATTCCCGCCATTATTTATAGCACACTGTATATCTGCTCTTGCTTATGAACTAATGATTAGCAAATACAGTACACATAAAACATAAGCATTTGTTCTGGGGAAGGCTTTCTGTTGCTGATATTGCAGATAGTTTTACAGGTCACAGAACCTTAAAAAGGATTTAAAGGGCATGTCTTGTGTAACATTTGTTCCTTTGAAAATGATGCTCCCTTCCTATTTTTGTGTAATTGAAGAGGATAGAAAGGTTTGCTTGCTGCTAATGTTTCTCCAAATTCTTGCATTTCCCCCCTTCTCCAACAGACTTCTAAGGAAAACATGTAGGAAGACAGGCTTATACGTTATTATTTGTTATTTAAGAACTGTAATTCTATGTGCCACTTAGGCTTTTCTTTTCAAAAAGATCTGTCAGATTGGTAAAAATAAAACAAAACAAAATACTCATTAACCTTGCTTATATTTTAGGAGTCAGAGCAAGTGTAATTTTGTAAACTGTAGGGAAAGTCAGGTGCATTGAAAATTGTTGGGAAAATACCATACCTTTACAAGACTCTTGTTGTTGTTAAAATACCGGTTATATTGTTAATCATTTCTGTTACATACATTTCTGAGCTAGAACACAAAAGGTCAGCCCAAACCCAAGGTCCCAGCTCCAAAAGACCAAAGATCTACTGACATTTTAAAATCCAGATATAATTCAAACAAATTGGTCAAACTAATCCCTGGTATAAACACAGTAACATAAGTGGGTCTGCACAACTTAAAAGATTTTTAGCTGATCACAGCTACTGGTTTTACCAAAAGATGCTGTGAGGCAGCAATGCTTATGCTTATTACACTGAATATTATTTCCCTGGAGAGCTGACAATAAGGTGGCAAATATGTTTACACTTCTCTGAAATGAAGTTCAAGACTACTGAAGCACGTGAACTTTCCAGAGTTTCAAAACCTGCTCACACTCTGCTGCCCACACTGGACTACGTGAACTCAAGGTTTGCTCCTGGCTGGAGAAATGTGTAATAACAAAATCTGGCAGTTAATTTAACTCTTAGTTAGCCAATACTTTTGTATGGGATGTGGGGAACACAATGTCTTAATATTCTTAAAAAGTTGTCCCTTTTCCATTTGGCAACAAGTGGCCCAAAACAGCCTTTGTGGACCAACACCCTTTTTAGCCCCAGCTGCCTTACTGCCACTCAGATGCTCTAGCTGCACAAACTACGCTGGGAGTGTGGTGCTAAATGTGGAGACGTTACCAGATAGCAAAAATTAACATTAAAATAGTAATCAGCATAAATAAAGTGTTTTGGATCAAGTGAAAATCTGACCCAAGAAAATAGTAGGAAAAGGTAGAATTATCTTTTGTCACCATTTAGCATCAAAAATAAGTGAAGAACAGAAGTGTTTGAAAAATGTAAGTTCCCTAAAGGGCGCATGCTCTTGTAAAATCTTTCTGCTCAGGAAGATGTGACTGAAGCTGGTTTATTAATGTTTTGCACCTTCTGTCATCACCTCCCCACTCAATGCATACAAAAGCCCACAATATGTATCAAACAAGGCGTATACCAAGAGTATTTTATAGTTCTTTTGTATTAAGTGGCAAATGTACCCAAGATGTGGGTCAATGAAGAATCAGGAATGCTGACAACAGAGTCATGCCTAGTGACTTGTATATGAAAGTGAATAATCCATAATGATAGACATTATCTACAGCTGTCTGAAAAATCAGCTGTCTTCCTTTTTTTGTTGTTGGGAGGATGAAATTGGAATGGTGACCTAATTAGTTTGATGTTACCAATGATAAAAGAGCAATTTCCAGATGAAACTAAACACCAAGAGAAATTTGAGGATTTGCTTTATGTGCTTTTATTCCTATCCACTCAAAACAAACACAATAGTGAGGTTGATATTAACCTTCTGCTGAGCATGGGTTAACTTAAAGATGGCAGAAACAAAAAAATTCTGTTGCATCTTAAAATATACCAATGGAAGCAGGAAGAGATAAAAAAATTTGGATCATCACAGAAGGGCATTCATGTAGAATCAAGAAAATTACAGTCTCAAATATGCTTGGTGCCTTAACTAGATTTGTCATTCTTTGTTTTCTGTATTCCATACCTAAATTTAATGAATGACACAGTCCATGCACAGTTTCTCAAGTCAAAGCTCCATATTGCACTTACATAGTAGAAATCTCTTCTTGGCCAAGGCTCTCACTTAGGCAAGCCTTCTTAAAAATCCATTTTTCTCATGGTTTTCAAAATGTTTCATTTTGAAGGGGTTTTATACACCATCTTTTATCACACAACATAAAATATATTGTATTTGACTTGTTTCCTTCAACAGAAATCAACCCCCCAGAAAGTTTCTACAGCTCTTTATATGGTCTGGCCTTGTTCATTTGTAAGCCTGCAAGTTTAATAAAGGCTGTTTTCTCAGTGTAGGAAGAATATACTATTTTATGCAGAGAAAAAAACATTTTGAAAGCAACACTCCAATTCAAAAATGTATATCTTTTATGTTGATGGATACATTGTCCTGTAAGCCACCCAATAAGGTCTTTTGCAGACACTGGAAATATTTCGTTCATATACTCAAAGAGAAATCAGTTTTTTTCTATTAATTTTACAGCCATGTGGAGCTTCCTTAACACTGTACTCTTCAGTGAAGGTCTTGAATGTGGTGAAGTCTGTCCATTTATGTTTCCCATGTCTTCCTTTCTCCTGACTAACTTTTCAGTGCCTTCTAAAGCCCAGTAGTTTAGTCAAGGAGAGCTATAGAAGGATGACAGAAAGAAAGGCTCAGTAGTTCAGAGTTCATTTCTACACAAGAGAACAATATTGCTTTCTGGAGGCAAAGATGTATCCTGCTGATCCCTTGAAGGTCTCATTACTAATATCTGTGGGGTAAACTCAGGAAAAAGCCAGCCATTTGGTTCCAGATAAGGCCTTTTCTCAGTTGTTTCTTATATATTTTTATTTATTCCTGTTCCCTCATTTCTCAGACATTACTCTCTTTCTGGATGAAAAGTCACTGTCATCACAAATATATTTGGTGTTTCTCCTGAGATTAATCATTAGCTTAATTTTTTTTTTTTACATAAAATCATTGTTAATGTCTATGACCTTAATTATAACGAACTAAAATAATTTTATTTACAACCAGTATTTTCACTCTTGCTGAGTATCCCATTGTTAAGTTTAATCAAAGGCCACTGATACAAAGGACAAAATAGTTTGATCAGTAAAAAAAAATGAGATGGCTGTTGGCTGACTTGTTCAGGAGCAAACACTCTCAGACCCCATTCTTTAGATGAGGCCTGACTCCATTAGGCTGTCATAGCACCTGCCTAACTCTCAGTCATGTTAATGAAGTTATCCATGTGCTTATAGACAAGCACATGCTTAAGTAAACTGCTAAATCAGGGAGAGCAAGTCTCAACAGTCTTTGACACATGAAGGTTCTGGAGGGTTGTGTTTGCATAAAGTCAGTTCTGAGGAGGAGCTTTATTCCTCAGCCACATGACTTACTGTTTATTGTTACATGTCAAAACTCCCACTTAAATATTAAATCTTGTTCCTCTCAGTTTGGCTATAACATTCCCTTCTATTCTAAAATACGACATGCTGGTAATGCAGAATTAAAGGTGAGCCCAAAATCATTCTATGAACCTGGGCCCAAGGTTTTTTTTCCTGCTGATTCATGCTATTGTATTAGTTTTATGTGATTACATCCACTGCAAATATTACCTACAACTTTACTCAGAAATTTCTCATTTTCCTTTTCCTGAGAACTAGTCTAGGACATCTAATTTGTAGACTTATAAGACAGCAGCTCCTTGAAAATCCAGCTGAGATGTGAAGCTCACTGTAGACAGCACCCATGTAACAGTGGCTCGATTTCAAGTGGCCCTCACATGCTTTTATAAATACCACAAAGCACATGTCTGTTTTAGGTACATGGGTAGCTTTGGAAATGTGTCCCCTAAATTATTCAATTACCTGACAAGGTTATAGTAGTCTGCACAGCCTTTCTGACAATAAGTATTAGCAGTGAAGTCAGCAAGTGGATGCACCACGTGAGCAGTGTACAGTTACCCGACTGTGACACTGAGATGGAGTTGTGTGCTTCCACAGAGGTGTTAAAACCTTAAGTAATTGAACATTGAAGCAATAAAGGTAAGCTGGTAAAAACCTGAAAAAGCTGTTTTTTGGAATCTCATTTTTGTGTTATATGACGATATACTATAGAGCAGGATATGATACATTAAAATAGCATTGAAAATGTTAGGTGGAAAAGCATAAAAATAACAAAACACACTTAAGAAAAATCTTTTTTTTTTCCTAAATATAAACATACTTTGCTGCTTCATTCTCTGACTTTCCTGGAAAGTCACACTGGACCAATATGCAGGTAATATAAGTGAGGCAGAGGCTGAGAGATTTTCAATTTCATTCCTTTTGTCTCTTCAGATTGTCCACATTTCTGTTTCAAAGCCTATTAAGTGAATTGGAGTTTTTACACAGATTTCAATCTTGGATTTTGAATCGGTCTTCAATTAGCACTGGCTTTTTTTACTCAAATAACATTTTAAGGACCATAGATTGAGATATGGTCGTTTCCTGAAAACTGTGAAGGACCCTGGTTGCCAAGTTGGAGGACTGTGGCAATTTCTGTTCGTCTCTTCCCTTCTTCATGTGCTATGACATGGAGAGAACAGCAGACAACTGCAGACACCTGCAGTAACACCGGAGTGGTTGGAGTCCTCAGTCCTCTTTACCAGCATGTGAAATCACAGAGAGACCTCTGTAAGCCATCCTACATAACATGTACCTGATATAGGTAATTTATGTTGATCTCAGGGCATAGGTTGATGGTATTCTGAAGTAAATTAGGGACATATGAATGATCTCTAGTGTATTTGCTGACTTTGCCATTTACCAATTTAAATGAACTGTGTATGGTAGTAATGCAGGGTGTATCAGCACAGAAAGGACACTTATTCCCACAGACTTTCCTCCAGCAATTCACCTACCCATGTTTTCATGATGCTTGGTCCCTAATAGTCCAATCTGATTTTGACTTTACTTACTTCCAAAGACCTTGCTTCATGTACATTCATATACATCACCATCTGAAAAGGGGCTGCAAGCTACATGAATTGCACCAGTGGTAAAAGAGTACTCTTTGCTTTCACTGGCATGGTCAGAAAAGGGCATTAAGTTTCTTGCCTCCACCCATTATAAAACAAGCAAATAACATCAGTGTCAGATAAATGAGAGGGTGCTCTGGCATACATGCTTCAACTCTGCAGTGAATCTCCAGGTTAAGGAAAATGGTATTGCAATGAAATAATGATTGGTTTAAACAACTTGTTTACTTACAATTGTCAAATAGATAAAGTAGTTTTCATTAAAGAAAAAAGAAAATGGACCCATTGATGTTTACTACTTTTATCTTTCCTCCAGGGCCCAGTAATGACTGGACCTGCAATTTATGTCCTGTATAATATGATATAAAATTCTGGGAGATACTGGTTGATGAGACTCATGCTTTTCCCAAAGTGAATGAAGAGAAAATTTGTAGTTTGAGAGACTTTACACAGTGCAAAACCAGGGAAAACCAGACTTGCCATTCCTGTGATAGGCCTAGAACCAGGTCCATGAAAACAACTGGGTCCTGACACTTCAGCTCACTTCCACCTCTGGTCTTTTCCTGGACTCTGGCAGGTTGCTTCTTTCACTGGAAGCCAAAGTGGATTGACTTTGCTATTCCCCTCTGTGGTGTTCACTTGATCAGACAGCTGATGGGATCTGTTTTCATATGAGCCACCTGTAACAAAGAATGTCAAGTTTATTGGCAAAATAGGAAATGTAATTAAAAGGAATCCATGAAAATAGGCCTGGATTAAAACTAAATAGAGCTTACATATTTCCTCATCACAAGCAGATAAAATTATTGTTTTGCTTGCTGCCAGATCTCATATCTACATCAACATTCTTCTCTTTTTTAAACCAGGAGCTCTAATAACTCCTATTCAAACATAATGGTGAAGATACCTGTTCTAAATATGCTCCAGTTTAAGTTGTGCTTCCTCAACACAAAATGTGAGTTTGCCTACTACTGTATTTAAATAACAGCTGAACATCTCAGGTGTCCCACTTTCCTATTCACACTGCAGAATGACAGAAAGTTCCTCCTTTATCTTTTTGTTGTGCCCTCCCACTTTCAGCAGCTGATTTTTTCTCTTCTTTCTCGTTGATGGATTGGATTTTACCTTGATGTCTGCAAATGTAAGAGATTTTTAATTGGGATTTTTTTTTTAAATCCTCCTCTTTCCTCCCCCTTTTCTGAGGGAGGCATTAACCTAGAGTCATGAGGACGATGTAATACACCTTTGGTACAGTGTTTATCTTAAGGATAAGGAAGTATTTTATATACCAAAACATCTGCAACTTCAGCATTGAGTTCTAGTCCAGTTCATATCAGTACTTGCCGGGAATGAATTACCAGCATTTGGTTTGTGGCTTGACAGACATGCATTGGTGGGTTCTAATACATATCATACAGTCAGAATTAATTGGCATCCTCTTCAGTAGCCCCCTAAAAGAGATCACTAACTGAATGAGTCCTGAAATTGGAAGTGTCTATTTTTTAATTTAGAAATTAAATATATTAAATCTAAAGCATAGTGAATTTTTCTAAAAGCGGTAAATCCACACTTACATAAAAGGATAAAGATCATAAAAAACTCATCCTAGACAACAGTAATCAATTAAATACTCAAAAAATAAAGAAAAGAAAAGAAAGAAAAAAAAAAGAGAGAAGAAAAAAGTTAATTCAACTCAAATGGTGAGGTAAAGTGCTCTTTTATGTTCCATTGCACATCCTGCAGGAACAATTACATTCTTTTGAGAATCAAAACTGAAATCCAAGCATTTTTAGCTCACAGGAAAAAATGTGTTTGGATTGAGCATTTAGATGGGGTTAGAATTCTTAAATGCCAGGCTAATTATCCCACATTAAAAAAAATATCTTAGACTTATGAAAAGTTACATACTGTGAATAACAGTTGCAGAACAAATGATAAACCAGACTCGAGTAATTGAAGCCAGTGTGGTGAGGCCCTCAGCCATCATGAGAATTTCAGGCAGAGGAAGGTAAATCCTCTGCAGAGTAGAGGCATAGATCTATGAGTATCTATGTATTTTTCTGCCCTTCATTGTCAAATTGCCTTGAAAACAACAGAAACTGTATCATGAAAACATAAGGGAAATGAGAAGTGAGATGGGGAAGAAATTATTAATATCATTAATGAAAAGAGTGTCAGGGAGATTAAGGGCTTGATTATTAGTAAAATTGTAGAAATAGCATGGTATATGTCTCTAAGGCACAGCAAAGGCAGAATTTCCTACTTTACCCTTGCTCATCACAGTAATATGTATTCATTACATATTAATTCAAATTCATTCAAAATATTACAATCATACAGAATATGTACTCATTACTTACAACTATCTGCTATAGGTTGCTATCATTTCAATGCTGGTTACTTCCCTGGCTTCAAGGAGGTGTGAAAGGAGTCAGTTCTAAATTCCACTCACTCCTACTCTTTCTTTACTGACTTGCTTCTAAAAGAACACGTTGTAGACCCTCTCACTTTTTTTCAGTCACCCATCATCTGCAACTAATTGGTTTGTGCATGTTAATAAAAAGTATATGTGATAGGTTCAGAAACCAGACACAATTCCCTCTTACCCAAAACCCTTCTTCAATCCATAGTCTGTCCTTCTTTTATGTTGCCACCACAGAAGGGTAACGTAAGTATCCATAATTCTCTTTCCAGTTTCATCACAGTGCATCTGCATTTCTGTCCCCTCGGGTTTTGCATTGTATGTTTGCACTATCCAGTTTACAACCTGTTATTTTACTAGCTGGTGGGACCTCCCCTCCACTGGTAGGTTATCCCCTACTCTTGCTGGAGGATGGCAATGATAATGCATTAGGTCTTTCCTCTTTGCAGCTGCCATGAAACTACAATGAGCAAGTACTCACTTCACACTTCTCTTCCTGATAATCTATTGGTATAGATCTGTGGTTTCCTTTTAATGTCTGGTTCATTAAGATAGTTTAAATGTGTGTAGCACTTTTAGCTGTGGTTAAGGTTTATTATGACTGTCGTGTTCAGGAATGCAGAGCTATATACAGTTTCTGCTCCATGTCTCTGCACATAACTCCAATTGATGCTGGAGCTATGCATTTGCCTGAAAGCTGTTTATTGCACTCTGATTACTCACTGATTCTATGGGTGATCAGGACAGAAGGGATCTGAGTACCAATTATTTTAAACCTCCTTGAAATTTTCCATGAAGCTGGATTACAAAAATGATGACATAGTGTTTAGGAATGTAAAACCCAAGAGATCATAGCTCTGTCCCTAAAACCACGCACACATTAAGAATATTCAACAGTGCCATTTATTATGTAGAGGGCACTATACAGTTGCCCTCCCCTGACACTAGCAATACAAGGGCTTCATGAGGGAATAAACCCCTGAAAGCTTGGTTGCAATTTACTTCTTTACTTCCTGCACATACTAACAATGATAGTTGAACTGAAAAGCATTTTTAAATTCATAAATATATAAGTAGCCATTATCTAGTGGAAAACCTAAGTCTGACTATAGAACCTGATCCACTATTCAGTTCCTCTGATTTTAAACTAATGTAACTCCCCAGTAATCAATGGGGATGCTGGTGTGCAGCTGGTGTGCAACTGAAGGAGCATAAGGCAAAAGTTGTTAGTACTTGGAAGGGTCATTTTACTTACAAAGGCCATAATTTTCTTTATGTGTTTATTTTGGGTATCTTAACCATAATGCCAAAAAAAAAAAGAGGCACTTAGAATAATTGAATAGTTTAAAGCCTGTTTGTAATGTCATTGACAAAGGCTGAGAATATTTAGCTACATACTACTTTTACAGGGGGGAAAAAAAATGCTGGGGTTTTTTTTTCCTTCTTGTGGGGCAGACATTTGTTTTTAAAGTAACCAAATTTATCTGCTCAATTAGTTAATAAGACAGTGATTTCAGCTGGAATTTGTTCTGATGGTTAAGGCAAAACTTCATAGATTGGTTAATGGAAAGTGAATGGGATCATCTTTATATGTTCATAAATGAAAACAGTTTAAGATCAGAAGATCATTAGAGCCTTCAGTATGAACTATTTTCTCTTCAATTTCACTCAAGTACTTCCTGCACTGAGCAGACCTGAGTCTGAATGAAGCTGTGGGTTTTTTTTTAAAAAGTCATCCCATCTCAATTTTTCTGAAAAATGTTGACTCCTAAAGTGTTACTCATTACACTGTGTTAGTAAATCAAGTGTGAAAACCAGAATCAGTAATTCACAATGCAAAGATAGTGTAAAAACAACAGTCCTTGCTGCTGCCCTCCCAGCTCCTCTGCAAACCTAGCACCATGGCCTAGGGAATGAATGTAAAAGTAACACAAAGCTCTGGTGTTATTTGTGCCCTTTTTGTGGAGGGTCTGCTGTGGAATTTCAAAGACAATAAGCAAACTCACACCAGACAGAGTTGCATACCTTTACATTTTAGATGTGAGAGATAAAACAGATAGAGTGCCATTCAATCCTTTACCAAGGTGACACAACCCCAAAAAGCTTTGATACTCTATTGCAGATCTCATGTGGATTTGAGTAGGAAACAAAATGTGATTTGTTTGTTTGACTCATCTTTCTAACTACAAGCATTCAGAAAAGGTTTCTGTGCAGTTCTCTTCTCCTCTTTTTATTGTGTGGTTTGTTTTGTTTGCTTGAGTTTAAAACTGCCATTAAGTGAAAGTGTTGCAAGTATAAATAATTTAGAAGACAACTCTGTAGGGATACTAATACTACAGGCCTGCTTTTTTTTCTAATAGCAACTCATTAGGGTTCTGAGAACTATTATTCCTTAGGAACAATTACACAGCATCACTGTAATATGAATATTGGGGATGCTGACAATAAAATGACAACTATTTAATTAGGATATTTCCCTTCTTAAAAATGCTCCCTTTTTTTTGATTTGCACCACTGCTTTAAAGTTTCTAAAAATACCCAGAGGCTTCTTGAGTGGACAGATGCAAGGACAGACAGATACATCCATTTGGTTTTATTGGTCTTAAGTGTTTGAATGTACTACCTTTCCTCCATAAGAAGCCACAACTATACAATTATCTAACAATGCACAATCACTTTTAAAGGAAATCTAAATCAGTTAATAGGTGCTAATGAAGACAAATGAATAAAAGTAATAAGTGAGTAAAACTCCAAGAGTCCTACACCGTTCACTCTCATTTAAAAGAAAGAAAAAGCTTTTAATGGGGCTTCTTTTACTTTTACCCCATAATTTTATAAATTGCTTTGCCAACCCTTTATAGCAAATAGTAATTTTATGTAGGTCAACATCAAGCTCAGGTTGTATGCACTTGGTGGTAATGATAGTGTAGCTGCCCCTTCAACAGTCAGGAAGCCCGACAGTTGAGTGTATATTTATTTTCTTTTCTTATATTTTTTGTTTAGTCTCCAATAAATGAGTGAGTGCTGTCAGTCTGAATAACTGTTGCTTAGAGAAATAAAGCTCTTTATCATGCTAACCTCACCCTGAGGTCTTTCTGAGCCATAGGGCAGGCATGCATTGTTTAAAGCAGTCGTAAGTCTACTTGTGCTTCACACACAACAAACAAGAGGAAAATTAAACAGCTGGTGAGGAACAGCGTGGCCAGCAGGTCCAAGGAAGTGATTCTGCCCCCATACTCAGCGCTGGTGAGGCCACACCTCGAGTACTGTGTCCAGTTCTGGGCCCCTCAGTTCAGGAAGGAGATTGAGGTCCTGGAGCAGGTCCAAAGGAGGGCAACCAGGCTGGTGAAGGGACTCGAGCACAGATCCTATGAGGAGAGGGTGAGGGAGCTGGGGCTGTTCAGCCTGGAGAAGAGGAGGCTCAGGGGAGACCTCATCACTCTCTACAACTCCCTGAAAGGAGGCTGGAGCCAGGGGGGGGTTGGTCTCTTTTCCCAGACGACTTTCAACAAGACAAGAGGGCATGGTCTTAGGTTGTGCCAGGGGAGGTTTAGGTTGGATATTAGAAAGAATTTCTTTACGTGATCAGGCATCGGAATGGGCTGCCCAGGGAAGTAGTGGATTCTCCATCCCTGGAGATATTTAAAAAGAGACTGGATGTGGCACTCAGTGCCATGGGCTGGTAACCGCAGTGGTAGTGGGTCAAGGGTTGGACTTGATGATCTCTGAGGTCCCTTCCAACCCAGCCAATTCTATGATTCTATGTAGTGACCACCCTCTCAGACAGATGCATACTATTTTAGGATTTGGATCTTTGGACTACGTTATGAAGAGATACACTGATTATAGATAACCATAAACTGTTCAAAGCTACCTTTACAACAAACAAAGCCCAAAACAACAAAACATTGCAGAGTTTTCTCTGAAAGATATTTGCTTCTTCTGTTCCAAAGTGTCGCTATGTCATGATGTTTCTCAGGTCAAATGATTTAGGTATTAAAGGATGTATAGTTCATTCAAACAAAAGAGAACTCAAGAACTGGAGGAAAGTAGAATTTTAAAATACTGTGAAAAGCTTCACACTAATGACTATCAGAGAGTTAAAATTCCCTATGAGCTGGAACAAGTCACAGCTGCAGCTACTGCAGAGATTGCCTGGCTAACAAACAATAAGCAGAGCATAGTTAAGAGAAATTTATCGTTTAGATAGTATGATTTTATATAGATGGGTTTATAACCTGGTGAACAAAACTGGCAGTGAACTCAGAGCAACAGTTCTCTCTCAGACATTCTTAAATACAAGTCTTACTCCTCTACACTCCTCTATGACCCCTTACACGTTTATTCACGCTTTCTAAAATCCACATGCATTTCCTAGTGTTTCTCTTTCTCTCACGTCTCCAGTTTCTTCTGCCTCACTCCCTATTTCCACCTCAACATTACGTATCCTTTGCTTCTGCCTCTGTCCCTTCTCACCTGGACTATTGTAGTCCCCTTCTCTCAGAGTCCTAAGTTCCTGTTCTTCACACACACACACACACACCCCATGTGCCAAAAGCTGATGTTTCCTTCTCACACACACATCAAAATCACCTCTTGCTTTAGGCACTTCAGCAGCCTTCCAACATCCTTTTCTGGATCAATTTCAAAACTGTCTTTTTTAAAACAATGTCAAAACCTACTTCAACATAGATGTCCCCCCTTTTTTTTTTCATATTCTTCTCTCTACTCTCTGCCTAATGCTGCCCTCCCCTCAGTTCTGCAACTCAGTTGAAAAATCCTTCCTCTCTACCATAGCTCCCATTTAAGCAGCCTTCTCTATCCGAAGAGCCTTTCTGTATCATTGGTTAGCCATATATTTTCTCCTTTGCCTGTACATACCTATTAATTTCTCTCCATGGAAACTGGTTTGGGACTCAGTTCATGAGGAAGATTAATACTGTATGGCATGCTTAAGCAGTTATTATAGAACTGTGCTATATTGGAAAACCAGAGCAGGATCTAGGTAGCACTTGGGATAAATTTGGCAGAAGGATAAGATGTTTTGTTGTTTGGGTTTTTTTTCCAGTTCAAGTACAAAACATGCCACACAAAAAAATCACTTACTATTTTTTCACCTCTGAAAATGAAGTATAAGCACCTATCTTAGCTGTATATCTTTTAAATCAAATTTGTCCTAGCCATGAGGTATGATGAGATTTTTGTTTCAGATTAGGATGTGGAATTTGACATTATGATGTTGTCATATATGCTGTTTTGTAGACCCTAGTTTCTTGGACCAAACCAAGACTGGTCTTCTAGATACATGATTACTTTTTAATTTTTCTTACTGTGAACACAAGTATCAGGCATCAAAAAGTAGGCAGCTAATTGGATCACTCATCTCAGCAGAGCTGTTTGGTAGTTAAGAAACATTCATAAAATACAGCTGTATTTTTCAACTCAGCCTTTTGTCAAAACTGATTTTTCTTTGACTAATGATGGCGATATTTGTTTGTATTTATTTCACTGATTCACAGAGCTAATGCATTTCCTGAAATGCCCCTGAGAACCCAGGTGAGACACCAGAGGCTATGCTGTCTTAGGCTAGAATTTACTAGGATTAAAGCAGCTGTGGCATTACTAGGGTCTGCTAAGCCTCATGTGATTTATAAAGATATAAAGTATATCTTTTATGATTACGATGATGCTAAAAATTTTGTGGTCACATTGGAAAGACTGAATATAACAACTGTGGAAGAATCAAGAAAAGGAAATGGAAACTAACTCTCCTGTACTAGTTCACCTGAATGGGTCTCTGCATTTGTTGCTTTTATTTTCTGTTTTGCATGAATACAAGTTCACAAGTTTACATGTATAAAGGCATATTTTATTTCTAAAATAGTTAAATATTACAGGATTTTCACTATCAAATTAAATAAGTGCTCCTAGGCATGTATACATCATTGATAATTTTAATAATTCAAAGTGCAAAACAAAGAATTTGTCTAACTACTTTTTTAGCTTCCTGTGTTTTCTTCAGCTTTAACACTGAATTAGAATGAAAACATTGGGTTTATTATATTTACAATTAATTTATTCCCAAATTTATTTTTTAGTTTTTATGCACACAAGCACAGTGCTGAACTACTTCTCTTGAAGGTGCTGCCCATGAATTTGGGTCATTTTTTCCTCTTTTCACAGGCTTTTTTTGTTTTACATAATGTTTCCATTGACCTTAAATTCTGTGTTTCTTCCAAAGGTTTCTTTAAGATGTTTTTTTAAAATTGCTTGAACTTCTTCTGAAAGTATTATTATAATACTGGCTTACAAGCCAATTAAGCCACAATAAAAGACCTGTGTAGCATATTTTATAAAATATTTCTCATTAATATAGAAGTATCTGTTAGATGTGCATATATAATTTGAGTTCTACGTGAGTATAAAGCACAAACGCTACAATCTTAGTTTAAGTTAATTTTTATCTTTAGCCATCACTGAATTTTTCAGCATCATCACCTAGCTTCTGCCCAGTCCTTAGCTGCCTAAAATCCTTTGGTCCACTTACACTTGTTGCCATTAGTGAGCACCCACAAAAGAATGGGATCTAATTGTGAAACTTGGGATTGTAACTGAGATACCACCCTGCCCATGGTTATTTTATATAGAAATGACCTCCAGGACAGAGAAGTAGGAAGAACTATACAATTAGACAAATAGACAATAGTACGGTGTTGCAGAATGACAGACAATGTTCAACACAAAGTCAGCCTTGCTTTAGTGTATTTCCACAGGGGCCAAATCCAGCCAAAGTTCTTGCCATACATCAGCCATACCAAGCTTCACACAAAAAAAAGGCAAATGGGGTAGACGGAGTGCTATACTCAACGGCTCATTGGCTAGAAAATTCACTTGTTAAATAGGACATATGTTTGCAGGTCTCCTCTTCATCTTGATTTAAATCTATGTCTTAACTGTTCCAAGTGAGCTGAGTTTCCCAATCAATGGGCTATTGAACATAATGCTCCATCTTTACTCTTCTTCACTAGCTTGTCTTCCTTGTTCTCCTGACTGCCAATTCTGTTGTGTATGTAACAACTAGTCAGTAGGACAAAATTAAGTAAGAACAAAGGCTGGATTGTATAGCCTCTTGGTTAGGGCTCCAACTTCAGATGTGTGAAAGTTAAGTGCTTGCTAATTATGACTGTTTAACTACTTACTTCAGCTGGAGCATCTTCAGCATGAGAACTGAAAAGGCTTTGTTCACTCTACTAAATACCTGGGTGATTCAAATATTCTTTTCGGATGCGATGGACCTGTGCTCACGTCTTTGTTCCAAATCAAGCAGGATAGGGAGGAAAAACTTGATCTCCTTCTTTCCAGATAAATAGTCAAATAATTATGGTGTCAGCTATAAAAATAGAGATCATTATCTGCGTTATGAGAAAGAGCAGACCTGTCCTAAGATGTCTGTCTTGCTAAAAGGATCCATAGGAATCCTGATTGGACATAAGTGTCTTCCTCTAACTGATAGATAAAGCATGGTTACAGAAGAAAGTAACTCACTGTTAGAATATGCATATGCAGAACAGAAAAAATTATGATGGGATGGAGTGGTTAAAAGTAGAATCTTTCAATGTTACATATGAGGCCTTGAGGGTTTTTTAGTGTGTGTGTTGTTTTTATTAAATGTAATTTGGTATCTAAGTCCACCTTCTGGTGGTTCCTGGAACATCTAAGCCGAGACAGGAATTTCCTTGGGAGTAGATCACCTACAAGGTAGGCACTAGTGTCACTATTCCTTCACTAACACTGCACCAGGATTGGCTTTACAGGGCCTATCATGATTCTGATAGTAGGAGTGGGTAATTTTGAAAATATTACTGATACACCTGAGTTCTTTACTGCACAAGGCTGAAGTGATCAGCATTTTTGGGTACAGCCCTGCAATTACCAGTTTCATGGGCTCAGCTGCAGGTTTATACACATATTCTTAGATGCCTTCACCCCTACGCAGTGCAGGAACAATTAGTGAAATTGTCCTGAAAATTAAGCCTCAACACCCTGCTAGTCAGAACAGTCAGAGTTAATATTGAAATCCATCAGCAACCAGTTATTAAAATTATGTAAGATCACACACAGAGTTTCCAAACTGCTCTCATAAAGAAAGGTAAATATTAGATATCTTATATAGATTGGGTTTCATTTCATAACAGATATCTCAATTGTATGCAAAATATGGGATAGTGGAACACATTACAGAACTGGCCAGTTTTCATTGAAGAAATATGTGCTCACTTTCAAGTTTCTTTTTGTGGTGTGATTTAATTTTCACATGAGATATGAATACATTAGGAAAGAGATCTCCACCTACCCATCCTTTCACAGAAGAAAGAACACATAAGTAGCCCCTTCTTTAGCTGAGGAAGCCACCAACAACCAAAACTTGGTGCACTTGAGCACATGGTCTTCCAGTGCTCTGCTCTTCCCATAAACTAGCTGAATATTGAAATCTGGGTAACCCAACGTTCCAAGGGCTTCAGAAAGCACAAACCTTCCTGGTTTCAGTTCTTAGCTTGTTCAGAAAAATGAAAATATCAGAGAGAAAAGAAATGGTGTAACATTCACATATATGTCCTCAATCATAGCATATCTGGCCATCTAGGACCCCTGCACAGCACCAGCAAGCTTTATCTCTGACTTGCCAGCTGTACTTTGCAATTATCTCTGGTGAGCCAGCAAGGGAGGCTGGGGAGCAAGAGAGCTGAGCCCCAGGGGAGATGAAGCACTGGTCAGAGAGTAAAGGACCCTGGGATATGGAGTGATAGGCACAGAAAATGGTTTCATGGAGGTTTTTTAATTATTTTCTACTCCATGATTCCAAACTACTTTGGCTCACAGCAACTAAGACACAAGGGTACATGAAACACTGTCATACACTAAAAAACTCTCAAAAATATTTTTAGAGCGTTTTCCCCTGATTCCTGTGGGATACAGAGAACACAAAATGTGACGAGACAGAGTAAAAGATTCACCACTATGACACTTAGCAGATCTCTATAATTACCTCTTTGTTTCAGCACACTTAAATTATATAGCTGTCCCACACCTGCACTGCTAATACATACAGTCACTGTGGAGGATGCATTCCATAAGATGGCAGGCTGCAGTCCCACGGTGTCTGGTGTTGATACATCTCTAGCTACTAAGCCATTATCAAACCAGGCTCCCCGGCTTGATAAAGATTTGCCACTGGTATTGGAATAATTAAAGGGGAAAAACGAACATGATTCTGCATCTACAGAAAGAAAGATTAACGTAAGCTGACTCTCCAGTAACCAGGCTGTGCAAAGAGCAAAACACAGGGGATACCAGCACGTAGGTATGACTTACTGAGAGGTGATTAGGTGTATCTGGAGAAGAGCTATAACATGGGAGAAGGGAGGATGTATTTATACATAGTGTGTTATTTATGCCCATTACTTCTAATTGTCTAACTAGTTCTCTTTCCTCTCACGTATACTTCAGTACCCACCAACCAGAGAAAGATGTCTACAGCTAAATATCTGCCAATTATTATGGACTTTTGCTTAATATTCTATTGTTCCACTGACAGCACAGTTTTTAATATATCATTTTATATTATCCTGTACATCATCATTTTCCTGCCTCCCTTAGGGCCCTGGCTGTAATAGTTCTTATTTATTTCCACAAGCTAACATATATGCAAAAGATCTTGTAGTCATGATGTCGCCCCCACCACCCTCACCTCTTCCCATCTTTGTTTTTGTAATCCTTTTTGTCTGTTTTTAAAGTTACAGTATAAAAACGTGTGAACACAGCATGTGTGTAGACATATACCAGGGTCAAATACACAGCTTGCTGTGTGGCTCCCTTCCCCATTCGTAAACACAGAAGCCGCTCGTCTCCCGCCCAGCAGCATTTCACTGCAGCCTTTTCTTGTGGCCCGTAGATTTCTTTTTTTAGCCAATAAACTTGAAAACAGATCAGAAAGGAAACACAGAAAAACTTGCTTGCTGTTCCAATGGGCGAGGCAGGAGTTTGACAGCCTGTGTAGTGACTGATCACCTCACAGGATCTGCTCAGCACCTTCCGAGTCTAAAAGAAGTGAATGGAGCATTGACTCTGAGCTGGCAGAGCAGTCTGGTTAGTTGCATCAAGTGCTATTTCTTACTGAGTACGTGTTGTTCAAAGTGCTTTTTTTGAGGAGAATCTGCAGCAGTATAAGCTGGAGGTAGCTGTGACTGTATCACTGTCTCTGAAACAGAACAGGCATCTTTAGGATCAGTAGTTCTACAACTTTCAGCAGTGTGTTTCTATAAATATATTTTGTCTGTGTTTTTTATAAAGTGGCCTCTTCGGATCCAATTTCCTGCGATCCACTGGCTGACAAGTAGAAAAATACATATTTCTCTCCTTCAGATTTTAATAACAATGAAAAACTGTACAAGCTGCATGGTCAAGGCAGGACCGTGGGTACAAAAAAATTGTTATCTTAAGGCAAAATTTACTGTCAGGGAAAATGGAACATTCCTTCTGAACTCACGAACTGGTAGTGCATGTGCAGGTTGGTTGTAGATGGTTGCTACAATAAGGCTTCTTTCATACAGGTGTGTTTATGCCCCAGGCTTGCTGGCCACAGTCCATTCCATTTACAGAAGCTGAATTAAACAATAACTACTGCATTGCAAAAAGAAGAAGGGAAAAAAAAAAAAAAAAAAAAAGCCAAGAAAAACCCTGTTGCAGTTGTCAGAGCTTGTTGATGTTGCAGAGAACGGCACCTTTTTTTTTTCTGCTGGATTTTGTGGTTCTGCCTTAGGAAAGAAAGTAAAATAGAACGGAAGAACAAAGTCCTACTCTATAAATCAGCAGCTGCTCCTTGCCAGATCAAAGGAGTGACATTTTTGCTCCTGGACTACTTGTCCACTTTAGGTGCTTGACAGACAGCTAACAGCTGGCCTGTTACATAGTATAGGAGAGTTGGGCTACATCTTCTTCAGAGTAGAATGACAAGCTAATCAGAGATACCCATAGCACAGGACATATGAGTGCACCTTGATCTCTTCAAACATACCCAATACATAATTGCAAAACACCTTTATGCATTTTTGGCAAGTTGCTACTTAGGTAGTTTCCACTGAAAAGTAAGAAGGAGAATTAATACTTTAGTCTAATTTGATCAGGGAAGTTAAAGAGATGTTAAGTTTGTTGACAACTCTCCTTTTCAAGTCAATTTAGAACTGTCTAAAAAAATTAATATGAAATAGTTAAAAAGATGTGTGATACACTTCAACATGATATTATTCTAAAACTACAGTTAAAAAAGGAAAAAGTTAACTAAAATGAGGCTTCTCAACTGCTATGCAAGAAGATAGATAACCTGTGTGCGTTTTCAACATGCTAGACCCTCATTAGTTCTGGAAATCTTTTCCTATAAGCTTAAGATGATAAATTAACACATCTTTAAATGCATGAGTTACTTATGATTTGATAGGAGACCTGTTATCTACCTTGAACATGGACGTCTTGGTGCCAGCAAATCACAGCGCATGCCAAATTAGCTAAAGTTGTATTTAGCATCACCGCAAGACGTATGTACACAAACCTCGAATTTTAATGTCAGTAGTAAAAATTTCAAAGTGATTCAGTTTCCAGTTGATTCCCATCTGCCATAAATCAAGTACAGGACGACGTTATATACTACAGCTTATGTCTATTGACTTTGCATTTTATCTGTAAGATATGAATAGCTAAGGAAGTATGTCTGTTTGTCTCCTCCCATGCTTTCAAGTATCTTTAAAAGATCATTTTTACAGTGCATGATAAATAACCATACATGAATAATCTGATGGTGCTCGTGGAAGACTAACAGCCATTGCCAGTGTCTGTTGTGCGGCTGCGTGCACCAAAAGGCCCATGTTCACCCGCCAGAAACCCAGGGGGAAGAAGGGACGATACTATTCCACCTCAAACGAGCTTTCCTTAGACCTTGTGAGGAGCTTCATGCCTACCCCGTGGCAGGCGCGGGTGTGGAGGGCAAACTCAACAGCCTCATGCCAAGGTGCGCCCCAGGTACGCCCCTACCTCCCACCAGCTCTCCTTCACAGCGGGGTCCCGGGGCTCGTCCGCTGCCCAGGACAGCGCAGTCCCCACCTTGGCACCATGGGAGCGCGGCCCTGTCCCCACCACGCTCTCTCCGGGCGCAGAGGCTGCGGCCGTGCCCCCGGGGCAGCGGGACCCCCGGCCCGGCAGCAGCGCTCTGGCCCCCCCTGATGGCGCCCTGCTGCACAGCGGGAGGCCTCACCTGGGGACACCGGAGGCTGAAACGCGGGGCGAGCCCCGTTCCGCAGCAGGGAGCGGCAGCTCCTCCGATGCCAGCATTGCTGGGCACCGACCCCGAACGCGGGCCGGCTTCGGCCTCGGCACAGGGCCCTCACGGCCCCGGGCTGGAGGCGAGGCCGATGGAAGTAGCAGGGCACAGGTCGGCAGAGGAGCCAAGGGGGCCATGAGGCCTCCCGATTCGTGGGGGAATGATCGAGGAGCCCCCAGCTGCGAGTGGGGCCTCCTGGCTGTCTGCTCTCATTGCAGGGAAAGGGTCCTGTGCACAAAGCTCTGCCCCGGAGGGAGGGCAGGGTGGCTCCCGCAGGTTGTGGAGCAGTGCAGGTGCTCCCCTTGGTAGGCACCGGGGCCTTCCTTGGCTGAGCCAAATCGCTTCCTTACGCTCCCAATGGGTAATTTGGAAACCGAGTTGCATGTTTAATGAGACAGATTTTCTCTGAGGTGAATAGATACCCGTCTTGCCAATTCTCATGATTTTATCGCAAGGCTCAAGTTATTTCATGTTAACTCAAGGGTCCCAGCTCCAGGAGACGATGGTTATGTGAGAGTCTGTTCAAGCAATTTTCTAGATCTTGTGTCTGAGAAGAGCAGTTTCAAAATGTGGCGCAACAACTGAAAAACTTACAGAGTAAACATCAAGAAGGGTGCTGTTTACATTTCTGGTTTTTTAGGACAGCCTCACAATTACGTGATGGGCTAAGTGATGATATCCAACAACACACACTCCAAGTGACATAACATATTTTTGAGAGCTCCAGCATGAACGTACAAGATGCAGCAGAGGTCTTCGGGACATTCAGCTGCCTGCCACAGGCTGCCTCAGGCACTCAGCTCAGTGCTCTCTGTCATCTTCTGGAGTCTTCTCTCCACCAAACGTGGATGTTGACTTAGGTCCTCTGAATCACACCTTTGACAGATGTAAGACGTCTAAGTGAGCATAAGGAAATCCGTTTAAGCTGCCCATAACCCTCTAACAACAAATACAAACAAGGAACCTTTCCTCTAACAAGGCTGTCCAAAATTATGTGACGTTTTTTCAGGGAATGAACTTGCCTGTCCCTCCCTCTTCCTCTCAAACCAATTGTGTAAGTGAGTCCATTGCTCAATATTCATGACTTAGGGAAGCCTTGTTCAGATGGCTCATTTCCAGGTGACTAACTCAGCTTTTTTAAATTTCCTATATGGAATGCTGCAAATAAGAGGTGGTAACCAGGTGCGGCATAGATTCACTGAAGCATAAACAAGGACTTTTTCAACTATTTTTGTACATACACGTACAGAAGGACACCTAAACCTAATTCTGTCAGTTTTGAATACATACTGGAAGAAGTTAAATAAACTAAGATAACTAGATTTTGCTTGCTCAGATAAAAATTTGGGTGAAAGACAAAGACTGTAGTAGAGGTGGGGGGTGGGTGTATACTGGTAGAAGCGTTTCTGCAAATTAGTTTTTTCTAATGCATTCTTTCAGACTGCTCTGACCTCAAGATTTCTGAAATGATTCCTTCAGATAGGGAAAGAAATTATTTTCTCAGTTACTTGTGAAAACATTTTTTGTGACTTAGATTTAACATTTCTTTGGTTATTTTCCCTTCCAAATTAGGGCATTCTTGGGCAACAATGGATCAGTGTAGTATATATTAGTGAGCTAAACACTGACATGTTCATAGTCCAAATGCTGAAATATTATTTAGGCAAAGATTTATTTTCCTGTCCAAGGTGAAAACATTTGGAAAATCTTTTAGAAAGCGTTCTTAGCCTCCTACTTAGCAAAGCATTGAAGCAGGTGCTTCAACCTCATTTATTCATCAAACTCAGCTTCCATTTACATAGATTTAATAAGAGCTGAGCTTCTCATCTACACTTGGCAGGTTATTGAAAAATCTTCCTAGACTTTTCCTCCAGGTACCTAAAAAATGTTAAAATTAGCCTTTTTATTCAGATGACAGAAAATAAACATTTTTAACCCTGTATTATTCTTGTTACTTTTATTTTTATTATGTCTATGGCAGCCTGTGGCAATGTTCCTTCAGTATCTCTGTTCTTTCCAAGTGAAAGAGCAGAAGTGTCTTCTTGGGATAAAGTATAAATTGAGGCAAAACTTTCCTTGTCCCTAATCCTTTTAGAGAACAGATGGTGAATTCATCTCAAATTTATTTGTTTCTCTATTTTTCACATAAAGAATTGAGAATCCATGTATGCAGTGGCTGCTTGTTTGTTTGTTTGTTTTAGTAAATGCAATTTTGTTTTACACCTAATTAACTGAGGTGGATATTTTAAGATTGAAGACTGGTACCGAAAAGTTTTGAGTTGTATGTGGTGGCTCCATGTTGCTCCACAGTCTCTCAGAAGGAGCAATACACTCTGCTGGGGGAGACTGGTTCAGTTTCTCACTCAGTCGTCTCATGGAGGATATCAGACATGTATACAAGTGGTTGGAGTTTTACCACTCTCTGCTTGAGTTCAGATTATACGCCAACATGGGGATGAACTGTAGTTTCCTAAGCTTTCACTCAATTAATCCTCCTGAAACAAGACCTGTTGTGATCCTACATACTTAGAGTGAATTTTCTGTTACAGTCATAAAGTTGGAGATATTTCTAATTCTGATTCCCAATCACTACAGCCACTAACAGTTCATTTCAAGAACTAATCTTACTCAGATTCAGTCATGGAGTGATCACAGTGGTTTGGAACACATGTACAGTACGTATAAAAAAGACAGTGGAAACAGCAACCAAAATTATTTTTGAATGTGCCAGACTTGAGCAGGCAGACTAAAAGGTATTTATTTGCTCTTTATTCTCTTTCACACTTCGCTGAAACCTCTTTCTGTGATTTTATCTGAACATTATTTATTACAAAAAATAAAATGTATTATGTAAATGTGAGTTTAGCGTAATTTGATATGACGAGATAAAATATGATAAATATATAAAGAAGATTAATTACAAGACTTCCTATAGTGTACAGAATACACGTTCATTTTGGACAAAGAAACCCAAGGCTCTATTTGAAGAGATGCAATTAAATGCATATATTCAGATTATATTGTCATGCTAATTAGCAATGGTAGGAACCAATTAGGACTAGGGCTTCCAAATGACCAGGCTACAGTGCATATTCACTAGTATACCTTTACTGCTCTATCGTTTTTTGCTGGAAGCAGATAAAAATGAAATGTGTTCGTTTGAAAGTCCATATTGGCGCACATTTTGAGCCAAATCTTTTTCGTTGTGCTTTCATAAATTGTCCCAGTGTTATTGGAACTACTTCTGTGAGCAAGACAGGTGCTGGCTATAGGCAATATATGTGTCTGCTTTAGAAGAAAAATTTAAAGAAAAACACAAGAAACAACAAACTTTCTTTGGATTCAAATGGCTATTGTTTGAATAAGTGAGGTCGGTAATCTGTCATTTCCAAAATCCTGGAAGTGAGATTTTCATTAAACATAGCCTTAGATTTCTCACCATTGCACACCTCATTTATCATTCTGGAATGAGGACCAAGTGCCATATGAATGTAGAGTTTGTGCAGGTATTGCCTCACAACCCTGGAGGCTGATGACCCCTCTTTGTCTACACAGCAGGTAAGGCACACACAGTGGCAATGTGAGCTCTCTTTGCAGTCCCCTGCCAGTGTGCCTGGCTGCTAAGCTGGGGGAACAAAGGAAAGATGACATATGGATAGCAGATTGTAGAAGCGCTGAAAGAGGACTGAGGAAATCTATGTTGGGTGTGTGGCTCTGCCAAAGATCTCTTGTATGACTTTGGCCTTGTCACTTAATCTCCTTCTGTCTCCCTTCCCCTTTGCAAACAGGGAGAAGGCGTCTCTCCTCTCCCCCAGGCTTTGCCTGGAAATCTGTTCAGACCCTGAGTTCTCTTGGACGATGTGCTTGTGCAGTGTGGTGTGGAGTTAGAATGAGCTTCATCGGGTTCTCTAACTGCTGCTATCAAGCAAATAATAGGAATTACTATTAACAGAAGAGTAACAAAGGAATCCATGTCTTGTTGATAGATTTTGCTCATCTTTTCAGGCCATTCAATCTTTGGCCTCTGGGTGAAAGGTATGAGCAAGGCAGGCAATTAGTGTCAGAAACAGAGCTGTGAATTCTTCTTTTGTAAGATTCCAAATAACATTGGAAATAGTGGCATTGGTGATCTCTTTTTTCACCTGTCTCTTAATGGCTTTTGAAGACATTTCTGCCAAAATAGCATTGCAGTGTTTCTGCAATGCACGAACTGGAGCACTGTGTTAAAGGCTGTATTTTGGTTTACTTTGGCCCTGGAGATGTTTCCCCAAGGGACCCAAAAGAAGCCCTCAAAAATTGTAAAGTCTAAGGCATTGACTGTGGTTTCTCTGTCTATGTTATGCACTGTGCATACTTACAGGGCAGTATAAAGAATAAATATTAATCCCCAAACACTGCTTTCTGTGCCCTTGTCTACCAGTTGTGCTGATGCATTATGTGACGTAGCTACTAGCATCTCATTTTTAGCTTCACCTGAAATTTGTGTCTGCTTTCCACATGCAGTTTGCAAATACAAACTCATGTGTCATCTTTCAGACGTACCCACTGGTAGGTATAACTGATGCCAGTTATAGATAGGATTTTTCAGTGGAGCCATAATGCCTAAAGCCTCTGTGCTCCTATATCTTTCTAAGAATTTGACGGCATATCTTCAGACAAAGTTGTTTTGGTCTAGAGGACATCATTTGCACCTGCAGTTATGGACATGTGCAAAACAAAAATGGAGAAATAATGAAATCAGAAATCAAACCCAAGCACTATTTTTGCAAGATTTACTGAACAAATGTGAACACTTTTAATGCTTTTTTTTTTTTTTTCTGTATGGAAACAAAGACTGGGGGGAAACAAGGATCAATTTTAGGGCTTTAACTCCCATTTTTAAAATAACTAGTGAATTACCTCTGTGTGGAGTTCACACTGAAAGGCTGGCACTAGTCATATCAGCGGAATAAAATAAGGCCAAGAACTTTTGGGAGTGAATAGCTGAGCAAGATTGGATTTTCAACACCAGCCCCAAAATCTTACTCTGTAGTGACCATTAAATATATAAGGCTGGAGTGGAATATCCCAACCTTATGTGTTCACAGAGGTAAAGCAGTTGTCACCTGAAACCCTTCAGGACTTAGAATTTTCTTAATGCTCTGCCTTGTTGTGCGATCCCATTGAAAAAACACTTCAGAGGGCACCCATTTCTTCCTAATGTAAACTTTCTGAGGAGTATCCAAAGCTATGACCTCTGGGTGAACCTTTAACCTTCCCCTTAATTATTTGTTTGAAGACAGTGTCGAGTTCTCCCGCTGAGAGCCCAGGCCCATAATGCTTCGCAGCCCTGCGAGCCGGGGTGTGTGTGCAGGGAAGTGGAGAGGGACATAAATAAGGGGACCACCAGATGTAAATAATAAAAGTGGTTGGGGTTTAAATAAAAAACGAAAAAGCAATTTGGTTTCCCTGAAGAGTGGCCTGATTGAAGAAAAGGGGTTAGTAAGACGGAAAACGTATGCGTGCCGGGGGTGGGGGTGGGTTCTGTTGTCTGTGATTTTTTACAGGCCTAAATAAGCGTTCATTCCGTCCTTTAAAACCTTGCCATCTGTATACACCATTAGAAGCTCATCGGAGAAGAGAAAACAGTCTTATCAGGCTTTCCTCTTAATCTCTATTGGCCTTAAGTTTAGCTGATAAATGGCATGCTGGATAGAGGAGGTTCAGGTCAGGCTCCATTTGGTCAGCACAGTAATGTTACTGGAAAGTAACTCAGCAAATTAAGGGCTTTTGAGGACTTTTGAGGATGGAAACATGCCTCCAAATCACAATACTGTGGTAGGAGATGCCTTCGCTATACAGCAGTCAGAAGGGAATAAACAAGTACATCGACTGTGTCTGAGTTTTTATTTTAATACCTGAAGTCATGACTAATTCTGAGGCAGGATGACATTTCTGACAACTGAATTATACTTTTCCTAGAGAATAAAGAGTGTCTTTTGGATGTAAACAGAGAGATGCAAAAGAGCCCTTTAGTGTTACTTGTAGCATTTATGCATCTGTCTAATGAAATTTCCACGACTGTGATTGTGGAAGATGTAATCGAAGGTGTGCCACCGTCTTTTATTATCTGCAGAGGAATTTAACCGGGGGGCGGGAAGGAGGGAGGGAGGGAGGGAGGGTGCAACAAAAGGCCTCGTGGAGTTGAGGCTATGTAAAGGCTAGCAATTTACTAAATGAGCAGATGAACTTAAGTTTTCGGTTAACTGACTGAAAGACTTCGCTAGGCGTTGGATCGGGCCCAATGGCAATTATTGGAGGCTGTTTCGGATGATGGGCATGTTAGTATTTCTGAAGAGGATTAAACACTAGTATTCGACTTCATTAGCACTCCTTAAGGGTCACCAGCCGAAAGCCTGAGCTGTGCAATAGCACACAAAACCTGCGCGAAGGCTCCAAAGTGTTCTCAAACACAAAGAGGGGGGACAAACACAAGCGTGGCTCCTGAGTGATAGAAAATTGCCCTCTTTGGAAAGGAACTCTCTGAGGAGGCAAGTTTTAAAATTATTTTAAGGAAATTAATTTGAATTAGCTTGCGCCGATGTGAATCGCTGCGCATTAAGCTAATAAGAAATATGCAAGCACTTATTTTTGGATTACCAGTAAAATTAAATCCAGGCTCTGCAGCCAGCTAACTGCTCTTACCGGTGCTCAAAAGCCTCGGCAACCGCCCCGGTTGGAGAGGGGGGTGTGGGGGAAAAAAAAAAGAAGGTTATTTTGGACCTAATATTAACCACATGTACCTGCGACTGGGGGTTTCTAAGGAGTTGAAAGGTGGCCGAGCGCGGGGCGGGCGGTGGCCTTGCGCGGGGTGTCCCCGCTCGCCCGGCCGCAGGGGTCGGCCCCGGCTGGCACTGACCTCCCCACGACCCCCGCCTGCACCGGCGCCGGCTGCGGGAGCTGCGAGGAGCAGAAGTCTTTCTGGGCCGGCACTTATTGCTGCTGCGCTGGTGATAAAACTTCAGACAGCCTAATTGATGGCTTTGCTGACCTAACGATACCTTGTGAAAGCACGGAGTGGCAAAGCCTGGTCCTCATTTATGGCCAGCTGCAAGGGTTGCTGGAGCTCTAGGATGGAAAGGGGAAAAAAAGAAAAATCTTCCAGCCTGTGAACTTTAACCAGGTTCCAAGCCACTCGAAGAAGTTAAAGAAACAATTGTCTTTTAACGCAAGTTTTCAGTCGCGTTTACTTGTTCAAAGCCTTCTGGCAAATCCAGCTTTAAGCTGGCTAGTAAGATAAGCGTGTGACCGGCTACAATTTCTGAGCACTTAGAGGAAAATCCTTTAAAGTGGAATTATACTCTTTTTAAAAAGCAACCCGAAGCAAGGCAAGCTACGGCACCACACTAAAATCCTGTCAGTTTTAAAGCAGAGGTGTTCTCAAAACACTCAAGCAGGCTGATGAAAGGACTTGTATTCTTTGTATTCTGTTGCAGGTTTATTAATGCCAGAAGAAGAATAGTACAGCCTATGATTGACCAGTCAAATCGAGCAGGCAAGTTCCAAGTAGTATCTGTATTCAAGTCCCACAGGCGCAAATCCTCATCAAGTTATTCTTCAGGAGTCCCATCACCTGGTAAATAAATGCTCCAACCAGGCATTCTGGGAGATTATTTTTTTTTTCTTATGTCCCCAGAATTCCACTGTAGGAAGCAACTTCACTAATTGGTGCTAATTGGAGATTTCCCACCCTGACTCTACTGAAACTGCTTTTTATTTTCTCTCTGAATTGGTAATTGGGTACAAGTAGTAGTGCCACAAGCAGTTTGTTTGACTGTGAGCTCTTGAATTACTCATTGCTTGTCTGCATCCAATCAGCAGGACAATCTCATTTTCTTGCTACCCACAACTCCTTGGTGTATGCATTGCTTTCACTTCT
>JAAWXA010000009.1:9364432-9373846 GCA_038090715.1 Florisuga fusca
GGAAAAACAAAAACAAAACAAAACAAAAAACAAAAAACTATTTTAAAACTTTTGAACTTTGACCAGATGTTGACGCTTAATACAAAATTCCAGACAGCTGTGATTATTTTTTACTTTTTGTCATTTTTCATCAACAACAGAGGACCAACGAAACAAGAACACAAATGTGAAAGCATGGGCTCACTGAAATGAATATGTCCATGTACAGATCCTCTGGAAAAAAAAAAGACTCCAAGAGTTATAACTACTGTAGTATAAACATAGGAACTAAGTTAACTTGTACATTTCTGTTGATCACTCCGTTACGTTGCCTCAAATAGTTTTAGAAGAAAAAAAATCCTTGTTTTCCACACTATGTGTGTTGTTCCCAAAAGAATGACTGTTTTGGTTCAGCAGTGAAGTCACTATCCATGAAAGACCTGTTTTGGCCAGTGAGAAAAGAACTACCCTGGAGATGAAGATGAAAAGTCTTGCTGGGTCTCTCATCACTCAGAAGACTGTTCCAAGAAGGCCTTGCCATTCCCTCGTTTTGTTCCTTCATAAAACGTGTCCTTTAGTTTCAAACAGATCTTTATAGTTTGTGCTTCATTAAGTCTCTCCCCATTCCTCCCCAATCTATTTTTTTTTTTTTTTTTTTTTTTTTTTTTTTTTGAGAGAGCAGGAGCTTCTTCCAGTAGTTCTGAGCCTTGGCTTTGGACAAAACAAAACTAAAAGTTGGGCAGCTTTCCTCAATGAAAGAAGTTACTAACGGTCTTTGCACCAAACCTAGGACTTTATCATGAACTCAAAGCTTGGGAAAAAAAAAGCAAGAGAATACTGTAACAAACTTCGTACAGAGTTCGGTCTATTAATTGTTTCATGTTAGATATTCTATGTGTTTACCTCAATTGAAAAAAAAAAAAGAATGTTTTTGCTAGTATCAGATCTGCTGTGGAATTGGTATTGTATGTCCATGAATTCTTCCTTTCTCAGCACGTGTTCCTCACTAGAAGAAAATGCTGTTACCTTTAAGCTTTGTCAAAATTTACATTAAAATACTTGTATGAGGACTGTGACGTTATGTTTTAAAAAGAAAAAAGGTGTTAAGTCACAAAATGCGGTAATAAATATTTCATTTTTGATTTTTTGTTAGGCTTTTGTGTTTTTAATCATGCTTAGAAGAGACTGAAGTTATCAGGAGAGATGTAAAATATATTTCTTGTCAGCATTGAGAAGAAAACTTGAAAAATCAGAAACAAGATTGTCATCAGCATTAACAGGATAATTGAATGAAAGAACATATGAGGTTATATATTTCTGATGATTATCAATATTATATTTATGCCAGATTAAACAAAATTTGAAATATTCTCTCACCGGCTTGCACTTCATAGAGCTGTGTCAAGTCTATTTTCTATCTGTTAACAACATAGAAGCTGATTTTGAGTTGTGAAGGCCCAGATAAGGACCAGTAAGCCCGTGTGTGTTAAGTGTATGTGAATGTGCATCCATAACCACCACAGACCTTAACTCCAGCTATTTAGCTCAGAGGTGAAGGAGGACTGGGATGTCACAGTAGGTTCAGAAATTTTAGGAGGAGAAAACCAGCTTTGAATTTAATGAGTTTTATCTGTGCAAGGACTGTGTAATCTATTTTTTGAGATGTTTTTCTCTACTGTTCTTGTTTGCAGTTTTTTTCAGAAGGAAAGCACCAGCTAATGAGGTAAAGTGTTAATTTGGCATATTAATGAAGCTAAAGGATAGCTAGAACTAGGAAGACATCAGCATTGCTAAGAAGAGCTGTCTTTCCCTGCCTTCACTGTCCCTGCTGTTGTGGCAGTCAGAACAGGATAGGGCCCAAAGAGCAGGGCAAAGCGATGGCTTTATTTCTGGGGGGAAGGGAGTGGGAAAAGGCTTGTAACTGCTTTAACTTTCTAGGAAACAAACATCTGTACATTTGTAACCCTTTTCCTTCTTCCTCCTCCTTGTCATTCCGACTGGCTAGGGTGTTATTAAAAACTTTGACTGACAACTTTTAACTTTGGAATGCGGAAAAGAGGCACAGCCTCGTAGTTAATGTTTAATTTCTGAGATGAGTAAATGGACCCACGCTGCTGGCAACAGAAGGGAGGATGCCAGTAAAATGGGTGTGAGGATCTGTTTAGCAATCAGGTCTTGCTTTATGGGTGTCTTTTTAAGGCACTCATATGAAATTTAAAGGATGGTAACTCCTCACTTGGCTTAGATGTTTTCTCTCCTGGTTAAAATCACATCAACCTATGAGTTGTGTAAGAAGAGGGCACCCTGGCTTCCCATTTCCAAATACTCTGGTTATTATGGATATGGAAAATATGAAGGCAAGATTGCTTGTGTTAGCACTTTAAAAGGGAGGCTTTTTCCATTTTTTAAATCACTATTTATTTCCTTGCAGATCTTTGTTTACAGTTCAAGGAGAAATGTTATAAATGTTAGAAAACACCTACATACTGATAGAAGGACAGGGAAAAATTTATCCATAGTATATTATTTTGTTCATAATGAACTAAATATTTGCACTGTTGTGTTATCAGTTTGTTTGTTTGTTTGTTTATTTCGTCCCCTCACCCCACCCCTTTTGGGGCTGTGCTCTGTGAAAACCAAGGTACAATAACGTGCAGAGATTTCTCCATCTGAGATTCACTGTTTAGTATGGCAGGTTCCGATTTTGGTATTTTTAAGAACTGCTCAGCTGTCAAAAGCAACCAAAACGGGAATAATGTTTTGACAGCGGTATAGTGTTCAAGAAAATACTCTAGTCTGAATAAAAATTGCTTATGCTGTGGGAAACGAAGGGTAACAGAAGAAACACCTTTTGTTTACACACACATATGTTTATAATCCCGAATTTCCATTTCTCCGAGCGGGTCTGGGCTGGGAGTTGCAGTCACCACAAACGAGGGATTTTTCTTCCAGATTTTGCTGCTTTTAAGGCGAAGAGAGGAGGGAAGCGCACCTCCGCCAGAGCGGCCGTCCGAGCCTGCCCGCCGCGGCAAGCGGGCACCATCGGCCCGAAGAGGAGATGCCAGGGGGGGCCAGGGGCTCCCCCCCTTTCACTCATAGCCGCAGAGAGAGCGAGGGAGAGAAAATTTCCCCAGACCAGGTTTGCGAGGGCCGGCGGGCCGGGGAGGGGCCGGGGCCGAGCCGGGAAGGGGCGCGGCGGAGGCACCGTCTGGACCCGCTCTCCCGGACGGTGCCGCCGGTGGGCTGTGCCCGTCGCTCCCGCGGCTTCCCGAGGGCAGTGAGGGTCTCCCGAAGGTGCCTCTGCGGGGGCCGGTCCGGAGCAACTAGCCACACTACACCCCTGGTGCTTGTCCTGAAAGGAAACCCCGTGGAGCCCGGGAAAATTCCCAAATCCTTTCCCCAGGCGGGGCCGCGTCCCCGTCCGCGCCCTGCCCCGTCCCACGCAAGTCTCCGCGCTGCCCCGTGGAAGGGGCAGGAGGGGGCTCTGCTCTGCAGGAGGTGGGGTTCCGCCCCACAAATCCCCCCCTACCACGTCCCGGGGTTCAGTCGAGAGGGAGCGGTGCCGGCTTTTTAACTCTTCTGACAGCACTTTTGGAAAAATGAAACCCGATGGGGCTGCAGGAGAGAGATCCCGCTCCCAGGCTGGGAAAACCCAGTATCTTTGGGCTGAGAAGGACGCTGTGAGATTAGAGGCCGGTGAGGGCAAGGTTTGCAGGCAGATTTTAATATTAATAGTTTTGGTGGCGAGAAAGAGACAGACAGAAGGGACGTTGCTCCTCTGGGCAGAGTTTCTGCGACAGTGATGATGGATGACCCCGCACAGCTAAACAACTCCTCCCCTTCATCCCCACACGGTGTCAAAGCTATTTTACTTGCAGTTTTAGGAATAAAATAAATAAACACCCTCAGACCCTTCCTCGCATCGATTTTATGGATCATTATGAATCAATTACCGCTCTCAATATTTTAGAATCTGCTTAAATAAAAAGGGGTCTGCGGCCTAAAAAAAAATCTTTACCTTAGTAAGAATCACATAATTTTCCTGTATAGTCCTGTGACTAAAATATCATTCCTAGTAATTCGGTTTTAACCATTTTCTAAGCTCCGCATCACTGGGGAGGGGGTGGATATTGTAGGTGAGGATCTCCAAGAGCTACTTTTCAACTAGGGCTTCCACAATGCGTGTAGAGAAAGAGCAGTGCATCCATATGGTAACTGCAACCTCATTGCTTAACACTTCCAGAGAAATGGGGAAAAAGAAGAAAAAAAAAAAAAAAAAAAAAAAAAAGGAGGGAGGTATAAAAAAACCCCAACACCCCTCCACCCCCAAGTCTTAATGTGGTGCCGTGAGAGGGAGCGGGGCCAAGGTTGCGCGGGGCGCAGAGTGGAGCCCGGCTCGCTGGCTCCATGCTATGGGAAGGAGGCTTCAGTGGGGACAGAAAGTGTGTGAAGTTGGATTTCTCTTGCTTTCTCTGTATTCTCTCCCATTTGCAGCAGTGTTTGAGGATCTCAAGGTGTTTCTATGGCTACCTTGTGTATGTGGGAGGGTCATATGTGGGGGTGCCCAAGAGAAAAGGCAGCTCTTGGGTGATCATTTATCAATGTCACCCACATAATGATTCTCTCTGCAGCCTTCTATTGATGAGGATAATTACATTAGCTCAGAGTGACTGATCAATGAAAAACCACCAAACAAAAACTTCTTTACTCTCCTATAATACCAAAAACCGATACAGAAATAAGATAGAAAGTGAGGGTGGGATTTCCCTTTCCATTTAGCAATGATTTTTTTTTTTTTTTTTTAACGAACAAGGAAAAATTGGGAAATTTTATCCTATTACTTTCCTTTTACAAAGAGGCTACCACTTTATGAAAATGTTCCTTTAAACCTCTCGACATCACCCTTTGCCTGGTAAAGGCAAATCGTTATTTAGAATAGAAACTACTGTTTCTCCTCTGGATCCAAAATCCTTTGCCTTTGCGCTTGTGTTTTGTTATCCCGGGGGCAGGGGTGAAGGGGGAGGGAAGAGTACGGCAGTTTGGAACTGCGAAGAGAGAAAGGGAAGGCAAATAACTTTTCTTTCGCAATTGCAACTGTCTCTCTGTTTGTCAGGTTTTCTTTGTTTTTATCACTTCATAAAAAGTGGCTCTATTAAAAATGGAATGTGGCCTCCCTGAGATGCTGCTCTGTCGGTGAAAGTTTGCAATTAAATTACGGGTTCGTTCTTCCAGAGTTAAAAAAATCAATGTTTTCTCAATTAAAGGGAATTTTAATGCTTTTACTTGGGAGTTGTTAAGGACGCCGTAAATTTTATTGTAATGCCTCTAAGCTCCGGAGCCCTGCCAGTGGACAGGTTGATATTCATGTTGTTTTGGGGGGAAGAGGTTGTTGCTGGTTTTGTTCTCTCTCTAAAGGGCCTTCTTCAGAAAACTCAATCATTTTGAACAACTGCAAGACAAACTGATCCAAAGGAGGCGGGGGAGCCAAGGCTATTTCCCCTGCCCTCCCCTCTCCATCGCGTACCGGCGATCGGCTCCTCTCAGTCTCCCTCGTTGCTTTTCCTCAGAGCGTAAGGCCGGTTATTCAGCTGGTTTGATGGAGAAACGTTTCGATTTCGGAGCACAGGGCTCGACAAAGTCCCTCTCGGAGAACCCCGAGGGGGGCTGAGGGAGGGAGGCGGGACGCGGGTGGGCTGCCGGGGGCCGGTCCGGGCTCTGCGGCCGCAGCTCTCGGGGATGGGGACAGGGAGCTGCCTGCCCGACCCCACGCACCCCGCGGGGCTGCCCGAAAGAGCTTTCCTTAAGCAGATGTAGTGCTAATAAAGGAATATGTCCGGTCCTGTTTGAAGACCTTACATGCCTGTAAGCATCTACTCATAGAGATGACCGCAAGTTAACACTGGGACACAAATAGAAGCCGGAATAAGGCTGGCAGAGGTGGTTTGGGTTTTTTTCTTTTTTTTTTTTATTCTTTTTTTCCCGTAGAATATTTTGTCTTTTCAATGCGTATGCCAAGTAAAATCCCCATCAGGAGGCTGATCCTGAACCCATTTACACGGGGTTAATTCCTCGAGCCACAGGAGAGTTCGTCCCCGGGCCGTGAGATCAGAAATAGGCCCCTACCGCCTGGTTTTGTCCGGAGCGTGTTTAAAATTCCTTAAATTAGCTCCACGAAGAACTAGTACAAACTCCTATGATTAAAGCGACTGTCAGATTCTTCGAGACTAGGAGAGAGAAAACGCAGAGTAGGATTTATTTATTATTTATATTGTACTCCACCGTGAACAGTTGGAAGGGGAGGATTCGAGAGAGCGTTTGAAAGGGAGACAGAGAAAGCGAGAGAGATGCAACACTTTGTGGTTCGGAACAAGCGACTTCATTTCTCTCCTCTCCGCATCTCCCCATAAAGCCGCCCCAGCTACGTTCCCGAAACCGGGGGCCATCGTCTCCCCCCTCCCGCTCGCCACGCCGGCAATCAGCGTCCCGCATCACTTCGTTAACGACCCGGCATTAGTAACCCGATCTCTCTGATTTTCACTGAAGTTTTATATTGTTCTGCTTCAGCCTGGTGCGTGGCACTAAGCAGAAGCTAGTCCTTGGGAAAAAGAAAAAGAAAAAGAAAAAAAAAGGAGGGGGTGATTTGCTTTCCTCTCTCCGGCTTCTGTCTGTGTTCAGCAGTGAAGGGCAAGAGAGAAAAACAAAACCATAATCTGAGTTCTCACCGAGTAGGTTTACTTTAGGACCTCTCTTTAACGGGGGAGGAGGACGGGGCAGCTCAGCCTTTCTATTTGGCAGAGGAGAAGGTGAGGAGTCCGGGAGAATGATTTTTTAAATTTTTTTTTTTCCCCCCCTGCGGCTCCGGCTCCCCAATTCGGAAACGTTTTCAAATCTATGAGCCTTGAATGGACAAATACTCGCTATTAATATGGGACATGGACGAGTGGCAAAAAAACTGAATGGAAACTGAGCGGCAGCTTTGGGAGAAACTAACGATGTGCTTCAGCTCTTGCCATTGCAGGGAAGGAGAGGGGGGGAACCCCCTTCTGATTAATAACTAGCAGGGTAATGTTGAGGGCTTTTTCTGCCCGATTGCCTTTTTGAATTAGAGCCGATTTCTTCACACTTCAATAGGGCCTGTCTCTTTTAAAATGACTGACAGATTTGTTTCTCCTTTTTTCTCTCCCTGAGACTTAATGATGTAAATTTTCTAATTAGTTAAATCACGTTGCTTAAAGGCCTTAATATTTACCGGGCAAGGAATGATAGCCGCGTTCGGATCTCTCGAAATAACCAGCGAAATATCATTAGGCTTTTTAAAGGGGGGGTGGGGAGGCTGGGAGAGAGAGAGAGAGAGAAGGGAGGGGATGTTTGGGGAAATATCACGTAANGGGAGGAGAGAGAAAAGGGCAATAAACCACCGCCAAATGAGTTTCACATCACCCCTGTAATTTATAGGTAAACCCACGGTTTTATGTTTACTGAAAACAAGACGGAAGGGTAAAAATCAACCGATCTGCTGTGATTTCACCCCAGACTTTTCCCCTCAGAGAGCTCAAGCTGTTCGGCAGTTTCCTCTGCCGGTCAGCCCCCCCTGCCCCTCAGCACCGATCCCGCTCCGAGACGCTGGAAGCCCCGTCCGACGCCCCCGCAGGACCGGGTGGTGGGCCGGGGGCGTCGGACCGGGCCGTGGGGTGGGCAGAGAAGGCAGAACTCTACTGGGGAGCCTCTAGTGCAAATCATAAATCGCCCTCCTTTAAAGAGGCTTCCCATCTTTTTCGTACAACGGGATGTTACGGTTACATATTTGTGGTCTAAAGGATTATTTTACCTATTAAAAAAATTATATATATATGTAACATATATATATATAAAAATCACACAAAACCAACACTCAAACCTGCCTCCGGTTCCATCAGTTCAGGGCTCTGCCTAGACAGAGTCCAGCCAAAACAATGCTCTGCAGAAGATCTAGTTGGCTGGACCAGTGCATTTGTTGCTCAAATTTATTTTCTTTTTAAAAATGTGCGTGTAAGGGAATGGGGGAAGGCGGAAGAGAATATTAACCAGAATACCAGAAAATACCTTTCTTGCTACAAAGGCAAGGGGGATCATCTCAACTGCAAAATGACGAGGCAAAGACCAAATAACAGTATTTGTAGGAAGGCATTAAAAAATACAGCGTTCTTAAATAAAAACAACAAATGCTTACTATCTTTGCAACAGCGCAGCTTAATAAAAAATTAGCCTTACTGACAGTCTTGTCAACATCTTAAGTAAATTATCATAGCGATGGTCTTTGGAGAAGAGAACCCACACTCCTTACTAAACACCTCCTATCATTAATCTTAAGCCACTTGAAGATTATGATGGAAAGAATGGGATCAGTAACCATTATCATCTCAAATTGCTGTTAAAAACTCCTCTGTTTATTTTTGCAACCAAAGCGAATGTAGCTGGGAAATGCAGAAAAGGGAAGAAAGGAAAACACAAGAAAGGAAAACACAAGAAAGGCAGAACAATTGAGGCGAATCTTGTTGCAACCTCGATGATAAACACATGGAAAAAGCTGTTACTGCTCTGTGGATTCCTGGAATTTGGGTAGACATTAGAAAAATAAACAAAGCGATGGCTCCGCACCAGTTCTGTAAACGCATCGGTACACTCAAGGAAAGGTAACTTCTTAAAAGTAATTGTATTTCCCTGAGTATTCTGTATTTGCCTTTATCTACATCGATCATTTTCTGAAGATCAGAACTATTAAAAAAGTGCTTTCCCCTTTTACTGTTCATATGTGAAAATAAATTAATTTTTACCCTTTGTTGTTCGCATTTTTGTAGGCATTGTGTGTTTTCCAAAAATCATTATTATAAATCTATAGTATTATTCTATGGGGATCCGAAATATTTGCTCAGAGTGAAATCTTTTCAGAAGCGACCTGTGATTTTTATCGCAGTCTGCTTTTTTAGACTATCACCCCTTCTTGAAATGCGTTTTTACAGATGAAAAATAAAATCATTCCCCCCCACGTCCCCCGGTTGTTCAACTGCTTTCAGGATTTGGCAGAGAAGGGAGAATCTGCTGATTTAGGGACACTCGACCTGAAATGTTATCAGCGGATCCGTACACCTTCAATGAATCTAGAAATCGATGAGAGAGCTGTGCACACGTCTGAACACAATCAAACACAGGTTTTTGAAGTTATTCTTTCAAAATATAGAAGTTTACACGAAGCCTTTAGACAGTACGATGCACCCCAGCTGGCCCTCCTCTTCCCCTCCTTCCAAGTCAAAAGGAAGGGTGACATTAAACCAGGGTGCTGCACAATAAAATAACCCAAACAATTATTTTCCCCTAGCAGAGCTGCATCTTCCTGTTGTTCCCGCGGTGATTCCTGTCAGCAGCGGTGTACCAGCGGCGGGGGCGGGCGGGATGCTC
>JAAWXA010000009.1:9373866-9478866 GCA_038090715.1 Florisuga fusca
GGCTCGGAGCGCTGCGCGGGGCGCGCAGGTAGCGCGGCAGGAGTGGGATGCGGAGCCGAGCTGCCTGCTCCCCCGCCGCGGCCCCGCAGTGACCCCAGCCCGGGGCTGCGGGGAGGTGAGGGGTGACGCTGCCAGCCAGAGCAGACCTGGCCCTTTTAAAGCCACAGCTAATCAGTCCTTTACTAAATTAAAAATATAGGAACCAGAGGGGAAGCAATTTCGTTGTAAAGAATTACCGTGCGCACTCCGAGAACGAAATAGCATTGAAATGAGGACGGTGCTCTCTGCGACGAAGAGACTTGTCACCCCGGAGTTCGGCTAAAATAAACTAGAAAATTATACTCACGCTACACAGATCCGATAGATCTGCACGTGTATCACACGCACACACAACAATAAAATAAGGTTACCGAGTTGCTGAAAAACTTCAGCCACATAAACTATCAGAGGGATGGTGGTTATAGGACACCGGGCACTGGGTGGTTAATTGCCCACCTAGGAAGACTCAGAATTTCATTCTAATATGGGAAGAGACTGAAGTGGAAAAAGGTGATAAATTTTCCTGTCAATTCATTTGTCTTCGATTTCGAATTATTCTTTAATCTCCGCAAGATATAGAGAACTCGCTGTGGAATGGGAGTGTGTGTATGTGTGTGCATACGCACCATACACCTATACAATGTGTACGTGTGATGTAAAAGTGTGTGTAATCTGAGCACATGAATTGGCCCACAAACAGTGGAAAATGGTGGCAGTTTCATTTTTCCTCTTTAATTAGGAAATATTCCCTGATTGTCTTCGTACCCATTACTTTTTAATAACTCTACAGTATAGGTAGAAAAAGAATAAATATCTGCTGCGAGTAATCTGCTCCATAGCAATTATTTTACTAGGACGATATGCAGTTTCAAGTACAACACAGTAATGGTCACGAACGAGACGCAAAGGGAAAAAACAACAAAAAAAAAATAGGCTAAGAGAGGAATGTTTGTATTTGACAGAGCATATACTTCAGTACCTCGCAGGAAGAAATACCTAGCGTTGATAACATAGCTCTGTTACAGCTAGATTACACAGAAACTTTCCTTTTTCTTGTGTTTCAGACAGCAAAATAGTGGTTTTAGGAGACTGCGAGCCCGTTTCCTGCATGCTGATATAATTAATTTAGGTGCGGAGATCACAGATCCGAGAGAGAAGCAAATGATTGATTTTGCCAGAAAACGCTTCCCTGACGCAGCCCAGGAGCAGCTGCCACCCAAGGCAGGTAAGCTGCTGCCCGAAACTATTTTTAACTGAACAAAAGACAGAGCAAATATCTGACGTCAGGGAGCAGCATCCCAAGGAGGGGGGGTGGGGGCGGGCAGCTGTGCGTGGCTGCCGGGCTGCCCGCCCCTGCCCGNAGCCTCCGGGAGAGGGAGAAGGGGGAGCTGCCGTTCGCCCAGGCCGGCGGAGGGCTGAGGCCACAGGGATGCCGGAGAGGTGACAAAGAGCAGGTACGGCGCCGCTGGGGAAGGTCGGCGGCACCGCTCCAGCTGAAGCTGGTCTGCAACTTCTCCCTGTGGTTTTGCGGACGCGGGGGGGGTTTTGCGGACGCGGGGGGGGTTGCTTTCATCCTAGGGGTGCTGGGAGTTTCCCGCTTTTAGCTGCAAGGCACCCAAAGGCGCCAGGCACTCGGCAAGCGGCCACTGCCCCCGGCAGGCTGGGCGTGGTGGCCCTACGGGACCAGCACATGCGTCGGCTCGGGGTGACACCCCGAATCTCCCGCATCTCCGTGGACCAAACTTCGGCTCTGATGTGAACGTGAATAAACACGAGAAACGCTGATAAGTTCAGTGATCAGGAGAAGCGCACGGGGGTCGTGAAGACGACTGTCCCCTGACAAACTGGTCCTCTGCGCAGAGGTGGGGGCCCTGCCCCCGGGAGCCCGGGGGTGGCCCCTCAGGTCTCGGCAGGGAAAGTGCTGCCCCTCGTCTCTCTCTAATGACCGCCAACTTTAGAAATCCGAGAGAGAGAGCCACATTTTCTCTCGCTCTCACACTCGCTCTTCGCCTTTTACTCCCTCTCGCCCGGCCCCTCAACACCCCCTCCACCCCCAGCCTACCCCGCCAGACGCGGCACCGGGCGGCCTGGCCGGGGGGGATGCTCCGAGGCCGGGGTCCCCCCGCTCCCGCCCGTGCCTGCAGGCTCTGCCCGACCAGGGCGCCTGCAGCCGGCCAGGGCAGGGGGAAGGAGAAGGGGGATGGAGCACCGGGGCCAGATGGCACCCTTCCTAGTGGGCGGTGTGGATTGCCGAGGGTGACCGCGAGCACGCAAAGCCGCAAGCCCCGGGCGACCTGTCAGCTCCGACGGCCTCCTCCCCTACTTCCCGCCTCGCCTCTCGCCAGAGTCAACACGAAGCTGCGATCCATTTGGGCGATTTAGTTAAAATAAATAAACCCGCGAAGATTCACTAGCGAGCGATGCATCATCGACCCGGAGGTTTATTAAGAGGCTCTTTACAGACGCAGCTTCAGCTCGGCTGTAGCACAGGGTGTGGGTGAGTGGGTTAGGGGAGGCTGCGGCAGCCCCGCTTGCCCTGGTCCCTTCACAGGCAGCACCCCAGGCAGGGATCGGGTCCCCTCCCCGCGCCGGACAGCCGCCTTCTTGCCCCCCACACCCCCGCCCAGCCCATGGGGAGTTGGGGAGGGGGTAAGCGGCCCACCCGACGGCTGCTGTAGAGCACTGTTACTCAATTTCTCTCTATATTTGAGGGAGGGAGAGGAGGGTCTGGAGACATTGTTGTCAGTGGCGATTGTTAACCCAAATAATAATAATAAAGCAAAATCGTTACAGCTGGGTGCTGGCTGAATATGGCAATTACTATTATTGCCAATCACGATTAGAAATAATTATCCTGAAAGAATGGAGGGTTCAGCTGCCAAGGTGTTTTGAATAATTGCTTTCAAATGCACAGCAAAATATTAGGTTCACACACAGGGGCAAGGGCAAACTTTCAGTTGCAGTAGCATGCGAAGGGGATGTTGCCACAGGTGAGCCCTAGTTTACTTGTGAACCTTTGATTTTTCATTTATAACAGGTCCAGTGCTGCTTTGCACCCACACCATCCTCCAAGGTGGCCCTCCCAAGTGTCTGTCCTGCTCTCTCCTCTGACCCTGCTCTCCCCTAGGTTCCCTGAGCACACGGGGTGGCCAAAAACCTTCTCAAGGCAGTGGTGTACGCTGCTTTGGTCCCTCTATCTTAAATAAGGATGAAGCAAGCAGATTACGAGGGATAGCATGGGTACCCGAGTGAAACTCCTTCTATTTACGCTGTACAACTCTGCTCAGGCCCTCTCACTTGAGCTATTTGAAATGATGTGTAACTAGGAGGAGGTCACAGGTGACTGGCAAGTTCGACCTACTTAGCTCAATTATCCAAGTTTCATTTCCAAATTGTGTTCAATTTTATCTTCCAGCATCCCTCTAAATTAACTCAGAGAAAAAAAAAATCAAATGAAAGCAGACAATTTAAGCCAATTCCTGTATACCATTATTTATATGCAAAATCATTTTTGTGATATATACTCCTCTTAATGGTTATGGGATGCTAGATCTTTCCAAGCAGATTTACAAACCTAGCCATCAAATTATTTCAAAGGCAGGCCTATTAGGGACAAAAATAATTATGAACTTTCAGAAGCCTTGTAAGAAAATAAGTTTCTGAATGTTGTCTCTTTAAATTTTACTTAAGTTTTCTTTTTAATTTAAGCCTGAAGGCACAGTAGAGAGATATGCGGAGTCTAATAAGGAGTTTGGAAAATAATGTGCTGTAATCCAGTGCTGAGCTATTTCTCCATAAAATATGGATAAGGAATCAATTCATAAGCGCAAATATCTACTAGGACTGAGTTTTAACATAACATTTCACATGAGCATTCTTACATGCATTATTAAGGAGATAACAAAAGTGCTTCAAATCAAGCCCTATACAGTCACATCTGGAAATGTTCTTTTCTGTCTAATTTTCATTTTTTCCCTCTTGAAAAAAAATGGTAGAAGAAAAACTAGTCTGTCCCCTTGTATATTAACTGTTACCATCAGCTTTTAATCAGCAACATGTATAGTCAGATTTATAGAATCCATTCCATGTTGCCTCTTTTAGAGAACAGTAATATGAAGATAATGTCTTTATTCATTTATAGAATATGATGTTAAAACCAAAACCACACACAAATAGTGTATACATCACTTTATTCACATAGACAGCCATGTAGATACATAGACACAACATATATATACATGGAAACAAGTCATGGCCACGTGGTAGAAATCATAATAAAAAGGATCTGTGCATTTCACCAGATCCTAAGTCAGACATCATCAGATAAGAAGTGGTCTATGGAAAATTAGTTTAAAATGTGACACAACTCATTTCTATAGGTACTGAAACTTTAGCAAGCTTTGCTGTATGATATTTAATCTCTGTCAGTTTTAAAGGAAGCTCTTTAGCCTTTTCAGCCTTTATTACTACTAAGTAATAAAGGGTTAATAAAAGAAGTCTCTGAGATCTACTAATACTTAAAAAAAAAAAAAAAATTTTTATTTGAATGGAAAAGAAAGCAAAGTATTTTCCAAACAAACGGTAAAGATTATTTAGAAAAGCATAGCTGTTGTTTTTTTTAATACTCTGGAGTTTTCTGAACAGCTATGATGTACTCACATTCTTATCACAACTGTGTTTTTTTTTACTATTGTAAGTGGATATTCAAGCTAAATTGATGCTTTATGTATATGCTGTCTCAATTTGTAATACACTATTCACTGTAAGGAGATAATTTGGAAAAAAAATACAAAAAAGAAGAAGCGATACCACTGATAACAATTTACTTAAATTCACAAACCTTGAAATTGATACATCTCCTATCAATCATAGTCAGAAGCCACACTAAAACACATCCAACGTATGTATATCAAAACCAGGACTAAAAAACCACCCTATTTTGTTCAATTTAAATGTCCTTCAACATGTTGTCATTTTATATGCTGGTATTACTGGGGCATTTTTACTATGGGTTAGCTTTCTCTGACAAACACACGCAAGGCAGTAACCTTGCAAAATTAAAGTGCATGCCATTATACTGCATAGATGTTTGTTCTCACTAAGTTACTGACAATGAAATACTTATTAAATAATAATGAGATATTGACTTCTCTATTCTGTCAATATGAAGATCTGTTGATCTGTGAGGTTAATATTGATGAGGCAGAGTGAAGTAAACGTTTCATCAGGAGGGCAAATAAATCCCAATACTGGCATGAAATAATGAAACCCCCAACTTTGTATGTGCATTGAAACTAATCCTTTTTGTATTTATTTGGTATACGAGCCTCAGTTCAACCTATCAGCATGCGCAAGCTAATGCTGAAGTAAATCCTTGACACTACTTTCAGGAAACATATTCCAAAAATGTCTATCATAGGTAATTAAAACTAAGCTCAAATGATGCCAAGCACTTAGAGTCTTTAGTCATGCTGCATGTTCTGTTGCAAATGGCATATTTCCTTTAAGTATTACTGGAAGGCTCTACATACAACCTCAATATTCTTCACGTTAAGGAGATTTCTGTTTGAGCTGGAGAAACACTTTTTTTTTAATAGCATGAGCTCACTGTCAAAATATTATTTTTATTTGTTGTCTCATCAAAACGTGACGGAAAGTTCCCTCTCTTTACCCTCTGCCATGGAACACAATAGTGTACAGGCTTTGAACAATACAAAGAGCCATTTAACTTGATGGGTCTGGCAGAAGAAGCCACTTTCTTGTTCATTATTATTATCTTTAGATTTTCCTTTGCTCTGTTTAAAGGAGCTGCTTTTTTTAGAAGAATATTCCATCAGTCAGGTAGGTCTCATACTTTGACAGCATTATTTCAGCATGTTAGTTTTAATATATGGTGCTTATACATGTAAGCAATCTGTGCAACTTGCTTCTGGCCTTCTGAACAGAAATTAAAAAGATGGAACAGAACATGTAAGACAATAAGAGGCTGTACATTTTTGGATGGAAGCACCCAAAAATTGCACTTGTCAGTTTTCCCCTTTTGATTATTAATTAAGACCTTGATCCTGTAATTAGATTTGCAGGGGCAAAACATGTGCAAAACAGCTCTCCCCATAGCATGACTGTTGGCAAGGGAAGAGCTCAGTCACACAGAGCTTACTGTAAGGCAATGACCTAAAAATCAAAACATTACTTCAGCTACCCTTGCTAGAGATGGCAGCCTGGTTACGAGGGCAGAAAAGCCCTTTTCACAACCTCCTTCCTCTCACCTGTCTGTAGCAGAACTGTTGTTTCTCAGCAGGAAAAGTTGGTGTTTTCTCTGCATAGCTGTGACATCGTGTTGGTAGGATAGTGCAGGAAAAATCACATTATTTCTATTCATGTCGCTCCTGTTCAGAAGGTGCAAGGCTGGCCATCTGCTGCTCCTTCCAGGGTTCACACAGGGTTCTAATAACTTTTATTTTGTCGTTCGTAAAATGTGATGACTTTTGCCTGAGAAAGTTAACATAAACATTTTTTTTTTTACCTCATGCTTTCTTGTCCTTCTCATATCCTTTTTTCCAGTGTGTGGTCAGCAGAACACTCGTGCTGTTTTGGCTTTTTTTGCACCTCAGGCCATGATGCTGTTTGAAGACTCCTGCCTCTGCAAATTCCTGCTTTCACCCAGATCTCTGTTAGAGGCAGTGGGGTTCTGTGTCCTTGTGTTGTGCCATGCTGGCTGCATTGGACTGTTATTTAAATCTTTTTATCCTTCCGAAGTCTGAGAAACTTTCTCCTACAATAATTTGAACAATTTCCTACTTTCTGCTTAATGGTAGTCAGGTGGCAGAGTATCTGGGAGCACTCTCTTTGTTCATGGGTACCTTGTTTTCTACAATCTGGTTGGATGTTCTTAAAAAAATCCTTCAAATGCAGGTCAGGTAATCCTGGCAATTAAATCACACACACACACACAAAAAGACATTTTTCAAACTTTTGAACTAAAGTTGAGTTTTCTTAAAGTTTGCACTAAGTTTTTCATAAAAAGTTTTCTCAATTTAGGGGCCCAGATTTTGGTAATCTGGGGCAAGGCTCAATGTGTTCAGAAATAACAATTAGGCTATGGTCTTGTGCTTCAAAACATCTTTAGGTGTTATTTATCTGAATGTATTTATCTGAATCAACATCAGTTTCTCAGATCTTGGATATGCAAAAGAATCCAGCAAGTAAGTTGAGTACTTTTAGTAATAATTATACTTGAGAAATATTATTGTATGACACTCCTTTAGTGCATGTCCTTGAAAGTGCAAGGTGTATTCTCTCTAAATTTCACCTTAACATACAGAGCTCATTCTTCAATACAGTTTCAAGGCTGGAGATTCTGTACCTGTGTTTCTTACATGGCAATAGAGATACAGGTGGAGCAATTGTTCTGCTAGCGAGTTAAGCTGAAGAAGAGAAAAAAATGGGTAATGATTGGGGGGCTCCCATGTCTAGCTGTACACTTCACAAGATAGATTGCAAGAGAAGGAACAGGCAGCAAACTGTGTAAACTGTGCACAGATAATTCCCATGCTGTGAAAACCCTTCTACCTTAAGAACACTAGCAATGAAAGGGTACAAGAAGGGGGCTAATAAAAATATCAAAGGAAACCAAATAGAAATAGGTTTCTTTGCAAATAGAGAAGCCACTTTCTAATATGGTGGCCCTATATACAAGTACATTTGTCTTCCAGACCCTCTGCTGTTGATTAGAATTCTGATGCCACTGGAGGGGTTACAATTTTGTTGAGTTTCTGGATCTCAATTGCACTGTCAAGGGGTCATTCTTTCTGGTAATAAGGTAGCTAGTGGCCCCTGGGAGAGAAGGAAAACAATTGACTCTTGAAAGCAGAAACATATACTGAAGTCTAGAGTAGATTTCTGGCAGTGGACCAGGTCTTTTCTCATAGCATTTGTCATTGTAGCAATGAAAAAATTGTGGGAGTTCTACAGGCGGCCAAGAAAGGAAAACAGAGGAAAAAAAAAAAAACAACAAAACCCACTAGATGTAATTTATTTTGGAATTATACTTAAGAGCAGGTTGTTTTTTGTTTGTCACACTGTTGGTTCACTTGTTAAAGATGTGGATCCCATTAGATAGAAATATGTTGCTTATTTTAAAGCAAATTATTATCGAATGACTACATTTCAAAACATTTTTTTTGCTTTAATTTGAAGTGAAGTCATTTAAGTTTGAAACATATGCCTTTGCTAAATGCAGAATATTTTGTTGCCAAAACAGACAACTTCGTTTTTGGTCCACTGCTTGCGAGCATTGTTGATCCTGGATGTCACTGACAATATGAGTTTTAGCAATAAGTCTTTACAGAGGTCAGTAGTAAAGTTTCTCTTATTACCACTAGACTTTTTTATTATTATTATTCTATTGGGTCAGAATAGTCTCAACATAAAATCATACTCAATCAGAACAAATGCACTATTGCATTTCTTTGGCTTTGGAAGTATTATTCCACTTTGTAAAACTGGATAAAGCTCACTTCTTAATTTATGCTGAGATCCGCATCAAATTTTTCCCCATCTTTCTGAAAACTGGCTTCATTATTTTGCAGGCTATGTTATCAGGCTGCTTTTCTTCATTCTAGTATAGGCATACATGAGCCGTGCAGGCATGCAAGTGTATGCATACCAGCACACAAACACCACTGGCACGATATGTAATATGACATGTGATTTCTATTATACTTGCGAGATTCAAGAGTGGATTTCAACTTTATTACAAACCCCAGCATTGAAGCTGATACACATGGATTCATCCTGTCGTTCAGCTGAAGTACCCAAGGTGGGACTGTAGCAGCTTGAGGCTTCCTCTGCTGTCCGTGACGGACAAGCACAACCAGATGTGCTTCTCTGAGGGTATGTACCTTTCTCCTCCAGCTATGGAGCAAGCCCAGAGCATATCTACTCCTCACTTAGAATAAATGACTGAAGTGAACTGCAAGGAAGCCTTGCTGAAATGTACAGATCAAGTGCCATATCTGCTGCTGTCATCTATAGATTCAAGGCTGAAAAAGATCTTTCAGGTTAGGATCTAAAATACCTGATATAGATAATAGTTTATGAAGTTTTATACAGAAAAAGCCTGAATGAAACATGGTCTTGGTCTTTTTTAATTTTAATTGTCTAAAAGACATCTAGACTGTATGGGTTTTCTTCTTTCACTCCACAGTCCACTCATTTAACTCATTTGCCTTACAATTAGATGAAAGATGCTGAGGAGGAGGATCCTGAGACAAATGCCTGGTAGGTGAGATATGACAGGTGGGGGTGCATTCCCTACAGAACACATTTAGATGCTTAAATTAGGAGAGGTGACCTTTGGATTAGGATTTTAAGTGCTTAGGATACCTTTTAGACAGCTAAAGCAAAGAAAAATGAAATGAAATTTTTGCTAAGGGATTTGTGTGACAGCATGCAGAGAAGGAGGCATTTGCAGATTTAGGGTAAAAAAATAGTTTTACTGTTGCCTGGTAAAATCCTGACAACCCCCTGCCTTGTTTCATTGGGTAAAATGGGAAGAACAAAGAACATCTTGAAGAAGTCCTAATCTGACACCACACACAGTACAGCACACCAGACTGTGTAACAGAGAAAGTTGTTACTCCTGAGAAAGGCTGGCTTTAAATATGACTTTTCATCATGCCCCTGTCTGGGCACGGGGAAATTAGGAACAAACATTTTCGCTTCTCTCTCCATCCATCTCTGCCCCTCACCCCCACCCTCTTAGGAAATAGAAGTAGTTTTGTGTATAAATTTTAATATTCAAGAGCATGTTTGGCTTATCTTATCTCTTTCCCAGCATGGTTCATGGAAACTCAATTTCATACAACTACGTTGTCTCATGTCTTATTCCATCATAAAAGCAAATTTAAAAAACCTCTACTTTGATTAAAATAACTTTGCTCATGTTGAAGACCTTTCCTCTGCTATTTTTTTAGTTAAGGGTAATATCAGTGTCTGATGTCACACTTCTTTTAAGGGTGAATTTCTGACCCAAGCCAATTCTTTTAACTGGTCTTTGTACACAATTACAATTACATTTAGAACTTAGGATCCTAGACTGCACCATTGGCTTAAGGAGTGTGAATGTTACTTTCAGATCTTTTAATTCAGAGCATCTGTTGTTGAGGCAGCTGGAAGTTTATTTACTTATTTAAAAAAAAATTTAAGTAGACTAAAAACTAGAAACAGAAAAAAAAAATCAAATGCTAAGGTTAGCCATAAGATAAACTGACTGGTGACAGGCTCTGTTGTAGGCTGAAGCTCTGTCAGATTGTCAAGAGGAATTAGTTCTTAAGCAAGGTATTTATAGGAACATAAGACTGTAAGGCACCACCAGGGTCACAAAATCATAGTAATAGAAAAGAGCTTGTTAAATAACATTACCACATGATCCTATGAAAATTTTCCTCCTAGATTCTGTGATACTCCTTGCTGGTCCATTTTTACAGTAAAGCTGGTATTCAGTTTTTTTCTGACCATATGATAAAGATTTCCTGAGCAGACACTGAAGCAATTTAATACCTCTAGTTGTATCAGTTCACTCTGACCTACATCCTAGTTCTAGTTTGTGACTGACTGGGCAAAGAAAGGTGAATAGTCATTCCCCTTCTCTGAAAATCAAGAAAAGTATCAGAATGAATAGAAATCCTTCCTGGATATTGCAGCTAATCAAGCAAAGCTGTGCAATAGGAAAAATGAAATAGAAAATATAAATACAGCAGATACACATTCAATAGATGTAGTTCTAGAACTGAGAGCAATGGATAGCTCTGCTGTCCTTACCTCCTCTACTCGGGCTTTCAAAATTTTCAAGCACCTGGTGTCCAGATAATTTAGAGATCTGCAGGCGGAATTGCATCCAGAAGTGAAGAGGAATCTATTGCAAAGGCCTGGGCAACTGAGGTCTGGTGTGATTCATCCTACCCACAAGGCAGACAGCTGTTTTCATCAGAATCTGCAGCTTTGGGGTGGACTTACTGTGCCTGTATCCTCTCTTCTGCAAAACTATTAAAGTGAGTGGAATTACATACAGGATGAACTTGGCTCCTTAGGTGTGGGAGAAATCATTTCCAGTACTGACATATGGATATTAGCACTTCTTTATGCAGGGCTTACAGACAGGCTGTAGGAATGTTTACAAGGTGGGAAGGACAATGAATTAACATGTAAAATCATTTCACCCTGATTCATCTTTGGAAGGGACTCTGTGTGGATCACTCTCTTTCCAGTTGGGGATGTCTTCCAGAATCCTTTTTTCAGTTCTGAACCTCATAGCCTTCCTACATCAGGGAATTTGGGCTCTGTCCAAAGGAGGGATGGGAAAAACCTATATATTTCCTCCACACTCCCACATGCTTCTCATCTTGGGGACTAAGTATAATGCTGCTGAAAAGTGCATGTAAACCAAGTAAAAAGGTCTTAAGAGCTGGTATGAAACAGGGCTCTGGCAAATCCTCCTGTTACCCATACATACTGTGGGCATTGTCCTGAATCTAGGAACCAAAGCCCTTGCTTCTTTCCTGGCAATCAAAGGGTGGCAGCTGTACCCCAACTGCAGTAGAATTTTAAGGAAATGGAGTCATTTGCTCCCATCAACCTCTGTGCCTCTGTCCAAGGACATAATACATCTATGGAGTGCAAGAAAAATAATCAGCTGAGCTAAGGACTGTATTTTTATACCCAGTGGGCCCACTGCTTTTCAAGGCTGCAGAATCTGGAGGGTAAGAGCAGAGTTACACAGCTCTGTAACTCTCTGCTCTGTAAATGCAGAGGAAGTAACAACCACAAGTGAGATTATGCCCGCCATCCCCACTAAGAAAGAAAGATGAGAAGGAACAGTATGGTGTTTGACATGCAAAAATGCTCACTCATGACTTTATTTCTTCCCAAAACAGTTCATCACTGCAAAAACTTCACCCCTGCAATTCAGCCAAGGTCACTGAGACCCTCTGTGATTTGCTGAGCAAGACCCACTGGTACAGTGCTTGAGGCAGCTCTACCTTATGTGTAAAATCCATAAAAAAAGAATGTAAGTTACAGCTTTGAGAAGTGATCGTGGGCCACAGGAACTGCTGACAAATACTTCATTGCCTTTGAGAGTGTAGGACACAGGGCCTTTTCAGATAACCCCTTTTTTAATTTTCTTTCTCTCTTTCCTACATTCCCTATGTTCCTTCCCACTCCCTCCTGGCATAGGCCTCTTCCTGAAAATTAAAAGTTCTGAAAAGTAAGTTCAAAAACCTAATTTTAATTAGCAATAAGCAAATCTTTTAGATGAATGTAGTGTATGTAGCAGCAAAAATTTAATATTCACTTGAAATTAAAAGCAACAGAACTTGGAACCCAGAAGAAAAAGACATCTTGCAGATACCAGCAGCAGCACCCTAGAATTCCCCCTGAAAACATTTATACATTTTCATAAGCCCTTGTTTTATCTTGATACTCAAGTTCTACAGTTTCTTTCTTAGTGATATTTTATATCCACTTTCAAGCAGCACGTAGGGACTATGGAATATTGTTCAGCTTGATATGAAGAACCTATATGACATCTCTTCTATTGTTGCTTTTTTTATCTCCAGATGTTCAACTGCCTATGAGAGTACTCAAGGAAGCATAGTTATGCTGTATTCCAACACTGAATCAGTTTAATTGAAAAAAATAACATGTAATGTGTACAGTCAGGGAATTTTAAATGAACTCCCTAGCATATTCATGGTTAAATATGATAGTTTTGCTTTCTAATAGGATATAACAGTGTTACTAAATGATTCTTTCTAAAAAAATATTGAACTTATATCAGTGTATTGCAGGGAACCAAGTGCACATCATAGAATATAGTATATTGCATCAGAAAGGACAACAAGCTTCACTCCCCTTCACTGCAGCCCCATCCCAGTGATTTTGGTCTTTCAGCAATGAAGTTCTTGAGCTCATGGAAATGTGCAGTAGCAACAACAACCTGATCTTACCCAGGAACTCGTCATGCCTGATGGATGCTTAGGACTAGATGGAATCACATGGCACTAACATTTCTTCTATGCTCTGCACACATATGCACATACAGGCACAGTGGAAGCTTATCTCAAAGCTCCTGGAGCTGCTGCCACTGCCTTTGTTTTTCTGCTTACATAGCTCAGGCCTATGCTGATAAATACCCAGATAGGGCAGATGTAAATTTGATGGATGAAGTACTGTTTTCTCTAATAATATAGATCAAAATGTTAAATTTTCCTCCACATTCATCACACACTCTTCCAGTGTGTACTGGCAATAGGCTCATTCATACCTCAGAAGGGCTGTCAATGGCTAGGAAGCTGTCAGGTTCACAGCATCCAGTGGATACCAGCCTTTGTGCATTTGTGCTATTGAAAGCAGGGTGCTACCTGCTTCTTTATAACCTTAAAAGTTTAAGCACGGACAAGAGTCTATTCTTTCTAGTTCATGGTGTTCCCAAGCTGTGGGAGGCTTCAGGGGCATTCCTGGAAGCAGTTTTATCAGGTGCTTCTGTTCCTATGCTTTTCCCTGAAATATACTTTATTAACCACTCAGAGAAAGGTGGGGATAAATAACTCTTTGCATCGGATGAAAAACCCTTTTCTTATGGACTTCTTTTACACTTAGTTTTTTCAACAGCTTTTAGGACTGATTCTACAAAATGCTAAACCAGGGCAACCTGACCCCAGTACTATCAGGGCAAACCATTAAGCAATCAGCACATGATTGTTTGCAGCTCTCAGCACACGACTGATACCTGAGCAGGCCTTGGTCCTCATGGAGAAGGACTTTTACAGAGAAATCTCATTCCTCCCTGAAACAGCAGTAAATATTCTGCAAATGCAGTGGGCAATTGGCTTTAAAGGTCAAGAGGAAATCCTAGCCAGGCCTCCTGCTGCCGGGCAGCTTTCAGCTGAGCTGGGCTCTAAGGTAAGCACAGCTCTCAGCTGTGTTCTGGGATTTGGCTGGGGCACACACTTTGATGTGAGCCCCCTGATTTGCTCTTCCTTTCCAAAAATATCTCAAGTGTCTTTCCTGGCTGGGATTTGGGCAGGTCAGTTGGGTATGATGCCAGCTTGAAAGAAGTCCCTTAACTACTGCACTACCCATGAAAATGGAAACACATGGACTGCTTGATGCTGCACCTGGAGTATTCACAAGATCAGCAAAGGTGAGGAAATATCTTTGTAGGACAAATTAAAAAGGCTTCTCTGTTTCTCACTTGACTTAACTTGTACATTTATATGTTGAAAAGGAGCTTATTTTCCTGTTGCTAGGGTGTTCATCGTATCTCTGAACTAAGACACCCTATGGAAACAGTTTGACTTGGAGCATATGACTGTATTTCAGTAATGCCTTCAGTTCTTTGCTTTTCCTTAAGTTTGTAGAAACAATAAATTGGGACCATGGCTTGGGAATTTCAATTCTAATAAAGCCTGGTGAAAGTTATACATGGCTTTCTTCTACATCCATCGTTACTGTAATTATTAATGGATATTTTGAAGTATACACCCAGAATGATCGAAAAATCCTTTCTTCAAAAAAAAAAAAAAATCCAGCACAAGTTTGTCACAAGACACAAAATCCTGTCATGTTTGTATTTCTAAGGTACTGCATCCAACAGTGTTTTTGGTTTAGCTAACAGAAGATTAGCTTTATCCTTAATATTTGGAATGTGTTTTTTTTCAGCAAAGCTATATTCTCAAAATAACAATGATAATGTTATTTGATTACAAGATTATATATATGTATAGCATTTAGGGAAACTGCAAAAGCATTTTTCCCTTCTTTTTTCTTTCCCAGGAGGGTGTTGGAATATTGAAGAGGTGGAATTAAAACATAGCTATTAATTGAAAATATGCTTGATACACTTAACATGTGTGGTATGGATTATACATAGGGAGTACTGAATTTTATATTTATGAAACGATTGAATGTACATTTGTATATTTCTAATATGTGGAGTTATATGGAAGATACCAGCTCACCCATTTTGAAAACAGGAGGGAAATAAAAATAAGAAAATATTATTGGAGACAATGGAAGAGTTCCAGTAACCCAGCTCTGGAATGGACTTAATATTCTGGCTAGAGATGAAATGCGTTTTCCCTTCTAGCCCTGTGAGTCTAATTTTTTTTGTGGCTCTCTGGAACACCAGTACTTAAATTAAAAATTATTCTTTGAAATCTAGTGAAAGCAAGTTTGTTGATTTTGGCAACCAGCGTCTGTAATATGGTCTCTCTTGCCCATTAACACTGACTTGTCCTTCTTCACATTAAATTCTACACTGTGTTCTTCAGTGCTGCAGTTCATTTTAATGAAATACTTTTGAAAAAGGGAGTTTTTCAAGAGATAAGTTTTATAGTCCCAAAGAGTATTCATATGTTCTGCTGTATTACTACATGCATTTAGTTTTCATCTTCTTCTTGTATCCAGTAAAACATCTATACACTTCTCTGGCAAAAACATTTTGCAATTTCTGAAAAGTATCTGGATGTATCTATTGCCCTAGTTTATTTGGCTCTTCCATAAAGATAGCAAAACCATGTTGTCTTCTAAAGTTCTACTGTTTGTGTGACTTTTTGTTTATTTAATTAATTTCTCTGGTCTATGCAAAATAACCTTAGCAGGATGATTTTGTTCTGAAGGTACCTGGTCACCTCACACCTGAGTATGGAAATCTATTAGTTCCAATGAGTGGAAAATTTGTTTTGGATTTTACAGTGTGAAAGAACATGTCTTACCTGGATGTTATATGATTTTAGCTGGCTTTGATAACTCTAAGTCTTGGCCTTAAGTTTTGCCTTTGAAACCTCATAGTTACAGACATGCTAACAACAGCATGTGGCTGGGGTCTGCCTGTCATGTTCATGTATTTGTCACAAACTTGTGACTCTTTTTAGTTGTTAAAGCACTCAGATAAAGCTTAATATTTTTCAAGGTCCATGCTGAGCCCTTGTGATTATATGATCCTTTAAAACTCTTAAGTGAGGTGACCAAATCCTGAAGTACATCCTTCTGGGTTGCTATTGAAAATCTGGCCACTGGTTTTAAATTGCCCCCGTGATTAATTTTTAGGGCTAGTTGTAGATGCACTAAACGTAGGCTGGTTTAAAAGATTCTGGAAAGTCTCTGACAGTGACTTAATGGGAGGTTTGAATGGTTGAATCTAAAAATTCAGCTGCTTAGTTAAGTTTCTCAGATAAGTGGATGGATAGATAGCTTCAGGCAGCCAAGTTGGAAAAGTCTGCCCTACTTCTCTGCATTTGGAAACACCAGCATAAAAAGGACCTTTGTGAGATAGCTGAACATGTCACTGTTTCAGAGGTGCTTACTGCTCAGTATGCAAACTTGTTGTGTGGTTGCTGCAAGTATTTCACTTAAATATCTGGTGTGATGGATCTGGTGGCCTGACTGGGATAGACATTCCTTACACAGTGGTCAGGTACCATCTTTGATCATTACTGCTGGTGGGAATAATTGTGTTCAAGGGAGCAAATGAGGAAGGTGGTCCTGTTTGCCACACTTGCATATGGGCCAGTGCCCAGAGTAGCCTTTCCTCCATCTCCTGCTTACACGTAACTCAGAGATCATTGAGAATTTTTGGCCTCTAATTCAACAGGAGACTGTCATTTCTCCACAATTCTTTCAGTGAGTGGCATAAAAGTCACTACCTATCCACTTGAGTTACCTTATCAGCATCTTGTGTTGCTGTTCATATAACTGGAACTTCTACAGAGTAGGTGCAGACACCTACTCTAATGCACAGTAGCAGCCCCAAGCCAGAAAAAACTGAAGCATTGTGCTTGTATGGGAAATGCTGTTACATGGAAATTAAAACCATGTATAATTTTTAACTCTTCTACAAGCAAGTAGGATTAGTGATCAGACAACAGAGAGCTCTGATTGTCATAATTATGATTTTTATGATCATGACTAAAGTTACTGAAATTGCATAGTAAAATATATTGAATAGAAAAATACATTAAACTCACTTTGCTGTTCATTTTTTTTTCTCCCTCCCTTCTCCCACTTACAAGAGTTATTTGCTATCTGCTCTGGGCTACATGTTGTTGTCCTTGGGCATAAAAATCCATGGTTTTACCTGTCTGAAAGAAAAAAAATCCCACAAACATAAAATAATGATGTCACTGCATCTGCATGTCTTATTTGTTACTCAAAAGTTTTTGTTTGGCTTCTGCTTTATAATTAACTTGGCTTGAAAATCTGAATTGTTTCTGAAATTGTATTTTGGGGAGAGTCAGGAGAACTGACTGAAGCTTATCAGATTTCTATGGTAGCTTAATCTAAGTCAAATGATCATTATAAAGTGAGATGAAATTAAAGAATGAAACTTTATATTGAGCAGGGCAAAAGCCCAGTCCTAATAAAATACTGAGGTGAGTTGCTCTACACCAAGGAAAGATTACAGAGATTCCAGTAAAGCAACTTTTGTGGAAATCAAGAGTAGCATCCTGCAGAGTTTACTGCCAGGCAACCTGGCAGCCAACTAAGCAGGCACAATTTGTACGATTTGCATTTTGGACACCTCTTCTGCCTGCACTTTTAAGATTCCAGGCACAAGAAAGGAATAGAGAATGAGTCCTCATACATATTTTCCTTCTGCTGGCTTATTTGCCTTGCTTATCCCTCAACACAGAAGATAATTTGTGGGGAAGTTGGTAGTTTTTTCATGCAGGAAGACCCTTAGGAGAAGGGGAGCTAAGAGGGCCACTCTTGCTGATGTGGAGGATGCTTGTGTACCATACAACCAGATATTTTCTTGCATCTGTAGGACGAAGAAGAGTTACACTGCTGAACTACTGAACTCCTTAGGGGACAGCTTGTCTGCAGAGATAAATTACTGTTCTAAGCAGCAGCAAGAATTAAAATCAGTAGATTTAATTTTCATGTATAATGGGAACTCAGAGGCGCTTTCTTTATTTTTTGTCACAAAGAAGCAAAAAAGAAATGAAAAAAAAAAATCACAAACTAGGACACTCGGCAAACAGAGAAACTGAGCACATATATATTTTACCTCTTTCCCCCCCCTGGGGTGTCCCTCCAGTGGCTTGTGTCAAGGCATTTCCAAAGCTAGGCTTTAGAGTCTTTCTGAACTCTATTGTACATTAGTCTTTGCACCCATAAATTGACTCTAGGGTCATCCAGGGGATAATTTAGCTTTAAATACAGGGTTGCACTAATATGTCTGTTGGCCCTCACTCATCCATTTGAATTGGCAGAAGTCCAGCTGGAATTGAGGAGAGGAACTGTTTAAGGGACCCGTTCTTCATGATGTTGCATTATCATATCTCATGTCCTTTACTTCCCCAATAAAAGGCTGGAGTGGGATTGGTGTAACCCAGACCTCCTCCAGTGGTGGGGAAGTGGATACTGGCTTTATATTAGGATGTAGTGTGCAGGGCAGAGTATGACCCAGACTCTGAGCCAAAGAAAATATAGGTGCAAAGAAAACAGTAATTTTTATGAAGTCTGCTCAGTGACACATAACACTTATAGTCAGACTGTTGTGCCAGTTTATTTTGGAGTAATTTAGAGGAAAAATACACTTATCTCCTGTGTAAAGATATGAAGAAGAAAGTAACTTGCTAACAACTGTTTCAGATTATTTGTAGGGACAAGATAAGAAATAAAGTATTTTGAGCCATGAATAACACAATTTTTTAGATGTCTCTTGTACCCTGTTGAGTCTGTAAAGGAATTACATTTTAGGCAGAAGAATGATTATTTTTTTAATCTGTCTGTAAGATGAACAGGATGCCTACTTTTATCCGTTTTCCCACTGAGTGGAAAAAAAAAATAATCAGAATGTTTGCCAGTTAAGTTATATTGTGTCTCAGAGCCTAACTCTGCAAAGATCCTAGTTTGAATGTTTTAGGATTTTAAAACATCCACATTTTTGCCTTTAGGTATATTTGCTCATTCTTTTATTTAATCAAAGGGAAAAAGAGTGTTCACGAGGCCTGACTCTTTTTATTTTTATTTTTATTTTTTTAATTTCTAGATTCCAGTGGTTCAGGCATCTGTATAACAGGCTTGTCTGTGCTACGCTGCAGAGAGAAACCTTCCTCTTTGACCTACTGGGTGTTTCTCTTCTGAGGGAGGAAAGGAATTCTTTCCATGTTAAAAGAGTTCAGTCTCCTCCTGTCACTGATTGCCTCGGTTGCTTAGTTGAGCCCAATTATGTGAAATGGCTTTTCAAGGGTTCAGCTGTGAAAAGGCATGTGTGCAAATGATATCAATAAAATAACAGGATTTGCATCCACAGGAGCAGCACACATGCTACTGCTTTAAAGATTTACTGTGTAAGGTACACTTACTGTTCCCTAGGACATCTGTTGACACCACCACTTTCATATTCCTCCTGCTTGGCTTCCCTGCCTGCCACAGGCACAGGCAAAAGAAAACAGCAGTGCTAACGGGTTGGGCAGGAGTAATAACAGCCCTTAACAGAAGAAGAGTAATTACCTTTGTCTGGTTTCTCCCTGCTCTAAAATCTATATTTTATTAGAGACCAGTGGCTATGTAGCTGATGCATACAGAAGTCTCGTTGCTTTTACAAAAGCTGCGGCCAGTTATGTAAAACATCCTTCTCTCAAAAGCTGAACTCGATCTTAATTCTGGAAAAAAAAATCCATTACTGACGGGTAGATTTCCTGAGCACATTTGACAGCTTTCAAGCTAGTGGTATTTGGCAAGGCCTTTTAAAGTTATAGGAGATTTATAGCTACAGAGATTACATAGCAGAGGGTTCAGATCTGATCCCTTTCCCCCAGCTCCTGCGCTGGGTAACAATGACAGGAGCTGTCTGTATACCAGAAGGAACAGTTTAAGAGGGGTGGCTGCAGTTGGCAATAGAAGTCCCCGTTAGCAGCCGGAAGCATTGGTGCTGAAAAGCAATCGCTGGTGTCAAGAACTTTCCTAGCTAAGCACTGCAGCTGGTGGCAATAAATAGCATTCTAATAAAGGAGGATGTTCAACCCATGACATAAGCGAATACTGTTTCAACCACAAGAAGTAATTTATGGTGCTGCATGTGTCTGAAATGGATTTTTTCCGATACATTTTAAAATAAAAATGCGAAGATTTCAATGGAGGGAAAGATCTGCATTTTAAATCAAAACGAAATTGAAAGATCAATGAAAAGTGTACTGCTTTTTTAAGTACGCAATGATACATAACATCTTAAGGATGTGCACTGTCACAAAGCCCAATTACCTCCATTCCTAAAAATGAAAGATGCTGTTTTCTGACTGTGAATGTTCTCTATATTGCATCAAGCCTAATAACTTCCCGTGTCAGTGATAATCCCCCCCAACATTTAGACAGAACCATCATCATCTTCTCTTCTTAAGTATGCCAAAATGATCACGCAGAAAGTAGCAAATAACAATGTGCTAGGATTGCATAAACATAATGATTCCTAAAAAAAATAAAATAAAATATCATCTCCAGCCTCAGTGAAGAGCAAAAAAGGAGGAGTGGATAGCAAAGTCATCAGGCTCACCGGACCTGTTAACTTATTGAGTCCAGTGCAGTAAACAAGTTATTACTTGTGACATGACCAGTGGTTTATTTCAACATATACTGCTGCTTTTTGTTATACATTGTGTTTATGTCACATGTGATTTCTCTTGCATGGTTATAGTGAAACATAGTGATGTTCTATAGTGTATCATCTCCCACTGGGATGAGCAGTGTGAATGGGGTACCAGGACAGCATGTCCTTTTGAGTTTATTTCTGCTGGCTGGTTGGGGGCTTCTTTGGGTAAAGAGAAGAGGGTGTAGTTTTGTTTTCAGCTGAGCCCAGGCTGTCAAGTTCACTGAATGGACAGGTTTTTCTGAAGGGCATTTTATACAGGAGTTTGGTTTGAATCATGAGGGCTGCGTTTGCAAGCATGTAACATAAGTAACTGGGTAAGTGTTTTACTCAAGATCAAAACCTTTTGTACTGGAATGCAAAGCACAGTATGCACATTTTAAATTCCCTAGGGAAATATACCCTTTGCATTCTTTTGCATGTGTTTATTAATTTCCTAATTTTGCTTTTGGAAGAAATAGGCCTGCCTGTTTAAGAGATGGCTGATGCCCATTTATCAGCAGTACAGCTCTGTACTCAGGCTGATTCCCATCCCTGCCTCCTTCCTTCCCTCCCTCTCTCGATGGTTTTTGCTGTCACCCAGGATTTAAAGAGCCAGGTTCTCAGCTGGTGCACATCACCACTTCTATCCCAAAATAAATAGGCGTAACTTCACTGGAGTCACTGAAACCTAAGCTCAGATTCATGGGTTTTGCTGTCCTTGAGTGCAGTGCTTTCAGGCTTATGATATACACTTCTGGGACACTTTGGTATGGTATAAACAAACACCACGCTTCTGATTCGAATTATAATCTCATTCACCCAGAAACCAATAGAGCTCTGCTTATTTATCCCAGCTGAGAGGACAGCCCAAAGGCTTTTCATGTTGTATGGTAAAATCGTGGGCTGTGATGCTGACTGCACCCCCCGTATAAACAAGAAGGCAACCCCACTGCTGCTGGTGCAATTACTTAGATGTGAAACAGTTGTTCAGAGAGTTTTGTATTTAAATCACAAAGTTTTTTCTGTAGTGAAGTGACATGTCTGCTAAGGCTTTAGTGCATTTAGAAAGAAAGGAGGAGTCTGAATTAAGGGACAGGTATGAAGAGTTGGGCAGAAATTTGGGAGTAATTAAAAGATGGAACACCTACCAAAAATGTTGAATTGAATGTTTCCTGTAAACTGTGTGTACAGTCACAACACACTTTGATTCTGAGTTGCATTTAAACTTGCAATGGAATCCAGCTGCAAAGCCTGGATCTACATCTGAATTCTCACAAGTTCAAGGCTGTTGTGATCAGTGGAGTTTATTTGGTTCCATACGTAATTTAACTGCAGAACCTTTAAGGTAACTTCAATCAGATGTTCTTGGGATCCACTGGAATAATAGTGCAATAAAAGCTGAAATTAAACATATCTGGTATCGTGCAGGGATTTTATTAGTATTCCAGTTTAAGGTTAAAATAGTGCTCTCAAGCAGGCAGTCTATGTTAATAAATTAAAGCAGGAAAGTTTGCAGATGATTTAAAATCATGGCTTACACATTTTTCCGAAGCAAAAGAAGAGAGGCACAGAAAATTCATCTGAATTCCCAAGGCAGTGCATGTGGTGAACATTAGTTTTCCCTTCATTTATTTATTTTTATTTGTATTTTTTGTGAAGATTGGCTAATGCTTTCTTTTTCTTCACAAATACTGAAATGGTAACTGAAGATATCTTCCACATGCGTGCAACATCCAGGATACAAGGACCCTCTTTAGGTGCAGTGCACAGCAGCAAGGAATCAGTAACTGTGGACCCACTTGGATCTCCACAATGGAATGTTCTTCTGAACTGCAAATCACTTCAAATGAAGGAACATGGCCTAGCAAGAACTGGGGGAAGAAAAGAATGCTGTATTTACTTAAAAAAAGTACAAGACCTGAAATAAAGAACCTAGTTCTTGCTTCTAATTTAAGCCTGTAATATTTCATTCAATATGCTGCCTTGATCAAAATCAGCTATAGGAATGAGGTAGCTATCAGTTGTCACAGTTTTTGTCAACAAGAAGTAAAAAATCAATGATCCCCTTATTCTGCTTTGTTACCTCTTTCCTTCACTTCAGCCAAGTTAGTGGTTATCTAGGGAATGTCAGCAATGATAATTCTGATAAAAACTGCCTCAGTTTTTTGGCTGGTGTGAAGGCATTTGATAAGAAACTGCCAGGTAAAGGAGAGAAAGAAAGCTGAGAGGTAACTAAACATCCACAGGCAGCCTAGAGGACTGGGATTTGCAAGTGCTGTGCTTGTTTTGGCAGAGCTGGAACACCCTGCCCAGTCTTGCATTGCCTGGCTGCACAGCTTGCTGGTTATGGATGGGAGGCCATCTCCTGCGTGAAGAAGATCTTCACTGCACTGGGAAAACATCTTGACTCAAGGTAGAGAGGCTGGGAAACAAACTGAATCATTTCTAAAACTTTGAGAGCCAAACTGTGAAAGTAATCCAGGACACTATTCATACTTTTAAAGTGAGCAGGGTGGCCACAGCTTGGGTGTGCTTTGGTTTTCAGGCAGCATGACAGCTGGGGCTTGGAAAGGTTGTTCTAAGGGGTTGTTCTGAAGTTTGCTTTGAATCATGGGGGCTGCATATGCAAGCACATAACATAAGTAACTGGTGAAGTGTTTTACTCAAGATCAAAATCCTTTGTACTGGAGGTGGGTGGCTGAGGGAGGCTTGCAAGCTGTCTCTACCATCTATCTGCAGTTTACCTGGTATAATGTTCTGAGTAAGCTGGCTTTGCTGTTCTGCCTTTTCCTAAAGAAAATTTGTCCCTTTACTTATTTTCAGAAGTTTGAAATACAGAAGTCAGACTAGATGTGATTTCTGACCAAACAAGGGTGTCTCCAGGCATTTTAGGAATACAGTTTTGAGGAGCTGATTTACCCTGAGCTTGTGTTGGTGCCAGCAGAGCTGAAGAACCTGTTATGCAGGACTGCACATTTCCAACTAATACTCCCCTGTGATCCATCACCACCTTAGTTATCAAATTTTAAGACTTGAAGCCCATTTCTTTTTCATCCTCACTCCCTTCTTCTGGTTTAAAAATTTTCAGGACATGACTTAGTGCCTTGCAACATAAAGCCTACCATTTGTAGCACTCAGCCTGCCCCTCTAGTAGTGATTTGGTGCTGTAGTTACAGTGGTTTCTGAGGTGTTAGACCAGCTGATAGTTGTGTGACAGAACAAATGGCATCCACGGATTTTAGAGCCTCTCTATGATCGTGTAATACACATGGATGCAGCTACAACTTGAGTGGTCTCCTCCCCACTTTCCCTAGTCAAGTTCAAAAATCAAAAAAGAAAAATGCCATGTGAAGAACTCTTGTTGTCTTGTTTCGGTTTTGTGCTCTTTCTTTCAAGTTATCTCAAAGAAAAGGCATTCATTGAGGTCTCCTAAATGTGTGTGTATCAGGAGCTGGCAGCACCCAATCTTTCTTTGTGTATCCTGCTTAAAAGAAGAATGACAGCTGATGGATAAATCTTCCTAAAGAGACCTGAGACAGCCATATTTACTGAACTGGATCTTTTTAAGACTTAGCGATGCTGCAGTTTGCTTACCACTTTTGTATGAAATTAAACTATAAATCACTTCTGTTAGGTGGTGGGGTTTTTTTGTTTTTTTTTTTTTACCCCCTGTCTTCCTCCCAGTAACTTCTTATTTATTGATTGCATTTTAGTCGCATGGAATAGGGACCTCAAGCTGGGGCTGTATCTTTAAGAACTCAAACTTCAGAGGACTTGCCAAATCCAGCATCAAATACGAAACTTTGAGAAAGAGCATTGAAAAAATATTTAAACTAAGCGACTAATTTCTTACCATCTGGAAAACCACAAACAGTGACAAAAGCAACTCAAAAATTCATATGCTGCTAATAGGCTGACTACTTCAACACAGCATATTATGGTGCTCATAGCAACAGATTAATGTATAACCAGTCATGACTGGCCTTCCAAACATATCAGAAGAGACAACCCTGTACATAATGAGGAATCACTATGTTATGATTGATGTCCAAGATTTATGATGTTACAAACTATTGGTTATGTTGTTTTGACAATGGAAGAATTAACAAATGAGACAGATTTGCCTCCAGTGATGAACTGTATCATAAAGAAACGTTAATAAAGATAAAACATTTGGAAATTCCTTATGAAAAATAACATTTTTGCTCTTTTCACAAGGAACAAAAGAAGCCAGAAAGATGACAGATTTCATCGAGCTGTTCACAGATTTAAAGTAGGTCTGATTTTTGTTTTGCTGTGCTAGACTTCACTGCTCAAACCACAGAACAGTGAGGCAAATGTCTTCAAGCTTATGGGTTTCTTTTCTTTTCTTTTTTGTTATTTTTTTTTTCTTTTTTCTGAATGTCTTCTTCCTGCTGATCCTGTTATATCACACAAGAACTGTTTGTGTCTGGGCGAGTTCTTCTGCTCAGCTTTCTGGTGCACTCAGAAAATGTCACATAGGAATCCTCTGTGATCCTACTGACTGCTTGTAAAACCAGTAAGACCAACTGGTGTAACGAGCTATGGTGATGCATCAGGGGATTGGGGACTTTCAGCACCACGCAGCATTTGCAGCTGACTGCATAGAAAGGTTGAAATACTGCAAACAAATGCACAAAGCAGTAGGAGCTGAGACTCAAGTTCCCTTGAATACTGAAGGAAACAGGCTGCTCCATAAAAGGCCCCTATAGCAGTGATGGAGAGCTTCTCCATACAAAACTTAGAGTTCTCCATTTCTGAATACCTAAATGCCTCCAGCAGCTTAATATTCAGAGTGCTTGGGACTCCCTAGGTGAGCTTTCCTTAGCTCAGGCTATTCCAATCACTAGTTTGTTTATCTCTCAGACTGAACACAAAAATATCTGGCAAAGAAAGCCAGAGAAATATTTGGTTTACAAGTTAACATCCCAGAAAGGGGAGAACTTGGAAGTGTGTATTTGTGTATATGGGGCATCAATTAAAAAAAAGGGCATAGCCAGAATGTTGAAGGAAATACAAACATGAAACTCTATCTTGAGCTGAAAATTTGATACTGGTGTAAAGGACTTTTTTTTTTTTTTTCATACTAAGCTTCTTTGGAGTAAGGTTTATAAATCAGTTTAGCTGGATTGTGACATTAAAGAAGTCTATAGAAAATGGATGTCCTGTTGAGAGTGAGGGAAAGATGGATGTTAGATTTCTTAAAACTCTATTGGGTCTCTCCGCTTAATTTTTACAGAAACATCTGTTTCACCAGAAACATTATGTAGCTGAGCATGTGAAGAAAGACTTCTCTGTATTACTAGTGAGAGGAAAAGTCAATCTATTTGTCTTCTCTTTTGCTAACTTTTATCTTGGGTCTCTGCTGTTCTCATCTTAAAGGTCAAAAGGAATTAATTTAGATACCTAAACATGGAATATCATTCCTGCAGACTCTGGTTCCAGCAGCTCATTTTCCAGGTGTCTGGGGCAAACAAGACCTTAGCTTTTGGCTCTGAAATTCCTCATAAGTCTCAAGTTCTGCTGCTCCCTGTGCCCTGGAGCATGCTGGTTGTACCACCATCACTTTGTCACCTTGTTCAGGCTTTTTTCCTGTCTAGGATCTAGAAGTTAGGGAAACTTCTCTGTGGGGTTTCAACTATATGTTAATTTAAAAGCAAACCTACATATGGTGAGTCAATCAATCCTTACTTGAAGTGCAGTAATTGCAACTTTTTTCTTTATAGAACACATATGGGAGGAGAGTGAGTTGCTGTCCTTCCTCTTATACAATTGCATTTTGGTAAGTGCATTAATATGTATTTGGTTTTCTCCTTTGCATGACAGATACATTTAGACTGATTGAAGACAGATCTGAAATAGTATTGTGATGCTCATTCTTGTTCCCACTTGCTTGTCCATGAAGCTTGAGTTCTTTCTGCCTCAGAATGACAGATGAGAGTGGAGATTGTTAATTGTGCCCACAGGTTTGGACTCCCACTTGTGTCTTTTTGATCCCAAGGAGGTGTCGTAACCACCTGCCTTTCCACGCAAGTGAATTAAGAGAGCTCTGTGTCTTCTGAACTTCAGAAGAATTCTCTACATCTCTGTACTGGGAAAGCTTTTGTAGGCTCTTAGAAGGCTTTGGTTTGTAAGTAGACGGAGACACTGCTATATCCTTAAGGAAGACTCCTGCTTCAGGAGAAAAAAAGAATATGCAGAGTTTTCCCCAGGTTGCTCCTGCTGGAGTTGGTGTGTTGACCCTCAGGTGGCTGTGCAGTGGTTTCAGATGCACGTTGAGAGGTGCACAGCCCCTTCAGCAAATGACACAGGGAGCTGAGGCCCCTAAACAAAGCCTTCAAGTTTCAGAACACTTAAGATGCAGAACATGTGGTTGCTGCACCTGCTTGGTACTTACGTGAGCTCAACAGCATTTTATACTCCAGACTTAGCTTTGCAGAGTCAGTACAACCTGCTTTGTGCTCCAGTATGCATCACTGACTAAAGCTGGTTTTGCTGGAGACCACTCCGAATGCTCTGTTAACTTTGCACTGGTATTCTGCCTTATTATCTACTGCATCTCCTGCTAAATAATGGCCTCTATATGTGTGTAAGAGAAAGTCAGCTTTATACCTGACCAAATCATACATTCAACTGAGTTGCTTCTCCTTGATTTAGAGTATCCATGTCACTGCCTATGCTCTTAAGATAAAAATAAATAAAAAATACAGCTGTATTTATTTTCAAATCGAAGTTTTTATGAAGCTTGACAGGGATTTTCAATAGCATTTGGCAATTGTCTTAGCTTAGATTCCTGTGAAATAATTGGTAAGTGGTGTCTAAAGACAGTGAGTTAAACTATTGCTGACTGCACTAGAAAAATCCTACTTATGATTTCTCAATTAATTTGTTGGAAGATATGACAACGAGGTATCTCTTGTAGGTTGTAGTATATGGATTGTCACACAGTGCTTAGAAACTGCAGTCTCTGTCTTTCTACATTGTGGTTAGTGTCCTCTCCTGAACATCCGTGGCGGAGCTAAATTATTTCTGAGAGCTATATATAAGGCTTTTTAGAGCTGAGATAAACCTAAAACATTTAAGTTGCTAGTTTCTGCTGCTAACAGAAACAGAATTTCACGGGGCAACAAAAAAATACGAATGTATGTGCTGGCTTACTTTCAATGTCCTCTTCAGATTCAGTATATAGCAACCTCAATTTGCCTTGCTTGGGGGAAAATTTAGTCTGAGTAGAACAAAGAACAAAGGCAAACTGCAAATATTTCAGTTTATGCAATATAAGATTGCCTTTGAATGTGATATAGGAAGCAAAACCAAGCAAACAAAAACTCCAACCCCAAACACAAACAAATGGTAAGCCAAAAAAGCAAAACATGGGAGTGCAGAAGCACAGCTACACATGGGACTTAGAAACTGAAGTACCGTCTGTTGTGTTTTGCTCTAGCGAAGTTTTTGGCAATAAATGTAATTTTAGTGCCTCAGTTTACCTGTGTCAGCAGTGCAGTGAGATAATTAACATCTTACAAGAATTGTTAGATTAGCTGTTTTAAAAGACTTTGCCAACCCTCACACAACACCAGCAGAACAAATGTTGATGTTCACTTCTCGGCATGAGATTTCTATCTCTGGAAGCATCTGAGTCTGTTCTGAAGGCAAAAGGCAGGCATCTAGTCTGAGTTTTTAGTTACTGCTGTGACAAGTCTGTTTCTGGAATTGTAGTGGGCTGCTTTTCTTTGCTGTGATCCTTCCTGCCTCATTCCTGTAGCCTGTCTGCTCTAGTGTCTTCCGAGTTGAACACCTTCCCAGGTGTGTGATGTACTAAGATGCACACCTGGAGCATCCCACTATCATTAATTCTGCTACTCCTAAGTTTAGCAGGTGAACTGTCCAAGGCAGCCATCTTCACATATCTAGCTTGGTACCTGTCTTCCTGATGGAAGTGGTTTTCTTAGACTACTCTGCAAGACTAAACTGTCCCTACCTCTCAGATGAGGTAACTAGATGGTTGGTTCCTTTTACACAAAATCAATCATAGAATGACAAGTTGGAAGGGACCTGAAGGGCCATCTGGTCCAACCTTTATAGGGAAGAATGCAGTTTGGATGAGAAAGCCCAGCCCCTTGTCAAGCTGAGTCTTAAAAGCTTCCAGTGATGGGAAATCCACCACTTCCCTGAGGAGACTATTCCAATGTCCAACTGTTCTTACAGTGAAACATTTCCGATCTGGAATCTCCTCAGGAGAAACTTGCACTTATTACCCCATGTCTTTTGTGAGTTCTTGTGAAAAAGGAGTTTCCATCTTCTTGGTAGCCACACTTTAAGTACTGAAATGTGGCAATAAGGTCTTCCCTAAGCCATCTTTTCTCCAGACTGAACAAACCCAGTTCTCTCAACTTTCCCTTGTACTCAGCAGGCTTCCCAGTCTCATGATCATCTTTGTGGCCCTTCTCTCAATCCTTTCCAGTCTGTCCACATCTCTTTTGTATTGTGGGGACTAGAACTGAACACACTGTTCCAGGTGTGGCCTGACAAGTGCCAAGTAGAGAGGGAAGATTACTTCTTTATCTCAGCTGATGATGCAACCCATCATCCTGTTGACTTTCTTTGCCACTGCAGCACACTGTTCACTCATATTGAACTTATCCACCACGACCCTGAGGTCCTGATTTTGTACTTCAAGCTACAACGTTTGATGAAAGTTTTTAGAGGATTGGCCCAGATGGAACTGCTGCCAGGGTCAAATCCTGTCTCCCTGTATTGACAACAGAAGTGGCTGAACTGGGGCATTGTATAGGAGTCATGGAATATGCCAGGGATGTGCTCCTGATTGTACAGCAGGAAACTCTCTGCATCCAGAGAGCTTCAGTTGCATTCCTTAAGACTTCAGCTTTATTTCCCCAAGTAAAGTAGCTTCATATATATTCATCATATAAATAACAGCTCACTCTCCATGATTAATCTGGAGCGTGAGGAAAGCATTATCTGTGGTGTGCTGCTTTGGTTTTTTTTCCATTATCAACATGCTTGATGGACTCTGCCTTGCCACCTGATTAGCCAAAGGTACAGCAGATCCTTTAAAGAGAAATCTCACCTTGCAGTTCAGAGGTTTCTGCATTCATTCTGCCAGAACTACTTCTCTGACTTACCTGCTCATTTCACAAGTAGAAAAATCATATCTAATAGACAGTGCAGTACAGGTTACATTAGTGCAGTTCTCATCTTCCTATTTTACATATGATGCTAGAAGTTATTCAGGCCACCTCTGGTATTAACTGCATCTTTGTGCCTCCATTATATTCAGATCATGCTATCACAGACATTCTTGAATCTAGAGGTACCATGAGAATAGACTTTCTGATGAAATAACCAGGCCACTGACTGTATCTTCTTGGCCTCCTCGTGATTGTGAAATTTGTTTTTTCCTTCTCTCTTGCCTTTACTATAATTGGGAAATTAAGAACATTCACCGCCCACAACAAAAAACAGCCAAGCAAAACCAAATCCAAGCTCTACACCAGGCACACTTAAAATCCCTCACTGGCACAGCTGGCATTTGGGGCATTAGGCAAGTGAACCAACAGCGATGTTGTATTGCTGTTTCATTACAGCTGTATTCATCAGTAGCTTCAAATGTTTGTCTTAACCTCTCTCTTATAAACTGGTTAGTTCATTGTGAGGAAAAGTGGAATATGGAGATGGGGTGATAAAGAGCTTTGTAAGACAGTTGCATTTCCCTTCATTCCTTGATTAAGGTCAGGTCTACTTTAGCACATGGAGAAGCTGCTTTAGCTCTCATGTGTTTAGAAATATGGAAGAATGGCTGGTCTGTCTTGTACAAATCCCAGCATCAGCATCCATTCACTTATTTGAAAATTGTTCAGCATTTTCGTGATCTGATGAGACTCATGTTTTGAGTTGGTTCGGTTACTCAAGACACATTTTAAAAAACAATCACAAAATAATGATACAATATGCTGTACATCAGACAGTGAATGATTCTCGGAAAAAGTAGTTATATCTCAGAAAGCTGTGGTTTGTTTTTTCCCCTTTTTTTTTTTTTTCAATTGAAATAGTGTTTTATGCTCCTTTTTTCATTAAATGAACAATGTCAAACAGAGGTAATTTTTTCAGCTCAAAGAGACCTCTACATCTAAAACCTACCAGTATTCTTGTGGTGTCTACATCAAGGTATTTTCTGGCAAAGATTACATACAAGAAAGAGAAATCCACCAGCCTTCTTCCTTCTCCAAGCACTGACTTTTATATTATATTGCCAAAGCTTAATAATTGCATATCAGGAGATGTACAGTTAGGTTGCTGAGGGAGTTCTGATTTACAGCACGGAAGAGCTGGCTCTACAGCTTGGGCAGATAAACCGAATTCTGTGTTTCTGCCAAAGGTTCTTGTTCTAGTCATGGGGATGAATGGAACTTTCCAAAGTGAGAACAATGCAAAAAGATTAAACGAACTAGACAATGGAATAGTTATTTTAAAATATCTTCATTTTTAGCACATTGGCAAGTGGAATGCATCTAGCAAAGTATACAAGTCTCACAAGCTGCCTCTCAATCTGGACCTGTGGAGCTGAGAGAAAGCACTGCAGCGAGAAACAGGGAGACTGTGAGAAATCAGAGTGAAACTGCAGGCGATGGGAACACGCTGTGAAACTGCTTTTAGATCCTAAGCCACTCTTACAAGCTCCTTGTTCTGCTATGGTCAGTACTAATCAGTGCTGTAGAGCCAGACCAGCTGGTTGCTACGACCAACTGCATCTATTGAAGGAGAGAGTTATTGCTTGGTTCTTCTGCCACTGAGCTGCTAAGGCTTGCATCCCAACCTGGGATTTTATCCTTAAGAATGGTCCTTTCCTTTGTTTTCCTCCGCTCTTGGTTCACATCAAACACGCCCCACCAAAGAATTCAGGAAAATACTTTCTGATATCTTTGAAGGAAATATGAGGCCAAGAAATCAAGAAATGCTCTGCTGTTTAGCTGTTAGCATTTATAAAACCAGGAAGCCATCACTTATGGGCTTGCCTTACAAGGGCTAAATAGACAGAGGAAGTCGTGTTTTAGCATTGTTAGTGGATCAGTGGGAAGCACAGTATTGCATCTGGATAACATATTTAAAAGAACAACTTGTGTACATTAGAATTTTAAGGTGTCACTGTTGTAAACATGCCAGCTACCATGCCTCTAAGAGCCCCCCCCTTTTTTTTTTGTAACCTTAGACTAAAAACACATGGAAATGGAATATGGGAGATTTCACAAATTTTATCAGGTGAAAGAAAACAATGAAATCTGCATAAAGGAAAGAATAATGGAAAACCTCATTAGTGAAATGAAACAAAAATGTGCAGGTATCCCAGATAAAACTAGCAGAGTACACTGGGAGAATGAAATTGCTTTCGACTTAAAAGACAACACCTCTTACTGATTGCAAGGTAGCAGAAGAAACCTCGTTTCTCCTCTCTGGGTCCTGACACAGCAAGCTGGGGGCTTCCTGCAGGACTGGGAAGCTGCTGTCTAAGACTCTGGTGACAGTGTGGTCTCCATCTGTTGCCCTTCAGGAGGCTGGAGGGTTTCTCTCTTCAGAAGCTGCCACTCTGCTACAAGAATAACTTTGGCCAGTCTTGGCACAGGAGAGAGGGAGGCTTTTGTTTCTCTTCATAAAGCAAGCGGAGCTTTGGACTCAGTACATGATTCCAAAAGAAGAAACAGACAGAAATAAACAGTGTAGTATGGAAGAATATAAGAAAAGTAAGCATAGTGTAGCACATTTTTTTTGAAAAATAGAAGTGAAGTGTGATACTAACACATAAAAAAAATTTTGAGAACAAAAGCCCCTAGGGCGAGTGTGAAGCAGTTTAATTAGTGAAAGAACACTGGGAAATGTAAAGCAATTCTGAACTCATTGCCTAAGCACAGGAACTTATTTCTCTAGTTGGTGCTCACTGTATTGGCACTTGTCATCCTTGTGCCACAGCATGTGCAGCTGCAAAACAGACATTATGCCATTATTAGTAAAACTCATTCCAACTTTTAAAGAGTTGCTTCCAGAAAGCAAGGATGAGACCTCATCACCTTTCCTACTTTGGAAAACCTAGCTTGTTAACATGACAAGACCTAGGCAGAAGACCAGTATGTTTGAATAAAATACAGGCCATATGCAAAACTAAAAGTGTAAGGGCTCAGCCATCAGCATGATACTGCTGAACACAGACGCCAGTAAATTGCTGTCTCTGACTTAACCAATGGGGTTGGTGATGTAAGGTAGGATAAGAAAAAATCCAGAAGCAAAGCCAAAGCCTCTAGCACATTTGGGGCAGAGGTGAGGAGGCATGAGAAAAATCCAACTGATTTCTGATCTCTGAGCCTTTGTGACAGAGCTTTTACAGACTGACCACTATGTATAAGTGAGATCTTGTGCCTGAGTGACTGATGAATGAAGGATAAAGGTATGGAGCTTGCACAATGGAAATGGGGACACTACAAATGACACACTAAAAGCAAGACATGAAAAGTGATAATATTTTCCCTCTACATACAGTCTTCAAAGTTACTTTCCCAGCTATTAGAGATCTCGTCTGGAACATCATTAAAACTCCCCATTATTGCTTGCATGTTAGATACTTGTCTTTTCTGTCTGTAGTATTACCTTTAAGTAAGTTATCTATCTCTGGTCAAGAAGCATAAAACTTATGCATAGAATTAATGGGCAGGATTGGTTCAAGTGAAGTACAGCGTGGAGTTAGGTAAATGGGAGACAAAGGTAAATCTATGACACTTCTTATCTCACATTCCTACAGCATATCTGCTTATCAGGGCAAAAAATATTGCTGAGATTCAGGGGCTGTACGTTACTGGAGCACAAACAACTTGAAGAGGGTACACCTTACAGAAAGTTGGGGGTGAAATGAAAGCACAGGGAAACTTGCATCAGCTGAAGCCTCCAACGTTTCTGGCAAGTCTCTTATGTGCTCACCAGTAGAGCTGAGTAATTTGGCTTCATGGCCAGCGTATACCTAAGCAAAAGAACTTGGCTACTACTGCATGCTCTGTTCAGCAGACTCTTTCTTACTATGTATTTCATTTAAGCAAGTGTTTCTTACAAAAACTGATCTCTAAGACTATGAAGACTGATCTTAGGACTTTTATGAGCATATCCTATGATGGGTATATCCCATTAGTGGTGTATTTTATTAGTGAGAGCTAACCATCAAGCTCACCACCTGAAACACTGTTTTAACTTCTGACTCCAGTCAGATTACACACGTACAAAACTTTATCAATTATGCCAAATATTTAACTGTTTCCAAAGGGTGAGATTGGAATTCAAACTTAGCAGATGACAGAAGCGGTCGGAAATCAGCAAGTTAAAACTCTAAAAATTCACTAGCAAGTCGTATGTGCAAGAAGGATGAAAAAATGATGCACTTGGGATGATGAATCTGGATGTGGGCATCAGACTGAACAGAAGCCACCAATGTGTCCTTGAGGGAATAGCATGTATTTGCAGGTATCTTGTACATAAGATACTGTGTTTCTTGAACTACAGCAAAATAACACAGATAAACTGGAAGAGGTAAGTATAAAGTATGCAAAAGTATAAAAAATACAATCATAACATTCAAAACTTTCTACAAAAATGTTGGAAGAATTAATGGCATTTAGTTGAGAATAGTATTCAAATACGGAAAAGGTCAGAAAAAGAAAGCAGACATGAGATTCATTCTCCATTTGCATTTATAATTGGGTGAGATGTAATGCAGTTATTATAGCAAAAAAAAAAAAAAAATTAGGTAAGCCGTAGGAAAAATTTAGGTAAGTAAAGATGGGTAGTGGAATGGATTCCCACCATCTAAGATTCTCCATCACTGGAATTATAAAAGAATACACAGATGTTTAAGCTGAGATGTAAAGACTATCTCACCTCAGAGGAAGGATGAAAATGTGTCTTGAGACCCTGCTACACCTATATTTTTTTTTTCATGATACGTAGCCAGCATATTTTTCTAAATGTATTTCATAATTTGTATGCAGTGCAATGCCAAACACAATGAAATGAGGCCCCTTAAAGTGTGTATGGAAACAAACTGATTAAACTAGTTTTTATGTTTTTCCACTCATTATGGAACTATCATGCTGAAGCAGAATACAAAAAGGAGTGTGGTGTGAATGCTCATTATGGAAAAGCAAAAAAAAATAAATTAATCCAATATATCAATTTGTAATGGAAAATGTTTTCTGTTAATAAAGTCTTCATTTCCACAGTATTCTTCTGGGACTTTCAAGTGCTTTCAGAAATGTTCTTAGTGCCCCTGTGCACTCGGTGAGGTGAGACTCTACTCATGTATCTTCATGCTGGAGACAGAAGCCCTGAAATATCCAGTTGAAGTTCTAAAACCTTCCAGCCCTCGGCAGGGCAGGGCACAGCCTCCTCCAGGTGCAGCTCACCCCTCCTCTGTGTCATGCTCTCTCAATGTCACTGTCACGTGTCAAATTGCAGAAAAGTCTCTGTGTTTTCATCAGCATTTACACACGGGATACCATCTTATATGACAGAGATGAGTGTGGAGTTATAGCCCTTTTCTGAAGACACCAGCACACCTATAAAGAGCAAACAAGTAACAGGGAATACTACAAAAGGGAAGGTGGTATTTACTAACAGAAAAAAATAATTATATGTGTGCATTATATATATTTATACAGAGATGTACATGCATTTATATAAATAAACATATAAAACCCCGATTATACTCCTTTGATATAGTCTCTGTGTCATCTCTCCTTAGGGCAGAGACCAGGAGGGTCTTTGTATGTGTTTGTACAGCACATCGGACCAAAGAGGCATTGATGTTGGCAAGAATGTCTCATCGGTTATTTTATGAATAATATATCGTTCATTTGTGTCCAAATGCTGCACTCACATGCTCTGAAAACTTGAATTTGAATAAAATTTGTAACCTTGGCTTGTTACTTACATAGGTGTTTTCAAAAAGAATTATTTCATGTTGTTACTTTTTGACCATTTTACATGTCTGCTTTACATTAGTGATAAATTCACATATAGCAATTGTGAACACTTCTCCATGGTCATATTATTTTCATTCAGCAAGTTCTCAGAGGTAAGTATATCATAGTAAATCTGTCTGTTTACACAGACAGTCAGCTGGACATCAAGGTAAATCTGCTAAATGACTATGTAAAAACATGTGTTTGCCTGGTACTAGAAGAATTCACTTACCTTTGCACTAATATGCCCTTCAGCACTCCACTTTGTTGTATCACTGTTAGAGGCAACAACAAAAAAATGTACACAGTGTAGGGAAAAACCTCCAAACCTCTCTAATAATGAGAATAACCTTAGCCAGGGAGATTTCTCTGAGAATTAATAACCAGATGAGGTTAATGGTCACTGGCTTCACCCTGGGCCCTCAATTAATCCCTGAACCTCAACTGTTATTACCTAATTGACTTAGTTTCATTTCATTTTAACATTTCAAAACAATCTTCCTAAAATCACACTGACAGAGTAACGTGGTCTCTGCAGATGTGTGCTGACATGGTTTCAATGTTGTTACTTTGTCTCCATACACTTGCACTGACATTTCATTTTGCTTTGACATCCCAGTGCCACATCTGGGGGGTCTCTGCAGCTGACACACAATTGTTCAGATGGGGTGAAGGCCTGACCAGGAGGGAGGGCAGGGCAGGCTAACATCTTACAGAGGGACACCATGCCAGCTAAAAGCTACTAAGCACAATTATTGTTATCATTGTGAACGATTCTTATCATTGCAAATGTGATTTGTATGTTTGTAAAAGGAAGAAAGATAAAATTTCACTTGAAATCCTGCTGGTTTTCTTGAAAAACAAACAAAAATACTTTCACTTAGATCAGCTTAAAAACCTAGCCACCAGGCAACTTATTTAAGAACAGTTATTTTGATATTACCATTTCACGCTTATTTGAGGCTACAAATACATTTGGTAAATCTCATGTCTTCCAAAATAAGTAGCTAAATACTTACTGTAAGATGCAATTCTAAATCAAGATATCCTTATAAAAGTCAGGCATCAAAATGAAGTCTTTTTATTATGTGGAAAAATTTTCAAAAAGTCTTTTGAAGCTCTTTGATCCAGCTTTGAAATAATTTTGGTAGATTACTATTGTACAAACCCCATAATTTATAGTAGCTGACCTAAGCTGCTCTTTGTATAACAGCCATATATGAAACAATAGCAGGAAAGTGAAAAACACAAGGGGGCCTAAAACTGCTCTGTTTATTATTTAGCTCATAATTACATCTTCCTTATTTAATCTTTTGAATCCTGGCATGTTCTTAATAATACAGGTTCAAATAATATTTACTATACACAGGAGAGTTAGTTTTGAGTAACGCATTTAGACTATCCAAACTTTGTGTAACTTGTGACCTTTCCCTAACCTAAGTGAGGTCTATTTTATACAGATCGTACCAGATAGACAGTTTCTCTATAAATGGTGAAGTTGCTGCCAAGCTCCCATTGTTAGCAACTTCATTTTTCAACAAGCACACTTTAGGTTCCTATCACACCACTGTAAAGAGCAAGCCCTGGAGGTTTCTTCTTTTGTCAATGTAATAAAATGGTTATTTCGGAATAACCTGCAAGTCCTCAACAAATGGTCCTTTGTGACTCAGAATAACGTGACAGGAGGAGTTTTGTTGTAGTTGTTGCAGGGAGTGTTCTGTGTAATTGCATAAAATGAAATTAATACTCAAGCAGCATTTGTCTTAACATCTTTATAATCTCAACCTAGAAATAACAAAAGCATGTTCCTAAAACTGTTACTCTGGCTCCAGATTCACTGCCTCACTGCAGAGGGTGCCTTCAGCAGGTCTCTAAATAGTGAGACTCCTTCAGCTGAAGTGAAAAGAAGAATGAAGTTCAATTTTGCATGTTTTGTTGACCCTTGAAGAGCTGTAATCAGCTCTGGTAAACAAGAACAACCCGTGGCACATACAAGCTTTTGCCAGAACAAAAACAATGGGATAACCATCTTCTCCCTTCTGAGCCAAGTAGATTTTTGGCACAGGAGGGAAGCTAAGCCTTTGACTTCAACAGACCTTCTTGCCCAGGCTAGGCACAAATTTGCAGAAAGGAAGTCTCCTTAATGAAAGAGAGCATGGTAACAGTTAAATTGCTAATACTGGCTAATAGCACAGACATACTATTAATTTAGGCCTTTGCAAAACTCTGCTCTCAAGACAGGAGTGATTCTACTTCACTTGAGCAAAATTGCCTGTAAGCCCAAACATATACAGGTCTGGAAATAGCACTCTTCAGATGTAGCATCAGAAAGAGAAGCAGGCAGCAAAAAGCTGCCTTTTCAGACTTTTCAAGGGGGAACCAAGGGCAAACAGGAGGCTACGAAATAAATAAATGTGGAATAGTTAAAAAGATAGAAAATCAAAAGGGGAGGATTTTAAGGCAAATGGAAAGAGCCATTAACAGCCTTCTGTAGTAGTCTAGATGGTGGAGAAATCCAAAAGCAAATACCAGGATAGAATGACTTTCTGAATGAGCAAATGTAACAAAATCAGATGAAAATTATTAATGAGCTACCAATACTATTAATGTGATAGTAATGAGGTAAGCATAGTAAGACATCAGGTACTTCTTCAGCTTTAGATCACAAGTTTTATGCCACTCTGAGCTGGCTTTAGGGAAAGATTGTTAAACTCGTACTAGCAATGTGAACACAGGAATGGTAAAAACTGTTTTCTTTTATTGCTAGAGTGTGACCCACCATTGTGCTGTTCCCTGGATGTGAGGAATTTTTACTTCCCTGTTAAACACAATCACATCAATCCCAAAAGATCAGACCAGGCCTTATTATAGTGCTTGTAAGAGCAGACATTTGGCAAGTCTATATATGCCAGTGAGAACATCATTCAGTTTTATGCACACTTCTGTTTTCTGGCTTGGCGTATTTCATTAGCACACTCTACAGAATACTCCATAAAACTGGATTTGTCTTTAATATTCAGGTTCTGATGACTACAGCGTTGTTTAAGAAAACAAAATCCCCAGACAAACAGTTTTTTCTCCTCTTTAATATTAAAGCTGATGTTTACGTCTGATAGAGAAGACACACAAATGAGGATTTTTTGGAAGATACAGTAGGAATAACAAAGTAGCCTCTTTTTTTTTTTAAGTTCTGTTTTCAGCATTTGAAAGAGTGACACAGTCATTTTTGTGGTTGCTAAGCTTGTTCGATAGCATGTAATGAAATTAGTACAGTATGTATACTTCTGTGGCTTATTTCATCCTCCTAACACAAAGATTCTTAAAGGGGTAATATATAAAGGTCAAAGCTTTGATTAAAGACAGCTGTACTGCTTCCCAACCTGTTATGTCACAGCATTAGATAGAGGAATAAATAAACAAATACAAGCCTAACCTGATTTATCTGTGTCCCCCCACATAAATTTGTTTAATGTAAAAACAAATAAAGCAAAGCTTTGATGGAGGTTGAGCAGAATTTTCAACATCTGTGTAGATAAATTTAATTTATTCAAAACCCCAGCATTAGTGCATCATGTAAAAGCTGATTTAAATTATTTCATACAACAGAAAGCATATGCACTAGCTAAAACAAATTCAGTTTGCCTTAAAACCCATTTCACTCAGACAACCATTACTTCTGAATTTTCTAGTACGATAATGTTTAGTTATTTTTTTATTTCTTATTCTCTGTGATTTTACACACTCCACTAACCTAAACCACAGTTAGAAGTCCCAGGGGCAGCAGCACCCTAAATGCAGCTTCTGTGTAGCATCAGGCAAGGACACTTCACAGATTGTGTATCTTTATGGACTGATCCTTAAAGCTTGTTGGGTAAATTAAGCTAAGCACAATACCTTAAATACTTGAACATAAAAGAGTTACAGGTGTTAAATTTCTTTTAGAAAACATTAATCTTTCCCCTGTAACACATTCAAACCTGAGAAAATAATCTCTGTGCAACAATACCTCACTGTGGTGGAGCTGTACGAGATTCTCTCTGCAGCTAGGGACAGTGCACTAAGAAGACTAAAAAAATTTTTTCCTGAAAATTAGGAGTTTGTAATTTTGACTAAACTTTATCTGAAACTTACAATAAAGAGTTAAAAGTTAAAAATAAAAATTAAAAATACAAATATGGCATATGCCTTTGAAAATCATAGGGAAAAAACTGAATAGGATTAATGTCCTTTCTCTTAACTCATGGCAAGACTGTAAAAAGCCTCCATGTGAAATTTTTAAATCATACAGGCACACAAAATGTCACCTCAGATGAAAAAGATTATGAAAATGGACTGTGATGTTTTGAAGACCTTTTCCTCAAGGAAGAGGTTATCAACTTCTGCTTCAAGGAGACTGTTACCACACCTTTAATTCTACAACAGAACCTGTACCTCTGCATTATTTCTCTGAAAATCTGAAGATGATGAGCATATATGAAAATGAGGATACTCTCATTGACTATTTAAAATATTTGTCCTTTCCTGAATGCCAGATAGCAAAGAAAAGAGTACTAAAGAATGCCAAGCCCAAAAAGCTGCTATGATTAAGAAACCTTTAGCTGAGAGCACAAACCTGAGGCCAAATACTGCCCCTCTGAGTGGCAATCACGATGGAAAATGAACGAGACTGAACTCCTCCAAGGCTAATACCCACCTCAATGTACCTCTGAACTCGGTGGTTCCAATAAAAGATATACAATGCTCTTAGAAGGATACATCAATGTGCAGGAAACTTGTGTCCATCTGCAGGCTTTATTTATCTGGTGGAACTGATCAAGTATGAAGCACTGTTTCTTTTTTTTTTCCCCACTCCCCTTCTTGAAAACCAGGAGGGTAACCTTCAGGACTAATCCACACAGAGAGCTTCTGCACATTGTTCTTTTGGACTTCAGTACTCCAGAAAATTGCATGTTACAGTACCTACAGGGGTCAGGACAGATTCTCTCCTTAAGGTCAGCAATGAGAAAAATTCCTAGGTACAGATTCCCTGGGGGTTGGTGAGGAAAAGAGAAAAAAAAATATTAATGAGACTCTAAACTACTTATTAAAAAAGCCCAAAACACTATCCCAAAACTCCACAGTCTCATATACATAAAATAAATCCCAGCTCCTCACTTTCATGCCCTCCCACCCTTCAAATCCCCTTAGATTATTTCTTAATTGTTAACTTGAGATTTCATTGCTGATTTTAGAAATCAGACAGTGATGAAACACATATGCAAATTATTATCTCAAAATCTGTCTACTTACAGCCAGAAATTACACGATCCTGCTTTACCACTTGGGCTCTCTGAGCTACGCATTACATTGTTTTAATCTGCAGAATTACAGCCTTTACCAACTTCTCCACGTCAGTGGAGTTGTTTCAGTCAGATCACTAGCACTGAATAAACTTGTGAAACCACAAAAAGCCACTTATTTTTGAAGATGACCCTGTAACTGGGATAAGAACTGCAAGTTGCACCTTTCAGCCTTTGCATTTTTGCCTTTGTTTAGAATGGTAGAAGAAGCCATCCGGAAGGAAGAAAGATTATGAGTATCTAGAAACTAGCTGTTTGACAGAGACAGAAATGCTGATAATGAGTGGGTTGTGTCTGTCTTTTTTGGCTGATCACAACAGAGGTCTGAAGCAAAACAGAAACTCTTGCTATGTTTGTGTAAAGAGGCAGTAGCATAAGGGCGGGCAGCAGGAGTTCAGCTGAAGTTCAGGGCAGATGCTGCCATTAGTTTACACTGCAGGAAAGTAAAATTGCTTCGGGATTTACCTCTTCCTCCCAGCATCAGCGTTGAGCCATGCTGTGCCGCAGAGTCACGATGTCAGTAGGAAAGCAGTCTTTTAGCAGGATACCACGTTCACGATGGCAGTCCAGCTCTTCAATGAACCCGTACCAGTAGATGACTAACCCAGGGCCAAATCTATCAAGCAAAAAGGAAAACAAACTTTTATAAATGAGTTTCTTACCTCTGTGATTCCATTTAATCTTCAATTTTTAACTAATGTTGAATTGATATATGTCATTAATACCTGATTCCATGAATAAAAAGGTGATTCAGAGACAAACAATCCACACGAGAGTTTTGTTTTTTGAGTACTCTGCATGTAATCAGTAAGAAAGAGACTGATGTGTCAAATTTTAAATGACATTTCATAACTTTGACACATACAGAAACCCCTCTTGCCATGCACTCTGCTTTCTCAGATTTGGGCGTGCGGGCACTGAAAATACAGGGGGGTTACACAAGTCCCAGTCCCTGTAAATTATAATACCATATGGGTAATACCATGTAGATAACAACAAATCCTTTAAATATAATCTCTACAATGAGCTATTATTCAAGTTGTTATTAATATAAAGCACAATTCAGAAAGAAATAGGAAGTTTCAGCTGCAGCGTCTCTGAAATGTGCCTCAGGAATGCCTCAGATATTGCTAACTCTGACTGATCCCCACTAGGCAATCTCAGGAAGTAGCCCCATGGACTATTTTACCCATCAGGAAGTTCAGACCTTCAGGCTGGGTTCATAAAGAAGTAATCACTATCAATCACTGTGTACTGCGATATGTTTTGCACATCAGTTTCACGTTTTTCCTACTGAGAGCACTTAATTAAAGGGCAGCACTACTTTTGGTGTAGTGTTGCAGGAATTTTACAGTGAAATCATAAATTATGAATGCTGGGTTAGTAAAAGGATGTCTAAAAACAGAACTGCTTTCTGTAGTCTAACATTACAGCAGTCTGTACAACATTAGGCCAAAAAGCTTTTTCTTTCCGTGATTTATTATATGCTGTAGTGAACTTGCCAAAAACAACAGTGCAGGATGAGCTGTTAGATACCGTCTGTACAAGAAAAAGTTCAATGGAATGTCATGTAATGGTTTATATGCAGAGCTGTGCTCAGGACTCAACCACTATGGTAGCCAATTTTTAATTATAATAAAAATGTGTTGGGGGATGCATGGTAACCTAAGTGCCAGCTTAGCAGACAACACAAGCACTCAGAACTGGAGTGCCCGGCTTCATTAGGGTGGTTTCTTTCCAAAACTCTGATGTGCTCATGTAATGGAAAAGGGAGCAAAGAAAGGAGAAACCCCTGTGGCTTCCTCCTGCAGTTTCAATCAGATACAGTGGTTTTTTGCCCAAAACTGCTGCATAGCATTGTAACATTTCAGGTTCTGGCTACTACTCTTCAGCTGAGAAGTGGCCCCGGTTTAGTGGCAAATTACCCCTCAGCATAGCTGAGGCAACACTGGCAAACATGCTTTTTGCAACAGAAAGATGATAGTGGAAAGAGGAAACCTTAAAACTCTGACAACTCCAGCTATACTGGCTGACATTCAAACACACTGTGAGGAATAAAGCACAGTAGCTCTCATATAGAAAGATGATGCTGCCTGTGCCTGATTCCTAAGTTTTCTCTGGCTGGCCAACAACTTCAGCCTCTGCTGTCTCTGAGGACTTCTCCCCGTTTGCCTCTGCTGACATTCACATGGGGCCAAGATGTGCACGACCTCAGAGAAACACAGAGGCCACACAGCCCAGCAGGAGCGAGGAGCAAATGGTGACTGAAGCCAAGGACTGATGATGCTCACTGCCTTTGGTGAGGGGCACCAATCTGCTGCTGCAGGAGGGGGCTACTTCTGTTATTTCACAGAAAAGGGATAATTGGGTGGGGATGTACTTATGTACTAACCAAAGTTATTTTAAAAGCAAAAATCCCCACAAGACTGGGAGCAGATCTTACGTTTCTAATGGGCTATTTTATGCAAGGCAGAAGCTATGTACTTCCTCATTATGACTGTGTGTGCCAGGTAAAATCTTGATGCTAATGAGCAGCTGCTCAGCTCAAGATTCTTGCCCTGTGTGCCCGTCTGAATCCCCTTATCCACCATAAAACGCACGGGGCACTGCGCTTCAGTCACCTGTTGTTTTTTGAAATTGTAATTTTTAATAAAATCAGTATTTCCAGACACCTCAAAAGGCTAATTTATGCCTTCCTAGCGAATCATCAGATTTTTCAGGAATATTTTGTGCTTAAAAAATTAGGTGCAGAAATGACAAATCTGATGATAAAATGTATATACATGAACATCTGCATCCTGTTAATTGCTGGAGCAAGTACATATTTAGCATGAAAACATCCATCCATCCTGCTTCTGACTGTGTTACTGCAGCAAAACTATTTTCCCTGTGCTGCCTGGGTTGCACTTTTTCCCAATACAGTGCATCATTCCTTCTATTACAGCTCTCTATCACACAGCCCATATGTATGACCACATCAAACCATGCCATACTCTTTTTTTTAAACTTAAGTGCAGTACTTCAGAGCAGAATCAACCTGTTGGCACATTAAACAGTTGCCACTGACTATCAGGAACTCCTGCTGGTAAGTGCTGATTTCTCTCTCATTAACGCCCAGAGCTGGCAAATCACAAACAATGCCACTGGTTAATTACTGCTTCCTTAATTTGAAAAGACACTTAACCTTTTTGTGGGAAGGGATGAAGTAGGGAAATGTAACCTAGAAGTAAGAACTCTCTTTTTTAGTTCAACTCCTTCTGAAATGTAGGCATGACACTGTGAAGAAGGAAACCCAGTGTTAAGTCTACAAACTTACACTCATGCATCAGTTGCAACATTTAACAAGTTAGTGACTAACCATGGCTTACACAAGAGAATAAACTAAAATTACAGAATGCTTACTTAGTATTACTATGGAAATGGGACTCATTTAGTAGCTCTGAGGAGAAAAATAAACTTGGGATATATCAAATGGTTCTAAAACTATACAGATACGGTATGCTATATAGGCCAGGTTATCCCATTTCATATGAAAGGCATATTGTAGAAAGTTTGAGCTTAAAATGAAAATGTAGATAATTATAGACTCCCATGGATTTCCCTTCTTGCTCAGAAGAATTGTTTAAATCCCTAAAAATATGCTTAACTTGTCTTCTTCCTCCCCCATCTTTAGTTCTTACCCAGAAAAGTTAGGTGTGAAGGATTGTGGTCAAAAGTTACACTAAATTTTAGTTTTACCTACTCCAGTGAAACTCTTACATGTAGAACTTCACTTTTATATGGTGTTTACTTCAAAGCTGAAAAGAAATCCAAGCAATCAAGCCTGTTAAATTCCATGTAGCATAACAAGTGAAAGTTGATCACACAGGTTGCATCAGTTTATTTAATAACCAACCAATAAATATGTCATTATCATTATATAAATCCTGGTCTAGTAGTTGTCGAGTTTTGACATTAGAAGCTGTGAGCACAAGGCAGCCAAAACTAACCTGGGTGCACTTGAGTGCCGGGTCAGGGTGCCAGAAGTGCCAGAAAGGAGGCAGAGAGGCTTGTGACCCCATGGCATGGCAATAAGATAGCAGGATTACAAAACCTATGGATTAGTTCAGACCTAATTTAGGCTCGATACAGAAAACTAAATTTAGTCTAAGTACTAAGGGAGGACTAAAAGGGCAGTGTCTTTTAAAGAATCAACTGAAGGATTTGAGATGGACACTAGAGATAGCACAATGGGTTTGAGCATAGTTAAATATAGTTACAGACTCAGCAGTGCTTTAGATAAAACTTATGTTGGATCATACTGCTCCAAATAAGTCAGCTTTGCACTCATTTAAGAGTGTACAGAGGATCTTTTGTACTGGTTTAATGACACCAATTTTGAAAGAAATCCACAGTCACAGGAGTATAGATTTGAACATCGATAATCCTGGGATGCTGGGCTTTGTTCTTGGAAAGGATTTTAATGGAGATATGCTGAAAAGCCAGGAAAGTAAAATTCAGATGGCCGAAACCCAAATAGGTTTTGTTTGTGTAGTTTTTCTTTTTTTTTTTTAATATTGGCATCTTCATATAAGCCAAGGGATCCCTTCAGAAAAGAAAAGAACAGAAAACCTATGTAAAATCTGAATCTGGGTTTAACTTGCCCTCCAGTTGAACCAGTTTTGTGCTAGAAAAGAAAAAAAGACTTTATTTATTTATCAAAGTGGCCTACTAGGCTCACACATATTCTACTTCACTTCAAGAGAAACTACTTTCTAGTAATGTTGTTTCTTCTGGAATATCTGTGTGGGGTCCATAATAGCTTCTAAGGATTTGCCTAGACATGTGGCTGTTGTGAGTGGAGTTTTTCATCATCAAAAAGCCTTGCATGTGGTTTTATGAAAAATGCATTTTCAACACACTGCTCGATACTGTGCAGAAATGTAAAACATCTTGCAATTGTTTTAAAATAAAAGTTCACTTTATTTTCAGGCTGTTTGTTATAGATGTGCTGTATGCATCTCAGCATAACATAAATAATTGTAATTCTAAGAGACCCTCACAGTGAAATTATACGAATTATTATTTATAATATGCATGCATTTAAGCACATATTTTATAAATCAGATTCAGGTGAGTCTACCTACTTGGTGATTTTAACTATGAAGGTCACATCTGAATGTGTCCTTGAAGGACTGCATTCTGGTCCCTTGCTTTTTAATGTCAGATCATCAAGAGTGCCAAATGAAAAGCTGGCTTTGTTTCTGTGTTTTTCTTTTTAAATATCAAGCAAATTAGAGCATTTCCACTTGTACATGACTACTTATTTACAGGGAAAAGGGAATAAAAAAAATCACAAAAAATTTATTACATTCTAAGTCAATTTAACATAGTTCTTGAGAATCACTGTTGTGAACAAACTGGTTTTACTTCTACTACTATTAAACCCTAAACATATAATAATTAAAATCCTCTTTAGTATCTAGTAAGTTTACTATTTAAGGACTCATGTCCCTATTTTCTGTACTTGTAGAAGTTTCATTTGTGTCAGTGGAAGGAATTTAGATATTGGTAGAGCTAGGACAGCAGGCAACAACTGCAGACCACATTTTCAAGTAAGGTCAATTGGCATCAGTCAGCCAACTTCCTTATGTCTAGACCAGTTTACTGTTGCTGATGACACAGCATTATATCTCTTGGCAAACATTTAATAGCCACTGCTAGGAAACTGACTTTGATTAGCAAGGAATTTTCCATTTAAACAGCCACCACAAGCCTAGTTCAGAATACTTTATAATAATGTATTGCTGCTACTGTTGATTTATATAGTTTTTGAATCAAATAAAGGTATGTGGATAAAGACAGTGCATTTTAAAAACTCTGAATGCAATTTAAAGAAAACTGTGGGGCTTTATTATCCTTTTGAATTCTCCACAGACTTTTGTGATCAAATGACACTGATTTAAATAATTGATTCCTTCGTGACATTATGCAGCACCTTATTTCTTTGACTTCACCACATCTGGCTGAAAGAAAAAAAAATACAATACTAAGTAAAATCAAGTAACTGAACTACAATTTTTGCTTTAAAAATATGATCTCTAACCTGTGAAGTTGAAGGCTATGCTATTTCTAAGTCCAGCTCCCTTAAGCTACTTGATAGCAACTGCAGAAAAATGTATTTGTTTGCAAACATGACTCCAGGAAAAGTTTAACAAGTTCGGATCACATACTCATAAATATAACAGGAAATGTGTCCATGGCACCAGCAAGCACTGTATCAAGCCTCACACACAGAAGTTATCAGCATATTATGCCTCAAGGATCCAGACATCCAGTTGACGCTGCTTAAGGTAAAATTAAGCAAGTAAAACCTAATCTGCTTTAAGCTTTGGTGATACCACAGTAGTTGGAAGAAGTCTTATTTTTGCTTTAGACAAGGGAAAAAATTATAATCTATTAATATTATGCAGGACTCCCATTTCCAAGGAGGTTTTGACTCAAAACTGGTAATTTCTTTTGGGGTGAGAAAGGTAGGCATTTCCATGAATGCCAGATATTGATGCTATATGCAGCTGATGTGGAAGTTGGGGTTTTCAGGTTAAAAAAAGGTGGATGAAAAATAATATGAGTTTTATTTTAGCACTAGCTGTCGTCTCATCTTTGCAATGAGACTGCTAATGCATCAATCAAACAGCAGTATTTCATTGGGCTTATAATACGATTGAATTGTTTTTGGCATTTTCAGGAATAAAAACAAACCACGTGATATCTATGTGGATATAAGAGACTGTTTAAAATATTTTAGAATTTTGCATAGCACAGTTTTCTAAATGCATGTTAATAGAATGCACCAGAACTGTGCAAGTCACTGTCATTAAAATATTATAAATACAATATAACTTTTAGCTGCATAATACATTTTTAATAAACAAACTGTCGAAACACATTATTCACTTACACTTACTCATTCAGATCTGAGTACCGTTCTCCAGGCAAATAACGGATTTTTATAATCCTCAATGACAAGTTAGGTTTTTTTAAAAATATAGTTCTCATGGAAATTAACTTTTAAAAGCTGTGATTAAATAACATTAAGGTTACACTGATTTACAAGGATCAAGGCTTTGTAAGTGAAGACTGATGCAGTGAGTGAGAAAGAAAACACATACTGACTCAAAGCAGCTTGTCATCAAGACAAGAGAGCTTTGAGTGAACTTTGAATTTCTCCAGTTTTCTGACTTCATGTCCTAACTTTTAATGAAATGTATTATTTTGTTGTTTATTAATAGTATTCCAGATGCTTATCTCTCAAAGTGGCTGCATGTACTGAAGGTAAAACTTTTTTTTTTTTTCCAGTCTCAGCATCTTCAAAATCACGTAGACGTCTGGCACATTAGGCTGGATGGTTTTGTGCTGTAAAGAGACTGCAAAACACCCCTTATGCCTGCACTGCAGGATTGGACCAATGTACTGAAAATTAACATGGTATTACATCAACCTTTTAGAAAACAAAATGTTAATCCTTATGCTGCTAGACTTTTCCATAGAAATCGTGTCCAAAGTTGACTCTAGCTTAAGTGGAGATTACCTGGGAATGCCTTTTGGAAAACAATGTCTTTTAGCTGCCTGGGAAGTTAGTTCCAACATCTATCTAAATGAGATAATAGACAGTGTTCCAGGTATCTTACTTGGTAATTCAGAGAGAAGTTTCCCTGAAATACAAGTATCTTACTTTGTTTAACTATCTCAGTGCAGGACAAAGTGACTTCAGGCACCCTGAATAATGAGCATAAATAAGCACAAGAAGCTCAATCAAAAAGTCTCAATTGGGAATAGACAACGTAAGAAAGCTTTCTATGTCTTCTTCAGAAGTTTCACAAATTCCTTTCTGAGGGGGTCTATTACTCTGTATTAGCTGGTGAATCTACATACTTGTTTTTTATACTTCAGGGTTAGCACACTCTTACTGTACCTTTACAAGTGCACTAATGTGTTTCTGTTCAAAGCAGCAATACCCTTCCATCCCACAACATGCAATTTGATGGCTAGCTTGCTAAAGCTGTGCTATTTCCATTTAAGTTGTTCTACTTGTATTTACCAGTTAAGATACAGCAAGAATGTTGTTATCCTTTGAAAAGGAGGGGAGAAAAGGTGGATCACAGATTTATTCTGTATATTGTTGCTGGACATCTGACTAAACCCAGGCAAAGAACAGTGCTTCCTGAGGTACTTGATTGTTATGCTGTTTCCCTGAGAAAACTCTACACCATTAATTCACTCTTCAGAGACTGGCGTTTCAAGGCCACTATTGTTTGATTCTCTGTGTTTGAAGCTGTGGATAAGTGTTGAGAGGAGTTACTGAGGTTATTTCAAACATTTTGTTAAACTCACAGCAGTCCTCCCAAAGGAATGCTTGGCTGCAAACTACCTCTTATCCAGGGTGACAGAAAACATGAGAAAAGCTTTTGAGTACAGTTAGATTGAGGTCCAGGCAGCCCTAAGTGCTGGTCAACTCATGTTGCCATTAGGTGATTAATAGTTGTTTATTTTTAGGGCTGGAAGCAATGGGCCATCCTAAGGCCAGTGCAAGATGATACAGGAATCATCTGTGAGTGCCTCCTAGTTTGCAGCAGTTCTTTCTTTCTGTGCAGCTGTTTTGCTGGTGACAGTGCTTGCTGCAGTGATAGGACATGTCAAAAGTGTATTTAACAGGGGACACAGAACTGCTCTTTCAGAAATTTCTTTTTGTGTAATGATTATTGTAAAATAGTACCAAACTAATCAGAAAAGTCATTCAGCAAATTTTAATAGCTAAAAGGTTGATAAATAAACGTGCTATATACCTGTGTGTTTAGCAATTGCTGAGTATAACTTTGAGCCTATAACTTAGAGCCAGCACTAAAGCTACCTCAAGATATTTTGAATGAATTATTAGAGAATTCTGGATCTCCAAATCCTTATACACAAACATACAATAAAACAAATGATGTAACAGACAAATTAACAAATGGAGGGCAGCTCATTTGGGCTTCCAGCTTCCCAGATCAGAGAATTAGTCCAAGACTGGAGAAAAAATCACACTTAGTATCTTCACACAACATTGCTTAGCAGTCAAATGCCAAACACACTATTGTTAATAACTGACAGGCAGAAATATTTTATTTGTGATGCTGTACTTAAATTTACTGTCTCTCAAAGTGTAAGTCACCTACCCATATTAAGCAGGGAATAGATGAAAAAAGAAAATAAGGTGTCTGCTGCCTATTACTGTGGCACCTGATGCCCACCCAGAAGGAAAGCAGACACCTCCCCCAACCTGTAATATTGTTGCTACCTTTGGAATCCAAACTGTGTTTGTGCCTGGCATTCACTCTTTTCATTAGGAATCGATCACTTACATGTAATGCCTTAGGCTCTTCAGCTTGTCTCCCAGTTGATACACATAACCACTATTTGCACAATCCAAGTTGGCCCTGCTCTATTTTGTATTTGAAAATACCTTATTTCTAGTTATTTGGAAAATCAGTCCATTCTGAGATATGCAAGTCTTAAGTAGCGTCTTCTATCACTGACAAAATATACAGTTTTTCAGAAGACTACAAGAACCTTTCAGATGGTTTTAGGTGCAAACTGTTCTAGAGACTTTGGGAGACACCAAGCTAATTTCTAGAACCGATCAAAGAAGTGCATAAAAGAGGATGTGCAAAGAAAGCTACACTTCCCTTTTCCACAAGGAACAGTTTTTTGCCTTCTGACTCCTTCCCCTTATACACACACACATATAATCTGTATGTATTATCTCTCAGACAAACACAGCTCTACTGCATACACCTTCTGAAAAATTCATAATCTATTTAGATTTATCTGAAAGTTATTAGTTTTTTTCTTGTATATATCAACACTCGGATTGATTTAATTTCAACTTTGTTTGCTTACTACTCACTGAACCTCTCCAGACTCACTGTTAAGGTACAGAACTCTGTTCAAAAGGAAGATACACAAAAGTACATTGCCATGTAAGGAAGCCTAGAAAGAGGGACAGGAAGATGTTGTAATTTGTACATGTAAATGTTGTAATGTTGTGAAGGTATAAAAGCAATAGCAGATTAGTTGAGATAGCCACTGACATACTACAATCCATGTCTGATGAGAACAGAGCCAGAAGTCTGCAATACGATAAAAATCACACTAGTATGAGTATTTTGCTTCATATAAGGAAATTCCGAAAATAGTGGAAGACAAGTTGGACTCTGTATTCCTCTGGCTTCATTTTCTTTCTTTTATTTTTTTTTTTTAATGTTTGCCATGCAATTGGTAGATTCATCTTGAGCTAGTCACTGACTCTCTATATGGGTTTTATATGTTAGATAAAAACTGCCTTATGGAAAATTGGGGCCTAACCTCCTAAGTGGATAAGGTACTAATAAAACCCCCACAAAATACTGCAATATTAACATTATGTGTGACTATTCAGTCCCACTCCCTTTAATACAAAAGCAAAAATAATTTAATAACAAGAAGATAATGAAATACTGCTTTTCTCTCCAAACTGAACGCCAAGAACACCAGCAGTTTTACCAACCTTTCTGAGACTTGGCCAACTTCCACCTGAGCACAGTTGCCTTTTTTGGTTCTTATATTGTCTAAAAGCTCAGAGTAAGTACATTAAGTGATAAGATTAGTATCTGTTGCGAGCAGATGTCTTTCCCTCTCCCTTGTCAACAAAAATCTGTGTGGAGTCTTTGTTACTTATTTATTTACTTTTTAAAGTGCTTATTCTCTGGTGCTGTGTGTATGTGACTGCAATGCATGCCATACGTTCAAAGTGTAATGAAGGACAGAGATTAAAAACGGCTCCTGAATTCCTTGGTTGCTGTACTCTTACAGGAACCTCCTGAGAAAGCTGTCTCTCACACAAAGCCACTTGTCATGAACAGCCAGAATGCAGCTTAAGCAGAGGTGCTGACATAAGGTTTCCATCTGCTCCAACCTGAGCTCAGATCACTGAATACGTTGAAGATGGGAACATCACCTTCAACTTGAACTGAGTACTAGAAGCCCAGTATAGACAATAAAAGATACTTAAGATGTTTTTCCTTTCAGTTCCTTCAGTTTATAGCACTCTGGTGAAATCGGGGGGGTGGGGGACTACCCTGTCCATGCAAGCCAGACTGATAGCTGGAAGACAGAAAAAATTAGAAACAATAAATAAGCAAGAAGGAAAACCAACTGAACCTCATTAAATTAAACAGTCAGTGAACATTTAGGCAATTTGAGCTATTTTCTTCTGCTTCTAGGATCCTCCCACACCAATACCTGACTTTTGCCAAAAATTTGTGTATTTCTTAATGTACCTTTGAGGCATCGAGTTTTTTATAAATTAGTATTTCTACACTCGAGATAACTTCCACACATAGTTTTAAATAACTGAGTTGACTTGTGCACAACACACTAGTACACCTTGGTCAGATATTACATATTGCTACATGCCAGTACAAATATGCTCAGAAAGCCTGGCATCATCTTCCTGAAAAATCAGATGAATCAGCAGTGGGGTTTGGTTTCCAAGTCTTTGCTATGTGGAATTCCTCTGATGGCAAATTCATTTCCACCAGGCTACTGAAATGCAAACTGACTGATTATCACTTGAAACAGTGTATGTTCTGTCCAGGTTACAAAAAGCAGCAACTCAGTCAAAAAAAGAAACAAACCAGCTGCCTCGTATTCCTCTTCCAATTAGAACTATCTGACAGCAAGATGTACAAATGGACAAAGGCATTTACATTTTTTCCCTCAAGCCTCCCTGGGCCTAGAGCACTAGGATGCTCTGTGTAATGGAAAACTTGCACTGCTCGTACAGGTATGGTACTTTTGCTAAGGGTAAATAGGATTTCCACTTAAAGACCTGAGTATCTCTCCCTCTCCACAACTGCTAAATCCACATTAACATTTTTAAAAGCTGTTTCTAAAGCCATAGCAATAGATTAAGCATTATTTTTAGTTAAGTTCAAAGAGAAGAAAGAGTACAGCTTTCCCTGCTTTACCTGATTTCACTATGGCAACAGCAGAATAATGGTAAATTCAGGAGATTAAGAGAGCAACACTTCCAGCCAAACCAGCAAAAATAAGAATTAAAAATTAATTTATAATCTCTTGATTACCTACAGGCACTTTTTAACGGTTCTTCAATTAAAAAAAAAAAAAATCAAGTCAGACCACAAAGAAAATCATAGAAATGGTAAAGAACAGTATAGAACAACTTCTGTTGGCTTAAGTAGTGTTTCCACTTTAATGTACTTATTTGCTCTTTTTGCTTAACATTGCCAATATTTAGTACTGTGCAAATTTATGGAAATCTGACTTTAAAGAGCTTTGTGGTACTGGGTGATTTTTAATTTTTTTTTAAATATACTTATACTGAAGTGACTTGATGAGTTTCTGGAATAAATGAAATATAACTGAGTAGCATGTAATGATGTCCTGTGATATGCTGTGAGGTAATATAGGCAGTATCAAGTCATTGTTGTGAGTAAAATAAGCTGACTGGTTTCACACTGGTTTACTTTGCACAAAAGTCTGTTCCATGACTTTAAAAAAGGATGCCTAAAACTTGGTGGTTAGTAAACTTCTCCCATGGGCATTTAAGGACAATTGTGCATTTGCACAGTACCCTGGCTTACAGACTGCAGGAGTTGGGAGATTGTCCAATGTTTACATTAGAGGAACCCAAACTGTATTGCACTTTTTAGAAAAAAACCCCTAACTATATATTTGGATTGCTATTGTGGAAATACATAATAAACAATATCTAATAAAAGAGATGTGGTGACAGTAAAGGAAAACATTTGCCTTGTTGATAACACTGTTTGGCAGCCATGACCAATCTTAGAATGTTTGATGTCTTGAATAGTAAAGATCCAGAACCAAATTCTTTTTAGCCACTGTTTTTTACTGTAGATAACTATTCTAACTCAAGTAAATCTGCAATTTAATTAATGTACCTAAAATACTGCTGCAGGTCTTTTCAAACCTACACACACACATCTGTAATAAAGAAATTCCTGTAATCAAGAAATGGTACTTTCCTTTGCTTTCCCAGAGGAAGAAGGAATCAATCTCTGTGAGAGTTGACCAGTAAAGGGTTACAAAGTGAGGCAGCTAAGGAAAGGGTAAAATAATCCTATGAAGTGATAGGAGAGATATTTTTCAATAAAAATCTAGGAATATTGCATTTCCCTCAAGACCTGCTTAGCCTCCATCTGGAAACTGCAGACAAGTTATTCAAGAAAGATCTAAACCATCCAGATTTGGAGCAAGACTACTGCAATGTGCAGGGAAAGGGATAGCTGCTCATAGGAATGGGTTAAGACCTTCCCAGCCTAGGAGGCAAAGGCTGAGGAGGAGAGGGGTCACTGTCCTCCACTAGCACATCAGGGACATCACTGCTCTGGGTCTACAAAAGACATCCAGTGAGGACAATGGGACTGAAATACTTTAAATGCTTTTAAAATCCCACTTGGTAAGTTTAACAAACAGGTTATAAGACATGGTGTTTATGATAGCTGGGGATGAGACTCATGGACAAAATCTTAGCATTTCTAAACACAGTCCATGAAATAAATAATAAAAAATTTTCCCTCAAGCAATTTGAAATGCTATCACCAATGCCAACAAAATTCAGTGGAGAGCCAAATGTTTTTTCCCTACCTAAGGAACAAATGCCTGTATAAAAATGCCTGTGTAAGGCAATGTATATTTATAAAATGGATAAGAGGAAGTAATTCAGAATGCAGGAAGATAGAGAATTTAAAAAAAGGTAAGATGAAAAGGAATCTCACTTTCATATAAGCAATATCTTAACCATTGTTTATTTGCTCCTTCCCTCCCCTGCCCCCAGCTTAATAATGTAATTTTCATAAATAATAATGGATTGTCTGATTTTTTTCAAAGATAACATCTTCAAATTGAAAAGGTTCTCTAGGCTTGGAATAAAAATACATACAGACAAGCAAACTTTTCTAATTTTTTTTTAAAAAAATAACATACACATAACCTCAAGCTCTTCTGGTTCAATGTTATCCAGGTTACTCTTGCCTAATCCTCAAGCCTAGAGCAAAGTGATCAAATACATGTAGAGAGACCTGTAAACAACCACAAAACCTCAGAAATCTGATTATTAGGTCCCACACCAGTTCCCTTCCCCATCTTTCAAGGACAAAATATTTTATTCTCTGTAAGCAATACCTATGGCAGTCACACACTCCATTGTTTTGTGTTGTTTGGTTTTTTGTGTTTTTTTAAATGATTTCTGGATTCCTCTTAAGGTCAAGGTTGTAATGTGCATCGTTCATAAAAGGTTCCTGAGACCAGGTGACCACCTCCTCATCCCTGACCTGCCTGGACAAGTGAACTCAGTGTGGAGACTGCAGTTCATAAAGTAGAGAGCAAATCTCATGGGAAGTGACTTCAAATTTTTATCTGTAAAACAACTTTCTGGCAGAAGTAAGCACGACAAGTGAGCTGTCTGCTCATGGAATAGAACTCAGTGCCTGCCACCTCCAGCAAACTTGCCCACAGTAAAAATGGCTGGGCAAGGCTGAACATTTTGGCTTACAAGTAGAGCTTAACTTAACAGTAAAACGGAACAAAGCAATAGCAGCTGAATCAAATGTGACAGCAAAAACCTCATTTTATGCACACACTTTATTACAGTTCTTAACTCTGTGCTTGTATAGCTAGTGAATTTATGCTTCAGGATGTCTAAAACTGAATTACAGAGACACACACAGTGGTAATTTTCTTTACAGTCACCTACCAACTGAATGAGCAAAAAAAGGAGGGCACTTCTCTAGAAAAAACCAAACCAGACTGTACACTCAACTCCTTTGTCTTCCCTGCCCAGTCACTTACAGAATGAAAATATTTACTGTAAGAATGAGCCATGAAGTGTCAGAAATTAGATTCAAAGTGTGAAGAACTACCTCTATCTACTTCCACTTCCACTGCTTCTAGTAAGAATCCTTTTCATATAACATGGTTTAAGAATACTAAAACAAAAATTAAGAGGCGTGAGAGATGAAAAAAGTTTATAGAATATACTGTCAGAGTGGATTTAGTCTTCGTGAAGACAAAAGTGTAAAAAGATATGTGAACCAGATGTGGTGTGAAACATCTGGACAAAAATTAAAATAAAAAATTTTTTAAAAAAAGTTTTAAAAAGCAGATAGTTAAGTCACAGTCCTCATTCAGCAGTTCCCAACAGCAGATAAACAATATAAACAAGCAGATACTAAATGATGATATCTAAATTATTGCTCAGTTTCAGGAATACAAATATTCTAGGATAAGTTATATGAGGAGTAAGCAGTCACCTTTTCTGACTTTGCATATAGGGCTAAGTGAAATACTATCTAATCTTAAGATTTTTCCATAAAAGAACAGAAACATATTCAACAGTTTTAAGGTACTAGCAGATAGGTAAGTTCAAATATGAAGTTCTTAATTTACAATTAATATTTGAGCTTGATAGTTTCACTTTTTCAATGACTAAAAAGAAAAACAACCCATGAATTGTGAAATTAAATTTAAAAAAATCAATTGGAAATAGTAAGCAAACTTTTTTTTTTGCTATTTTGGACTTACTACTCTATGTTACAAAGATTATATTTAAACATTTTTTTTTTTATCTTGCCCAAAGACTAAGTATCACAATTACCCTTTACAATAAGCAAAGGGCAAATATTTGGCTCTCAAGAATGGTCTTATAGGAAATGTGTATTATGTTTACTGTTATTTGATGATGAAATGTCAACAGACTGAAATGTTGCTATAATAAATTATTCCATTCAATAAAAGCATCAATAGTTTGCCTGGTTTTAAAATACAATTTCACTATAATGCATTGAAAGAAACAGCACTAATGTAAAAGCCCTGCCATGTGCATTAGTTCATATTAAACCACAGCCCCTCAGCCCCCTGCTTCAGTGTATTAAAGGTCTGGCAAACCCACAGATACAAGGAAATTCAGAGATCAGACTAAAAATCTTTACTTGCCATTATGTGCCTGGATATAATAATTTACTGAGTGTATTAAGCATAGGCCAATAATTCAGAATTCCTGGTCTCCATAGGTTTAATATAAATCCATTAAAATAGACAGTATCTTAAAAAAAGAATGCCTAACATTAAGGACATTTTGCACAAACATACATATATTACATAGAACTGTTTATATATGTGGTCTTTTTCAAAAGATGTGGGATGGAAAATGGCTTTGATTACTTCCCTAAAACACAAATAAAGAAATATTGACCATTCAATCATGAGTTACAGCCATTGGACTGTATGATAGGGACTTTCCAAATACAAAAATGTATCTCATAAATAATGCTCAGCCCATTAAGGTAAAGATTTCACAGGGTGCAACACGAAAAAGCGAGGTGGTCAACATGGTGACAAGGAAATTTTTGCTTGAGTTCAAAACAAAGAAAGAATACGAATGAACAACAACTTTCAGTCTTCTTGAATTTAAACTCTTTTACTACTTCTAATTTTTACCCCTGTCTTGAAGCATTCCAGCTCATTCATGATTCTCTTACATGAATGGCAGGCAAACAGGTGCACAGAAATCTGTCAACACTAAAACATGTCACAATCAGGTATTTTTTGATCTCTAGCATACATTATGGCTCCTCCGTTCTTATGCTATTGTGATTACATCAGTATTTTAGTCATTGATCAGCAGCTCCATTTGTCTTTTATATCACAATTTGACATAATAAAAGAAACAGGATGAGATGCAAACAAGATGGTATAGAATTACTAAATAATAAGTGATAATGAATTATATTTGCAATGGATGACTTATCAGTACTGGATTTAATGGTAGGTAATAGCTGGTTCTTTGCACTGCACTCCCAGAAATGCAATGAAAGCAAGAAAAAAGCTGATTTCAGGGTAAAACAAAAAATGCAATTGCCAATCACACCAAAGGACTATTGGTCTTTCCTATTAAAAAGTCATGGATGGATATGAATGGATTCTTTGAAGGTGCTGTTATAAGTGACTTGGTGATCTCAGATGGATCTCTAGTAAACAGCAATTTTTCTTATAAAACCATACTTTAAATGGAATACTCCCAGAAGTTAGCTTGGGACCAGGAAGTTATTTTTCCATTTGCTATTCCCAACTGTGCAAACACCAGAAGAGCATCTCAGGATGCACCGTACCACTATTTGGCTGAGCAAAATCTGGAAACTGAACCCTTAACATTCAATTTGCCATCAGAATAAAAATGAAGAGTTTTCATGCAGAGACTAGCACAACAATGAACTCATCCATGTTTTGGTTTAGCAATATTAAAATTTAGTAACTTTTAAAATGAAAACGAAACATTTGAAATATTTGAAGAATAAATTTTTCATTTTAGTTTTCTGAAACATCATTAAATGGTATTAATCATTAACTCCCACTCTTAACATGTTAGAACATTAACTCAACCCTAATTATGTACTATAAAAAAGTAAGAGGAGATATGATCCTACAGAGCCACAACAGCCATGCACATTAAATATAGTGGATTGCAGGACTGCAGTTGTTTCTGTTTTATTAAAATTACATGAAGGAAAACACTCCAAGTTCACCCAAATAATTAATATATTCTTTGATGAACTGTAGCAGACAATTCTCTTTGACTTTTGTAGCAGCAATGTTGAAATTGCTGAAAACTTTGTTCTCCATCCAAAAACGCCCCCAGCACCCAACAAAAAATATCTAAACAATTTTTCTGGAGTGACAATTTTTTTTAAATAAAGGAAAGAAGCATACTGTAAGAAATCAAAGAAGCAGGTCATTTCGATATCTGATAGCCAAAGGAATGTTTTGGAATAAATGAATTTAACTCCACTATCATCTGATAAAGCTTTTCAGATTTTTACTACATGTTTATCTTTGTTAATACCCTTAGACATGCACATGTCTTCTGAGAGGTCTGCTTTAACGGCTGAGTTTTACTGGTTCAGCCAACATGAAACATTAGAAGACACCAAAAAATTACTATTAGTAGTAGCTTGTTTTCCATGAATGATGCTATCCACTTCTGCACTTCCAGGAGCACAAGGCTGATCTACGTATTGAACCAACCCAAACCCCCAAAATTGAAAACAGACAAATAAAAAATAAACCAAAACCCCACCATGAAATTGGGGGTAAGCTTCATTACAAGAAACATTTTCATCACGACAACTTCAACTCAACATTTATTTTGCACTTCACTGTTGTGTCTATTAACTTCAAGTCCCTTATAAATTATTTGTGAAAAGACTTGAGAAGCTTTACAACTAACTCTGTGCACCACTCCTGCTTTCTAATCCATAAATTTTACTTTCTGGGAAATCTGTGTTAAAAGAAATAAGGCTTGCTTTTCCCCCCTCCCTGCCCCCCAGTAAAAATTAAGCATAAATTTAAGAAATTGATTAAGGAAATGTATAGGAATTATAGGAAAAAATTGCTCTTTTCAGAGGAGTGTGACTGCTTTTAATTATAGTTTTATGAGATCCACCTAAATTCCATGAGGGTGAAAGCTTTTTTTTAATAATATTTCACCAGGACTTCAATAAAATGCATAAAAGGAATGCAAAATATTTGTTTTGGAGGATTTTTAAATTTGTTTGGTAAACCAAACAGATCATACAGCTTCAGTGTAGGAGTTTATTTCATATGTGCAAAATCAGCATAATTATTGGAATACAACTTTTATTACAGGACAAACTAAACTTAGCAAGACACTGATCTGGATTAAAGAGAAATCTGTGCATTTTCTGAATGTCTGACTTTTTAGATAAAAAAAAATACATAAAGCACTGTTAAAATGGTATTTTTGTACTATATTATAGTTTGGAAAAAAACCCCCAACAACCGCCCTTTACTTTTATTCACTGACTGAAGTTCATTGCAAAACTTTTTTTTCTTTCACTGATCAGTTTGAAACTTTACTACTCTCCTGGGCAAAACTTTTAGTTTTGTCAATGGGCAGACAGGTTTTATGTGTGCTATTACTATCTTTGAGCTTAAATAGCTTTCTACTAGATGTTTAACCTCTGATGTACCTAGAGAAAACAAATATGTTTGCTCGTATTTAGCCCACTTACTCTTGAACGTATTAAGACAACTTAGATGTGATGTACTTTTTTTTTTTCCTCTACTTAAAGTCACTGTGCACCAAAAGTGCTTAATTTGCAGGATAATAATTTAGTTCCTTTAAGAAGGAATGAATAAGACTCTTCAGCATCTTTTAAATCATGTATATTTAAACAAAATTCAGTAAACATTAACACTAAGAGAAGTCTGGCTTGAGGCTTGGAACACTTCATTGGTACAAAAATTCACCTCATTGGGTAGGACAGATTAGTAGGCAAGCTAAAATACTGAAATATGAAATGTTCTCAACCTCTATATCTCTGAAAGTTCCAACCTTATCATGCTGGTTATCCATAAATACTGATGTATATAAAGAGACTCAAACTCCACACATTTTAGCACACACACATTCTAGAATCACCTAAAATATATTAACCTGGAATTAAACACATGCCCATTGTGCTTTCTAGTGAAAATAAAATTAAGCTGGCTTTCCTATGAAGAAAACCTTAAAAATTATGTTGATGTAATACAGAGTGGTAAAATATTGCACTTATTGTCACAGTTTTTGTGGGTTCTGTGAAGCTACAGAATATATGATATTATATAACTCTGACAAGAACTTACCAGCTTTAAAATATTAAAAAAAATAAACTGATGCCAAGGGATAGTGCTGAGAAGTATGCGAAAGCTCCATTAATATATCAAGACATTCAACCAAACCAAAACCAATTTTTGTGAATGAATATAACACAATTAAAACACTGTAAATTTGTCTTGTTTTCTTACAGTGTGATGAAATGTTAGTTTATAAAAGCCAATTACTACTGTAATGATTTTTTACCATTACTCTGTGTTTTGCAGTTAAACTAGAATGCTCCAGTTACAACAATGAAGCTCCACCATTTGCTGTTAACTACAGAAAACATCCATGGTGTTTAAACCCAGATTTCATCATATTGAATTGTTATTCTTAGAAAAAGACCATTATTTCCAGGATCTTGGCAGTTTAAAACTATTTCAATTTATTTAGAAAGCAGTATAATAATTTCCACTCACCACAGTTTGACTAAAGCTAAACGTGTTGTCTGTTTTTACTTGCTAACAATACCCACTATCAAAAATAATAAATGATATTCAAATTTGCTTTGTAGTCTGCAGTGAGACTGAAGTAAGTGTTAAGTCTACATTTAAATCTAAGTGTTAAGTAACATTTTCTAAAGAGAGTATAATTAAATTTTAGGAAACAATGTTTCTAGGAAAAAAATGTTTGCTTCAAATAATATGACTAATAGAAAATAGGACCTAATTTTTGAAGTCATCTGCCTATATCAAAGGGTTAATTTAAGCAGTAAAAGAAATTGCAGACACATGACTAGATAACATGAGATTCAGTAATAAAAAACCTAAGTCCCTCTTCTGCTTTTTCTCTTCCAGATTAATGAAACTTTTATGTTTGGTATTAAGTTGTGTCTTGATCTGTTCAGTTACTGCTGTCAGGCTACCCTTCCACCCCCAGATGTTGGAATCCTGCTCTAAAAGCACTATTTTTACTAATGGGACCATAATAAGAACATCTTGCTTATGCAGGTATGGATATGGTAGTTTGCCATGGAATATCCAGGCTGGAGTTAGGGCATGGATTTTTTTATACTTCTTAATTAGGAGAAGCAGCAGATATTATTCTAGCCCACTGATGATCTTTTTTATTTCTCTCAGTGCATTTTCAGTAAGTCATATATAAATGTGGTCACACACATCCATTTGCTAATCAAGTCTCTCATGGCTAATTCTGACTCTTGATGCTGAGGTCCTAAGGAAATCTGTATCTAACTGACCTTTGCAATAAAAAGTAAAACGTGGAGGCCAGGGGCAGTAAGAGATGCTGTGTCCCCATCCACTTATAGTGAAATATCTGGCTGTCAGGATTTACAAAACTAACTTTTAGCAGACAATAGTCAGTACTACTATTTAATGGAAACATTTCCAAGTCAAGAAGTATGGAAGAAGTTTTTGATCTGTGACCTATTTCCTCTGTGACTTCTGTTTCCTCTTGTTGATATACTATTTGTAGATACTATCCTAGGAAATACAATGCCATTTCAGTTTTCTTTTTATCCAGTTTGTTGATACCCTAGTGTTAGACCATGGTTTGCCACTGTTGCATCTGTTCCAGCCACTCTTGAGACTTGGAAGACCCCAATTTAGGTCTGTAGTGACTACAGTCCCCAGCTACCTGTGGCTCACCTCAGTGTGGCACTGAGAACTTGGTGCTGATTATGCAGAAATTGCACAATTTTTATTTGCCACAGTCCTGGTATTTTATTCTCTGCCTGCTACTGGTTTCTCCTAGCAAGGACTGCAACTCTTCCAACCAGTTTGTTAGTTCAGGATTGTTGTAGGTCTCTGGTGATGTTATTTTTTGCAGTGTTTTATAATGCCCACACTTGGAACTGAAAGAACGTATCCCTTTTAGGCCCCATATTGAATCAGAGAAGGAAAACCTTGAATCCAGCCTGCTCCATGTGGAATCATGGGCAACGTTGCTCCCTGTAGAGATATGAATTAGTTTTCAAAGCTCATGTGATTACATTCCATGCTCAGAATGAGTAACAGATAATTAGGTAAATCCAAAGTATTAAGTTACTGCATCTTTTCTAAGGAGCTGCAATTATAAGTATTTCTCAGTTAACGATAGGATAAAACCAGCTAGAACTCAAGCTAGCTATAAATTCAATCTTGAAATCTAGGTGAATGAAACAGATACAAGGAAAATCTTAGATGCAACAGATGCAACAATAACATTTAGAATAAGTTGTTCTGGAACAAAATTACTCAATTTTTGCCCTCAAGGCAAAGCACAACTACAAACACCACACTTTGAATTACAAACCATATAAAGCCAGCTAGTCAGCTAAATGGGAGAAAAAACCTGCACTAAAGCTTTAAGGAACACTTTGGGACAATAACATCCTCATTAAAAAATAAGGACACATCAAAACTCTTGAGTTAAAAGGTTAAGTGTTAGTCCCTGTGTAGTTGATAAATGTTGAGCTAATCTAATCAGTGGTTGTAAGAGGCAATGCCATCAGCTAGCTGCCCTGACCTGAGCTTCTAGTTTCCACAAAAGTAAGATTTAAGAAAGATGTCAACTCTGGGCCTTTGACCTAGCCAGGACCTTGTTCATGCCAGCCTGGTGTTCTGCTAAACAGACTGAGAACTTTCTGCTCAAATCAGTAACATGTGCACTTCACTAATAAAACATGTAGCTGGGAAATTAAAATGCAACGTGATGGAGTGCTTTAGGATATTTTAACAGTTAAGAATGCAGTTAGGGGAAAAGAAAAGCTTGTTCCAGTGTTTTGCTTTGGGAAGGGGGAAAAGACCAAATTCAATTGTTTTGCTTTTTCTTCCAAAAAATTCAGTTAATTAGTTCACGGATGACTGACCTAGAGGAAACAAGGAAGTTGTATGTTTCTTTATGACATGTGTCACTTATTAGATAAGTAGGTTTTACTACTTCCAATTGAACTAAGTTAAAACTAATTAGAAGGTAGTTAAATTACAATCTAAATACAATAAAAAGCTATAAAACCAGCAAATGGCATTTTGGTCATCAATAATATTCCTAAATGTAGTTGATTATTTCCAATAGTTCCCCTATTGATTATTTCCCATTATTAGAGTAACAAGCTTTGCCATATGCTGGAATAATACATTAACACTACATACAGTAACTAGGATAGACTTTTCACATATGCCACGCCATTATGTAACCAGATAATTTCATGCCATGCCAACATTCAAAGTCCTAGTTATATATAATTTAATCATATAAAAATATATGTACTCCTCTGTGTAGAGCTACTTATATTTCAATCTACGTTCTACAGATTTTTAATCACATAGTTATACCTGCTAGTGACACTGGCAGTGACTGCTTCCTTGTAACAAAATCTCAAAAAATAAATGAATTAAATATGCAGGGACAGAAAGGGCCTAACAGAAAGGGCAGTTAGCATTACACAGCATAAAAGGTCTTAAAACATTTTTTTTTATATAAGGGAACTCTGCATTTAAGAATTGAATGTCATATTTTACTTCTGCAAAAACATTTCCTCTACAATTTAATAAAAGTATAGGACAGAGCAGGACATATTCCTAACGTCTGTGAACTAAAAAAACCTACTTAATAGCCATGAGAACTATGATTTTCTATTATTCACTATAATTTCATGAGTTCTTTGTAATGGACAGAGTACAGGTGGAAAGGAATTTGTATTTGTAAAAGACTCAATATTTAAGCAAACCCAGAATTATGACATATGCATGCCCTAAAACCATGCAGCAGTAACTGTTGTAAAAGAAATATATCTGATATGCAAAGACCTGTTTGTAGTTTTGGTATAAATTATTCTGTTCTGCATATGTACTCCAGGGATACCTGATGAAGAAATTGAGATTGTCACTGGCTGTACTGGTTATACTTCAGTCAGATTGAGAGAGTTATTCCAAAAAATGGATTTACACTATTCTTGCATACTTTTAAACAGAGGAAAAAAAAAAAAAAAAGTGAAAATCCATTTAAATGTTTTCTGCACTGATTTTATGTCACATTTTGGAATATACTAGGAGTAGACCAGTGCACCATTATATGAAGACAATATTTAGGAAAAGTTGTAAGATAGCAATACAGAAACTTGGAAGGTATTCAAAGGTCTGGTAATGGAAAATACCCTCCACTATTTGTCAGATCAGATGCAAAACTTTGATATATCTATTTAATGCCTTTCACAATTTACTCAGTACTTTCCTTCATATTTTAATTGAAGAGTAAAGTTATTGAATTCAAGCTGCTGCAGTTATTCGGTTAGGTCTGGGTACAACTTTTATAAGGAGTATCTTGTGATGATTTTTTTTAAGCCTGTGATTTTTAGAAATGTCTAGGTAAATTAAACCACTGCATAAAGAACTAATCTCCTATTTTCTCAATCAGAACAAAACTTTCACAGATACTTCTTGCCACAAGGCATAACTTCTGTTAGTCCTTCAAAGCTCGAGCATCTTCCGCAATAAATAAAATACAAACTGAAACTCCTTCCTAAATCAAACTTTGTAATGAAATCTCTGACTGAAGGAAAGACATAAAAGGTGTTATGAGGGACAATTTTCAAAGAACATCATTAGAAGACTGCCAAAACATTGTGAAAGTCTCCCAGACTCATGGTGCCACTGAAATACTACCCATTTAAGATGCTTTATATTTTAAAGTTACCTTTCTTTAAGACATTTTCCTAAATACTGAAAAATTAATTTTCATTCCCTTTTTCATCTTCCTGTAGGTTAATTTTTAAAATTATGTTACTATTTCTCAAGAATAAAATGGGTAAGACTATGATAACAAATTATCTTTTATCAACAGGAAAAATTCATCTTCCAAACAAAATAGTGATCTATAAGACAACACCAAGGATTCACACAGCATGTGTTAAGAAGACTGTGGGCCATGCCTGCATTTCCTTCACCAGGTTTGAATCTGTCCATTTTTAGCTATGAATTGATTTCCTGCCTATAATTTTTACATTGTCTCTTTTCAAATGATTTTGCGTTTAGTAATTAATAAAAAATGTTGTTTTGATTTAAATCCATCAGGAAAGTAAAAAAATAAATGTAGCTTGTCAGCCACCTGAATTCGACTGTTGACTTGAGCAGGAGTCATACACCTGGGCTGCAGACCACAGAGAGTGAAAAGAGGCTGTACTGGCTTCCCATTTTGATCAAGGTCTGGACATCAATACTTTAAGCACCAAAACACATTAGGGTGTATTGAGTTAGGGAGAGACGAAGAGGAGGTGGTAAAAACCAATCTTCATCCTTAGAAGATCTCTTGCAAAGCTGGGATGAGATAATATAAACTAACAAAGTCAGTGGAGATACTGAAGGCAGTTACTAGCAATAAAACAATTATATGCATGAGTGACACTGAAGAAATCCACAGTGACAGCTGCACCAAAGAGCCTGATGAGGCTGGTTCTGCCCCACTCACACCCTTGTGATTCCACCAGGAATGAAGGAAGAGTATGGCCAAAACACAGCATGTTCTTGAGCAATTCGCGATCTCATTGTTCAAACAATCCTAATCTTCTAGAGCTCTGAGGGGCACTTGAATGCAAACACCTCCAAAGTTCTATTTCTGACAAAAAAAGGTAAGATCTTGCATTATTCAGAGAAGAAGAGATCTGGGGCCTCGTTAGCATATGTTGATAATTTGTTTAGACCTGCTGGAGAAACATCTTAGAAAACAACAAGGTAGACTATTTGAAGAAAACTCAGGTGTGGACATACCATGTTTAGATGAAATGATCACCTCAATGTTGTGGCTTTTTTTTTTTTTTTTTTTTACAGGGGAGCCACATTTATAACCTTGAACTCAATGGCCCATCTTTCAGAATGACAAGCTCCTGCAGTTTTCCAAGATATTTCCCCAACAAAATCACTACAGCACAAGAAATGCAGCATAGACCTGAAATATTCAGGTATTAGGAATCAAGGGATAAGTTCCTGGATGGCCTAAATTAAGATTCATTCAAATCCAGGTGATAAGACTCAAAGACTCTAAAAAATTAAAAAGGGTGATGGGTGGAGGTGGAGGAGCAGGTTTCATATCAACAAAGAATCCTCAGTTTTTAAATATGGCAAAGAAAATTTCTATTCTAAGACCTTTAAACAAGATAGAAAACCTATTCCATACATTTAAGTGAGCAAGAAGGAGGGGGGAGGAAATGTTTAAATAACTAAATTTAGCAAGACCAGGTTGCACATGTTGGTCATGCAATGAGACATCTTGAAGCACTTATTCAAAAAGCTAGAATCCACACAGTTCTCAAGCAAACAGTTGCTGAAATAGCTTTAAATCTGCAAGAAATGGGGCATTTGGTAAAACGAAGGAATCAGGCCTTAAGTAAAACATTAAAATTAATATATTCAATCCTATTTTCTAACAAAACAATCACTGCCAAAAAGGACAAGTTGATACTTCTCACTAAATCTGTGTGCAATCCTTAAACACTTTTAAGGAAATCAGAAGCACTGTGAATTACTCAAGTGATGCTTTAATCATACTTTGACTTTTTATCTCAATGCAAATAAATAGGTAAGAACTGCTGCTGTTAAAAAAACCCACAACCCACCGCAAAACCTAATAGACTCCTGAAACCACAGATTAAAAGACCTGCTGTCAGTGGGATGCAGAGCTGGCATTAGATTCTTGAAGGTCTGGTTTCTTAAAAAATCTTAGGCACATCATCTTTTGCTGAACACTAAAAAAAAAAATAAAAAATCACAAATTCTACTTTTGTGTCATCAGTCAGTGTTTCAATAGATGTCAAAACTGTAGAACTGGAAAAATTGCAAGAGAAAGGATCAGAAAATGAACCTTAAGATATTTTCAATAGGTACAGTAGAGTGAAAGGAAAGGAACAGGAGTTCAAGTTTTATTAGTTTTGTCCATGAGAAACGAAGTACGTCACTCATCCATAAAAAGGGTGCAGGCCAAAATCATAACACGTTAACAAGGCTAGCTTGTAATGGATGCAATCACACTATTACTATCTAATTTTTTGTTTATTTTTCACCAGATTGGTGTCTGCAAATCATGCTGTCTTACACTGCCGTTCCTCTGTAACCTTAACCATTATTCCTACTGTGTAAAGCGAAGCACAAATTTAAGGTGACAAAGCACCAGTTGGCTGATGTGAAGTATGCTATGAAAGCAGAAACCTCTGAAAGCTTCACAGCCATTATGAAATAACTGACCTATATGAAACTGCTACCATGGTTCACAAATTTATTGTCAGGTTCCAGCCTCTAGCTGTTTTCTGATTGTTCTAAATACTTGACAAACTGAAGCCTTTTCACTTTCCGTTGAAATTGCCTCATCTCCCTGTCAGAGCGCCATGGGGGACTCCATTACTTTTCTGACTTCTTTCCCCTACTGACAAGTCATTTAGCTGGCTTCTTGTTGTGAAGGCTGTCCATGTCAAATTAGCCAGGGCCCCTATTGTCCTTATTACCACTCGAAAAGCCATCATGAGTAATGCTACGGGGTCCCTCAGTTGTCATCATTTGTCAGAAAGAAAGGGAGTGTGGTTACATATAGCTGACAGGTAATTTCAGTGTCTACAATTACCCCAATTAGTCTTGTCATAAACAATTCGATAAATGCACACCAATACAAACAGATAAACACACCAAGGTTTCTCACTATTAATGTCATGTAATGGATAAATCAGTGATATAATGCTATATTTTATTTATTTATTTGAACTATCCTCAGCTGCAAGCTGGCAGTTGCTACCTGGTCAGCACAAATTGTACTATCTACTTTCATTAGCCCATCACCACATGAGAATATGAAAGACTGTGACAAAATTCATTTAGAGAGCACGAAAGAGCAGATTGCCTAAAGCAGGTGTTATAACAAAGATAAAACAAAGGTTTTCTTTTTTCAGTTCTGTGCTGCAATGAGCTTTAAAGGAGACTATTTTACTCTTAAAAGCAAACATAAAAGAAAAGAAAGACAGGAAGAGAAAGCAGCGTAATACACATATCCCAAGTCAATCAGCAGGTGGGTCTTCTAACAATATACAGCATAAACCCTGATTTTCTGAGGGGATCAGAATAGTAACCCAATTCTCTCCACATATTTTTTTCCTAATTAAATATATACGTATCTATATCTTTCAATGCCATACAGCTCCTGAAAGATCTGATTCCAAATTATCTCCAACATAATCGCTGCTGTTCTTATCTAAGAACTATGTGAGAATGGATTTAAGAGTTCCAACTCACTGGACAGTCTTTAGTATTGTGTTACAGTCTTTTGGGGCATAATGTAATGATAACTTTCCTCCTCTAAAATGTCAGGTATACCTGTTAAAAACTCAACACTGAAAAATTCAGCTTTAATAACACCCGTATTAAGCACTGAATTACTAATTGCTAAGCTTATCCTTGTGATCCACCTAAATAAACACTGAAATCTTGACATCTCTAGAGTGCACAGCACCCTGTCTGTTTGCTGACCGCGGGCTTAAGTGATGGCTGAAAAACTGAACACAGACATGTTGTTGTAGGAAATTGCTTTTGGCAACTATTTGTTCAAACTCAAGATTTTTTTTCAACCAACACTAAGAACCCACCAGAAAACAGGACAGGTCTCTCTAATGAGTAATCTATTTTAGCACAGTCTTGTCTAGGCATGACAGTTTACTGAGAGGCTTGAAAAACTCGTAATTACCAGTGTTACAGGGCAATTAATGTATATTACACTGCACTACTCATGGCAGCAACTGTCATTTTCTCAATAAAAATGAGTACTCTTCAGCTAAAGGTGACATTAATTGGGACTTTAATGACTATGCAGAGGAGCTGAAGCCAAATATGAACAAAACAGCGATTCAATGAGCGACTTCAGAAACGAGAAAATTGTACTAAAATGAGATTAATTGCTGTTTAGAAAAAGGAAAGAACCTAAAAAGCTATTAAATTGCAGGGTTTGGGTGCCCGGGTGATGGTTGTGATGTTAATCTTGCATTCTCACAGCAGGCAAATATTCACTAAATTCAGAGCCTTTTGACAGCAGGAAAAATCATGTATGCTTAACTTCAATCCATCAAAAATATATTTCAGCTTTTATCAGTGTTCTAAATACTTCTGCAATTTCAAAAATTACTGCTCCATTCCTTGGCTGTCATCATGCAAATGCGAACACTGTCAATATTGCTATGAAAAATTCCCTGGCTTCAAAAGGCCTACTTCAGTGATAAAGGAAGAAAAACGTGAAGATTAGAATTGCAAAACACACACTACTAATATACCAGAAAGCAACAATAAGAATTTAATGTTGAAGTTGTGGAAACTGCTAAAATAGAAAATGATGGGGTGTTGTTTTATAGCGTGTGGGAAAAAATATAAATCAAAAGAATTCCCTCACTCTCCCATAAAATCTTTCAAAGCTTATTACTTTATAGATAATTACTCATTGCAAATCATTAGGACACAATTTTGCAGCTTGACTTCAGGTGATATAATTATTAAAACTGCTCTGTAGTTTTTAAAAGCCTTTACCCATGCCACTTAATTCTTTGAAGAAATTATATAATTGCTTTTCTTTATAGCCTTTTTAACTGTCATGATGACTGTATACATAAAACACTGCACTTAAACTCTGACATATAAGAGGGATAAACATAGCTCTGATTCACTTTGAAGTTATATCTCCTGTAAATTCAGATTTTAAAATAGAAAATCAGTTTAGCCTTCCAGATTACATATGGAGAATTCACTTCTTGAGACACCCTCTTCCACCCAAACCTACAGCAGCTGCACATTGGAAGAGACAAAATTAGACGTCAGCATTGTTTACAATTTCCTATTCCATCCCCAGTTCTGTTCATCTCCACATCTTCATAACTATCCATCTCATCTACACTTTAAAGATCTCTAGATACATCAAAACACAGATCCCCACGAGCTGTGTCCACTAGGTAATAAAATAAAGATTATGACCATGGGGGGACGGTATCTTTATATTAGGAGGTTTCAAAGACACATTCAGTAGCATTATTTCCACTAGCACTTCTGATAGCTACATTTGGAAAACCCACTGGATGTATAAAATGTCTTGAATCACAGGTTTCAAGTTTCAGTTAGGAACTTAAAACAATCACTGCATGCTGAACTGGGTCCACAAATTGTCATAACATTAATTTATTGACTTTGCATATGGTATTTTGATGATTAGTCAAGACTACTCGTTACACAACAATTACTTTAAGTATCTGAAAAATGCATGAGTTCATGCTACCATAATAACCTTTAAGTTACACATAAGATTTATGAAATTAATAAGTTTCAAATTTAAAGTTTGATGGTGCAATTTTTTGCATGAAACATCCAGTCTTCCACAAAGCACAAATAAAGTAACACATAGGCACTTCTCATTTGAGTATTCATAGTTTGCACAAGTGACTGAAACAACTTTCCTTCGAGTTTTGATGGTTCCTTTGGTTTTGATGTCACCAAAATTTGAGTTTATGAAACCATGTTTTGTCAGTTGGCTTACAAGACACTGTATCTCCAATTAAATAGCTCTTGAAAACTTTTAAAACAGTTTAGAATTTGCTTATGCAACAGAGGCTGTCAGGTTGAATTTAATTTCTAAGATAAAGTTCTGACATTGAGGAACAGTCAATTCCAGAGTTTGCACATACATTATTAGCACCTATGATACCTTTAGAATTTTGTGTTAAAAAGTTTCTTGTGAACTTTTCAATTACTACATTCCTGGTCATCTCTAAAGAACAACATCAGGTACTTCTGAAGCCAAGCCTGGCAAAAAGTTACAAATGAGGAAAGATCACATTACAAGCCACTGACACAAGCAAAGCAAAGCAATGATTTGATCTAGAGAATGATATAAAAATTGTTCATTTTCTACACTATTTATTGTTCTATCCCAGACAGGCTGCAGGATAAGTGAAATTTATGTATGTCTTTGTTCTGTTAATATTTTACTTTGAAAGTGGAGAAAAAATGTGGTTTTTTTTTTCACATTAAAACTGCATTTGTCCATGCTTCCATACAAATGAAATACTAATCATAATGTTGCTATTATTATTAAAATTTAAATAAACAGGCCTTAAACTTGGACTTCAGAAAGCATCACTTCAAAACACGAAGAGAGCTAACTGTTGAAGAAACCCTCAGTTCTCCCTCTTGTTCAGAGAATAACACATGTGAAATAGCCAGACTGCTGAACATATAGATCACAGGAGTAAATTGCATGGAATTTAAAGAGCCTGACTGCTCTCAAAAAGCAGAGTACTCCAAGTTTTGTAATAGGACTGACTTAAAATCATGTCAACAATAGAAATAGGAATGTGTGCATTCTCTGCCCTAACATTTTCTCCTCCTTCTCCTCTTCTTACCCCAATTTTGTCCTTATTTAATTTTCATTACTTGCACAATATAATTTAATATGATCTAAGTTGTTATTTAAGAATGCTGACCTATATGCATTTTTGCAAGTTATTTTACTATTCCATGCTATTAATGGCATGAACTTTTCAGAATATAAAACATGCAGCTGAAGCTCATCATATAATCAGAAGGCATTCTTTCCCTCTTAAAAATTAGTAATTTCTACCCATTATATGAATTTAGAGAAGTAAATTGAAGAATTGAAGCTCTGAATTACATTAAGAATATATCCCTATTTAAAAGCTGCAAATAGTTCTACAAACTCCAAGAGAAAAATTACAGTGATGAGTCTACACAATAGAGCCAATATGCATTTTTAAAAACATTTCAAGTATCTTCTTGACCTGAAAAACAAATTAATAGAACTTCTTGGTAAAAGTAGTAATATAACCACAGAGTTGATAATACAAATACATTTGCATCAAAATGAGTTGAAAAATTCTATCAAAGCCCCCAAAGAACTGAGAAACCATACAAACCTGAGTGTGCTAATAAGGATGAACAAAGGTATCACGCATCTTTTACTCGGGCAACAATGAAAACATTGTATTAATCCCTCTGAGACTACCCCTGAAATGTTCTTATACAGATTTTGATGAGTTCAATGGAATTTCCATTGCCCTGTAACATCATATACTAACTACTGACATGTAAAACATCAGAATTCAGACAAGGGCACTGTGGTACCACAAGAATTTTTCCATACACAGAAACGCACATTCATTAAGTCTACAAGTCCTAACTTTTGGGCAGTCTATGTTACGAATGCAAGAGGTCAAGGGATCAAGTAATGGAAGTAATAGCAGTAATGTGATGTAAAGCTGCTTGTACTGCCTCCACTTTTTTTTTTTTTTTTTTAAATGCTCCATGAATTTCTGAAATTCTGATTTATCTCATTTAATCTCAAAGTGTTTTCTTAGCTGTTCTCTGAAATATTGCAGAAGCTCATTCTATCATCAGGCCTAATAGTGAAACAGTATCATGATTTAGATGAAAGACAGTTGAATAAAACCAAAATCCCTAGAAGAGAAACGGCAGCTTTAGTGCTTCCCTATCAATGTAAGTAATGTCATCTTCTAATATTAACATTGTAGGGATATGGAAAAGAACAAAACTAATATTTGTAAGGTAGGATGGTAAACACAGTGACTTGGTATCTGCACACCAGACCACTCACAGGGAGAAGAGGATTGCCTGCTAATTAGGCTATAGTTGGTCTGGTTTTGCTACTCTTGCATCTTCTATGCCTGGCATAAACACCAGGTTCATAAATTTACTAACAACAGCTCACAGTTCAGGATGGTATCTTCGTTGTAGTTTGAATATGCAGCAGAAGAGTTGCTCTAAATTAACAATTAGAACATTACACTATCTCATCAACAAAGTTATGCAGTCCAATTATTTTCATCAACTCTTACCTGACTGGGTTTTCTACACACCTGAACCACCAGATTTCTATGACTTCAATTAAAAAAGCCAGTATCAATTGTAACAGAAGCAGAAGCACACAGAAACCTCAACTGTACTTGTTGCACTGCTGTAGTCTGGGTTCCACAGGCACAAACAGGGGCCCAATGCTTATGAGCAGCTTCATTCACAGAATCATCATGGCTGGAAAGATCTTCAACATCATTGAGCCCAACCATCAGTCCTACACCAGCTCAACCACTAAACCATCTCCCAAAACACCACATCTACCAATTTTTTTAATACCTCCAGGGATAGCAACTCTACCACCTCCCTGGGCAGCCTGTTCCAATACTTCAGTGAAGAGACTTTTTCCTAATATCCAATCCAAATCTCCCCTGGCACAACTTGAACCCATTACCTCTTGATACTTATGGCATTTACTTAAAAACTCTTTAGACAGAGAAACAGAACAAAGCACTTCTGCAGAAAAGTAGCTTGCAATGGTATATTGAAAAATAAAAATGTTTGTAATCCACACGTATGTGCTACCTGTAGAAATATGTACAGATGTTATCAAGACATGTGCAATTGCTGCTTTACGTTCTGCTGATCTATTTCCAGGTTTCTAGCCAGTATCAAATTAATTTATGCTCACATCTCCTGAATCACAGGCATACCACTCATTGTAAAAAATGAAAAAATCAGTTTAACTATTTTCATATTTTTAAACATGGTTAAAATTTGCTTTTTGGGTTTTGTTTTTGTTTTTTTTTTTAGGGGCAAGGATAATTGATCTACTGTGTATAGTAACTCTAAAATAATTCTGTAACTCTTTGACTTTTCTGATGTAACTGCTCATTTCTCCGTTCCCTAAGTTACATGAAACAAAAAGGAAAAAAAGACGCAAGCATTTCTAGAAAATGTCTTAATCTGGTCAAAATAAGCCTCTATGGCTTGGGTCCACAGAAGCTTTATTAGTTTCCTGGGCTCCATAGTGGGATAAACTATTTCATGCATGAAGGGATCGGCATTCCTTCTTCTAATCATTGCTATTGTACCCATTACAAAGCTCTCTGAACATCTCCTGTGGATATCACATGCTGTCTTAATCACCCTTCAATTAATAACTTTATACTCATATTTCAGTTCTGGCACTTCTATACACATTGCTACTTGAAGATGATACTGAAGTTTTAACTTATTTAAAACTGATAAGTTGATATTATAGTAACTTGTCCACCACAAATACCTTCCTAAATTGAAAGTGTCCCTACAGCAGTTTCCAGTGTGTAGCTGTAACACCCTAATATAAGGAGCAATGCCCTCCCAGTGCCAGGACAGATGTTGGTTCCTCTCTGTTGTGACCATCCCACGACTTTTAGAAGGAGAATGTGCTTTGTTGATAAGCAATGTGGTAGCTGGTATTGTTTACATAAAAGTATAAGACATTTCTGCTAGCACCAGCTATACCTTTGTACCTCAAAGCTGTTTTTTAATACCCTGGGTTTGCTGGTACAGTATCTTATATTCTTCTGAATGTAATATAAGGGGTTAGGAGTCAACAATTTACGCTTTAATTTATTAATATTTTAATTAATTTGACCACCTTACCTGTCTTCTCAGGCAGAAGTCACATGTACCTTTCTGGTTGGCTTCCTGCACACTTTTTGAAGATGGTGGGCAGTAAATGCTAATGAAAATGCTAAAGAAACACAGACTGACATCATGCAGAATGTTTTCATTTGCAAAGGAAACAGAAGTAGTATCACTGGAAGACTAAAATAATCCTTATCCTCAAAATCAGGGATGCACAGATTCTCAGGGTGAAACACAAAGTGTGACCAAATTCTCTCACAACACACTCTCAGCTAAATTATTCTCCTCTTGATATGATATCATGCAATATACACTCCTGCTGGGAGAAAGAAATAACTACACTACATCTAGCTTTTCAGAAGCTTACTCTTATCCCCAGTCAGTCAGCCCTTAATCTTCCAGGAATATCTAACTTCCAAAATCTGTATACTGTAAGATTTGACAAACAACATACAGCACCAGGAAACTATGCAAAGTCTGCTTTGCACCCCTCCAGAATAAGTAGTTGTCTCTTACAACTTATAAGTGCCTAGCAGTTTTCCAGTATTCATTATATTAATTTCCAGTGAATACAAACTTACACAAAAAAGGGTTGTATTCCTTAGCTGTTTTCTACAGACTGTTTAGACATAGTCCAAACACAGAGGAGAAACACAGGCCCAGACTACAGAGAATAACATATTGCATCTACACTGTAAAGCATTTATGTAATAAGCTTATATTTAATGAATTAAAGATAAATGAAAACCAATCAAAATGGTTTGGATAGAGCCAGCAATAAACAAAGCCAGCAGAAAGGCAAGATGCATGGCTTATTGAGACCTGACTAGTGTGCTCCAAACTATTTAAGAAAAGTAAAAAATCAAGGTGCTCTCCAGTACCAGGTAGTTACGCTTGTGAAGAAAGACTGAAAATTCATGGAAAGCATAAATAAGAATGGAAGATCTGTGTATGTCATCAGATAAAGAGTGCTACTTTTCTAAGCATTGAAAGTGAAGCATTCATCCACAGATGAACATATGAATGGTTCATACAAGGAACAGAACTTGGGCAAAGAAAGGCAGGACTTCAGAAAAAAGAGATTACTTATACAGCCCCTAAAGTAATGACTTGGATAAGATGTATGGGTGAATGTAAAATGTGACAATTGAAGAGCAACAAGAATTATGAAGAAAATTATTATACATCACCACATTTGTCATGGAAATAACAGACTGCAAAAAACTAACCAAACAAACCAACAAAAAAACCACCTACTTTTAAATTGGTATGGTTTTGAACTGGAAAGAAATATAACTTTTAGGACAGTAATACCATTTCAGTAAGGTACAGCCTATGTTCAGAAACAAGCTGGTCATAAGAACAGGGACTCCACAAGAGTTAATATGTGAATGGCTGCTCCCTGCAAAATTGGAAACACTATACAGGCAGCTTTCAAGAGTGGATGAAGAAAAACTTTACTAAGTATGGCCTGCATAGTTCCTAGATTGTTAAAATGTTATGTGCAAATTCACATTAAAATTATGGAGGAAAAAAAGCCAAAATCAGCACAGGTGACTACAGATTTAAAGACTATTACTCTGAAGTTGGTAAATACAAACATGAGAGTTATTTTTGTCATCTGGTTTGCCTTAATCAAAAGCTAAAATTCATTTGTAACACTGTACGCAAATGCCATGTTTATATCAGGATCATATGCAGCTTGCATGAAAAAGTATACATGAAAATGAAGAACAGCAATTCATGTAATGTTCAAGGACAACCAATAATAAAACCACCAAATTCCAGTTGTCAAACATAATTTACTATGTATATTTCTTCTCTTCTCTGTTAAAACAGTAATTATTAAAACTAAAGTAATATGGGTGAGTGTTTATGACTTCTTATTAAAAACCCTGACTTAAAGCACTGTTCGTTTAAGCTTAAGGTTAAAGAAAATCATGTAGAGATCTCTGTGCGATGGCCTAGTGACTTTATATCCTCTTGTCAAACCTCAGCAGTTTTATTTGTAGTGATACATGCTGGAGAAGGTTGGAGGTCAAAGTTGATAGCAGGGCCAACAGGAAAGCCAACCAACTTCTTTCAAAAGATTACAACCTTTAACATACTAGGATCTGTTGGCAGTTACTGCTAACTCTGTGAGTCTACATTTGTGTACTCTTCCGTGACCTGATCCCCAAACTCCAGACCAACGGGATTAAAAACCCCTCCCTATTATTACACTACTCCTCCATATTTTTCTTACTGGTTTTGACATTCTGTTGTAGCTTAGCTCTTATCCCCAGTTTTCAGCAAAACATTGGAACAGGTAGATTTTTCTTCATTTTCTTCACCCTAATTTTGTCTCACACCCTGAAAACTGAAGAAAAGATTTCCTAACCCAGGAAATTTGAAATTAAATGTAAAAGCAGGGAAGCCTCCTGGACTAAAGCTCTAAGTAATTCCCTTCCTCTCCTGTCACGTACTTCAACACTGCTTTGTCTGACTTTCTCAAATAAAGTATTTCAGATAGAAAGACATAATTAAAGTCACACTCAATAGTTGAGGTCAAATGGCCTACTTGATGGCACAGTCCTACTCCAAGCAGGGTGAACTACAGAGGGTTGCTCAGGGCTTTGAATATTTCCACGGATGGAGACTACACAACCTCTATGGGCAGCCTTCTCCAGTGTTTGACAGCTCCACAATAAAAATTTTCTTATGTTCAAACAGATTTTTCTGTATTTCAATTTGTGACCATTGTCTGTTTTCCCATCACTGGGCAGCACTGAAAAGAGACTGGCTCTGTATTTTTTAGTCCCTCCCATCAGGTATTTATGTACATTGAATAAAATGTTCCCTGATACTGCTGTTCTCTGGGATAAACAGCTGGAGCTCTCTCAGCCTCTCCTCATATGAAAATATTCCAATCCCCTTATCATCTTTTTGGCTGTTCTCTGGATTTGCCACGAGTTACTGTCTGTCTCAGTAAAGTTGTAAACCTTATGCTCTATCTAATCAGTTAATCAAAAGAACCAAATTATTACACAAGTCCAAACCAGTACTGATGGCTGCTTTATTCTTACTTGCAGCAAGGACAACTCAAGTTTTCCCCCTGACTTGAAACAGAACTAGAACTCTGCTAGATAGATGAGTCTATGTAAAAGATGATAATGGATATGTACTAAATGCACCCAGGATGGCCACAAGAATATTTCAATATAAAATGCAATGTTAATTTTTTCCATTCCTATGCATTTATTAGTATTTAGACAATAAACAACTTTTCTCACACTGTATCCAAAACCTTTAACTTGCAAGTGTACAGGAAGCAGTCTACAGTTACCCATTACTGGAATTCAACAACTTTGCAATTTGAAATTAATAACTACTCCAGAAACGTTATTGCTGCTGTAGAACAATGGAGCAGAAAAATCTATTCTGGTTAACTTTTATATATATAACAAGGTAAATGTACATCTACATAAAGTTAATTTTTTTAAGTGTAAGACTAAGTTTCTCCCACTTCTCCACTCCCTCTTTGAAAACCAAAAGAATATTTGGCAAATGTAAAGATTCTTTATGCCACATCTCATACCATTTCTCTTTTGCTACATTTTTAATTATGCAAAACTCAATGGGCTCTAATAAAATCTGACAAGGTAATTAATACTCCAAAACACACAGTGTGAGCTACCAAAAGGAATGCTCTACTCAAATTCCCCCATGTTATAGAAAAGACTCATGAAGCACAGTATTTCTCCATAGGTTAAAAAAATCCCATGATATTCACAGCTTTTTTCATCTTATCTGCAATAACCAAAGAATCTTAACACATTCCATTGTTTAGAAAGTTCATTTTTCTACTGATTTCAGTTCAGACACATTCACAGGTGTGTATGATAGCAAAAGCAGGGACAGAGTATTAGAGGTATAAGAAATATATCAACAGCAAGGAACAACTTTATTATTTTACTGATATGCACAAAAATGATTACAAAAGCAATACCAAAGTATTATGTTTACATTTCATAATCCAGTTACGTTTATGTCATTCAGACATGCACTCACATAAGCATACAGATTCTGATATAGGATCTACATTATGATGCAGAGCTTCAATGGAGATCTGCACACGACTGTGATTCTCCCACCATGCCAATTCCAAAGAACCAGCCTAATTTTGTGGCCTGCTAAAGACAGGGAAAGGACAGAGGCTGAGCTCGCTACAGGTCTTAGTGCTATTACATCCTACTGGTCTTGAGAAAATTAAATAAGTAAAAAAAAACAAACCGAAACCCAAAAACCTACGAGCAAGGGTATTAATTTTCAGAGCAGCACATGATCATTTTACAAAGAAGACCCAGAAAAGCATAGGGCACAAAAGACAGTGCAGGGTGCTTTTACAATTGGGAAAGTCTCTTCTGTAACGGTGAGAACACAGACTGCTCTTTCTGAACTTATTCCCCTGAACGTTTTGCAGAGAAGCATGATTTGAGTGGTAGTCTGACATGATTTGTATTTTTCCTAGAATCCTATCCTTTATCTCCTTAACACAAGGCAAAAAACATCTGGAACTTTATGTTGCTTTCATAATAATTTATGCCAAAATACAGACAGTACTCCTGGATTCTTTTTCTCTTACAGTTTAAACAGTGATAAAAAATTAAAGTTATGAGAAGTTAGGTTTACTGTGGCTGCAAGTGTAGAGATTTTTCACAGCAGAGCAGATGCAAATACATATGTGCAAAATCTATGTAAGAAAACACCTTAACAATTTTAAGTTTGCCTTTGCAGTATTTTTATGCAATATTTTGCAGCACTTTTACATATAGAAGTAACATGTAATTTGCTTGGGAGCACTAAAGGGATCAATGATGGAGGCTCAAAGCTAAATTTATAGCCATTATAGCTAACACTGTCCATTGTCCAGAAGCAAATCCATGAGAACCATTGTTACTAAGAATCATAATGCATTTCAGTGTAAATGAAGACCATTATTCTACCTTGGTCTTCTAATTCCTGGCATCACGAAACCCTCAGCTTGTACTGAGGCTAGATATGTTAGCTACTGGGCAAATACGTTAAGAAGCAAAAGCCTAGAAGAAGCCAGATCAAGCTTTCTGTCCTCTGATAATGCTACATTTTTTCTCCTACATTTCTTTCTAGAATGTTAGATTCTGAAGTAGTGATACAAACTGTCTACTGTTTTTAATGAAGGATTCTTACCAGTAAGGGCTGGCTTTTAGATCTAGGAAATGGGATTTTCATCAAAAGAAATGTCTAAAAGATAACTTCATTACATATGAAAATAAATTAATTAATGTGCCACAAATCAACATGCTGTATGTTACTAATTTTTACTCAGTGAGAGTCTAGTGTGCTTACCAAAGCTTACAAAGGTCACTACTGAAAGCCAGTCACCTCTGGTATGACTCATGCCAATGAAGTTTTAAAAATCCAACTACACAAAACTCCAATGAGCAGAAAACAAATTACTAGTAGAAAGGGAAATCAAGCAGTCTAACATTTGACTTACAAGTCCAACAGACACGGTCAAAACTAATGAATTCTGCAGAAGCCCATCAGCTGCAGATTTAAGAATATCAGATTGTAGAGGATACTCTACAGAACCATTATCACACCTAACAGCCCTACAACATCAAGAGGGCTGAGTGGGAAAAAAAGGGACATAACCAGTTGAAAACAGAAAGGAGTCTGCTGTCAGTACGAGGTGAGGGACTCTCTAAAACTACCTTTCACTCTCTACAACTCCCTGAAAGGAGGGTGTAGCCAGGTGGGGGTTGGTCTCTTTTCCCAGGCAACTACCAGCAAGAGAAGAGGGCATGGTCTCAAGTTGTACCAGGGGAGGTTTAGGTTAGATATTAGAAAGAATTTATTTACGGAGAGGGTGATCAGACAGTGGAATGGGCTGCCCAGGGAAGTAGTGGATTCTCCATCCCTGGAGATATTTAAAAAGAGACTGGATGTGGCACTCAGTGCCATGGGCTGGTAACCGCAGCGGTAGTGGGTCAAGGGTTGGACTTGATGATCTCTGAGGTCCCTTCCAACCCAGCCAATTCTATGAAAAAAAAAGAGGGGCTTCTTTCTCCAAAACAGGCACCCTATACACAGAAAGGTTGCTGAAGGTAACTGTACATGTGCTTTGTGATCCTCTTGTAGTTTGGGTAGTTCTGAGTCCTCAAGCCTCAGGAAGCCCAGCAGTGAAGAAAACAGTGAAACATTTTATGCTTTATAGTGCCATACATACACACATGTTCAGCAGTACCTTAGCTATCTTTTGCATAGAGTCTTTGCTATTCACTTGTGCTCCAGTTCAAGGTATGGGTGCAAGCAGGAAACAAACCCTTATTTTTTTAAGAAAAAGAAAAAAACTCCAAAACCAGGGATGATTTTCCATTTCTGTGTTCAGTGACAAAGTGAACACTAACAGAAATCAACAATCCAAACTTAGGAGGATGCTAAATATAGGAGGACTCCAAATACTGAAGTCGTATTTTCATTATGAACATGCTTTATTAAGCAACTACAAAACTGATAGAGTTCTGGCATTTGCTGAAAATGCACTTTGGTGAACTACACAAAACCAACTTGCATGCAGATTCATTTGGTACTCAGCTATACAAAACAATTCGTCAATGCAATTGATGTGTGTGCACCAGGGTGAGAGAAAACAATGCACACAAACTTCCCCAGGAAAGCACAAGCCCTAAGTAAGGGAGCAAAACTACACTAATAAGACAGCAGTCAGTGCTGCTTATGCCATGCAAGTTAAGCTGCTCCTAGTCTGCCAGAAGTACTACAATCCAGTGGTGCACAGTGTATAGTGGAACTATATTTCGAAATGTATTTTCACTGTATATCACACAGACACATTTAATCAGGAGGAGCCTAATGACTCTACCAAATAGGCAAATGAACTTTGGCCAATATGTCTCTTACATTGTTGTACTGGTAATTATGATAACACAATATTACATTAAGAAATTAAATGTTCACTTAATTTTTTTTTAAAATGAATCCTTGTTAAAAGCATAACAAACTAAAATCCCCCAACAGGTAAAATCACTCAGCTAAGAAAACCTGAAATATGCTTTAACATGCTATCCATGGTCTGTGTGTAAAAAGCTAGAGGACACACATCTACACACACAAAATAAAGCTATCACTGCAGTGAAGACTGCAGAATATTTTCACAGCTATTCTTCCTTATCCTTGGAAACATGCACTATTTTTAATACAGGAACATCCTGAAATTTTATAACATTTTGGATTTCTTTGAAATGAAAATTCCATTTTATTGTTTTTTAATTAAATCTGTTTCCCTGAAAGGTCTTTAAAGGCTCTACAAACTACCTTGCATTTTATTATTGCTGACAGTTATCTAAACCACGCTTGAATGCCTTCTTTATCCTTTAGTGAACAATTGAAAGATCATATGCTAAAAAGTCTTCTGCTTTCTCTTCTAGCCCTATAATTAAGGCATTTTAATACATTCTTCATAGTCATTAAGAGAGCACAATGTTAAAAATTAATGAAATGAGACAATTTTGAGTTTATCAACCATAAATACATACAACATAAATTTGTCTCAATTGTAGATATGAAAAAAAGCCTTCTTGAAATCACATGATGAGATTACCGAATTGTCAAGATTTTGCTTTTGCTGTCTAATGGTATTTAAATGATATATGGTAGCCTGACAATACTACAGTGTTGTTACATACCCTACAAGGGAGGCAAACATCTCTGTCAAACATTGAAATTCCAATAGTTTCGGTATGTTTTTGTTCAGCATATATATTTTTATATATATATATATATATATATATATATATGTATATATATATTCCTACAAAAATCTGGCATTGCTGGATGATGCCGAAATGGAGGAGGAACAGGAAGAGCAGACGCAAGACAAAGACATATGAAGAGAAAAATGATCATAACTCAACTGTAAAAAAACCTGACATATAATGGAAAATACCACTTTAATAACACCTACTTACAGCAGTATTTTCATAATGCTTATAATAGAAAAAAACCTAGATTTTCTTAATTTGGATTTTTTTCTAAGGAACAGAGCTAACGATATTAATGCATCGTGCATTTCTGCAGTAGACATGTTATAAGTAGGGGTTTTTTTTTACACTATGAAAGAAATTAAATGTTTCTGAGTACATTATTGTAATTTCTATATAGACTAATTAAATACAGGGTGCGACTGTACTATAGCCACATCATTACTATTTCCAAAAGGTGTTACTGATGAGCAAATTATAACAGCTTATCTTTTAAATTTAAAATTTTTGAGGTATAAGGTCTTTATGCTTTCTCAACCAAATGTTGAAAAGACACAGTCCAACGTATTGCAAGAAGGTTACAGATTAATTTTTTCTTACGATATTCACACACACATAAGTTGCTCTCCAGAAGATTTTTTAGGGCTGTCAGACTGTTATATTATAAACAACCTTATTAGTCCTTTATAATTACAATAGGTACCTCTGGACAAGATCGAGCAGACATGACAAATGCTTCTGACTTCTTTTTAAATCGAACCTGGAAGGTCATCGCTGAACAAACAGAATGCTCTACAACTGGGGCCATAAATTGTGAAAGCTAACAAAAAGGCAAGTTTTTTTTTAATATTAAAAATTAAAAATATTCTGCTGTGGTTTTTCTGTGTAAAATTAACAGGATGAAATAGTTTTAAAAAGTAGTGAAAGAAAAAGAGATGCTTGTAAACTTCAGTTTTGCACTTTTTCCTTTCAGCAATTGAACCTGTGTTTTAGTATTTTGTGCAACGTCTTTAAAGTATTGCTTTATTTTGCAAAATTGTAAATATAATGCCTGAACGAGGTTTTACCCATGACTGCATTTTTTTTTTGTCAGCATTATGATGAAACTGTGGACAACTAGAAAAAAAAAAACAAAAACAGTCTCAAAATCTACAGGACTTGCTTGCTGTCACCCTCAAATGCAACCAGTGAAAGGCTGGATGCACCACCGTGCATTTTTCCTATCATTTAACAGTACTAGTAGTTTTGGGTTACATTTAATTTGGGTGGAGATAAACAGTAACTTAAGTGACTGGAACTGGAAACCAATTGATGGATCTCACTTTTAAATCTCATATTTCGGTGTGAAGAGGAAATGTAAGGAATAAATCAGAAAGCTGCAAACTCTTGGTGAAAATTAGTGGTATAAAACAAAAGAAAATTAAAACTTCAGTTTCTTTCCTTATACTTAAGTGAAACGAAATTGTAACTCAACAGAAGATTTGGATCGCACTCAAATCAACAGCTTTACTTAATAAAAGTTCTAAAAGAGCTTTCATCTCTTCATTTGAAACAAATATGAAGTAAATACAAAATATGAATGACTTAAAAAAGAACCATATGAGAAGCAAAACAGTAAAATCACCGAAAGTCAAGCAAAGAAAATTTGAACTGAAATGTATGATGGGCAATTAAGTACCTATTTTGACAATTCTAAGTGGTCAAGTTTTTAAAGTATGACACAGAAACCTTAACCTATCTATATATGAGTGATAAATGAGGCATTTTGTGTCATTACATTCCCATAAATCACTTTCTTTAACTGCTGATGGCTTTCATCAGGTCTAACCTTTTCAAGCTTCTATCAGAGTGCTAACATTTTCAACTTTGACACATACGCGGTTTACAAATTCTGCAGCTGATTAACTCTGGACAGAAGCTCACTGCCATCATTGTCTTCTTCATGTTGGGTTACAGCTTCAGTGTTTCAAAAACTCACATGCATCCTTCAAAAACCAGAAAATCTCACTTAATATATTGTGTTGTGTTGCAAAAGATGCAATATAGTTCTCCTTTTTAAATAAACAAATGAGAATATACTTTTCAAATGACTCCTCTACAGAGAGTCTGAAATATGTATACTTTTCATTATTTTAAAATTAAGAAAATGGAACATTTCACATTAAGAGATATAGACAATGGGCTCAATTTTACATGGTTTTATAATTTAAACCAGTTTGGGATCATATCAACTTGATTATATGAAAAGTGTTGTGGTCGACATGTTTGAGGAGGATACAATAAAAGGCTGAAAAAACCTAAATACTGTGGTGTATCATACACAGGATATCGTAAAATATTGCAATTATAAGCTGATCATGATCATGGGCTCTCCAATCATTTTGTGGGATGCCTCATTAAATTCTTCTCTGAACTATTTTGGAAATTTCAAAAATTATAAATGGCAGTATCTTGAAACTGTGAATTTAAAAGATTCCATTTCAGCATTACAACACCTGGAACATGAAATAAATTTAACTATAGTAGACGTGGAACACAATAAACGTGAGAGCAGAAAAGAAATACATGAAATAATGTTTTATCACGCATAAAGGAACCCAAAGACATGAAAGAAGTCTCGCAATCTGGAGGAAATAAACTTGAGTTACATATTCACACGACACACTCAATTTTTGCTACAAGTAGCTGATAATTGGTAAAAATCCACCTAGCTGTCTGTCTTCAAAAACATTTTAATTTCCCATACTATACCAACAATAAGAAGCTAGCAATAGACTAGTTGCTCGTGCCTTAGTAGGATCAAGTAAGAATGGTAGGAAATCTTTAGTCTAAGCACTTGCACTTCCACTAATTTTTAAATTAAAAAATGTGCAGAACATAATTTAATTCAGATGTATTGAAACAAGCAGTAAAACATTCACAGAGATGCATTTACAAGATGTAATTGATCCAGACACTGAAACAAAGCTGAAATTTAAAGAGATACTGTCTTTAATAATATTAGTCAGACTGGAAATTTTTGTGTTGCTTATGTGACCACTGAAAGCCTGGTACTTCAGATGGTATTAGTTTTGATAAGACCTAACCAGCCATCAGACCTAAATAATGAAACTTGAAGAGACAGGCCTGGACCATGCAAATAGGAGTGTCTGCAGAGGCTCTCCTGCAGCTGACTGTCTCTTGTTGATAAACAACAAATCTCAGAAAAACAGTGGATGAAGGACAAATATACCAGCACCACAGCTAAACCAGCCTTGTAATTTCAATATTTAAGGCCTATCCATGACCAATTAAAAAATTCTATATATTTCACACTTAGAAAAGCTGTGCAGTTATACTTTGACAGTTCAGATATAAATCTTGGAATGTCTGTAAGTACTCATGACAAAGGCATATTTACAATTTCAAACAAGAAGAAACATTTTATGATCTATAGAAATGCATGCAACTGAACATAAACTGGTGACACTGGGGGGGAAAAAGATATTTGAATTAAAAATATTTTAATGCAAAAATATTTTTAGTATTGTTAAAATAAATTTACCTGACCTTTGGAGCAGAAATGCAAAGTAAAAAAATTTACTATGTCTTCTTGAAGTGTAATGTTTTAAAAAAATACACTGACACCCACAATCATTTTGCTTTGCTACCCTGAAGCCCTATTAAGATACATGTAATGATGTGCTTAATGCAACTTATCCAAACATCCTGAGTGGCTTCTTTAATGCAAGATTAGAGTCCTGGGAAAGCAAATTCTTGTGCTCTGGAAACACGAATACATATTTTGCAATCTCACAGAATAAACAAAATATGGGTAGTTTCAATATATACTTCATAGTCTCATCTTCAATCAAGAAAGGCTGCTCTGACAGTGGCTGAACAGTAAGAGGGGACTCCACTGTGAAGCTATTTCTTTTTGCCTAAGCCAAGAGGAATTTGTGCAACCCTGTGTAAATGTGACTGGTGTCCATTAACTGGCCAGGGACTACTGAATCTACTAATTTTATACCCCGAATTCCTCTTAAGCTTGAGCACTAACCTCACGAGTCTCATGTTTTTACATGCTTTATTTACTGTGAGTCCTATTTGTAATCAGGTATTGGCATTATTTACTTTTTTCCTGTATCAGTACAAATAGTTTTATATTCTACATATATCAGTTTATCATTTAATATACTAAGGGCTGTTTAAGACACAACTAAATTCCTCCACCTCTTGGACCTTTTTTGAAAAATTTACTGGATGCTCAATATATATAATATTCAATAGCATGTGAGAATAATTTTTATGCAACTCTGATAGTTAGAAAGATAGATAACTCAATTATTAGATCATCTATCAAAATATTCAGATGTATAAGAGGCTACTAAAAAGATTGATGACTGAGAAAGTCCACTGATTCTCTAGCCATCATATTCACACATTTGGCTAGACAACATTTTTCGCTGCCTTCACAAGCAAGCTTCATTACCCATCACTCCACTGAAAAGAGTTTATTATGAGGCTGCCATCTTGGCAAGACTATTATTTAGATGATAAATGTTGGGGGGAAAAGTGTGTCTAGATTTTTTTTTAAATATGAGCTTTTTGACAGATAAAACAAACAGCATCTACATTTCTAATTAACTTAAATTTGGCATATACAAATACAGGTCAGTACAGCTATGATATGCTACTAGATTATCTTCTGTTTGAATCTTGCCCTTAATTTGTAAAATGTAAATTAACTAATTAGAAGAAAAGCAGCATTATTTGTGACAAAATGCTTCTTCTATGTCTTTGCTTTGTGACATTTATGATCAACTGTATTCCTTCATTCTAACTTCTAATACATGTATAATTATGCTCATATTAATTTATTGGGTTATTTGTATTTTAAACCAAATGAAAAATTCAGTTTTCTGAAGGCAAAGAAGCTCAACACACTGCAACATGCAGCTAAATTATACACTTGCCCGCTTTACTTCATTGGCAATATGCTGTTTACATGCATATGTTGCATGAATATAGGTATGAAGGTTACTACATCCAAAGTTCCATTGCCTGACTCAAAGGAAAATCTCTATTGGTAGGCTTAAATTTTCCTCAAAATCTCTGTATCCTTCCTGTGCATGATGCATGGTAATACTAATATACTTCTGCTTTGTTTGTTAGTAATAAAAGTTAAATTTTGCTTTATATCCCTACTTCCTTCCTCAGTTACCATTTGAAATGGATTAGACTAGCAAATATAGAATTACATTAAGAAAGGGGTGGTTGGACATGTGTGAGTTTCAGCCCAGCAACCCCACCTGGTTAAATGAAAAATATACGACATCATAGTGTACAGGAAGACTCCCCTTGCTTTGCTTTGGTTTTAACTATTACTAGGTAGATAAAGACTCAACACTAAGAAATACATTGAAAATGTCAGATGTAAATGTAAAAATTACAAGGAATTCTGAAAGGTAAAGTCTGTGGGGGGTTGACATTCTTTGACATAGTAGTGTCTGCAACCAGGCCTTTGGCAAGCATAGCAGGATCTATGCTGTCAGCTCTTATTGTACATAAACTTAGATGCTTGCCTAATCTGAATGAGAAATACCAGGAAAATTGGAGGTGAAGCCTTGCAGTAATGTGGATGGAAGCTGAAAATGCACTAGCTGCACTACAGGAGTCTGCTGTGACATAGTAATACTTAAGAGAGTAGAAAAAATAAAAGGAAAAAAAAAACCCCACAGCTATGTGGTGCTCAATTTACTGCTTTAAAAGTTGAGAATATAAAAATTTAGCAGTAAAAGAAACAAGTAATAGAATTAAATCATAAAAATATCCTATATATAAATTATCTATGAGAACAATGCATGAAAATATATACTTACTACCAATTATTCAAATGTAAATGCTAGTATTAGTATGGTATGGTCTGTTCTTTATTTGCTTAGACAAAAACTAGTTTTGCTACAAAATAAAGCAATCTAGAATGCTCAGCCAAACAATTAACATCATAGCAATGCTAGGCATGAGTTGTAGTCTCAATGGAAAATATTTTCAAGCTCTTGTATTAAAGAGGAAATTACTAGTAAGATCTAAAAAACCTTTTGAGTCAAGGTAAAAAATTTTTTTTTTTTTCATAAATTACATTATTTGTATATGGGTCATGTGTCACTGAATAAAGATAACAATAGTTCATGTCAAATGCAGTTGAAAATAAACTAAATATATCTAGAATGTGAAGTGCAGAGAAGTGGTTATACATATATGTGTGCATGTGTTATGTGTGTGAGTGTATGCTTATTTTTATCTTGCAGGAAAACATGGAATTTTAGTGTCTTCACAAAGTAAACTACTGAATCAGTAAACTAGTAGAAAACACTGCTTTTGATTCTGTTCTTGTCTCAAAACAGACATGCCTCACTCAGTGCTACTAAGGTTACAAAGTTGGTATGGCAAATTTTAAGAAGTGAATTCTTCATGAAGCAATTTATCTATACACAGTCCTACGCTGCAAGATCACCATAAACTCTCTTCTATCTACATCCATTTTTAAGATTAATTTACTTATATCAAGTGGAGCTGGGAGGGAGACAAAAAGGAGCGGGGTAAAACCCAGCATGTTCGAAAATCTACAAGCAGTAGATAGCTAAACAAACCCAAAGTCCCTTAGTGTTGCAGTAAGGTCAAAACCTTTCAGCATTGTACCAGTGTGTCAAAATATGTCAACAAACCATCATACTGCAAGAAGAAGAATGACCTTTCAGCTCTTTATGTTTGGGCTGCCAATGAAGCTTTGGATACTGGGTATGCATGAACAGTTTTCCTAGCCACTTGACAAATGCAACTCCCAAGGTTTCCTCCAAGTCAAGCTGTTATACCACAGGCTTTCAATTTACCAGTACAAATTTTAAACTATTTGCAATTGGAAAATACTGATCTTGTTATAGAACAGACATCCATAAACTCTCAGCATACATCCCTCTTCCCCCACCACCTACAATCAGACAACAATTATTAAATAGTCTTCACAGTATCATGTGAAACCATTATAAACAGCTGAAGAGAAAAAAAAATAAGTCTGCTTCAGTCTTTGTTCACATATGATTGATCCTTATAGCCCACAGCAAAGGAATTTGAATAGAACATCCTTGTCAAAAAACCCTGAGAACACATCAGCTGTGTTTACTACTGAAATACAGTCCTTTACATTTTTTCTGTCTGCATTTATCTGAAACACCTACAGGACTCTATGACAATTTTACTATGACTGTTAGTTTTAAGCTGAAGTCTAAATATCAGACATAACGTGTTAATTAACAACACAATCATGAATGTAGGCTTCCAAAAATTATGGTTACTATCTTAAAATCTTTTTAAAAGTTTTTTTTAAAAAAACTTTTATTTATTCTTTCCAAAAAAGCCAAGCACAGGACATTTGGAATGCAAACAAACAGGAGAAGAAATTTAGTACAGGGATGTCTTACCATTCTTATTCAAAGAGAAGATGAAATGCTTCTCTTTCACTATGTGAAATTACCTTTAGTTTAGTATCAATGTCAAAGATGACATTTTCCTACTGTCTTCCTTAAATACAGTGAAGTTTCCTTAGCAATTAACACCGTCAAGCTTTCTCTTGGGACTCTCTAGAAATTACATTCCAGAATGTACATATACCTTAGCCAGGCCTGCAGAAGACAGAAAATGTAAATTGCTGGATTTGAGTGTATATCTTCTTACAGCAAGTCACCGACAGTGCACCCCCTAATTACTATTTAAACCATGTATTGTTGATCTCTATGTGCCTCTTAGAAAAAAGCAGTCATGCCTCTCAGTTCTGACTATTTACCAGTCTTTTACAGCCAGGACTCCAGTTAGAAAAAAATTTTAAAATTAGACACTATGGAAAAACAGAAGAAACAGCAGCATTCAGTTAAACCCCAAAATATTTTACAGCATGTTCTCAGACCATGCTTTAAAATGCAATGTGTGTTACCTCCCGTGCATGTTCTCCAAATCACTTCTCACAACACAAACTATTCAACAATTTTTATCCTTATGGTTATAAGAAATACACCAATGTAGGACAGCAGAGAAGGAAAGGTATGGTACTGATTACAAGTGCACAAAGCAACTATATTTTGCATATGCAGTTGTCATGTTTGCCAGGTGGCAATGAAACCCGTAGGCTGCTCAGTGGATTCCACCATTTTGGAGGAAGAAATATATTGAAAAAATGCATTATGTACATGAATAATTTTATACTAAGTTTGTTCAGCATATAAACCCACTTTTTTTTTTTCTAAAAAAAAGCAGTCTGCAGATTCAATCTGGGAATATCCAAGACCAAACTTTGTCTTTTCCTTTTTCTTTATTATCGAAAATTCTCAATATCTAAACAGCATTCTAAATTACCAGTGTGAAAAACCACTGACAAGGTACACTTTGTACATTTTTAATGTGAAGCTTAATTTGAAGATGAGGCTGCAATGCAGCACTGCAACTGAAAATTGCTTAACAATACCATTGATGTATGAGCCATAAAAAGCCTTGCTAAGCTGTCCCTGCAGAACTCAGAGTAATAAAAAGGTGTTCTTTTGCACTGAGGTGAACAGACATGGTTGACTGCATCTAGGGAGCTGTTCTGTTAAATGAGAAAGTGCCATTTCTTTCCTGTCACTACAGACCAATTTAAGACACTCACAGATTTAGTTAGCACAGAGTAGAGGGTTTAATGAAATACACACATAACAGCAAACAATCCACAGCTATGTTCAAAGCTTTCAGTCAGATTGGGTGCAGAATTAAACTTACATCTGTGACAGACATGGGAAAAAACCTAGAAACTTTTCCAGTCTCACTTCTGCTTTTCAGAGAAACAGACAAAAACATGAATGGAAAAGATCTAAAGCCTCCTACCTTCATTTCTTGCAAAATATCTAGACATGTATTTCTACCCACATCTAAGAGGCAATGTTACAGTTTTTCTTTCCAATTTATATTCAGCTTCAAGGTCAAATCAACAGAATATGTTTTCAAAACCCTAAGCCATCAGCTGAGTATCACGATCTCTCTCTTGTGAGCTGATACTTCTACAGATGATTCCTCCTTCCAGAGGCAAGGAGACATAAGTGTGGTGGATGGACTGGGAAGTTGGCTCTCACTTGAGTGGTCCCTCCATAAGCTGATTAAATAATTCAAAATTGATTCACAGTTTGAGCAGCAACACCTGAGCATTTTCATAGCAGTATTTTCAGAGAACAATGACAGTTAACTGCCTAACTTACATGCAACCTGATCTATCAACAAGTGTTCCTTTACCCAGCTGTCATCACACTAGAATAAGCTGCAGTACCTCAGAACTCATTTCAGAAGATAATGTGGTGTTGTTATTTTGGCCAAGCAGTATCAAAATCACAACTACGAGGATTTGGGTTTTTTTTTAAAAAAAACCCTCAGAAATCTGCCTGATTTCCATAGTCAGCCTATCACCAAATTCTGGATTTAGGGAGTCACAGATCTCAGTAAGATTTCTAGCTTTCTTTATATGAATGTAAACTCACTATATTTAAGAATCAATACTTTTTGTAGTTGTTTACAATATAAACAGCAATAACAGAATATTTGACAAAATCACAAAACTACTTCCAACACAGTATTACTGACTGGGATATTAATTCAGTCTAGCTTCTGCGACATTAAAGGTACTTGACTAACTGCTCATTGAGAGATGTTATTTGATTTTCAAAGCTGCAATATTAGTTAGTACATGATAAAATCATATTTAACACCTTGGAGGCCTTACAAAACATTACAGCAAAATCCCTCTTTAAAGTCAGATACTAAAAAAATTGATATATAACTTCTATACCAAAGTAGCTTATTGTCCTTGTTTGGGCCAGAATAGAGCTAATTTTCTGTCTTGTAAACTGTGACATTATTCTGTCACTGAGCACCACTGTAAAATTTCCATATATATCTGCTGCATATTAACATGTATGTGTATTTTTCAGAAATGTCAGCATTGTAACTTGACATACTAATTAATGACATTCAAAATGCCAGATTATTAACATGTATTTTGTTCATATGGCTTAATAGAAAAATCACTAGTACTTTTTTTTCAGTAACTTCTTTTAAAAACACAGTCCTATTTGTCTATAAGAAAATCTAACAGAAATGTACCTGTTCCAGTAGCTCCAAAACTGGTCTTGCAAGTAGGCTTGGTGGCTACTTTCATCACCAAATGAGGCTTTGCTTTCAATCCAGTGAATTATGTGTCCTTCAACAGCTAGGGTGACAGCAAAAAAAAAGTGAATCAAATTCAAAAGCCTTGGAGAATGTGTTTCAGAATATCCTTATTGACCTCACAATATACCACAAAATTCATGCTTGCAACAGAATTACATATTTGTAAAAATATCCTTCAAATATGCATATAGGACATTTAAAAAAAAAAAAGTACCAGAAAACATTTTAATGGGTAATTATATCCACTTCAGTTTAACAACATCCTGTTCTAGATATCTGCATTTATTCTAAGACAAACAGAATGTAAAGAAAAAGAGACTAGACTAAGGTGCAGTTGTCTCTTATTGCTGGAAAGGAGTTGTTAGGTAAGAAATAGAAAACCTTTAGTAAATAACAACAGTTAGCTAAGCTCTACAGACAGAAAATTCTCACCAATTGAGAGCGGACGGTGTAAGAATGGATAGAAATTTTATCATAGATATATATATGTTTCCTTAGTTTTGCAAAACCAGTAATGCTTCACTAGAAAGAAAATGTAACCTTGAATTGCATGTTTCTTTCAGTGCCACAGGATTTGGTTTACTTTACATCTTTCCTGATTTCTTGCAGAACTAAATTTCTATTATTAATAAAATTACTTTTTTTTTCTTTTAGTAAAAGGAAAGTCCTCTTTGAAATTAACAACCTAATTTTGCAGGAGAAATTGACTCCCTCTCAAACATCATTCTTTCTCCAAAATATAATATGGGGTATCATTACTGAAGTCTTTAAAAATGTTTCCTTTATTTTGAGTTACCTCTGATATCCACTGCCATGATGTCTTAGCCTCAATTTGACCTGGGATGAGGTATTCAAAGGGTGTGCAGACCCAGAAGCACAATACAGAAAGGTAGAAGAGGCTGTGGCAGCACATGAATGACCACAGACAGTAAAATAACTCAGGAAATCTGGGTAAATGACTCATGGAGTGACCACATTTAGTTTCTTGTGCCACCACTACCCTGCTGTAAGTAACTGAGTTAACTTTTGCAAGGCCTACACTCCTACATCACCCACCAAAAGTCCTTAGACCCCAGGAGATACAACAGCTGAGGCATAAACTGTGTAGTCAAATGAGAAGCAATTTCTAAGAAACATCTGCCTTTCCTAGCAATGTACTGAGTCCTGAAGAAGAAGAGTACAAGGACTGCCATACATGAGTTCAGACTGGACAATAGGTAGAAAATTATTTCCTACAAATCTCAAGTGACCAAAGTCATTTGTAGAAACTAATGCATTATCACTATTCAGATGTTTAGAGACAAATTTGTGCAAGCAAATAGCTATTTTTAACCTCCTTTCTAACGAGGTGATATTACAAACCAAAGAATTCTTCTGGTTGTCTCCCAGTTTCACCTCTCAAGTGTTAAAAAAGTTATCTCCATCTAGCTGCTTCTGTTTTTACCATCTGATCAAGCTCCTGACTGGATGGGGTATAATCTTATCTACTTCTAATGTAATAGTGAGTATCTTAATACCAAACATTTATTGTTTCTATTGCAGTTCACACTGTTTGGCGATCTTATCAATGTGTATCACTATCTGGAGGGCAGGTGTTGAGATGATGGAGCCAGGTTTGGTGGTGCCTAGTAACATGACAAGAGGCAACAGGCACAACCTTAAATACAGCAGGGTCCATCTGAACATCAGGAAACACATTTTTACTGTGACTGAGTGTGAGAGTGAGACTGAGAGTGACTGAGCTCTGGCACAGGTTGGCCGGAGAGGTTGTGGAGTCTCCATCCTTGGAGAAAATCAAAAACCATCTGGACACAGTCCTCAGCAGCCAGTTTCAGATGACCCTGCTGGAGCAAATGACCACAAAAAAGGTCCTTTCCAGCTTCAGTCACTCTATGATTTTATAATTTCACAATCTTACCTGCTAACTTTAGACTTGATTAAAAAACCCTGCTCCCTCATCCCCTCATAAGTCCCTTGTATCACACTGAGTCTCTTCACAAATAAAAGATAGAGAAATGAAGAAGTAGAAATTAATTGAAAACTCTCCAAGTGTGGCTTAACAAGAGCAAATTGCAGATCTTTAGGATGTCAAATCTCACTGTTTCAAATATGAAGTTGTATAGCTACAAAGGGACTTTTTTTTTGTAGATACAACTCCTATTCACATCACTACCGTTTTTCTTTTTTGGAAATGTGATTAGGAATACAAACACCACTGACCTCAGGAAAGTCTTTAAAATCTTTTCAGAAGACTCTTGTAGACATAGTTTATCTTTTGGATAACATAATTGTGCTGAGAGATGGCATTTCAAGCACTTCCAATTAGTGAAACATTTTATAGTAACTACTCAACCCTTTTCACCATTGCACAAATCACTATCTCAGTAAAAATTCAAACCACTGTCAACATAAAGAATAAACAAACTAGTCATGTTTATCATCTCCACATGGTTTCAGCCTTCTTATTTTCTCCTACAGACACAACAGTAGGCATCTGCACAGACAGGTGCTGCATTCTGTGGAGGTGAAGTCTTTTGGCAGGAAAGTCAATTTACAACAAGTGATTAATAACCCTTTACAACATGGATGGGTTTTCTTCCATGGCCCAGCCACTACGTTATCTGATTACCTTCTTACATGGCCTCATGACCAGAAAATGTAGATGAACTTTGACATGACATTTATACCTACTTTTATGCCTTCTTGCTATTCAGGCTTTTAAGAAACAATAGACAACCATGGAGTTAAATTTAGATGCAATGTGATGGCAAAAAACAGCTACACAATGACAAACCTCTACACAAGGTCCTATAGGTATAATGGTTATACGGGTAGGACTGCTTTGAACTGATTTGGGCTAGAAGTGTAAGACAATTACTGTTTCCTCAGAACTCAGTTCAAAAAGAAGGGGGCAGAGCTTTGCTTTTTTTTTTTTTTTTTTTTTTTCTTTTGTGATAACAAGACAAAAATATCCAAAGACCAAGGGGGAAACGCTGGGTTTTGGTGCTGACCAAAAACCAAACTTCTCTGATCAAAACTTGCAGCTCTTAAAATTACTGGGTAACTACTGAAAAAAAGAGAATAATCTGTAGTATCCTATAATATACTCCACTTAAGTAGTCATAATATTTTAGCATGAATATTTCTACACAAAATAATAAAAAAATCTTATAGAAGACTTACCTACTGGCACTTCTAAGATAAAGTCTGGAGTTTTGTCATAACCCTTTGCACGAAGCTGATCTTCAGCTGTTCATGAAGAACAAGAACTACTGTTTATAAAAGCATTCTATTAAGTAGACAGCAGTATAATTAATTTCATTTTAAATAAGAGTGCAAGAATTACTAATGCAGTAGTACATATCTTTCCAATGCATGCAACGCTGTGTCAGATTAAATGAACCTTTGTAGAAAACCTAAAGCATGGATATAAAAATGCTTCTTTGTCATCCCTGCATTTTTATGTCTTCATTATAAACATCATTAATTCAAGCTGTCATACAGCATTTTATAACCCTCAGATATACAAAATAAAGAGGTATATTTGCTGATTGAAAGAAGAGTCTCCCCACATCAGGGAGTTGTTAAGATTAAACCAACCAATACCACAACTGTAGATACACTGTAGCTGCTTTCTTGGGTTTATTTTAGTGTTAGCATAAAGTTGTTGAAAAAGGAACAAGAAAATCCCTCTTATCCAGAAATAAACTGCTAAAAGAGCAGAGAAGCCACAATTTCAGTGTTTCTTGCATCCTGTATTCTATACAGAACACACAAACATTGAGAAAATCTGTTAAGAGCAATGGTACAACTCTACTGCTTACAAATACTAGAGCTGAGTATTTCAAGAAACAACAGCAAGATAAAACCACGAAAGAGAAAAGATGCTTCCTTTAAAACCAAACCAAACCAAACCAACAAAAAAACCCCCACGAAAACAACATAAAGATGACAAGGCAAGCCCTTAATATTTTCTAAACTGTTGTCCTTGATTTCTGATACCATTATACTGGTATTTCTGAAACACCATTTCTCCATTAGAATTTGGAGTGACCTGGTCATTCAATTCCAGGCATGGCATTCTGTCTTCAGCCAAGCTCAACTAATGGCACTACCTAGTAACAAGTAAGGCTGTGTAGCCCCTTAACACCTACTGGGCTGTTGACATTGTCATGCATCCCATTCGCCTTTCTACATCACCTTTGATTAAAATTAATGGTCCATTCTCACTGTTGGGTAGCTTATTTCCAATCCATTTATCAGGTTAGGACAGTAGTTTCATGGCCAATGTTCAGAACTCAGTTTTAGAATACTTTGTGCATATCCTGAAAGGTCAGCAGTTTGAGTTCAAGTAACATTTTAACAACAAGAAAAACGTACACTCCGAGAAATAAAAATATTTTTTAAGTGCCTAAAGCCAACTTCCCTCCTCTTTCAGAAGTGAATATAGTAAATTGATACTGAAAGTGGAAAAGGAGTTATTTCAGAAAGTTGTATATTCAGTTAAGTGTAAATGGCAATAGCTGTTTATTCTTTTTGATAGCTACAGTATTTTTTTTGAAATTTAAAAGTATTTCTTCACTGTAGGCACACACTTGTTTTAAATACAAGTGTTCACACTGCAAAAATTTCCTCAATCAGCTATCAAGCACTTCTAGGATTTGGAGACAGACTTGGTTGTTGGATATTTTTCAAAGACTATCAGGTATATGAATAAAAGACTTTTAGATTAGCAAGTTTCTAATTTAACAGAAACTATGAATAGAGAGTTTTATGCCATAACAGAAAAATGAATTAATGCTCTAAATAATGTCTTCATCTTGATAAAAATAAAGAACAATCTAGTTTTATTCAACTCTATTGAATGCAATATGTTCTTTATTGTTTAAAACAGACTTGAAAAGACAAAATAATGTACAAGCTGAAATTTTCATTATTTCAGAACACACAAATGGCAATAGAAAATTCAGTCTTTTCTATTACATCTAAAAAATGCTAGTATCAAAAATTCAGGGAAATGTATGTTAAATCACCGAAAATCAGGACAGATTTGAAAACATTTCACTGTCAACGTGGCAGGTCTCTGAACTGGAGTTTGCATCAGCATTACTTTTAATATTCTTCAGTAGAGTCTTTTTTTCAAGGATGCCAGCCTACTTATAAAATCCTTTGGCAATAATTCATGGATTGAAAAAGAACATGTATTTTGTTTTAAATCTGTTACTGAATGTTTTCATTTGGTTTTGCCTAAAATTTTGTATTCTGATAAACAGAAAAAAATTAGAAGCATGTAAAAACCAGGTTTATTGTTGATGTCAGTTGGCTATCATGTGCAGAAGCCTAATTCTACATTACTCTTTCTTACAGCATTTTTAAGCTTTATAATTTTGAGAGGAAAACAAAGAAAATTATAGAAACTCCCCACAATCATCACCAACTTTTTCCTTTAAAAAAAAAACCAAACACCCAAGAAAACAAAAGAAAATATGTTCTGTCTTTTCAGACCTGGTATGTTTCACATTGACTCAGAAACTACAGAGATAGCACTCTGCACCTTAAGAAATCTTTTAGCTCTTGCTTGGAGGAAGAGAAAATTTCAGAATGGCTTGAAGCCAGCCCACAGCAGCTTTGACAGTTTCATTTATGCATCCTCAGATTTGAAATTACATTGAAACAGCCCTAATAATTAGTTATTCTACAGACTTGCTGTTAATTTAGATTTCCAATAAAAGTGGAGCTTGATCTTTACCGTAACTTCACACTCAAGCATAACCATTTAATTCATCATTGTTCTTAAACTAGCCTCTGGATACAAAAATAAACCAAACATTCTTCTACTGGTGCATGAATAAGCAGCAACTGCAAATTTGAGATTACAGAAGAAAAAAATTATCAGATTTTATGATTTATATCCAGGCTACTCCTGAGTGACATCATGGTGGGAAACAGACAAGAATAAGGTTCCAAAGGTCAGTATCTTCCCATGATAGCTAAAATGATATATTCATGGTGAAGATATAAAAAAAAAGAGAAAATCTTACGTAGAATTTCTGGTATTACACTATGGCATTTGAAGCTCTTTGCCTGTTTTGGGAGAAGTATTCCATTGATCACTCTGATCTCAGGCAAACTAATAAATACTTTGAGCTGTCACCTTGATGAAGAGAGGACATGGTATGTGATGTGCTTCTTATGTTCAGTGGGTTATGCAAAGCCCATTAGTTTGTATAGGTTTCCAATCACTTTCTGGGTTAATCTGAAGGTGTTCCTTCTGATCTGCAGATTTTGAAAGCCACCTGCTCTAAAACCAAACAAATCACATCCCAGACCTGAAAAGCTGTTTCATACTCCAAGCCTGTACTGGGGGAATTTATATTCACTGTGTCCTTTAACTGCACTTTCTGTTGCTCAGGTGAATGTAGCTGATCCAAAAAATTTACTATTCTTGAGAAATAGTACACTGGAATAGTAAGCTAACATGAAAACTGCAAGGAATATGTTTCTTTAATGCGTGTTAAAAAGAAATGGCACTGTAAGTACAGCAATTTCAGTCATAAGCTATCTTCAAAATTGGAATACAGTCTTACTCAAAGCCTGAATTTGTTGACCTCTAGGAAATACCATCAGTTCTTCTATTTTCCTGGGCTTTCTTCAAGCAGTTTTGGAACTAATTTTTCAGAAAGGAGAGATCTTACTGTGAGGGGTTCAGTTCATTTGTAGATACATAGAAAAAAAAAAAATTCCCAAAAAATAAATCACACCTAAAGCCTTAGAGACACATGCAACGAATAGAAATAATTAAAAACACAACCATAAGCATATCTTAAATTACGACTAAAAAATAGTTCAAAATACATAAAATGTAAATAATAACTTAATCTCTTCCATTTATATCTTCATATTCCAATGAGTTAACCCATTCTATTTTGATTTGACAGCACAGATTTTTTAAAGCTCACTTCTAAAGACAAAATTGATGCTTATCCAGGGTCACGAAACACTAAAATTTAAATACACTTATTTGTGTACTACACAAGCTTCCACAAGCCAGATAAAATGATAATTGTTGGGTTGAGGATCCATTAGTGAGTCATTTAGTCCATTCCCTTGTATTGTGACAGGACTGATTTCATTACCAGCTTTGATGGATGAGTGTCAAGTCTAGCCCTGAATTTTACATTGAAGGTGATTCCATAACCTTCCCTGGCAGCTTGTTTTATACTTATTGTCCCTAGAATTGTTTTAGTATTTTAATTCAACATCATCTCTGCAATTACAGATTCAGCCTATTACCTGTATCTCTGCTCCTCTAGCCAAGCAGAAAAAAACTAGCCCCTCACATTTTCATAGTATCATTAGTAACTTTGCATGTAAAAGTTAGTCCTGTCTTTTTTTTTTTCATTTTTCTCTAGAAGAAGAGAGCACACTAGCTCTCTTCTGTAATCGTATGGACAAATCTGTTAAAAATGCTAATATTTTTCCTAATTTTAAAAGTTTGTTTAAGGTCTCAAAATTCTTAACTTCTCTCCTAAGAGATCATAGTTTATGGTAAAACCAGCAAAACTGCTAGATCACACAAATTTAGCACAACACTCAACCACTAACAAAAGACAGCATTTCACTTTGTTGCTCTCTCTAAGGGCTCTCAGATTTAAGAAGTCACTATTAAGTTTATTATCACAGTAAGAGAAATAATGCTTTAAACAGTAATCATTGGTTTAATGGCACTCAAATACAAGAAACGTAGTGCAGGCTAAAAGAAAAGATGAAAATAACTAATTAACCCTTAAAATAACTTTCAATGGATTGCAAAAAGAGTGCTTGCATTAGTTGGGAGGCAGGGAGTAAAAAATCAGCAGAAAGTGCACAGAGAGCTAAATGAGTGAATCCTCTAGCAGTTCTTTAATACATAAAGCATTTTGAAGCTAATATTTCTTATGCTTCCTCCTAAGTCTCATAAGGCCTAGATTACGGCTAATATCTCATGACACCAAAAGTAATACTGCAGCAGATATTAAAGCATTTTTTTCAGCTACTTATTCTATAAAATATTAATTGCAAGCCCGTGCATGTGCTGTATATATAGGGTATTAGGTAACTGAGTTCCTGCTCAGTTCTAAATCAATAAAAGATAACATGTACGACATCAGTCATTTTTTATTCTTCCTTTACTACCTAATACAAAGAGTGTTGAGGCTTATTTTTCTCTTAAGTAAATCGTCATGGAGCTCTTTGAAGTTAAGGATTCACTGGTTAGCCTCTACTACAGATTCTTACCTATGAAAGAGAGATTTTTCTCCAAAAGCATTTCTCGTAGCAAGACTTCATGTTCATGCCCAATAGCACTGATAGCTTTAGGTTAAGGAAGACAAGATTACTTTGGAAAAGAACCAGCTTCAGAAAAACATCATAGGTAAGGTAATGAATCATAAAATCTATTTGTCTTCATCCACACTTCAGAAGCAATCAGTGATTTGAATTCTAAGTTTTAAAATTCATTACAGGGATTTTAAGAGGCATTTGGCATTTTCTGAAAATCAGACTTCTGTATCTCAGCATACATATAAGGGTAATATTTGAGTATTACCCTTAATAGATTAATATTAAGTACTATTAATATTCAGTAATATTTGTTAAAATTCAGTATTTGTAATATGCCACACCCTAACTTAAAGTCTAAGCCTAAAACATATTAAAAAATAACTTTTAGGATGCTTTCTACTATTCTATCAAGTCTAATTCAGCAAATAATGAAATAAACTGTTTTTTTCTTCATATTATGAAATTCGTAGGCATAACATCCATCTGAAACATATTACTGTGACAAAATATTCTTTTAATTGATTTTTCAGAAGCATGAACTAATGTCAGGGAAGGATTAAATAGTATTTTATAGTGAAGTTCTTTTCACTTGAGTGATGGACTGTTGATCCAGTGTGCTATTCTTAGTGATATTTTAAAGTCACTATACTGAGTATTTTTAATTTATCCTCCTGAAGGTCAAAGTCCTGTTCTGGCAACTTTTGAGAAGAATCTTATGGGACATCATGATAAAGAATCTTCCATTAAAAACAGTTAACTTCCTAATTCTGTTTAGAATATATTCTCAAAACTTAAAGTGCAGATCCTGTGACTATTGGGGTTAGTTACTTAATTCACACCAATACTTTACACCGAATAGGAAAAATCCTAATTGTATGGAATCATTTCATATAAACATAGAGTTTTTACCAATTGAAACTATGTGTTATTGTAAACACAACAGCATTTATAGAAGGGGAAAATGAAGAAGAGCAAAAATATAAGAAAAATACTGCAAACAGAATTTATAATGCATCATAAGCAGAAACACTTAGACCTAGTCTATAATAATACCTGTTATTGATGTATGGCAATGATCATGGGGCAAAACTTGTAAATAACCTCACAAGCCATTTTCTGCTCATGCAATCTAGCAGCCTAGCTTCCCATAAGCATCTGAACTATTACTGAAAAATAGCCTCCTGGCATTTACAAAGAGGTTGACTTCATACTTTAGTCCATGCATATACAATTAGATAGTTATATTTAAAATCAATATGCAATCCTTCAGAAGACATTATGCTTTTAAAACCTTAACTTTAAATTGATTTTAAACTATTTTATGCACCTCAAAATTAACATCTAATTCAGCAACATAGTTGCAGATAATGCACTCATACAGTTCAGTATTAAAGTTTTTTATACCAAAATCAAGTTGAAAATCTCATTATTTTCACTGATGTCACTGAATATTCAGTAACTTCATTTGAACCAGAATCTGAAGAGGACAGAAAATACCTTTTAAGTTTGTGGTCAAGTTATTCTTAAAAAATGTCCAAAACATGACACTTTCAAAAGATTATAGACAGATTGTTCATCAAAAAAATATTACTCTTAGAATTCTGGATATGAAAATCAGTGATCAACAAGGTTTTTAAAAGTTTAACTTACACTTTCAGAGAACTGTGTTCAATTTTGAGGACAGTTTGGTTAATACTTTATTTTAAAACCACCCAACACAAAATTAGAACTCTATCCTGTTGCCATTAAAGAAGTCTGCAGTAGACACCCAACAAGTATTTTTGGTGGAAAGAATAGATTTTTATGGGTTGAACACCACAAGTATAACAACTACCAATGTTTTTTTTTTTGCATGACTAAACATCACTGCAGCTATCCTATCCTGCAACTCAGTGAAATCAAGATCTTCCCCCAAACTGCATGCAGAGATTTATGCAAGGATGCTCTAGGCTTGGAAAGGCATTGGCTTGCTACCTGCTTAGTGATGGCAGGCCATGATTTTGAAATTTTTCTATTGGTAGCAGACTAAAACAGAAGAGCTACTCATTCAGGACTTTATTAAAAGAAATTTGGGGTCACAGCGATCCCCCCCCAAAACCAAAAACCCCAACAAACCTCAACATTGAAATTACTCAGGCTTTTTTCTACAGCTAGCCTCATCTCCTTTAAGAAGGAAAGATAGTAAAAGAACTGCATTAGAATGTCAATATGAGTTTAAAAATACTAATCGGTCAACCACACCTGAATTGCACTTGAAACCATTCCAGTTACAACTGATATTTATAACAAAGCAATGCCATAACGTCAAACACCATCTATGCAGTTTATGAATTTAATCACAGAATAGTTGGGATTGGAAGGTACTACCAGGTATCTCATCCATCCACCGCTCAAAGCATGGCCAACTAGTTGGAACAGAAAACCAGACATGCATTATAACTAATCAAAACCAAAGACATTCAATCAGGCATATGAACATGTAGCCACCAAACTGACAACTTCTCCTGGTCCATCTGATTTTTCTTAAACAGTATAAAAGAAAGCTCTGCAGTGACCCTCTAGCTGATTGAATGTAAAACAGAGGAGTATGAAATGTGTTTTGTGAAGCAGAACTTTATGTCAGGTTAAAGCTAGACACGTCTTTTCCACACAGACTAAGCTCGTCAATTGTGCACCTAAAATTTTATGGGAAAGGATACTGTTTGATGCAGTCCACCAGTGGTCCATAACAACAGTCATTCACTGTACACTGCAGACAAATAAGAGAAGTAGTATAGCAATGGGAAACTACAAAACCATTACAGTTAAACGGTATCTTAAAACCAGTAATTACTTTTCTTCAAAAAGGCTATCAGATGCTGTTCAGATTTAATCACAGAAAACAAAAACTGCATGCTTTTATTCACTACAAAAGCAAGCTATTAAAAAGTGAAATGCTCCCCTCACAAACATTGCATTGCCATTTATGGTGCACCCTGACCTCACTGATAGTTTATGATGACAGTAATTAAATGAGGTTTAAAATCTTTTACTCTGCTAGGCAGATAACAGCATTGCCACTGGAAAAAAACAAAAACAAAAAGACAACTGTGATTAATACCTGATAGACTTGATTTGCTAGAACTCCATCTGGAATCTGAGAAGGGTCCCGTAGCATACTATTTATAAGAGTTTTGGAGGCTAGAGAAATAAAGAAAAAACAAACAAACAAACATAAGAAAAACCTGTTAGCTCAGTTATCCACTTGGCAGGAAGAGTCACATACTTTTATATGGAAAACATTGGTGACGTTGATAAATGTGAAAATTATCCAACCAGCAACTAACAAATGCATAAATTCATAGCTACTTACTAACTGATACAATTAACTCCTGAAGTCTTGAAACACCCAAGTATTTTATTAGCACAGGGTGAAAGCAAGCCCTTAATTCCTT
>JAAWXA010000009.1:9483866-9493866 GCA_038090715.1 Florisuga fusca
TTATACAGTAAAGTCTATATATTCAGCACATTATGTTTTTAATGGTCACTCTAACAAGCATGTAAGTGACTGTGATACACTAAGGAATGACCAATACCACTGTGCAAAGGAAAGCTGAACATCACTAATCTCTTGCAATTTTTGGACATGTTGTATGAAACAAAATTACAGAAAAAAAATGGTTTAAAAAACCCCACCTTTGTTAAAGTGCATTAGTATCAGCTAAGGAAAGAAACAAATCTCACACACCCACAAAAATCCCAAAGGCATCAAGACTCTGTCAAGGATTAGACTCCAAAAACCAGCAAAACCACATGTCTGTATTCTTACAGTAAAAGTCAACAGCGGCATGATATAAATTGACACATAATAAATTGAGTTGTTTAAAGTGTTTTGCAAGGACCTAACAAAAGTAATGAGGTTATAGAGGATTCAAGTATGTCAAATGCAGGTTATGATCCTACAGAGGAGTATGAGTAAACTGAAAAGCTGTAGCTCCACTTAGTTGCAAGTTGCAGGTCAAGCAGATGATGGCCTTGTGTACTGCTTTGCAGGGTTAGGTTCTCATTTACTTTACAGGAAGAATGGCAAAGAAATTCAGTGCATAAGATTAATGCTAAATGAATACATGCCTCATTACCAAGATGGAGAAAATGTCTTTTTACTGTTAAATTTGTGCTTCTTCATTCTGCCTAGTGAATTATTATACCAATCTGAAAATAAACATAAAGTTAACTGTAAATCTGAACAGTGAATACAAATAAACAGTTCTGTAATGTTGGAGCAGCTAGGGAAAGCCATGAGCAAAGAAAGAAGGGAATTAGCCCTGAAGCAGTGAGAAAGAAGAAAGTTCTTCAGAACAGTAGATGGAATTCTGATCTGGGAACTTGAGATAGGCAAGAGAAATACACAGTCTTGAAGATTAACTTAGCAGTAACTGTATTACTAAGAATTCAAAACATTAATTCAAATTTATTATTAAGAAGCTGTTTCTATTACTTGATCTTTAAATTAGCTTTCCTAAAGAAGAGAGTAAGAGGGGGGACAGTTGCACCTCTCAAAGAAAAATAGATACTTTATATTGCAACTCCCAGTCTAAAATTCATGTGAATTATAGGATTCTCTGGTTGAAGAAGGGAAGAATTTGGGGCTTAGAATTTAGAGGTTACACCTTCAGAGACACTAGGGTCCAAGACAGAAAATACTAACAAATCACAGCATCTAGTAATGCACAGTGGAAGAAACAGATCTGTTATTTGTACATTTTAATAGTCTCTAAATTGGCTGAAACAAGTTTGTGCATTCTCTAACAACTGACTGTAATTAGCACAAGTAAGAAGAAACAGACTTGGAAATATTGCCAAACTTCTTATAACTGGTACCTCCTGCTTAGACTCACCTGGAATCATTACATACATTCATTTTGCCATCCTATCTCAAAAATGTCCACACATTTTCGACATGTGAGGTTCAAAGACAGGAAAAAATCAGTGGTTGCCTGAAAAAACTTCCACAGCTTGGGCACATGAAACATTTATTTTAGAACACACACCAAAAAAGGCACATAACAAAGAAGATGTCTGCTTACCATTTCTCTTGAGTGTCAGAATATTCATAGGCATTCAACTAACTGAAGAAAGCACTCAGATTTTAAGACTTTTTTTCTCTATACAAAGACACACATTCATGAAACTCATAGGTGTAAAATGCCAGGGCTAAAGACATCAGAGGACTTGAAAAATGCTGGATATTTAAAACTGTGAGCATTCAAAATAAAATCAAGCAAACCAAAAGAGTAGCAATTGTCAAAAAGAATCAGTATTTTGGAAGTGATACAAAACAAAAGCCAATACTTGCTTTAAGAATGTCTTTGAGAGACATAAGATACATGGGTAAAGGTTATCTGTAAGTGCCTACTGGAGGGAATTTTTGTCCTTGCACCTCCCACCCCATAAAACTACTGCTTGCCAAAATGCCCAGTACTACCTACTGTCAAGCACGGGTTCCTTGCCTATGGAAGAATGTATTTGTCACTTGACAATGTTTTTGTCACTTTCTGAAGGTCAACATGTCTTAAAGAACACCTTTATTGCTTTCCCATCTTGGGGTACAATGGACGGAAGCAACATTTCATCTAGAATGTAACTGTGGGGGGCAGAGTTGGAAGAAACATATTCTCAGTGAATTTTATGAAACCTATAGTGACTAGGGCTGCATTCGTGGCTGCAGCAACTGTTAGCTAAATTTAAAAAATCTTATGATTAAGAAAAGATCACTATTTGACCTGGTATGACAATTATCATATTAACACATGATGTTATTCAGCCAAAAGAAATTAATTAGACAAGTAATGCTGCAACTGCATGATGATAAAACCCACCATTTTATGAGAGATCTATTCTGGCACTTATTTGAGGATGAGGTGCCAAATTAAAAGCATATTTTATCTAATTAAAAAAAAAAATCATGGAATTTGAGCTGAAGAAGCTAGTCAAGCACACTACACAGGGAACAGTGATTTGAAAAGAACAAAATCATTTACGTCCTACAATACTCTCTTGACCCACTTTACTGGGAAGCCTGCAGAAGAACAGCATTTTAGCCAGCCAGCATAAGGCTGTAGTTGCCTACTCCAACAAAACTTGTGCTGTAAGGGTGAAATTTACATGTATTGGGGAGAGAATAAAGGAAAAAATGGAGATTCTTCTGAAGAGCCTACTTGAGATTGTGCAGTGACCACAGGGACCCCACTCTCATCTGCTCCCCTTGAAAGGCACATTTCTTTCACTTTGTCCTCTCTAACAAATATGGAACACTCCTATTTGTATACTAAAGCAAAACAAAGTGAAACACACCAAACCAAACACTCCACTGCATGTGTCTCCTCCTTGGGAGACAAGAACAAACAACAGGAGACAGGTATAATCATAGAGCTTAACATGCTACTGGGAAACATTTACATATAGCAGGATAATAGAATGGAGAATAAAGTAAATCCCAGGGAAAAAGGGTGAGTTTATTCTGTTTGGGTTGTTTGGTTTTTATTTTGCTTATTTGTTTTTTATGGGTCTTTTTAACCACCCTAGAAAGGACTGTTGAGCCACAAATAATTTTTTGGGAGAGTTACCACTGGAAATTTAGTGTACATGAATAATAGATCAAAGTCAACTAATAATTCCTTAAAAAGGGTAAGCAATCAGTATAATACCACACATATCATGTGGACTCAAAATATATTCCCTGTTTCACTGGGGAAAATCATTGAGGAATAGTTTTAATTTTTAATTAAGAAGAAGTCGTATAATACATTTATTAAACATGTTTTCAACGGCTCCATCATGATTAAGGTCAAAATACAATTTCTAAATTCTCAAGCTATGACGTAGGATTAGCTTTATTGATCTTCTGCATGATTTGTAGGAGCTCTCAATCATTATTTTGACAGCTTTATCATACAGTAATAGACTTCCTTTTAGATAATTACAGTTACTATGTTCAATTTCAATCTTCTGTAGGACTTTTCCTTAAATAATCACACCTAGATCACGTTTCTTTCTTCAGTCATACATATGCAATAAACTTTGGATAACAGCACTAATTATTTTTATTACTTTAAGACTTACCAAAACAAGTTCAAGGGTTAACTATACAAGAAAAAATCTTTAAAATCTGTTGCAAAATTAATTTTATAAGTAATAAGCATCTACTATAGGGAAATATAAAGCCAAAGACTTATTTAAAATTGTTAAGTTGTGCATGTCTTGTTTCAATTTATACCTGCTTCTCACCCTACCACTATGTCACTGCTGTCAACATCCTGCATCTGTCTTCCTAATAACCTCCCTGTAGGTACCAGCAGGCCCCCTGAAACCATCTCTTCTCCCAGATGAATGAGCCCCAGTTCCATCAGCCTCTTCTCACAGGGCAAGTGCCCCAGCCCCTGTACCATCCTGGTGGCTCTCCAGTGAAGTCCTCTCAGTCCACCAGTGCCTCCCTTGTCCAGCTGCAGTTTAACACAGAAGGACCCCAGAGTTCTGCTGCTGAGCTGGATCAGTCTCAAAGACAAAGAGCCCAGTGCTGACTGTGCCACAATCACAAAGCAATGCAACTCAGTGGGGTTGAGACCTCTTCTCTGAGGGTTCTCTAAACATTTTTTGCATGGTCTGGCCTACCTAACATCTAACCATTTAAAATTCAAACGAGCTCTCAGGTGGCAGCTTATTTTCTTGCGATTTCCAAACAGTGAGTTCCAGTCTCCTTAGCCAAAGGAGTGATCAAAGTCAGGTAAGTTTACTGCTTGCAGACTCCATCATCTCTTGGAGAAAGAAGAATGTTAAAAAATAAGTTTTTTTTTAATTTTAACTACAAGGTTCAAACGCTAAAGAGCCTTCAGGGTCACAGAATCACAGAATGTCAGGGGTTGGAAGGGACCTCTGAAGATCATTGAGTCAGAGATGCTACATGGAAAAAAAAAATTCTGACAGAAGCCTTCAGCAAATTGTTTTTGACTGCTTTTAAAATGCTTTTTCAACTGCTTTTCAGTCTTTGGTGGTTTTCACTGGATGCCTAAGACAGTTCTCAGGATGTCAAACATTTGGATCTCCCTTTCAGATGATTCTTCCTGCATTTTGTTGTATAATCAGCTTTTTAACTGAGATATCTCAGTGACACCCTTCAGGCAATGCATTCAGCACCTTTTTCAGCTTTTAAGCTTTTTGCTCCTGAAGTCATTTTGAAGTAGAGCAAGGTTGAGTCCTGTAATGCTTTTTTTGCTCCTCCAATGCAAAGGACATGGATGCTGTAGCTACTCAGCAAAAAGCCGGAGGTAGGATGTTCCACAGATTTAATCCTCATGCTTTAGATAAGTGCTGCATATGTGCCAGGTGAAGGTTTGAAGAGAAGTTTAAATCTTGTTTTTTGCAGTGAAAGGCATTTTTAGAGAAGACTGAAAGGCCCATTTCGATCGTTGTTGTTAAGTTACATTGAATTAGCAATATTTAGACTGATGCCAGTGAATCTGCTATGTAAGAAGTGCATCTCACACTAAAGGATGTCTACCTCCCCTGAACTGGAAGATAGCCATTTCTCTAAACAGAAACAACTTATGGTAGTTGAGGACCACGATCCAAAATCTGAGATAACACAGGTCAAGTAGCTCACCACTGGGCAATGATCAACACCAACCTTGTTCTTCTGCCTACTTAAGACTTTCTTTAAGTAGGGGCTTTCTTTCTACTTAAGGGCTTTAATATATTCTAGAAAGAGAAGCTGGAATACTCCAAAGAAAAGTAACTTTTAGGATTTACAGGCAAAAAGCTTTTCTCAGCAATACTGTCTCAAGAAAAATTATCTCCAGTACCAATTTGTCAGCACACTACTGAGGCTGCATTCATCAGGCATTTATACAGAAATGGGAAGACTGAGCCTTGCCAGTGTTACAAAAAAGCTACTGAATTTTCTCTGAAAAAGTGGGACACAGAGAGGTTAAAAAGAAAAACTGCCCTTCATTCTTTGTTCTTCCATTTTTCCCCTTCTAGCTTAAAGAGGAAGCAGGGAATGAGAACATGTGAATTCACAAGTGTCTACGCCTCATAAATCCATCTCTGTCAAGTCCAAGATTGAATCCTTGTCTTTGCTTTGACACAAATTCTTTATAAGACTGTGGCCAAGTTAATTAATCTGTTCATGCTTCAATTCTTTCATATGTAAACTGGGAGTAGTATTTGGACCAAAACTCAAGCATGGCTAGTAGATATGATAATATTTCAAGATCATCAAGAAGAAGGTGGTACTTAGTGGTTAGAAACCTAGCCAATGTCAGCATCATTCATTTCTGTTGTGCATACAGTCTAAAATTACATGGAAATAAAACCAGACATTTTTCCATAAAGAAAAGAAATACCAAGGGTGATGGCTTTACTAAATAATGTCAGTATTCATGTTGAAAGTATACAATAAAACTGGTCACATGAAAACTGTTCTGCATTGTAGCCTCCTGCTTCTGTTTCACATTGCTTTTCTCATCCAAGCGTAACTGGGTTGAAACTAAGCTGCTCACATGCAACCAATACTGGGACTCCAGAACCATGGCCCAGTTTCTTCAGCAGCAGTTTTAATTCAGTTGATGATTTTCACTTATTAAGACAAGCTTGCTTTGAATACCCGCATGACATCATTCCACAGAAGCATCCCTAAAGGACAAGAGTATTACATGGCAAATTTAAAAAAGCAGCTTTTAACAGTCAATCTAACAGTGAAATAAAACTACTTTTCCACTCCTAAAAAAATAAAAAGCGAAATACTGCTAAGCAGATAGAAAGCTTGGAGTGTACTCTAATTTCAGAGGCAGAATCCGTTCTGGACATGCAATAAGATGAGTCTTTTCTGTTCCTCTTTTGAGGATATAGAATTTGTTTTCAAGAACGCAACTAATCTGCTTTAAAAGCTATCCCTACCTTACTGCTTCCCACTCTCACCAAGCCAAATAGGAAGATACACAGTAATGATATATCTAAAAAACTGTATTTGTTTTTTTTTTTTTCCAGAGGGGGTACTTCTACTTCTGGGAGCACAGAACATCTGGTATACTTCCAGCCCTGCCTTTGTAAAAATAGTCTGAGTTATCAACATGAATTCAAAGATGGGAAGATGGAAAAATGGAAAAATTAAGAGTAACTACCCTCAAAAACTTGTTTAGAAACACTACCGTTGGTCAGTATTAAAAAATACATTTTCTCAAGACTCTCTCTGTGTTTAACAATGTATGCAAATGCAAAGAAACTGTAATTTACACAATTTTATATTTTTGAACAGTGAAATCAACTGTCAGTCAACAGAACACAAACGTAATTGACCACAGTCAGAAGTCACACTGGAAAATATTCTTGATTTGAGTAAAAAGCTTTTTTTTTTTTATACTAATTGGCTTGAAAAAAAAAATTCATTCACATAGAATTACATACACCAAAATGTGCAACAGATCATTGCCAAGACCTACTGTGCAACTGTAATTTTCACTAGAAGGCATCCTACTGAAATTTAAGTTCTTTGCACATTCAGTGAATATTCAAGATTGTTTAAATAACCATATATATATTGCATTTAGCATTTTCACAGCCTGAAAGGCTTGTGATTGGCCCTGTTGTATGTCTAGATTTGTCAGACACAAACGACAACCTGCTGCATTTTAACATAACTGCAGGCTACCAGCCTGAAACCAAGTCTTTACTTCTACAGATTCTGCAGTACTTCACTCTGATAATTAGTCAATGGTAATACATTTCTGAAAGATGAAGCATATTCCTACAGAATATGTATCACTAACAAACACTTTGTAATAAGGAAAAATGGGAAACAAGACCTATTCAAATATATATTTTAATTTCTGGAGATTTAAGCAATTTGACATTCTTGTGCAAGAGCTTCTGCAGAGCTGAAAAGAACTTCTAAAAGCTAAGCATGAAGCATTTTCTAGCTGAGGTGATACAACTTGGAAATTTATTATATATATGTTAAGGATTAACTCACATTTAGGTAGTGCTCTCAGAGTAACTAGATTATTTCTGCTCTCCATGCTGCATAAACACACTAGATAATGTTTGAAGTCAGTTTTTCAAGTACCTCTTATTATACATACTGTTTTAAATTTAATAATTATAGTTGTACTGTGCATTTCGTAATGCTGCAGAATGCTTGGTTTAGTAGTTTTCTAATTCTTGCCTTCTGTCTCTCTGCCTTCACTTGTTAAGTTGACTGTAGATGCCTTTCAACAGAAGCAATGGACACCAGTGCTGCTCTGCTCAGCCACTCAACCTGAGCAAGTTAACTCCACATCATAGCTTTTTTTTTTTTAATTCACAAAAAATTGAATGTAGAAAGCCTGATGATTCTGGTTTCTCTTGTAAAGTTGCTTATTGAAGAAGTAAGAGAAAGAAGAGGAAGGTGAGAGAATTTTCTGAACGTATACATGTTACTGTCATGTTAATATCCAATAGCAGGCAGTCATACAGAAAAAGCTTGAGATTCTACATTATTATCTAAGTGTGAATAAAAAGAGGGCAGAAGATAAAAGATTTAAAACAATGTGTAATTTTTTGCACTTCGTCCTCTTTATGTAATTGCAATGATGAATTTCTGTTCCTGTTTAACATCTTTGCCTATGACTTGGAGGATGCAAAAAAGTTTTCCTCAAGTTTGCAGATAAAACTAAGTTGGGAGGCAGGGCTGCCACTCCTAGGCCTAGCCAGACAGCTCAGAGGAATGAACGGGTCAGCAGGAATCTCATGAAATTTAATGAAGGCAAATGCAGAGTCCTGTACCTGGGAAAGAGGAACCCCTGGCAAAAGTGCACGCTGGGGACAGACTCTCTGGGGAACAGCTCTGCAGAAAAGGGCCTGGGGAGGCCCTGGTGCACTGTATTGTGACAGAGAAGGCAGACAACAGTGACCTGGGCTTTACCAAAAGGAGCAGAGCCAGCAGACTGAGGGAAATGATTATCCTCTTAGCACAACTAGAATACTGTTTTTCACCCTGGAATATGTGTCTTAAAAGGATTTTAAGTCTCTAAGTCCAGAATTTATCTATTTTAATTACAGCACCATTTTTTTAAATTCTTTTTTTTAAAATGTGGAGATAAGGGCAATATATGATGTTATTTTTATAGGGTTTCATTATACTGCTATAAGGCACCCTCTCCCTTTTGCCCCACAGTTTTGTTTGGAGTTAATCTTTCATACATTGACAGAATAATCTGAGCAATTTCATAAGGTAATAGGCAGAAGAATTATTGAAGTGCTTGGTTGAATTATAGGTTTGGAACTTGGTTAAGTCAAAGGATACACAGAGAGAGCACATTCTTCAAATTGTTCAGCATCCCAATAGAACTTGATGCTTGTCAGAGACTGAAAACTGGCACACAAGGCTCCCCTGCTCAAACCCAGACAGTAAAAACACTAGATGGATATATTTTGTACACTTTTCTGTTACAACATGTGGAATGGTGATTACTATAGCATATAGACTTTGATGTATTTAAAAGACAGTAAGTGGTAGAGAGGTCAATTCTAAGCACTATGACTTCATGTAAGACAACTGCAGAGAACTCAGCAGTATTTTTGATAGTAACAGCATTATACTGCATAAATAGGGAATTTGGTGTGATATGACAGTAATCTCCACCCTAGGACCAAAGACTGTAAAAGAAAAAAAAAAACAAAAAACCAGAAGGCTTTCAAGAAGTCTTTTTTCTGGAACAGAAGAAGACCAGGCCATGAAGGGTATAATTTTCCACTATCCTTAAACTACTTGGGCTGAATTTAAGTCCACGTTTCTTTCATACTTATTTTAAAAGGTGTACTAATAGTATTACTATTTTAGTTACTCTATTTTCTGTAACAGCAAGCTCTTTTTCTAGGAGTACAGGCCAGCTGATGGAAAATTTTTACATTATTAATACTGATGTCTTTATACAAGAAAATTTAGTTTTCAACAATTCTTGTTGCCTACCTTGCAAAGAAAAATGTAAATATTCCTGTTCAGTGATAATTCTGCTCCCCTATTCCCCAGCTCACAGATTTACTTTTCTAGTTTCTGATTCTTCAGAACAAAAACACCTTCCCAAAACCACATGCTACAAGCAACTTTCACCTGATTCAACATTCTGTGTTTAAAAGCAGAGCCAAAACATACCTTTTCATATTCTGAATATTGTAAAGTGGGTTTGTGCTTTTTATAAATACTATTTATGTTATGCGAGATCTTTTACTCCTTTGCATTGTGTAATTCTACAGTTTGAAGTCTATACACAAGAGAATAAAAGATAATATCAAACAACTAATTTGTATAATAAAGCAGTACTCTGTATTTTAGTAAAGGTATGTTTTAGTAGAATGGAGTACTACTGCAGCAATAAGCTCTGTGCTTCTCCTGATCTCATATCATCCATACGTTTTTGTAGAAGCAAAACAATTTAGAACCATGAATTGATTAGTGAAAGTAATAG
>JAAWXA010000009.1:9498866-9510232 GCA_038090715.1 Florisuga fusca
TTCTAGGAAATGGCTATACTGAGAAATTTATTCTGCTTAATTGCTTTATATTAAGCAGTTTTCATTAGCCATCCTCTAATCTGTATGAGCAGAAATAAATGGAGTCAAGAAAATGAACTGGTTTAACTCTTCCTGTAATTAAAAAACATCTTAGATGGGGGTTGTTATTAAAAACAAGGAATCAAATAAAAGTAAAACTGATTCAACTCCATTTAATCAGTGTGGGATTTTTTACTAAGTTTGTGCATCAAAGGCCTAAAGACCTATAGGTCTGTCTAAAATTTCCAGCAGAACTGAAATTCAGAGTTTCATACACATTTGCCTTGAAGTTAAGAGACTAATTACATTAACTGATTTATTAATAAATGGGGCTTTTTGTCTAATTATTGTAAGTACTAACAGACTGGGGAACCATTTTAAATGTCTAATGTGCCTTGAAACCATTTTTTTAGGTTAATTACATTTCTCACTAAAGTCACTATAGATATGCCCCTTAGGTTTTACATTGGAAGATTAAAAGAAAAAAGTAAAGATTATTACCTCATTGGCCAGCTCCAGTAATACAGGGGCAGCTGCATTTTTCATCACCCCATTCAGGTACCTAGACAAGACAAAGACAGGTAATTCTTCAGTGGAAAGAAAAGGCCAGTTTATACATGTCAGTATCCCTTGTGAATCTCTCTTATTTGGGAAAAAATACTGTGGAACGCAGTAGTTAATGGGGAATCTTTTAGGATAAAAGTATTTTAAACAATCACTAACTCTCTGAGGTTGTCTTCTATTCATCTGCTCAGTATGTCTATCTTAACCAAGCCACTGGCAAAAACCCCAACACAATAAATCAAGAATTTTTTTAAAAAATTGCTTAATGGCATGCCAATAAATTATACCTATATTACTTAAAGATGTATCACAGACAAATAAACCTCTATTATTCACAGTAAAGATTTTGGGTTCCACATGACCTTCAACTATGAGGGCCCACTGTAAATCTTATTCAAATTACTACTACAGACAAAAAGATAAATTCTTAAATTTAATTCAGACTTAAACAACTGCGGAGTAGTCTAAGGATTACTTTAGTGAAATCAAAGTCTAGCAATCAAATTAATATTCTATAGAGAAAACAAAAAAAAGAAATCTTTAGGATCCAATAAAGGGTGACAGAATTTAACGTTTCAGATTAAGGGTATTAGACCAACATGGATATGCAGTGATGTTTCTGACCATCCCATCACACAGTATTCCTATTCTCACCTCCATTTCTTTCACTGTTTGATGTTTACATTTCAATAATGCTTAAAACTTCTTCTCAGGAGTTGATGAAAAGAAGATATACTAATGGAAGCCACTTTGTGCTTTGCAGCCATGTGGAAAAGAACAATAGTTACCAACATTTGAACCTGCTCATTTATCCTATCTGTATTCGTTTAGCACATCATTACTGACATCATTAGAAGGCCACAGCCTTTCCAGCTCTATCATTATCTATCCATCAGAAGCCACTCTTCTGCTCATTAGTTACAGACATTAAAATTCTTTATCATTTTACCTTTCTGTGGAACGGGTGTAACACCTTTACATAAACCTCTTCATAGAGGATTAGAGGTTTTTTTCTTTGCAAGTTATTCTGGGCCTTAATGCATAAAAGAAATGGTGACAGCTTTCTGCTGTAACCTATTTTGATTCTACACACAAAAAACCCAAACCACAAAACAAGATGCCTTGTGTGTAGTTAAACATTGAAAATTTATAAGAGAAGAAAAAAAAGGAGAGATCAGAAATAAAATACTTAATCAGGAAGGTTTACTTGAGATTAATGTTCTAAAACATGCATCTGGTTGATCGAACAGAAAAGCTACAGCTGACAATGGAGTAATTTTATGTCAGGTATTTCTGATGCTACTGGCAATTCCATTATGGATTAACAGATCTCACATGTTGATGGCAATACTGTTCTGAAAGGGTTGCTGCTGCTTCTTGTAATTTGCCTTCACGTTTGCCTAAATTTAAGACTAGTAAGTCTCAGTAGAGCTGCAGAAGCTACTCATGTCAACCGTACTTCTAGTTGCTCCATACAGGGATGATCTGAAAATTACTGCCTTCAAAAATTGGTAGTTTCTGACCAATAGCAATAGCAGCACAATTATTTGCTTCTATGTGGGTGGGAACAGGAAGGACCATACCAAGCAGACTGGGGTTTACAGTGGTAAGATGAATGCTACAAACGACTAGAGGGTAAGACATGTTTGTCATGTTTATGCTTGAAGCATTTCAAGCTGGCTTCTGACTCAGGTAGTCTGCCCCTGTAGCTTACGGAACACACTATACAGTAAATCTACTAAAACAGGATTGAGATTAGTTTTCTCACTATTAACCAGAACACCTCTGATTGTAAAACATGTCCATTTTATTCAGCCATGTTAACACATTTGCAATATGCAATACCCAGAAATAGCATAAAGAATGATTTTCCCTACCACCGCCATATAGCTTCATACATAATGCATTAGTTATGTACTGCTATCATACTTCAGACAGTACAGAAGGGGACAGGAGACCAGGTCCTACCTGATGTGAGCCAAACTTAATCATACCTATAACCTCACTGACACCAATACAACTGCTGCTTTGCATATAGCAAAATTTCCTCCCATGTTTCAAGTTTAAGTTGTTGGAACACTATCATCATAAAAGTGATTTAAATTATTTACGTCTTCTCAGAAAAGCGTTATTTACACACCAGTTAAAATTAACTTCACTGAAACTATAACTAAAAAAACTAATTAAAAATAGTGTGGCACTAACACAGTTGTTAGTACAATAAAATCTTAAGCTGATATTCTTCCTAAACAAGAATAAACACTAGGAAAATGCGTGCAATGTGATCCAGTACAAATTTTTAAAGAAAGATACAATTACTAAAAAAAGTAACCCTCAAAACAGAACAATTCACACTATATATTCCAAACCAGTGTCTGATATAACCAGGCTGTGCTTAGGTTTTAAATAGGTGAGTCTGCAGTACCACAGTTAATTGTTTACAAATTAATGCTTTTTGTTTATTTTCCTGATTCATAAAGATTAACATTAAGCATAAACATCAGACATGTACAGTCACAAGTATGAACTCACTTGCCATGCTGGTTCCTCAGATATGTCAGTCTACAGAGTAACATTTTAATTGGGTATCTTTACCAGTTATCAGTATGCCCCAATTATGTCACTGCAATATTTTTAATAAAGGCTATAGTAGTAACAGACAAACTATAAGGTGTAGCAAACACAATTTATCAGCTTTAGACACAAACAATTGTAAAATACTGTAAAATGACATAGAGGTTTTCATCCTCCCTTAACAGCTATTTCTGACACTTCTGTTGATAAAAGGGAGTGATCTTAAAAATTAGTGCTTTAACTGGCAATACTTGAGTTTAATATGTAACTTTTTAATGTAATACAAATGTTTTAAAAGTAGAAGCAACTGTAGCAGAACAACTTCCCTTGCTTTCAAGAAGTTATCATCAATATTAGCCTTGACACAGAAAACCTGTAATTAGAAACAACAGGCAATATATAATAAATGCTACAACATGCACTGTAAAACGTTTGCTTATTGTGACTTGGAGCCAAGGAAGTAAAGCCTTTCCTAATGAGACTGACCAAAAGCTGAAAATTTTCTCCATATTCATTAAATAACATTTTTAGGTGACTGGTTCTGTATTCCTCATCCCAAAATGTGAATGCATATTTATAGAAAATTAGCTTTATAATTTACTCATTCCTGCCACCACAATTAGTAGTTACGATGATACTCTTAACCAGGGTGGGGAGGTCATACCTTTGGTAGTAAGTTTCAATAGCTTCAGCAGTGTGATGCTTGGCATGCGTCCTTTTGATTTGTTTCTAGAAAAAAAAAAAATGAAAAAACCAAACAGAGAGTCGTACAAATGTGTCATAGATCAAAACAGAAATCATGACTGCCCAAACACGTTCCTTGGCTATACTTGATATATAAACTGAACTATGTTTTTAGATTCTGGACAGAAATGACATTCAATCTATCTATTGAACTGAACGTCTTCAGATGGTACTGCAGTGTACCATGTATGTAGAAGCCAATAAGGTCACAATAATTGAATCTAAATAAGTTTACTGAAGGCTGCAGAGGGCAAAGAAAAACTTGTTCTCTCCTTCAACCTTTGTATTAATTTTCCCTCAATTCAATTCCATCTAAGTCTGGTGCACTCTAGTTTTACAATTCAATTGGCAATTTTAACCAGGAAGAACATTGCTTAAAAACAACGTATTTGAAAAACTACAAAAAGTGATTCCATTGAGACTTGCCACTTGACTGACACCTGTCATCTCATGATAAATGACTCCATTTTCTGCCTCTCTTGCCTTCTGCCACTCCGGCAATGGTCATTTATCATCATCTCTGTCAGCAATGGAAAGCAGCACTGACAGTGCAAGTCAGCAAACATTTAGCACATGGAACCACGCAACACAGGGAAATTATTATTGTCAGAATAATAATGGTTTAGCATAATTTATTACAGGTCCACCAAATAAGCAAAGGCTAGATGTTATTAGACAGATGGATGGGTAGGCTTGGCAGCCATCCACTGAGACTCAGGCGGTGCTTGATGTGGAAAAGGAACATCCTCCAAACCAATCAGAAAGCTGGCAGTTCAATTACAAAGAAATAAAGGGACATTCATCATTCAATTAGGCACCTGTCAACCCTCACAAAGGAGAAAACTTCTAACCTGGTACTCCTGGGAGAAGATGCTCAGCAGAGTGGACTGCGATTGACTGGAACAAATAAAAGAAGGACAAAGTTAATTACTGGAGTGCACTGCAAAGAAACAAAAGAGAAGGGAGCTTCAAAGGTAGGCCTGCTGCCCTGTAATCTAACAGAACATGAAAACAAGTGTGGAAAAGTTGTTCCAGATGAACACCTCAGACAAAGGCATCCTGCTGCTAGGTCAAGGAGAGAGTGTACGAGGGAGGGGAGCAAAATATAGCAAGAGTTTCAAAGCAAAAGAGCATATTGTTTGGGCGATTCCTTTTTTGGCTTCAGAACCCACAAAGTCCTATCAGGAGCAGGTAGCTGAGTTAAAAGGGAACAGGCAAAGAGGAAAACAAAGCAAAATTTCCATTAATAATTGATGTGAGCTAAATTCCATCAGCAATTGGGAACATGCCGCTTGTTCATTGGCAACATATTGAAATTAATTTTGTTAGCAGCAAGGGAACCTCTTCAGTAGCTGTCTCATATTCAGGTTAAAAACTTCCCTCTCTGTCAGAAGTAGCATATGGGACCACTGGAACATTCCCACTGAAACTGATGTGCTTTGAAAATAGAAACTTTCACAGCAGGAAGCCAAGATTCCCTGGAGTCAGTCATTTCCAAAAGCTGCCATAAGCTTCATTCATCTAAAGCTCCAGTCAATGTCAAACACCTGGCAATGAAGCAACCTGGAAAGCATTCTTCCCATGTGGGAATTTTTCTCTCTGAATTGTTAACATTTAGAAATGGGACAAGATTTTTTTTTCCCTCTGAAAGGCAATCAATACCACACTGCTACTGTTTTCAATTGTCCTCAGTGGATATATCTACCTCATCACACCCTGAATACAATTAATTACCCCTGATATATTTTCCTGCTACATGCAACTTGAACAAATTATAGTCTCAATAAATTGAGTTTTATGGTACGGCAAAGCATTATGAATAATTAACATTTTTCCTTCCATGAACTTACCTACTAAGGCATAGCATAGGCAGTTCAAAGATTCAGCTATGTCTAAAGTCTTGCTCTTCTGCCAGATTTCCTGTGTGTGAACTTAGCAGCTGTATCACATCATACATACACTAAATGTAAACGTTCTCTCTATACTTAAAAGGCCCCTCTCCTTGCAATTTGCACACTTCAGCAATAATAGTTTAAGATAAGGAGGTTTTACTCCCAGTTTCCAAAGGAAAAACTGAGGCATGAAATAACTAAATACTTTATATGGAACTAAGTACTTTACTTGAATTTAAACAGCACCCTAATATAAAATGTTACCTCTAAACCAACCAGCTGAAGCATCAGAAACAAAGCAGATAGACCAATGCAGTGCTGTGTAAAGACCTTACTAGCTTGTCTTATCCAAAACTGTGCTTCCAGCATCTTTGCTATAATGCTGTTTTCTGGACTTGTCTGCCCAGCACAACATCTGTGTGACACCAGTAAACTGAGCCTTGAACTCCAGTGATTTACACGAGAATGTTCACCCTGAGTACCGACTGACTAAATGCTAAGACTCTAGAAAAAATGATAGAAAGATAAATAGTAATATACAGATTTACTAAATTAATGGATTACTGAAAAATTAATTTCAATATAGTCAAGAATTTACATATTCTTAAATATGCATCAGTTGACACAGAGGCCAGAAGAGATGTACCACAATGCTCCCCCAAAAGGTGCATCATCCAATTATGGCAACTTTCAACATGCACATGAAATCATTAGAACATGAACAAAGGAATAAAATTAAGATCATATACAGGCTATATGCATATGCAAAGCTAAGGTATTTCAAGTTGATTTATTAAAAAAAAACCCTGCAGGCTATAAATAAGCTGGATACATATGGGCCCCTAATGGCTGTCCATGTAACTATTATTATCTGGCAGATTTACATGGTTGTAAAGGTAGAAGTGAATTTAGAGAAAAGATGTGTGAAAAACTAAAAAAACCAGGACAGCTTTTAACTAGAATTCTGGTTTGAGTTCTCTCCCAATGACACACCAATTTTTGTATTTTTAGTCTACTCCCAGCACCATGAGTCTACTTATTGTACATTATCCTGTTATACATACTGACATATCAAAAATAATTAAGATCATTATCCCTCTTTTCACATTTCTGACCCTTGTCTATTCATGTTCCTTTAGTGTCTTTGGATTTTGCTCCTCTGCTTTAGTCAAACAGTCCTCTCCTATGCTTACAGCTGATCAGATCATTCAGGACTTACCATGAACACTAAGAAATTAAGTCCAATAACAGAACAAGTTGGATAGACACTGAATTGCAATTAAAACATTATGACTGTAATGAAGAGAATTATTTCAATAGTATCATTCAAAGAATTTTAAGCCTTACTACCAGAAGATCTTTCTCCTTCACCAGGAAAAGTGGATTTATATATTCACATGGCTGCCTCCATGTTTCTTTTGGTTAACCTAGTTCCCTCCTCTTAAACACTAGGACCACTTATCTGCCACTCAGCACTTCCTGGTGAAATGAAACAGCTCCTCAAAACATGGCTGCACCACATCTACTGCAAGATGCCACTGACAGAAAACCAAAACATCATGGTTTCACAAAATGCTGAAAAAGACAGCACTGTGTACTTGGAGAGGGGACAGAAGTCATGAACATGTATTTGCATTGCAAGAGAGCACAATCACATCTGCTGTTACTTACAGCAGGGATAGTGCCTTGTGAGTGATCATAACTTCTAAAGAGCAGCCAAATTCCTGGGTTCCATCCATCTTCTGATGCTTCTACACAGAATTTCAAAGCAGCACATGAGCAGACAATTATGGCTGAGATTCTCAGGAAAACGAACATAACACTAAAAATACCTTCTTTCACAATACCATTTCACTGCTGCATTATTGCCTCCTACAGAATAAACTTTATAGTAAGCCTCATGGCTTACTGGATGGCCAGTGATACACACACTAGCACTTAGCAAGCTCTTCTGTTGAGGATCAACTGTAGAGACAAGGAACAGATTTCCCTGTTTTCTAAAACACACAAACAAAAACCTCCAAGCTCATAATTCTGAGTACTACCTAGTTTAAATAATTACAAAATTAACTTGTTGTCCATGTTGTAGTACTAAATCTATTTTCCAGGAAAACAAGAAACTTTACAAACTTTACAAAGTGTTGTAGTAGCCACTTTAATGGAAACATTTTCTTCTGCAATTCCAGATGGTAATGCACCTAACCCTCAGAGCTCTGCTCGAAGAAAACAGCCTCACTTTACAAATATCCTCTTTTTCTTGTACATCAGCATCCACAATGAACAAATTTACCTTGTGTTACTCTGTGTTGATGCTGGTGGTATACTTCCATCTGAATGCCCAATGAACTTTGTGCTCTTGTCCATACATTAACTGGATTTAGGCAGAAAATCAAGAAATCTAAGTTCTGCTACAAAACGCCAATTTTTTAAAAAGAAAGTAACTATAAATAAAATATAATTTCTTGGTCCTAAATGATATTTTAAAAAATTATCATAAAAAAATACTACAGATGCCAAAGTCCATTCACATTTAGAAAGGGATTCCCAGGTCACCCAGATTAAGAGGAACTATCTCTAAGAGTTTAAGAGATCAGTCAAGCTAATAAGACATCTTCAAGTCTGGCACTGGAAAACGAATATGCCTTTTGGTCATTTCATAAGTAAGTATAAAATTTAGACTACTCTCTAATAAATCCCAGAATTTGGTAGAGGAGGAATGTTATCATCCCTATAGATCATTTCAGAAATGTTTTGTTTTGTGATGAATATTCATATATCAACTATTAACAGATAATACACTGCTACAAATTAGTGCTTCATAACCAGTGCAAATATAAAACTATGTCCAAGAAAGAGCTTGGTAAGATAAATATAATTTAATTGGATCAGATCATCTCCTTAACAAAGCAGGTTTGCACACCTAACCTAGCCATTATCTGGGGTCCCGTTCAACTTAATATCTCCTCCTTACTACGGCCTCACAAGGCGAAAATCCAAACATGGCAACTTCTGCAAATATTATATTATTTACAGATAAAATTTACACTCTTCTACTTTTGTTTCTTAGATTACTGAAAACATAAAATTTTAAGTACAAAATCAAGCTTCTGCTTGTTTCATTAATTCATTTTAAAACCAGTTTCATTGCCTCGTCTTTAACTCCACACTTTTTGCCTAATATAGAAAGACTACGAATTCAGCTTTACTTTTCATATATTTTACATGGAAAAAAAGGACGAGTTTCTAGAGAGTTTTGTACAATTAAAAAAAATCCAGAGTAAATATCAACTACGGTATTTAATCCAGTAATCATTTACACAGGTGGAGACAAGTAGGTAGAAAGCAAAGCCCATCATGAGATAAATATATACATTTATTTGTATATATACAATATATACATATACAATAGCCTTAACAAAAGCAAAACCAAAACCAAACAAAACCCAAATTCAATCTGTAAAGAGTATTTCTTTCCTTTCACAAAATGGAACATTTCCCTTGTGAAGATTACAAATATATTGGTTAAAAAACTTAGTTTGGGGATAGGGGTTGCATTTCCCCCAAAGAGCAGTGTTAAGTCTTCTCTTGGAAATGCATAAAACACTGCACTTAGCTATGGTAGGAATTCAGGTAGTAGAAAAAATTCTTTCTTTTCTTCCACAGTTTCCAGCCTCTGTATGTAGTGCCAGTCATATCCCTTCTGAAGCAGACAGCAAGTGTCTCTAAATGATAATAACTGGAAAAGAACTCTTTTCCATGTATATAATGTTTTAAATATTTTTAACTAATGAAGGATAGAGTTTAAAAATAAAAGTTATACATAAAACTCAAGGCTGCAATTACATGGTGTTGCCATGCTGCATTAAGAATCTACAAGAGAAAATATATATATATATATATAAAAATACACACATATACATACAAACATATTTGACTAATTTAAAGCACTGGTGGTGGACGGTGAATCCTCCTTATAGCTATCCTTAAATTCCAGAACATGTGCCTAAAATATATTTTTCCTGTTACTTTATCAAAGACATGAAAGAAATTCAAACAGGCTTTTAATTCTCATCTTCTGTACTGCAAATGCTTTGGAACTGCAACTCCCAAAGAAAGCAAGGTCTCCACACTGTTTATCACATACTAACCAGTCAGCTCTTATTTCTAAAAATTTTATCAATAATGGATTTCAAATAGACCTAGGAGCATCAGTTCAAATGTGTAAGACATCCTTGGATGCAAAAAGCCTCTGTGGCTTCTCACCTGTGAGGGATGTAGGTTAAAAAGCACCACAGTTATACATGTAAATCAATTAAAGGCAGTCAGATGATGATCTTCCCACCTAAGATGAGGTGATAACTAGTGGATTCTCAGAACTTCTTTGATGGATTAGGATTTTCCCAACAGGAAAAAAGGCATTTTAGCAGTCTGAAGGGCTGAGGATCTGAAGGGTTGAGGAGTCTGAAGTCTGAGGATTCAGGAGGCCTACCGAAGCTTGAGACCCACTAGGATTATATGCATTCAAACACTGATGAACATGGAACAAGGGAGGAAGACTCACTGACCCCTGGAATAGTTACACCTTTAACCTGTCTTCACTACAGCTTTTAATATTAAAATATTTCCTAAAGTTTTAATATGCTTGTGGTCACTTCTCTGAAGGAAAATTGTCAAAAAGCAGATTATTCTTTCTGTATACATTTCTACTTCATCATCCACAAATCTAACACCAATTTACCGTACGTCAGCGAATTACCAATTTAAGCTAAATCAATACGTGGGTGTGTGTATACATATATATATATGTATGTGTTTTGTCAACATGTGTTTAAATGAATTTGCAGATTTGAACTGGAGTAACTAAGACATAAAAGCAGCTAAGTCTCTAGTGTACAACACAGTAACTTCTGTAAAAGTGGTCATCTTCCAATGTTACAGATTTCCAGCTACACCAGTTCAAGTCTGAAATATAGCACCAGTTTTATTATCTCTGGTTAAGAAGCCTTCCATACAAGGAAGCAATATCAGTAGCGAGTATTTTGGGAAATACAAAGCTAATACAGTGCTGCTAAAGAAATACTCCCATTACAAATATAGTAATGCTATTAAAAAAATTAATTGATATACATACATGACAAGAAGTACCTGCAGATATGCTTCTATCAGACTTAGTAGCATGACAAAATCAAGACAGAATTCAAGGTAATCTGGAGAACTACAGAACTAACCGATTCCGAAATTCTTCAATATCCAGATCAATAACTGTACAACAGTTCAACTCAAAAAGCTGCAATGCAAACCACTTACTAAAAATTCTCTTTGCATTAAAGTTGATTTCATACCTCTATTAGGATTAAAAATAAAAGACAAAAATAAAGATTCCAAAGAAAAAGACATCCTGCGCTGCAGGCTTACAGCATCTGATGATAATAAAAAGGTTAAATGCAGGCATGTGCATACAACTTTGCTGCCTAGTGCCAGGGTTATGAGAATATCTGTATGACAAAGCTTCAAGAAGGCTACTTGAAGCTTTGCCCTTCAGATCGGAAGAGC
>JAAWXA010000009.1:9510528-9688217 GCA_038090715.1 Florisuga fusca
ATGATACCTAACGTCTAAGAGTGCCAAATTAGGACAAGGACATCAAAAACCAGCAGAAATTCAGAAGAAATAGAAAAAAATATTCTGGGCTGGACTGTTTACATTTCTGCGTGTTAGTGAGTAACTAGCAACTTCTTTGATATATTGTTACAAAAAAGCTTGCATGTTTATAGAAGTCACAGAGACATCCCCTTCACTTGTAACTAAGGGGCACCTGAACATGTTTTGCAATCAGAAACAGGGATGTCAAGATCTAGTTTAGAGAAAACAAAAGATTTAGTGGGAAGAAGGGGGCTAAGCCATAACTTAATTCTAATTTGGGGTGGATATCCTTTGTTTTCAACCTTCTTCTTTTAAGAGTAAGTAAAAGTTTCTTCAACTTTCATTTAGAAGTAATTTCTCCTCCCCTCTCCTCCCCCTCAACATTAATGCTTGAAGGCCAAAAATGGCATGAATGTATTTTTCAGCACAGCAGATATACAAATACTTTTTTTCTCAGTACCCCAAAGTACTTTGTTAACACACCACTTTCAACTAAACCAACTGCAAACAAATCTTTAACTTAAAAGTTATGGCTGCTCATATGTGATTTGTTACAAAAAAAAAAAAAAAAAAAAAAAAAAAAAAAAAAAAAGCAGAAGGCCTCTCTAGCCACCTAATCACCATATCAATGACACATGCCACAACAGAGAAGCACTAGTTTATTTGATTGATCATGGTAGATAAACTCCAAATAACAGAGAAATTAACAAATGCTTGACATTTGCTCAACATCCATTATTCTGACACTGCTTTCAGGATTTCAAAGCCTGGGAGTATGCTTAATCAACATTCATATTCCCTAGTGAGCTACAGGCACCATATTGTGCCCCGCCTTAGTACTGATGAAAACTGCATATTGGCCATTTCCAAAATGTTCTGGGACTCCACACAGGGCCCCTTCTCTCCCTTGTTCCTGTTCTGCAGTTTTCTTTTAAACACTTCCAAGACAAAAGCATCTGCCAGTTTTTCTCTCTGGGGATGTATGCAAAATGAACTTAACAGTTTTAAGGCAGGAGAAACCCTCACATCTAAATTCATTCATAGGACAGAAAAGGGCCTAAGAGGCCTCTCGAGGGACAAAACCCTGCTGAAATTTTCCCCGACAACAGTGGGAGCTTTATAAAATCTAAGTCCAGACAATTTCCAATTCAAATGCCCAGCATAGCATGACCTTTGTCAGATCTATGAGCCCTAGATGCACCCACTATTTTTTTTATTCTAACCAGCACAGACATTAGACAGGGCACTACTGCTAAGCAGGAGGTTGAATATTTGCATGCTCTTCTATTGTGAAAATGTAACAGTGACAGCACTGTGTCGAATTCTTTTCCCCCTAGAACTTTAACTCCATAGGAGAGGCATAGCTGACAGATGACTCTCCCAACATCTGTGTTATGTACACTGCACAGCTGAGGAACCTTGGATCACTGTCACGGCTTCTCGGAGATGACCTACACCTTTCTTATATCTACCCGTGATAACAAAAGTAAAATAAAAACTTGAAAACACTGTTTTTTTCAATGAAAAGTAAATATGGCAAGAAAGATTAACATAATTTAGTCATTAAGCTGTTCACATAGCAGCTCACCATATGTTGTATAAATGTCCTATACAAAATAATTTATCAGACCTGACAAGTTGCACATCATATTGTATTATTTAATATGCTTACTAAAATTTCATGGATCAAGCGCCACCTCTGAAAGCATAAAAAAAGCCCCAGAAAATATTTCTTCATTTTCCATGATTTATTTTGATTATCTTTTACAGCTGCATGATAAAGTAGAACTTGCAAAATTACGAGGTTAAGGTTTACACAGCTATTGCTTCATATACTAAAATGTAACAAATGGCTCTATGTCTATATACCATTTTACTTGCATTTAATATTCAGAAGCACAGTAAACTAAGCACGTTGCTTTTGACTACATATTTTAATAATTTTAACTGGTTAATTCAGTAAACATCCTGATCTACTAATGCAAAGTTTCAACACACACATACATATATATATATCTTTGATAAAGAGACTAAAGATCTAAGAATTGTAAAATAAACTAAAGCAAACTATTATCATGTTACACACATTGATCATCCCAAACCTGTCTACATAAAAATATATTGCTTTCTATACAGTAGCTGAAACATTTGAGTAATATTTTTAAATTACTGAGATTTAAAATGTTAGAATGGCAAACATCTATGTCCAGACAAATGGACAAAATTCTCTATCCAGGAACCTCAAAACCACAAAAATAATAATGCATAAGAATGATTGCCTGTCACTGGTATGGTTTGTGTCTAAATAGTGAATTAAACCAAAAAGTGTAGGTGGGAAGCTTGCAGATAATAGTTGTTGGGTAGCCAAGGGGATTTGCTTGGAAAAAAAAGCCTCCACACTTAGAGGACATGTGAAACAGATAGATATGGCTAGAAAAACATTTAAACACAAACAATCTATTTATTCCATAAAGAACCATTCTTCTTTTTCTCTCTCAGACAACTGATCTCAAGGAACAAAATACAAATGGGATTTAAAAAAAAAAACAAAGTGCAACTTCTCTTTTTGGTCAATAATTAAATTCTCCTGTTTCTAGTAATAGGATAAAGGAAAAAGTATTCCTGCATCAGATAACTCTTTGCAATGAGGTCAATAAACACTGCACTTGGAATGGAACTTGCTTGGTCAACTGGACTACCTGCTAGCTGGTCAAAACAAATCTTCCTTATTAAGCTCTGTCAGAACCAGAAATCTACCTTATGAGTTATTTTTATCTTTTTTTATTTTGTGTATCCAAGATACTGCATTTGTTTAGGAAGATACATCGCTCAGCTGTGTTGAAAACTGGATAGCTAGCTGCATAAACAATGTATGCATTTCCAGCATTTTATACCAATGCTGGAAATGGCTAATGTTCAATAACCTTTCCATCTGTAGGAATCTACACCTGGTCTCTAGTTATTATTTACCATACTTTGCAACATCTGCATTTCACAGAAATACAATAAAGAACTGGATGTTACCATTAATAGTGGCCTGATAAGGAGTTCTGTAATCTCCCAGGCAACAGCAAATAGAAGCAGAGATACCTGGTGTCCTTATTGCTGTCTGGGTCCTCAAATAACAATTAAGAACTCCAGAAGACCCTTTATACTAATTCAGACACAGAAGTGAGTATTACCTCTATTTTGGTTGTAGTTTTTATGTTTTCTTCAAAACAGTTTCAGACAGGCTGCATTACACAAGAGACTACTTTTGCTAGCATGTGAGTCTTGCTCTAAGAAATCATTGACAACATACTGCTTTCCATGGAAGGAGAGTGTGTGCTAACTTAGGGCACTTTTATTCAGTGTCGAAGCTTCTGGAGGTATCTGGGAATCAATGCTATCAAATGCTTCCAAGACCTAGGAGGCCTAGATACAGATAGATAAATCAAAACAATAAAGTCCTCTTCACCTGAAGCCATTTTGCCAATTTGGATGGACAGCAACACTTGCTTAAACAGCCCATTTCGATGAGAATGATAAAGCTGAAGTTGAAGAATTCTCCAGCATAAAGCAATGAGACTGGTACTATCAGTCAGGCTACTGGATATCCTGGAGTATGCTGTGGAAGGAACACTGTACCCCATTCATATCACTACCACATTCAAAACATTATAGGCACTAGAATTAAAAAAGATAAAAAGGCTTTAGTTTCTCACAAAATGGAAGTTTTCAACCTAAGGGGTTTACAAACCAAAATGCTTTTCCCACAACAGGCACAGACTGTTGTTTGGCAAATTTTAAGTCTGCTGACAAGAAGTTCATACACTTTGAATTCTTCATTTGAAGTTCACAGACAACAAGGACTCCAAGAAATATAAGCTGAAAACTAATGCTACAGTGTGAAATCTTAGCATGTCAATGGGAGTTTGAAATCACCTCTCATGGTACCAGTTAGTCACACAAATGAACAAGAATTTTAACCATCACTGGATCTGAAGAAAACAGGAGTTTTTTCCACTCCTCTTCCAATGCTGTTGGGTTTTTTTGGTAATGATACTCTAACACGCTTGTCTTAGAACACAATTTTAGTACAATCAGTTCTTGTATGCCAAATTCTTAAAGAAAGCAAACCTTACCATTCTTTCACTAAGTTTCAAGTATCACACAAGCTTCTGAGACTTTTGCATTGCAAATAGACACAGTATTTTCACCAGGAACTTAAGAAGCAATTAAAAACTACTCTCATAGAATCATATGTGTTATTAAGCAAAAAGTTTAGGGGCATATATCAGGACCAAAATTGTTATGTTTTATTATTAATAAATAAATTAAGTTATAAGTTATTATTCATTTAAGTAATAAATCATAGGTCCTGCCACCAATGACAGCAAACAGATGCTAACAAGAAAATGTATTATTTAATATTGTCATGTGTTATAAAAATGTGTTTAGGACATCTTAAATTTTTATAATAATATGCATTTACTACATTACTGTTTTGACACACACAAGAATCAAATTTATAGGTCTCATTCAGCACTTGCTTTCTCTTCTGAGAACACGGAATGGATTCCTGAGGGAAAAAAAATCTCACAAAGTGAATGTTTCAAATAGATGTTTGCAACAAAATCAAGTTGTTTATCTCGCTGTCTTGAACTAAGTATCATAAACACTATCTTGCTAGAAAACTTACAAATCTGCCTTTATGTAAACAGAAGCTTTCCCTGAAAGTTCCTGGGAAAGTCAAACAACTATGAAGTTTATCTATCTATACAGATAATATCTTTTTGCTGCCCATATGTATTTCAACATTTGCTGCAAAGTTAAAAAAATAATTTTGTAAAATCCTTACTAGCAGGATATCAGTATTGACGAACTCTCAATGAACCTGCTAAGTTACAACAACAGCATAGGTTTTATTTTCCATTCTGTCTTATTATTTGTTTCCTATATCAGTTTAAATACTACCATGGAATGCTACAATGTTTTTTACCAATTGCATCCCTCAAAATTGCCAAAACCAACCCAAAATCTATGTTAGTTATTAAAACATGATCTATCCCATTCCTCCCATTCACAGCCATCCTCCTCTCAGGAGCCTGAAAGCCAGACAGAACAATGATCTGATTCAAGTACTGACATCTGAAGGCGTAGGAAACGCAATTATGCCTTTTGGCAAGCCCAGCCACGCTAAAGAGCACCACTGTGAACACACCTTTTCCTGCACTGCATCTCTGCTGCCATACATCCTGCTTCATAAGGTCCCTCCACAGGAGGGTTAATTGTTTTTAAGAAGATAATTGTTTTTTCCAAACATTTCTGTTTTGCTTTAAGGAAACTGTTTGGATAACAGCAGTCCTGTTTGTATTCTGTTTCATTTTCAGTCAACTCCTCCAGGTATCAGCACAGTCCCCTTCTTGCAAGTGCTTCACTCAATGCTTTAAAACACTTGAGGAAGCAGTGATCAGAGTATGGAAACTAAATTTTCTTCATTAAATCTACTGAAGCAGATATTAAAAATGCATTTAATATACTGGGGATGGCTGGTGGGCATCACTGACTGTGACAGGCCAGTTACTGATGAGCTGCTGTCAGACGGCCTTCTCAGCAGGGATCTGTGTCTAAGGCTGCTGAAGGACAGCAATATCTTCCCTTGTGTGTAAGCTCTATTCATCTCCCAAGTATTTACTAAATCACAGACCTCTGCACACAAACCCAGCGTTTCAGCGCATGCTAACAAATGATGGATGGCCTAGTCAATTCGTTATGTCCTGAAAGCGTGATTTCCTGCCATTCCAATCATCAAACCTCTAGAGCCTTCAGAGCTGATCAGTCCTGGAGAATATATTTTGCAGGCTCTATTAAAGGAGTAGAGGTTCTTTCCATTAGTCTCAAACTTTTTTTCTTTTTTTTTTTTCCCCTGGCTGATTTAAAGAGAACTCCCTCCTTCCCCCCTCCTTCCAACCATACCACTGCTACCACTCTTATCTGTGTAAAGTATTCAGGGCATGTAGTGTGTTAGTAAAATAGCACTCCTGGAACACCAGCCTGTTAAAAAGACAGATTTTGTTTGTGACTACTATAAAACACGACAATCTTTTATTTAAATTCATCTATACGTCTTTATTATGTAACCTAGACAACCCCCAAAACATTTTGTAACTTAGCTTCTTTGATCAAATACCTTTTACAGCAAGGGAGTGCTCAAAAGGACCCGTTTTCTTTGTATTTGCCTAGTGAAACATATCAGAGCTCTCTTAATTGTGTTCCTCCTAAAAGCATAAGCCACTTAGGAATAAACTTCCGATGTTCCAAAGACAGGTTGGCTGTCAAAGAAATAAAGCTTCTAGATTTCACCCCTTTCATAGCAAGGCAATATACTTGACAGTCTTTATTCTATGTGTTAGAGGAGAAATTTTATTTAGCTTACCTATTCAATGATCTATAGGAGAAGAATATACATACCTCACACTTCTCACTCTGAAACACTGAGCTTCAAACGAATTAGTCCACGTGCTGAAGAGCTAGCTGTCTACAAGTAGAGCACAGTTCTTGGAGAAGGTGTAACAGATGTGAGTAAACTCTAGGTAAATAAGCATTTGGTTGCTCTGAAATGCAAAGACCTTGGATTTCTCTGCTTGCTAGGTGTGATCCAGCCGTAGCCAGCAGAAACCAATCCACATTGCCCTACCGTTCACCTCAACCTTGACCTGGAGATTAAACTCACTTTTATTGCACACAAAGGTCATCCGTGTTAGGTCAAAATTCAAAGTCCCTTGTCAGCTAAGGTTGATATATTCCAACCTTTCCTACTCTAATGCATCAAATTTTTCATGGTGAGGTCATATTCGGCAGACAGTGTATTCAGCAATTTATCGTGCCGTTGGAATATAGCCCGCAATATGATTGTTCAAAAAACAATACATGAATAAAAGATTTTCCCATCTCATGTAGCAAATCCTCTCTGCTCATATAACTCTAGCCCAAACTTGTTTGCAGGCTTCAGAAGAATGTTACAGTATGGAACTGTTTCTGAGATACAATCAAGCACAACCATTTTTATCATTTTTGTCCTGAAGTACAAATACAATGGCATCCTAAAATCCACAAGTCAATTAAAATGCACATATGGTCAGCATTAAAACTTCCACTTCATCCTTCCTTAACAGCCACCATAATCTAGCCCTTAAATCTACAGACATCTGTTGGGCTGTCTGATGACACCAAGCTTGCTACAGAATGAAATACTTAGGAGAAACAGTGCTAGAAGACTTATATTCCTATCCTACTGGTGACTACCATCACCACAGAATTTGTCAAGTGCCAGAAAGTACAGCCAAACTGAACTTCATGAAGCAATACAGTAATCTACATTGTGACCAAGCCAACTCCCCCATCTTGACATATAAAAAACCATTCTCTTTCTCTCCTTCCTTTCCCTTTTTTTTTCTCCTTCCCTCTTTTCCTGTTTTCATTTTATCTTCTTTTCTTCCTTTTAATTTCTTTCTCTTCCTTTTCTCTCTTGCATTTTCTCTTTTCCCTCTTCTTTTTTTCTTTTTTATTTTCTTCCTTATTTTCTCTCCTTTTTCTCTTTTCCTCTTTTCTCTCTGTATTTTTAGTTTTCTTTCTTCTCTTTCTTATGTATTAAAAAAAAATTCCTAACACACAGGTACAAAAGACTCAGAATGTACTTACAAATTACAGCGAACAAATTTCCACGTCCACTTAAGAGGCCCCCTCTAATAATTGTATTTTACCATCGAACCTTCAAAGGATATAGGATTGGCTTCTAAGTGGTTTGTATAAATTCCTCAAGGCCAAAAAGGCTTTCTCTTTTACTCAGCCAAAATGAGTTTCGCAAGTGTAATAAGTGCTGTTCTGTGTGATTATTTTTTTAATAAAAGGAACTGCACTGGTTGGGCTTCTCATACTGGAAGAGAAAAAGGTTAAGAGAGAGGAGATTTACCAGTATGTAGAGGCAACCAGGTGAACACAACCAGGTGTTGCCAGTTAGGAGGAGGAAGGCATGAGCTCCTGTTAAGCCCACCTGTGCCCAGTTAGGGCTGGACCCAACTGCCTATGAGCAGAACTGGGGGACCAATAAAAGGTGGGCTTTGAGAAGCCAGCAGGGCTCACTCCAGAGCAGCCACCTTTTATTGTCCCCCAGTTCTGCTCATGTACAGTTGGGCCCAGCCCTAACTGGGCACAGGTGGGCTTAACAGGAGCTCATGCCTTCCTCCTCCTGACTGGCAACACCTGAGTGTGTTCACCTGGTTGCCTCTACACCAGTACTCAAGGATTCACAAACTACCACCTTGATTTTGATTGTGTATTTCAAGCAAAATTTCAGGTCTAATCTTTAAAACAACTTTACATTTTGTTAGGACGGACAACATATGTGAATATGCTTGTAAGAAAGAGAATGATTACACTTATAAAATTGTACAAGGAAACTACAATGGATTTCCCTCAAAATTAACTTTCATGTGCCACATGCGTGCACTTGTCATCTAGATTTTGTTGAGCAGATAACACATAAACTCAAAAGCATACTCTCCATCTCTTCCCAAACAAATCTGGAAAGTACTCATATCCTGAAGACCTAGAATTTATATGTACCAATGTAAGAATTTTCTGCTTGTTGGTCTTGGAGAGCCCCAAAACTGAGCAAAGATCTATTTCCTAGTCTACCCTGAAAGCTTCTACTGCTTTCAACAGCTTGCCTTTAAATAAGTATCTTATATTTAACCTAATGAATAATGGAGGAGAAAAAGTTATTCTGAGTTACTTGCTGATTTAGTTAATTTCTGTCATGCAACGCTCTGTATTACAGAGGGGGGGTGGGATTAGTATCCCTCCTATTTAGGGTTGTAGCAGAAGCAAACATTTTTTTAATAAGACATATCAATCCAACCATTTACACATTCTTTCAGGCTTATTTGTGGGTATTTGCAGTGAAAAGAGAAAATCTGTACCACCTTTTGGTTTACCCTATCAAAACTGAAACATTTTAGAGCAGATAACCAACCAAGGGTTCAAGTAGCAAGGACATCTTTGCAAAGTGAACAATATCAGCTCAGAGGTCAATAATTCTATTGTGTGGTAATTGTTACTGCATTTTAGAGACTACTTTGAATATGCTGCATTTTATTATTGGTCATTTCTGAAAACTTGCATATTATTTTATTTTCAAACAATGATCCAAGACTTCCTTCTCATCTGTTATTATCAATCTATTTACCTGTAAAATTAAATGCAGCTTCAAGACCATAACAGAATTTAAATTATATTAGGCTTTTGCTACACGTAATAGACAAAAACAAACAGTAGCATAAAACTTTGTTTACTCTGAAAGTCTAACATAAAAGTAGAGAAAAGAAATATAAAAGTACACAAATTCTACTGTTTTCATAGCTACCCTAGCTACACCCTGCAAATCACTTAAACCCAGTACACTAGTGAGAAGTATCTGCCACTTCAAAATAGGCAGGGTGGAAATGTACCAATGGCCATTTAGTGCCTCCCTCCAAGTCTCTGCATCTCCTACTGGCCTCAAGATATTTTTCTCTCATTAAATGGTTTACTGAAATTGACAAAGTGGTTTATTCATGCATTTCTTCATCTCATTACTAAACTGTGAGAATACAGAAAAGCAGAGGGAAATTAAAATGTGCCTTTATACATTCTTTTTTTTGCAAAATAACTTTATAGTACTCATAGGAACAATGGAAAATTTCTAAATGAGATTCGCTAGATTAGTGTTTGCAGAAAAAAGCAAATCAGCCTACTTTACCTGCTTTCCAAAATAATTAACCAACTATTCAGAAGACCAGGGAGAACAGAAGTTACAAGAATTGTCAGTTCTGCTATGAGAAACTTTCCAGGCAGAAGAGAGTGGAACTTAAATGTCACACATCAGTATGTTGCCTGCTCACAGACAAGGTTTCCCTAATATACCTGTGCTTGAGTGCTGAGCCTAGAACTCTCAAATCCATGCAGACAGCTAGGTGCCTTCTGCTCCTGAGCTTCATTGTCCTCCTTCCTGGGCAGCCACAGCTCCAAGGAATAGAGTGGAGCACAGAGAATTTTCCTTCCACCTTGATTCAATCTCCAGGCTCTATTAGTAGCAGGTATCAAAACACAGAAAAAGAGAGGGGAAAAAAAAAAAAAAAGAGGGAGATGAAAGAGAGGAACAGTTCTACCTTCCTGTTTCCTACCACAACCATCTTGGGTTTATCAGCACTGCTTGGTAATCTAAGCAACAGCACAAATGAAGAATTAAATTGTCCACCAAAAAAGCAATTTATTTCCTTACAAATATAACTGTCTGGAAGAGGAAAATCAGAGGCCTATCTGCTCCAACTCTAAAAACCAGAAAGAAAGGCAACAATGACACTGGAAAAGAAGAAGAAAAAAACCCAACATTAACTCAACCTTAAATGTATGGTAAAAGCAGTAACATTGATACCAGACATTTATATTTTTTTTAGGGTCTTTGTTTCTGTATGAACCATCACTGAGAAAGTGATAAAAATGCACAAATAACAAACATAATATTTTCAGATGTATACTGTGAGGTATTACCATGCAGCTATGTTTTTTTAAAAAGAAAAATCTTGTGATGCTTTCCAGGACCCGTGTCATTTAAGAAAGCTATTGGTAATTTGGAGAAAGAACAACATAACAACTGAAAATGTGTGTAAAACCTGAAGTGATATTAAGCTATGAAGAAGACAGGTCATGAATGTAGAGGAACACGCATCACTTGATGTGCTCTGGCAACAAAGACCATGTGCATACCAATAATCAAACATTAAGTTACATGTTAAAGCCAAATGTCCATACTCGAATATCAAGTACATCAATATGAACCTGTGCATCACATTTTTCTCTTGCTTACAGGAAGAAAAAAAACAAACAAAAGGAAAGGAGAGGAGGGGGGAAGATCTGACTTCACATTTATGGCAGGTCCCCTTAATTTCCTACTGTAAGAAAAGCTCTTACTGATCACTGTGAAGGAAGCTTTTACAGAAGGGGGACAAACAGGACAGTACTTCTTTGAACAAGGCAAGGAAGAAAACTGAAAGCCTGCAAAAAGCACCTGCTATAAATTCTAATGCTGTGAAATCCTAGTACTTTGAAACTCACTATAAACACTATTTGCACTCAGATAAGCTCAAAAAAGAACACTTTAACAGCAATAAAAGTGAAGGTACTGACAGGGAAGTTGAACTAGAGGCCCCAAGTTTATTTAACAATTTTAGGTAAGGAAGAGAAACCGTAAGACTATACTGATTGTGGAAGAAACACAGCACTCCTAGATGGAACAAAATATGTCTCACAACAGAGCAATGCAAGAACTTAAAAAGCATGAGGTTTGGAATCTCTAAGAGACACAAGGCTACTGGGCCAACCTGCACTGTGAGAAAGTTTCTGGAATTCAAAATTTAAGCACAACATAGTATAAGAAATTCAAAGACTCATAACAGAACCAAACCAGGGAAAACTCTGCTGAATGAAAAACAAGACAGCACCACAATGAACTGGGTCAGCAAACCTTACACCCTGAGAAAGGTTGGTAGAGACAACAGAAAGAGCCAATAAAGAAAAACTGTAATATTCAATCAGAATTGGACAAGAAGAGCAGTAGCAAAACATCTTCAAGGTATAGATGTGAGAAGGGTTCAGACATTTGTCTATCACATTTTATGGGTAAGAAGCTTCTAGGGAAAATTTCAAGAGAAACTATGTATTCTGCCACATAAAGAAGAACTGAAGTTTATGTTTGCTTTGTTTTGTTTCCTAGAGCTGTTCCTAGAGACAGCTAAACTGAAGTACTAGAATATCAGCTTGAGTATGAATCAAACCAGTAGAAGCTGGACTTTTCTCGACAAGCAAAAATAGTCTTTGAATACAGCTAAAAGTTTAAAGTTCTAACCTACATTTTTCACCATAACTAGGGAATGATAAGGTGATTCTTGTGCAGAAGATTTTACTTGTAGGCAACTCTATTTGGGAAACAAGCATTGGAAGTAAAGAGACTGTAACTTTCTCAGAGCATTATCTGCAACACCCTACATTTCTGACAACTAACCCTACAATGGGTAATCCAATTTAGACATTAGGTCTCATTGAGAATAGTATCCCAAAAGAAAAACAGCTCACAACTAAACAGAAAGCAGACAAATAAAATACAAAAGTTACAAAGAAAACCATAAATTATTAGCAAGTGGATAGGTTCAGGGCAGAACAAAGCAGAACAGGTGGTACACTTTAGAAGAGCACAACACAGATTTATCAGTCAACTGGTGTGTACTTTAAGAAAGCCAAAGGAACCATGTATCAGTGATCCAACACTGGAGGAGATTTATCATGCTTAATACTCAAAATTACATTTTGATAATCCTGCAGTAATCAAAAAACCCCCCTGCTCTTAAACTTTGCCAGGCATGGAATACAAAGTGCAGCACTAACAGCATAAGAACAGCAATTTGATTCCCAGTTTTCTATTTTTGCAAAATGACTAGATTTTAAGCAAAACAGTCTAAACCCATGTTGCCTGCAATGTCAGAGGATTGTAAAAAAATTGACAAAGTCTCAATTCTTCTATAAAGAGAACTATGAACAGTATTAGAAGCAGTCTAATTTTTACTATTTGACATTAATAAATCACATGGCAACACCTTTGAAGCAACAATCACGCCTGCTCAAGTAGTTCAATAATAGTAAAGAAAAAACTACCCTGTTATCTCAGGTCACACTGGAATACCTATACACACTAAACTGTGGGTGGAAACAGTTTTATGGAAATCACTAATTACTCTTTGAGAACAACAGCATGTCAGTAACACAGTGTTAAAGATACATTATATAAATAGGGACCATAAACTGTTAAGTCTTCAAGAACCACAACAGACAAGGGAGGAACCAATAGACAAAAGTGTGTAAGAAAAAAAACATGAGCAGATTAATGCAGAAATCGAAAGACTCCCAAGATCTACGAGGCAGTAGGAACCAGAAATACTTAAAAACTGTCAATTTATGTATTGCATTACCAGTGGAACTCCGATACTTCCCAGAGAAAGATTGAACGTGCAAGGTGAATGGCAGCTCTTACGGATGGTAATACTTTCCAGTCTGAATCAGCAGCTCTTACCAAATAATAATGACAAATTGGTTAGGGACACTTTCATCACACTGCAAGTGCCATGACAGATTCTGGAATATTTTCTTAAAAGAACTGAATTAGAAATTTGGGGTGGGTGGTATGTTTGCCTAATTTTGGTTTCCATAATTAAAAAAAAAAAAAAAGGAGCCAAGAAGTCTAATCAAATCCTTCTCATCCTAGAAAAGCATGACAAGGTTCTATATTATAAGAAACTTACTCCACAGTTACAAAACACATCATTGCAAAAGCCTCCCATTTAGCACTTAAGATGGCACACAAGTTTACCAATTTTTGCAGCTGGCCTCTTTTACAAGATAACAGCTAGAGAGACTGCAATACATCTTCCTTACTGCTAAGGCAAGCAGTGGCCTTGGAATGCATTTTTTTTTTAACTGCATATCAAAGTCATTAGCCCAACATATTTTGCTACTTCAAACTTTTTTCTCTGATGTTCTTCTGCATCTGCCCTGCTATAAGAAATAAACAAAAAGTCAACAAAAATCACTTGCTGAGCCACTCACAGAAAGGAGACATACAGATCTCCTCAAAAATATACTTTAGACAGACATTTTTTTAAAAAAGGTATCAATTCATTCATTATTCAACAGCATGTTCAGCCAGCAAATCATGGAAACAACTACTATAGCTGGACCCTGCTTTACAGTGTTTGCCACTGAGCTAGCTGCTCTAGAAAAAAAACAAAAGAAAACAAAACAAAAAGGATATTTTTCCTGATACAAGTCATTGTTATTAGTTATATAGTTATTAGTATATAGTTTTTCAGGAATCACCAAGTTCTGAAACTGAGGAGTCAATGGATCTTTTCCAGCATCAAGGGAGTGGGACTGGGAAGTCAAATATATCAACAGAGAGGCCTAGTACTTTTCTGACCAACTTATTTTCTGTATTACAGTCATTCACGTGCCTATGAATCTGTCTTGGAAGCAGGTTCCTACACGCAGTGACTGACCAGGCAAACCAACCCAAATTCTAACCTTCTCTCACAATGGCTTTACAGGGTGACTATACACAAACACTCTAATTTCATTAGCACCAAAGTGATAAAGCCACGTCTAAACTCCTTAAGACATATGCTGCCACAGTAAGTGGTTCCCCAAGTTGCAAAAGTACTGGGTAAGGTGAGCTGGGCTCCTGACAATGCACCTCAATGCACTCACTGAACAAACCACACTGCTTTAGCATCACTTCTCTACAACAGGGCTTCTCTCACCTTGTTTTTTAACTAGGACACACTTTCCAGGAAAGGAGATTTCACTGGACAATTTAAAAGCCTAAGTTAATGCTGGCTCTTCATCCACTTTCTCTAAGTTTATACACAGCTTCAGACAGGCTCATCACCCATGCTCGTGCCAAGACTATCAGGGCTCACTCAGGAAACATGAGAATGATCTTCTCTGTTCCTTTTTCTGTCTCTCACCAGAGTAAGAGCAGCACTTAAAACACTGCAGTTCTCTGGTGCATTTCAGACAGCACCACTCCTTTCCCCACAAAATCCAAATTGGTTTCCTGCCCAAGCCAGCACCATTAATCCATCCCTCCAGTCCTGAAAGAAGATAAAACCCTTCCAAGATGTCCTTTACACCTCTGTTCTCATTGGTGGTAAGCTCATTTTGGAAATCAGCTAATCTTGGTGATGAAGATCAGTGTATGGAAGCACACTGTCATGTACACCTTTCCATACCAGCCTATGGTCACTTGCAAATGTCTTTGGCAATTCCAAACACAGCTCAGGTAAGGAAGCAGCTGAATGCTCACCCAGGTGATCCCTTTTTCAGTCTTTAACGGGAGTACAGCACCAAGAGTTAGGGTTCAGAAAGCTCCTTCTCCCTAAGCCACAGGGACATGGGTGTTGCAGGCCGGACTCCACCTCTGCTCGCAGCCACAGTGTGCTGGCCTGAGCCTTAAGGCTTCATCCAGGTAAGGTGTACGTGGTGTTTAAGAGCCTCATGAGTGACTCGGGAGCTTTTATTTGGACATATGGCAGGCGAAGGGGGGAGGAAGCGCTCTTTATTTCGTGCCACTTTCTCATGTCACAGAGAGTGAGAGGTACCCTGCTCCTAGCAGTAGCTTCAGCGAGCTGCTGCTTGCCGTCAATGGCCGTGTGCGTGTGTAAGTGATTTTGTACCGTGTGGGGCCTGGAACTCGGGGTGCCGGCTGGAGCTTGGCGGAGCCGCCCCTCTGCAGCCCCTCGCCCGCCCGCAGCGAGCTCGCAGGCCGCCGCCCGGGGCCCGAGGCACCNNNGCCCGAGGCACCGGCCCCGCGCCGGGCAGCCGCCCCGGAGGGCAGGAAGCACTTACCTAGGGAACTTCTCCTTCAGCTTCCTCAGGCTCTGTCGGGTGGGCTGCATATGCCCCAGGAACTGGGCTATTTCATCGTACTGGGCTTTGGTCAGCTTCATGCCCCACGCCGCCCGGCCTGCGCGGCAGCAGGCTGAAGCCAAGAGAGCGGATTTCCCCGCTCCGGCTCCGCGGCCCCGCCGGAAGGCGAGTGGCGGGAGGCCGGTAACGGGAGGGTCGCTGCAACCCTGGGACGCCCTTTTCTACCAGCCCGGTACCGCGGTAGCCAAGAGCAGCTGCCGCGGCCTCTTTCGGCAGCTCCGCCCCTCCCCGCCGGCCGGGGCGGTGCGGGGGGAGCGGGGCGGGGAGAGCCGCCATCCCGGGCTGCTCGGCTCTGCGCAGCCGCTCGGACGGGAGGATGGGGCCCGGCGCCTGGGAGGGTTGTACCCAGCGTGGAAATGGCGTTTCCCTGGGGCTGAGGCGTGGGGTCGGGTCTCATGATTCCTGCGGGTAGAGGAGGACTTCATGGCTGAAGAGATGTCCGCTTTTGCGCCCTACCAGCCCCTCCTTGCTTTGACGTCGGCTGGGGCGGCATTGGGCACCTCAGGTGTCCCCCATCCCCGCCACCCCGGGTGCCCGTGGGTCGGCGTACGGAGGAGCGGGTCGGGTCGGGTCGGTGCAGGGCACCGCTTGGCCGGCGGTGGGGTGCGTCAGCCCGGCTGAGTTACGGTTTTAAAGTAAAAATGTCAAGGCCCTTTCCAAAAGTCACTTTGAAATGTCTGTTTCTTCCGGTTTGTAGAAAAAAAATAAATGCTGAAGTAGTGGGGTTGCAGATCCTAATAGGGCCAGGGGGTTCCTGGCCTTGCACACAGAAATGGCTCCCACTAAACTCTGGAACAAAGTTTGTGCTTGGATTTACTTTAAAGTTTGTTAGGTCTCCCATTTAAGCAAATTACAGTACTAAATATTTAAATACCAGTGTATTGCAAGGCTTTGTTTCAGTGCTGGGCATTTGTAGTAACTTCTCAACTTGGAAGACAGGTCTGCCCTTTTATAAAGAACATATAAAAACTAAAGGTTATTAAGAAAACTATGCATTTGACTGAGAAACAGAAAATATCCTTTTTAGTTTCAGTTTAATCACATCCATAAACTATATGCAGGCTACTGGAATCCTAAGCTTGAGGTTTCAGGCACTTTGCTTTAAACCTTAAGAACTTCTTAAAAATTATTTTTATAGTTTTTAGCTTTTGCTCACTTGCATTCTATCTCAAAAGATTTAGAATCCCATTTTAAGTAATTTTTCTCAATCTTAGTGGAAATTACGAAGTTTTTTGCAAGAGCACAAGACTTGGAACTTCAAGGAAAAATGGATAGCCTGAATATGTCATCAGGGTCAGTCATTCTGGAATATTTGTGAGACTGGTTTTTAACTGATTGACAGTGTCCAATGAACCCTCTACGACTTGATCTTCCATGGATTTTAATGTTTTTTGTTTGGAATCAGGAGCCTTCTGGGGAACAGCTATTTCTGATATTATGGCCTAAATTTAAATGCTTGAAACTACTTAGTTGCCACATAGTAAAGAAGATACAGTGATGATAAGTCAAATACAGTTTCCATTCCTTACTCAGGAATTGAAAAAAAAACATTATTTTAAAGAAGAGTGTTAGTTATTGTAAAGATAATTTATTTTCTTTAGCTCTATCACGACTTAATAGTAGGAGATATGTGCATTTGAGAGCAAGGAGGGCTATTCCTTTCTGTCTGATACCCATTTTAAAATGCCATTTTAAACGCCCATAAGGATGTAATTTTCTTGAGCCAAAGAAAGGGTCATTTTCCCCTTTCTTTCCAAAGATGAGAATTATGACTTTTTCTTTCTTTTGAAATAAAGTCTTAAAAAAATAAATTAAATGGTCCTTTATTTCCGCTACTACTGCTCCTTTAGGAACAATCAGTAGTACTTCTTTAAAAAAACCAAGTATCTTGCTGTCTGGGTTGTGGGATAATTTCCAGTGAAAGGGTTTTTTAAAATGGTACTGTTAATATCTCTTAACTTCTGTCTCTACTCACTTCATTTGTTCTCTACTGCATGTTCTTTATTCTTGGTTTTTTTTTTTTTTAATAATGTACAGAAGTGGTTGGAAGTGCAGTATGAAGTTACCAGTCTGTGGACCAAGCTGTAAATATCTGATTCCAGGTGTTCTGCATATATTGGATATTTATATATTGGATAAGTTTTGTAAGCTACTGGAAGCAAGGCTTTGTAGATTTCAGACTTTCTTAAAATAAATAAATAAATAATCTCATACGATGAAGGTTCACTGAAACCAAGATGAAGTAATATCATGCTGTCATAAGAAGGTAACAACCTTCAAACATGTGAACTGCTGCTTTTCACTGCAAAGAAGCATTTTGCACTGAAATGAGAAATTCTGTATGCAAAATATAAGCCAGTCTGAGCGTACATTAGTTAGTACAGACCTATCCCAATGAAACACTAAAAAATGCAATGGAAAAAAATGAGATATTCCTAAAAGTGTTCATTGCATATTTTTCCCCAGCGATCAAACTGCTATTGAAGTTTTACAATGTAAAACAAACATCCCACCACATCTAAGCTGTGGCCATCTATATCGTAGGAGCTTGTAGATGGTAGAAGTTTGCATAAATTCAGTAAGAAACTGGATTAAATACACAAGGAAAAAAAAAAGCATGAAGAACTTAAATTTACTTTCGGTTTAGGGATTCTCAGAACTGCAAACGGTTGAATGGAGAAATGCTCTCAGGAAGTAACTATATGCTTGCTTTGCTCTTACAGTGTTTCCTTGGTCTTCCTGTGGCAGCTGCTCTTGATTTTTGATTGGGTGCTAGTCCATCTGTTATATAAACTAAACTTTCTTTCAAGAGGACAGAGGATTAAACAGAAAGAAGCTATGGGGAAAACAATTATTGGGAATGTCAAATGAGGGGGAAAAAAGGAAAAGGATGTGTAAGCTGTAGGGAAAAAATAAAGAGGAGACAGAGCAAAACATCTAGCAGAGAACTTCCAGTAATGACTGACATTGATTTCAGGTAGTCTTGGTCACACTTGATGTAGGGCAGTAGGTAATGGACCCTTGGTCTGCTTTTTATTGTGTTTTAGTTGATAGCTTAATGTTAGTAGGTGTCTTCCATTACCTTAAGATGGGGATTGCATAATGTGACATACAGCCATGTTCAGAGTTAAAATACCTTTCATTATTCTCCACAGAGCTTAAACCCACTGTGTTTTGAGATCAGTAATTATAGTATGATAGTACAAGGAATCAATTCATGCACAAAGTGCAAATTTTGATTTGATTTTTACGACCTTATAGCTATCTTTTTACTTAACCACCCCATTTCTTCGTAGGCACAATCTCCAGTCCATGTCGCTTTCTGTAACAAAATTAATGCAGAGACTGCTAGCAGTCATACTTCCAATCTATTGATTCTAGATGGTAGTGTTGGGAACTACAATAGGACAAGAATCTCATTTACAACTGATTGGAGTGCTCATTACAATTTTCAAATGCTTTTAATATTCCCACTTCATTCAGTTTGGTGCAGTTGTGTCTACAGGTATTTTTTTAGTCTTTTGACAGATAGTGTGAATTTTCAATTTTTTAAAAAATTGTTCTTGTTGTGAAGTTCAGCTTTTTATACTTGACATTTTTGTCTCATATAAAAAACTTGAGCATGCTTCAACTTCAATTGGTAGCAACTGCATTTGTAACAGGTCTAATAAACACCTCCACAGGATACTGCTGTTACCTCATAAACTAGGAGAACCCTCAATTTATGATCTAATTTATATCCAACGCTTTTAATATACTTTCTGAAAGTAACTGTATTGTGTAACAAGCTGTGATATCTTCAATATGTATTAAACAAATAAAAAAGGAAAAGTTGTTTTATGCGTCACTGTTAAATATGAAATGTTTTGCCAATTCACAAGATAAGACACAACAAGTTTCTGGTTTTTCCCTAAAATTATTCATGGGATTGCTTGATACCACAAGTATGAAGTACATAATGGCAATAGAATAATTATACATGGTAGAATACCAATTTTAAAAGGCAGCCAGGCATTATTTTCCTTCTGTTTCTTTGGATTTGTTCCTCATAATCACAGAAGTCACTGAGGCAAATAAATCTACTTTTCTGTATTATTAGTATACCAAAAAGATCTTTCTTTAGAATTGTTAGTTGCTTGTTGGAGTAATTAAAAAATAAAACCTTTTCATTCATACTGTGTTTGGAAAATACTTCTTTATATGCTTGGGCCTGATCACTGGTCAATTGAAAGTCTATCAATTTTAATGGACTTGGGCCACTTTTATGGTTCTAAGATGCATGTTTATGTATTTTATGTAACAAGCTGTAAAAGATTTTTGAAAATGATGAGTTATTTAAAAATCAATTTCTATAACTGAGGTGGTAGCGTGCCCTAAGTGTTCTTACCCTGCCACTTGACTCACTGTAAGTGAAATATCTGGAGTTTGGATTTGCCTTTTTAAGCTCTCAGTAGTCAGTTACATAAACCTATATGAAAATACCTTTCTGGTTTCAAACACCTTTAAAGTTAATTTGCCCTCTTTGTCTATATATGTTAAAATATCATTTAAGAATCATTAACTACTGCATACTGCTTTTTCCCCAAGGGATTTCAGCTTCGTTCATTGTTCTGAGGATACCCTGTTCTTGTGTGCTGAATTAGGTTGTTTTCTGTAGGACCTCTGCCTCATTTCTTGCAGAATTTGGAATATGTACTGAGTGAATAAAGCAGGAAATATAGAAAGATAATGTAAGTGTAAAGATAAGTTGCCTGCTTCCTAGGAAATACGTATTCTCTCCTCGCTTCTGTTACCAATTTTTTAATGTAAGCTTAGAAGTAATTTGATGGAATTTTGTTTCCATGTGGCTTTTTTTGACACAATATGCACATTATTCTGTGACAGTCATCTAATTTCATCACATAGGTGCCATAAGCTGCTGTCTGAAGGGATCATCCCAATCTGCTCCGTCCAGTTTCAGAGTAACACCTGTCCACTTGTATTGTTACTCGTGTTGATTATGTGTGTGGTCAGAGAGCTCAGTTGATCCAGCTCAAAATCCTAAAAATATTATTTTTTTTTCAGCTAAATCAGCTTGTGAATCCAACTCACTGAGAAGCTGTTTAAATGTAAATGCCAGCACATGGGAGGAGGTAGGTATGCACGGCCGAAAACAGCAGGGCAACTGTTTTCTGTTGATGGTAGCAGAGCCTTGTGGGATTAACCTCACAAATTAGACATCTAAATTAGGTGCCAACCATTAAGCAATATGATTATCCTACATATGTTCTGCTAAGAATTTACATTTGAGAGCATCACTGCACAAAACGCTAAGCACTATCGATGGAGCTGAATTTAATGGAAGTTGTACCTTGGACATACAGAGTACTGAGCACAGGGCTGAAAAATCAAGTCCCAGGTGTATTACATGTTGCAGTCCAAACACATGAAAAGTTTTGGCCTAAATGTTTCAAACAAGCTACTATGGCAATGAGCTTCATTAGAGAATGCATACTGAAACGAGCAAGACTATTAGTATGGGTGATGTGGACCAGATGCAGTAAAGAGTTTACTGAACTTAAAAAGAAGTACTGAAAAGGCGTGATATTTTCTATACAAGTAAGGTACAGGCGGGAAAAAAACAGAAATTATGAACTGTTTTGTAATACAGATAAACAGAAGGACAGAATCGAGGTTGTACACCAAAATGGAGAGTACAATTTCCAGTTTCTCAGTGTTTGACATTGTAACTGTAATGATGCAATGTATAGGAAACAAAAATTTACACTCTTAAAATACAACTATTCTAGTGAAATAAAAAGTGCACTTTTGGTAGATTGTAATGCTTTCAGTATTTATTTTTTACTTCTGCTGATTAGCAAAATGTTGTGACAGAAATATATTTCCCAAATATTGTGAGACAGCAAGGCTCTGTTGAATTGTTTAAGGTGTTTTATTATCTTGGTTGAAACATAGGATTCTAGCTAAGTGGCTTGTCTGTTTCTCTTTTTTTGGTAGCCAGAAGTATTTAAAGTAGAAAGGTAAATACATGCTAAAACAGGCTTTTGTATTGCGTTTTATTGCTTTCCAGCAAAATCTCTGAAAGAGGAACAAGTTCTGCAAAAGAATGAATTGTGAAAGAGAGAACAGATTAGTTTTAACTCCCTGGTCTGTTGATTTATCCAGTGCCTAACAACTGCAACAGAAAATTAGATCTGTAGAATTGTGTGATGTTTTAGTAGTTTCAGGTTTTTTCAGTCCACCTCCTTTCACATAAAGAAAATAAAACAGCAAAGGTTTGCTGATACAGCTTGTGGTGACTTAGCAGTGCTCTTTGACTTTAATGGGAGCTGTGTATGGTTAGCCAACCTGCAAATTATGACCTTATATTATGTGTAGTCTGGAACTCTTAGGCATATAACAATTTTTAGGGAATTTGGGATTATTTAAAATGAAATAAGCTTGGGGGAAGGACACAGAAGTAGATTAAGGGTGGTTGTTTTGGTTTTTTTCCCCCTAAAAGTGAGATTTCTACTGTCACCTTATACTGAGGGAGTTATATTGAATAGCTGAGGTTTATTTCAGTGCTTTTCTTCTAAAATACTTAATGCTTTATTACCCACTGATTCTTACGTCTCATTACCTGTTTAGTAATTTAACTTTTAAAGAATTGATGTATTTTTTGAATGACTGCTACCATAGAATCATAGAATCCTGTAGAGTGCAGCTAACCTCAAGAGATCATGTAGTCAACCAAATCAGGTATTTGATAGTAACAGATGTAACTGCACTGTCTCATACTGAAATATTTCTAATTTGTTATTGTAGACCCCCATAATGAGGTTTTCATAGTCGCCATTGGTAACATGTTCCAGTATGTTTCCTCACTTGAACTTGGAAGCTTGTTTCAACTTTGTAATTCCAAGCCTACAGTTTGCAAATGAAACCACTGACTTACCTCTGTATACTTTGAAAAGAAGGGAGAATGATAAATTAGAGGAATATTTTAATGCTGATCTACTTCTCCCATTTTTGTTTGCTAGTATATGCAAGCCCAGTTCTTTCAGTCCTTTCTTGTAAGTAATTTTTCTGAAAGGGTTGTAATTTTTTTTACTCTCTGTACTTGGCTACATCTTTATTAAAATCCAGTGCTAACACTACTTCAGCTGAGACATTTAATTTTGCTGAGTAGAATAAAAATTCTTATATTTTCTCAGCTAGATTCCTGTGTACCATTTCTAAACTGCTGAAAAAAATTCACACTGTAAATTTATATTTTGCCTTTATACACTCTTCAGTTTCTTATGTTATCTCATAGAAGTAGTTCCATTAAGGGAGAGCAAGGCACTTTTAGGGTAATGAATAGACTGGTCTGTCTCTCATAGTTGGGCATTCAGTGTGCAAATTATAAGAAAATAAGAATCCCAAATACTAATGTGTGAACACTGTAAAATTTTAGATATTTTTGCATGGAAGTTTGTAACAGCATTGCAGTTTCTTGATCTTCTATTTCTTCTGATACCCATTCACTTTTCCTAACACATGTAAAACATATTTGACATTTATAATAATAGAATGATTAGGAATGTTACTGACATCAAGGTTTAAGGGACTGGGTGACATTGGAAATTTATGTTCCACTTTAATCCATTTATCAACCTCCTCTGGGAACTGGTTTTAAATCTAACTCAAGCCATACCAATTTGTATGTGGGGGGGAAAACCCTGCCAAATCCAACAGCCTGGAAAACATAGATGTATGAAATTATTGTCTAGGCTGCCTGCCCCCATGTCCCACTTTTTTAATAAGGAAAATATTAATGATTGATGTGATGAAATTTCGTTGGAAGCATATGGCTGCTGTTCTAGATTTGATGTTTTTCAGTTAAAGAATCAAGAGAGAAGATGATACCCATGGATTGTTTGAGACACTAAATTAGCTAAGTATAAAAGTATGTAATTCTGTAGAGTAGTAGCCATTAATTACTTCTTTGCACATCAAATCAAATTTCAATTACTAAAAAAATGAAAAGAAACAAAAACATTTTCCAAGATTAAAAGTGGTTTTTGTTTTTTTTTTTACCATTTGCTTTAAGGGGCAGTGTAGGTTGCCCAAACTTAGGCAATACTGAACTAGGTCACATTTTCCCCTGTAATAAAACTAATTTGCTCTTTCTGTCCTGTAAGAGCTGCCACTTGATTAGTAATGAGAGATATATAGTACCAGATTCTAAAGTACTCTATTGTGAATCCAGAATGGTTTAACTGGAGTCAAAGTGATGTAAACGAGTTCAAAATTGAGGACATTTTGCAGCTCATGCTGATACAATCAATTACCTTTCTAATGTAAGTAATTGTAGGAGAAGAATTATTACAACTTCTTGTGATTTGACATTGGCATTCAGCAATGTATCTGGAGAAATTCAACTTAGGAATCATGTATTTTACACATTAAGTCTCAATAAGTTTCTGCCTACTAAGGTTCCAATTTTAGGGTTTAAAGGTGAAAAATACACTCCTATTAGTCAAATATTTATGAGTAGGACCCAACGTGTTTAAACCTTGTTGACCTTTACATATTTATGACGTATATATCATCTCTTGGTTATCCTTACCATTGCTTTGGTCTGGAAAAAGTAAAACCAGAGGTTAAGTAGTCCCTAAGGGTAAGTTAAAATGTAGACTATTGCCATGTTGTATGGCTCCAGTATACTTAGTGTCTTTCATGGCAAGTTGATGAGACTGTTTAAAAGAATAAAGTAGCTTTATAGTTGATGCCATTTAAGAAAAAAATGAGTTTTGAAAAACAATTTACTGTTGGCCTGTTTAGTGTGCTGATGTTGTACAATATGTTTGATAGTGCTTGTGTTAGATATATGAGCCCCAACTCTTGCTTTTCTGTTTAAGCAGTCACATTCAAAATGAGTTTAAAATATAATGTAATTTGCTAAAACATTTTTATGTTCTTTCTGATTTGAGGCCAGAAGGAATTTGAGGCCACTGGGATCACTTAGGCTAATTTGCTGCATAACATATATGTTATGCATACATCTACCATGTATGGGTAGATGCAGGGAGACCAGTGGATGTGGTCTACCTTGACCTTAGCAAGGCTTTTGACACAGTCTCCCATAACATCTTCTTGAGCAAGCTCAGGAATTGTAGGATAGAAGAATGGACAGTGAGATGGATTAAGAACTGGCTACACAGTAGAGCCCAAAGAGTGGTGATGAATGGTGCAGAGTCCAGCTGGAGACCTGTGACTAGTGGAGTCCCCCAGGGATCAGTGCTGAGTCCAGTCCTGTTCAACATCTTTATCAATGACCTTGATGATGGGACAGAGTGTTTTCTCAGCAAGTTTGCTGATGATACAAAACTGGGAGGACTGGCTGATTCACCTGAAGGCTGTGTGACCATTCAGCAAGATTTGAACAGACTGGAGAGCTCAGCCAAGAGGAAACTAGTGAGGTTCAACAAGAACAAATGGAGAGTCTTGCACCTGGGAAGGAATATAAAAAGTGCACCAGTACAGGTTCGGAGGCAATCTACTGGAGAACAGCCTCATGGAGAAAGACCTTGGGAGTCCTGGTGGACAACAAATTATCCATGGGACAGCAATGTGTCCCTGTGGCCAAAAAGACCAATGGTATCCTGGGGTGCATTAGGAAGAGTGTGTCTGGCACACGGAGGGGAGGGTCTCCTCCCCCTCTGCTCTGCCCTAATGAGATCTCACATGGAGTACTGCAGCCAGCTCTGGGCTCCCCTGTTCAAGAGGGACTCAGATGCACTTGAGAGTGTACAATAGAGGGCTATGAGGATGATTAAGGGACTGGAACACCTTCCTTATGAAGAAAGGCTGAGAGACCTAGGGCTTTTTAGTCTGGAGAGAAGACTGAGAGGGGATCTCATTAATGTGTATGCATATGTGAGGGCTGGGCATCAAAAAGGCAGGGACAACCTCTTCTCACTTGTGCCTTGTGAGAGGATGAGGGGCAGTGGATTAAAGATAGAGCACAAGAAGTTCCACCTTAACATGAGGAAGAATTTCTTTACTCTAAGGGTTACAGAGCCCAGGAACAGGCTCCCTAGAGAGGTTGTGGAGTGTCCTTCTCTGGAGACTTTCAAGACCCATCTGGATGCATTTCTGAGTGACCTGCCCGAGTTTTGGTCCTGCTCTGCCAGGGCTGTTGGACTCAATGATCTTCAAAGGTCCCTTCCAGCCTCTGGCATTCTGTGGTTATGTGATGTGTTGTCAGAATTTTGCAAGTTAGTTGCTTCTAGCATTCAGTGAATAATTCAGTGATTGAATTAGAGGACATCTTAAAACAAAATGGTACCCATAAAGGTCTTTAAATTTTGATTTAAAATCACCTAAAATACAGACTCTTACTAAATTCTTTGTGGTTAATTACTTCTGCTGTTGATATTAGGTAGCCTATTTGCACCTGCTTAGCTTTTGTTGTAGCATTTAGATTTGCTATAACTTGATTGCCTGGTTTTGGTAGTTTGCATACTAAATATGTCAATTTAAAGTCAGTGTTGCTCTTAAACTGTTCTTTGAAAGGTTAAACAGATGACGTTTTTTAAAGATCTAAACACCAATTGTGTTGTTAGATATTCTCCAAAGGCCTTCTTTAAGCATTTCTTCTTTGTACAAGAGTTGTACATGTTTCCAGAGACGAGAGTGAGGAGTTTTGACTACTTTAGAATAGAAAATAGTACAAGCTGGAAATATATATTTCATAGTATATTCAGGAAGGATTTATTTTATGAGGCTTTAGGAATAAACGATAAATAGTATAGCATGAAATTATTATTTACATGTAGATGGCTATAACAAAGCTCTCTGGGTTTTTTGTTAAAATAAAAGGTACCAACAGAAACCTGTAATATTAAGAAAATAAATTTTTCTTAGTTACATTTCTAATTATTGTTTGCCATTTATATTATTGTAAATCTTTTTTCAGAAGTTAGAAAATTGCTTCTGTAATGATCCCACCACAATTGGGGTTAAATCATGGCTTTCAGATCTCACTCTAGTCATGTGTTCACAGTGTTGTCCTGATGTACTAGATGTTCTTTGGCAAAAAAAGGAGGTTAAATCAACAGAAAAAAAAAAAGATTCTAAAATTAAAAATTAAGGCTGTCAGAAGAAGGATAACAGAAAGAAACTAAGGTGTCTTAGGCAACGTTTGGTGTCTATGAAGCTAAACCAGGCAGCTGAAAGGGATGGAAGTGGTAGAGTGATCTGTTCCATTTTTGTAGACCTGTTTAGTAAAGGCACCTTACAAGATAAAAATGGTAGTGCCTCCCTTGTTTCACATTGGTGTGTGAATGACAGAAGCTGGAGTGTTAATCATCATGAGGTTACCTGTGTCTTTTCTTGTTTCTGCTTGCTCTGATGTTTCCACTTAGTGACCAGGAAAGCAGTGACTGAAGGGAGCTGACCCATGGATGTTAACCATTACAAACATATTGTGCTGAATGTAACTATGAATATTTACTTGTGGTTAAGTGTCTTTTAGACAACTGCTATATTAATTCATGTGCTGAGAAAGAACGTTTAAGCTATCTTGTTATATAATTTTGAAGTTAATCCAACTTCAAACAAATTTGCTTATTTAATATATCTTGAACTTTTGTAGTCATCCAGCTGATCACTGCTATGTCTGAATCGCTAAATGCAATTTAAAGTAATTTAGTTTCTCATGAAACACAACAAAGGGAAATGCAAAGTCCTGCATCTTAGGAGGTACAATGTTAGGCACCAGTGCACACTGGGGTCCATAAGGCTTGAAAGCAGCTTTGCTGAGAATGATATTGGGGTCCTAGTGCAAAACAAGTTGACTATGAGCCAACAATGCACCCTCATGGCAAAAATAGCAATAGTATCTTGGGCAGCATCAGGAGGAACTTCGTCGTCAGGTTGATGGAGGTGATTTTTCCTCTCTACTCAGAAATGGTGAGGTTGCATTTGGAGTTGTTTGTAATTCTGGGCTCCCTCTGTACAAAAAAGATTTGCAAGTCCAGAGTGCTGCAAAGATGATTGAGGGACTAGAGTATCTTTGTATGAGAAGAGACTGACAGACCTGGAATTCATCAGCTTAGAGAAGAGGGGGCTCACAGGGAATCTTACCAGTGTGTGATGGGATGGAATGAACAAGAGGTAGCCAGTTGTACTCACTGATAAGACAGGGGACAATGGGCACAGGTTAAAACACATGAAATTCCACCTGAACATAAAATACTTTTTTACCGTGAGTGTGATCAAACACTGGAGAAGGTTGCCCAGAGGGGCTGTGGAATCTTTCTGTGGAGCTATTAAAAAGCTGAGCAGACACAATGCTGGAGAGGCAGCTCAAAGTGACTTGCTTAAGTGGGGGAAGTTGGGAAGTTGCATCTCATAGATGAGATCGTATGGGCCTCCACCTCATCTCATGAGGTTCTAAACATTTCTGTGGTTCTGTGAAACATGAATGGTGAGAGGTGATCATAGTAAAAATCAGTTAAGTCCATTTTATTTTAACCCACTTTGTATTAGCAAGTCCTTACCACTAATAGAACACTATTTTAGATCTAGATCTTTACCTTATTGTAAGTATCCAATGCTCTGTTTCAGTTCTCTTCTGATGGTGAGAGCTTCAGAGCCTGCTGGCTTTTCACTGGTACGCTCTTGGATGGATGTGTTATTTAGCAATTCATGTCAGGTAGGTTCTTTGGCTGTATACAACAATGTTCAACTGTAAAAAAGAAATTTCAGAGTAACTTACATTTTTTGAATTGTGTTCTTTCATCACATATTTTGCAAAATCAAGACTTACCACTTTGCAGACCTGAAAGTTATGGTTAACCAGAGATTCTGGTGCAGCAACAAGTTATTGAACCCATAATTATCTAGACACCCTTTGTAAATGTATTTAAGCAAAATAAGATGTTTCTTTTCCATGCTGAGGGAACTGGGAATACAATTGTTAAAGAGGAAAATGTAAGCTTATCAGTAGTTTGGCTGTAAGTACTTGCTGGGGAAGGTCTGCTTGCATTCTGACTGGTAGGTTGTATGATTAGAAGAGTAGCCAGAGGGTACCCCATCTGTAATGCAATCTCAGCTGACTTGAACATTTTCTCTGCATTTGCAACTTTTATAGAAATGCAGTGGTGGCATCAAAATCTTTCCTGTATCTTGGGGACACTTCACACCAGCTTAGGCATTGCAAAATAACTGTGGAAGGTTTTATTTGTCTCTATACACTAGTTATTGTATATACACCAATGTATGTAAGGCAGTGATTAGCACATTGCCCGCAGAAACTAACTAAATAATTCTAGAAGAAAATAAGGACTTCTAATATTTGATGTAAGTCCCTCATATAGTCTTTTCCAGCCTTCAAACAACTTGAGTTTTGATCTGGGTATGTGGTCATCATATAATTTCAGTTGATTGCTTCCAGAACTGATCTTTTTTTCATTTTTCCCCCGGACTAGAGATGTCAGAGAAAGATATATAGACTGTCAGTGATAGAATGCTGGCCTTTCTTGCCAAGTATTGCATAATATCTATGTATTATAGCCCTTGTTTTTAAGCATTGTATTTTTCTTCCACTGTTTATGTTTGGTATACCACCTAGGCTTAATTTCTAAACATCAGAACTTAATTAATTAATTTATTAAACATCTTTGATTTATTGCATCAAAGAATAATTCAGATTTTGCATCAGTAGGAATTTTAAAACTAATTAAGTAATTGTTAGAAAAAACAATAGAGTTGTAGGAAAACTATGCAGGAAGCTGAATTAAACTTTCTTTATACTGTACAGTGTATAGATCAGGTCTGCTTCATGGCACAGAGTTAGAAGTCATACAGGAGATAGTAAAACAGATATGACTGATGCTGTACCTGGATCAGTTGCAGGTTTTCAACAATGCTTATTGTTTTAGGTGATAGGACTCAAAAAAACCCTAAACCCAGTGTTCAGAATGGACTTGAATAGTTCTGCACTACACTACATTCATTTACAACACGTAGACATATTTAAATTGTACATCTACACAGAGTGATACAAATCCATGTGAGCTGCTCTTTCTGAGCTTTGAGCTGGTCAATGTGAGTCCAGCTCAGCTCCAGAAACCAGACTGCTGTATTGCTGTGTGAATGTGGTAGTATGTTAATGGGTCTTCTTTTTTGCTTTGCAGAGCTTATCCAGCAAACTTGGATATGAGGCTTCCTGTGACTACCTCAGAATGTGGATGTATGGTTTCTGTACCTGTCTGCATAGACATAAATGTGAGTTTATGGGAATGGAGTTTATAAAGCTTTGGTCAAAAATAATTGGAGAACACCTCAAAGCTTTTGTGTGAAATTTGATTTTTTTTAAACAGCATCTGAAAGTGTAAATGGATTAAGAATTTGATTATCAGGTCCTCAGAAGAACAAAGTTTCCTGTGAAGAGAATTGCCATATTTATAAATGACTATTTGTAAAATTCATGATTCATTTTTCAAATGCTAGAGCATCAGCATTTTGTTTAGCCGTTTCAGACTGCTCATTTGGGAAACTGGAGAACCATTCCCCAGTGTCTTTTACATGCCACAAGGCTTTTGTATCAATGTCTTTGAAGAGTTAACCCTTCCCTGAGTCCTAACATTAACTTCCATGCCAAAACTTAGGCTAGTTTAAGGCTTTATTTGGGGGGGGGGGAAGTGCAACACAGGAGTTTTTTCCCCCACTTTCCATGTACAGTGGTAAAACTGTACAGGTTAATCTAATGGAGTTTTTGTTTCAAAACTGAAGAAAATTAGGAGATGAAAAATGCTGACACACTGGGAAAAACCCACCATTTTTTCTTTTACCAAAAAAATATTCAAATCCAAATTGTTTGCTTATTTTTGGTTGGTTGTTTAATCCCATTCCAGTCATTGTTCCTGACAGTGAAATGCCACAGAAAAGAACACTGGTTAAAGAAATTTTAAAGTAGTAATTATAATCTTCCTGTTTATAGAAGTGAAGGAAAACAATGGAAAGGAAACTGCTTTAAATCAATCCCTACCAATTTCAGACATTTATAGAATCACTAATCAAATCATGATTCATACAAAACTTTGGAGAGTATAATACTGTAGTTTATGTGCATTTCTTTGGAAGTGGAATATCCTCATGGTTAGCACTACCACTTATCTGTCCCCATTATCACATGCAGTAACCTTTACTGATAAATTTAGCTTCAAATCAATAATTTCACAAACTGGGAAGGTAAAACAGAATATAGGCCTTCAAATAAGAGTTGTGAAGTTGATGACTGTAAAAAAGCATTACACTTGTCTTAAAAGTAATACTGCAGAAGTCTCTTGTAAATCCTTTAGCAATTTTTTCTAATCCTTTACAAGTTGCAAAATCATAGCTGAAAGGCAGGCAGAAAAGGAATGCACAAATAAGACATCTGTTACTGGTGTATCAGTGATGATATATAACCAGCTCTGGAGTAATAACATTTTAACAAGGACTAGAGTCTTATCCAAAATGAGATCTCGTCCACTTCCATGTCTTCACTTACTGCATTCATAAGAATGACAGGAAGTTTATAATTGGGAAATCTTATCAATTAGTATTTGTAGGCCATCACAGGTATGCCTCAGTCTGGTTTAGATTAATGGATTGGCAGCCAGGCCGTATCTTAACAAATAGGGTTATCTATAAACCAGCTTCAAAGTAATGTATTTGTGCAGTGCTTATAAAACAGTACTCACCATGACTAAGTACAGTAATGCTATATTTTATAACTTCAGCACTGCAAAATGTATATACTATTAATGTATTTTCTAGTCCATTAAGGACAAGCAGCATATTATGCTCCATTTAATAAAAGATTTACAAGTCACTAGTGTCGAGGGTTGTTCCAGTGCAATTTTGGGGTGTAGATGCAAATGTCTTTTGGATACTGTGTTATTGTGTTGACTGTATAATAAATTCTTATTAACTAGATGTTAGTGACACAAAAGATCCAAAGGGTTAAAATTTCAACTTGCTTGAAATTGATACAAAGCAACCAAGTTGTTAGTGAGGCAGCTCGGGATTGGCAAGAGACTTTTCTGACTCTAGTGGAAAAGAAGAGAGAGAAAATATACACGTTTTTACCTGTTGTCACACCTTTTGGCCATGCATCAGTAAAACCAAGAATAAGCTATGGGAGAAATCTCTGTCCTCCTTTCTTTCCTTTAAAGCCTTTTGGTTTAATCAAGAGTAAAATGGGTAGTTGTACATTTCAATACCAATTCATCCAGTAACAGCTAGTTAGGTCTTCATTTTTGTGCCTTCACTGTGGAAATAATATGAACTGAAAAAGTGAGAACTGTGCCATTGTTGTCTGTGATTAAGTGTGGAGGCTCTGACTTTATTCTAACAGCCAATGGGAATTGGTCCAAAAATGTCTATGGGATTTGATCCAAAAAGCCAGTGATCCAAAAGCTACCTAATAGGGCTTTTAAACTTGGTACTTAAGCGTTCAAATTATCTTAATCTCAGCGTAGGTTGTGTTACTGATCCAGAAGAATAATATTTTATTTGTACTTTTATTATTTTTTATTACTTAAAAAACATCTTTGTAACTATAAGTCTTTTAGGCCTTTTTCAAAGTTAGATTCTTACTGGAATTAGGAAAAAACTGATTAATTTGCTCTTGAAGATTCTTCTGTATTTTAATTTGTGGGAAAAGAGAAAGTGCATTAATACATTCATTAGTACATATTACTACTGAGGCAACATTTACCTCAATATGCATTAGTTTTCCTGCAACTGTATTCTAATTCACAGAAATACCTAATTTTAATCTTCTTAAGCCATACAGAAATACATCTCTTTTTTTATATTTTTGAAAAGCATTGTATTATGACTATGCTATGCTTCAAAAAACCTTGAGTCTACCTTTGTCTTTTAGATAGTTGAAACTGCTGCTTCACTTCTGGAAGAGCTGTTAAACAGATCCTACTGGAAGAGCACTCAGGGGTCTAGTATATATTTGGATCTACTAGATACATTCAGATTCCTGAAATATTATTAGAGAGAGAAATCCTACTAGGACTTGTGTAACCATGGGAGATTAACTTCCCAGATACACAATGGAGAACAAACATGACTGTTAATGTAAGAATCCAGCTACACCTTTGTGATGGTTAACATTTTTTCAGTATATTTTCAGTAAATTTATAGGCTATGATATTTTTCTGAAACATATTTTGTAATATAATGAAGTCATTTAAAAATTAAAATTATAAAATATCTAAGAAGATCTCAGAGATGTGAAAATATCAGAGGCAGTAATAATTTTCTTCAAGGAATGTTTCAGGGGGCTATCTTACTTAGTATTTTCATTAATGACCCTTGCACAAAAATATATGCTTAAAACAAAGTGGCATGTGTTAGAGAAGATGAGAGAGAGACTTTCATGCAAAAAATTCATTACTGATGTGTGACCTTGAAAAATGTAGTAACAGAAAATGGGATGTAGATCTGTGATATGAGGGGAAAGTAACAAGAATGTCTGCTATAAATTACACTTTTTTGACTGTAAGCACAGAAAGAGCTGGAAGTTCTTGTGGATCTGGCATATGTATAGTAAAGACTGGTAAGTATTATTGCAACTGTACAAGAGTGTGGTATGTCTGAACATCACCTGAAATACTCCAGTTATCTCCTTTCAATAAAGATGAGTATCTGAGATGGGTGCAGCTGAACAGAGCAAGGTACAGCCTCAAGGAAATTGAAGAGCTTAGCTTGCTTAGTCTAGTAAAACAAATTGGAAGGAGGTACAATAATTATCTATGAAACATAAATGGTCAATAAACTGCAAGACAGGAAAAAGACCTGTATAAAGTAAATGACAAATTTCAAAAGAAGAAATTATGACAAACTGGGCTGTTATTAATTATGAACTGAAAAATTATATTTTTACCTGTATATATTGGAACTGCCTTAAGAGCAGATAAAATGGAGACAAAGAATGTAGATATTTTCCTGCACAAAGTTTTATAAATTTAAGGATTTTACATCTTTTTTTACATTCTTTTTTTTTTCAGTGTTTTTCTGTTTCAGTAGTTAAGTGCCAGTCAACAGTTTTTTGTAAATACCATAAATTATTAAGTACAATCTAAATGTTCTCAGGTAAAACAGAGAGAGCTACTCAAAGCTGTTGTCTTGCTTTACTACTGCATGGCTCTTCACCGGGCTGAAACGGAATCTACTCCCTGTTTACCTTACTGTTCTTATCTTTTCTGATTTTATTGCAAGTGCTTTGGTTCACTGAAGGAACAAAATTACTAAAATTTCAAAGATGTTTGTAGGTTTTACTTGGGCATAGTGGCATAGTGTGTAAGCAATCGGAAAAGAAGGAATTGACGATTAGAAGCACAGTGACTAGTGAGAGGCGTTCACGGACGTATTTTTTCCATTATAGATTGTCTCAGTTCACTCTGATAAGTAGTTTTTGCTTAATTTTACAGACATCATAGCTGCTGTGATGGCAAGTTATTGGAAAAGACTGTATTATATACTTAAAAATGCAGTTGTAGCATTGAAAGATAGTGGTGGTTCGGTTGAGAGATTATTTACTACAGCAATAATTGAGGTATGTTGTCAGACTTTGTTTCTTACTCAAATATGGTCTTCATCCATTTAGTGTCTTTGGGCTGTACCTGGGATGTTTCCGATGGTGAGTTTTCTGACTCTAGAGACAGTTGGAAGGCAAAGGTTGTTCTTGGAAGCCAGCTTCAAAGTGGCATCTTCTTCTAGAATTGTTTAAAATTAGCTAATGATTTTCTCTTTAAGTATTGAGTATAGTGTTATCTGACAGCTGTAATTCCCTCTGTGAATGTAATTCCCTCTGCTAAGGTATCTCTTCCACATAAATGTGATCTTTTTATAGAAGTGCCATTGTTGACTGAAAGTCTTCTTTGCATAGTTGATGGTTCTTTGGATGGTATCATGAGATTTTTCTTCAAAGCGAATGGGATGGCATCTGAGGATGCCTGATTTGTGTGTGTGTGTGTGTTACAGATGGTTGCAGGTTAAAGCAGTTAAGTTTGAGTCTGTGGTTTTCTGGGCATTTTAGTTTGTAGATTACCATCCTTGATGTTCACCATAATAACTAGGAAAGGGTCTTAGTACAGAGTATTTGAGAGATAAAAAGAGTCATGATTATTGAATTTATGATTGCAATTAGTGAAGAAATCCAGCTTTCTGGTCATGATGGTGACAATAAGGACATTATTCATATAGCTTATGACATATGGACCTAGTGGTACATATGCAGTGGTGAGTTGTTATTTAGCTTTGAAAGTTTCTGCCTCTCTTGAAGACATGAAGAGTTTGTGTGCCCAAAATTTTTTCTGCCATCTTCAGCAATGCATGCAGCACAAATCTTGCTTCCACCCTCAGACCATCTTGGTTGCAACAAAGTGCTGTGGCAGAAATAAAACCTTTTTCCCCCCTAAAGCCTCCTTTTTCTTAGTTTATCTGCACTCAAGCTGACCTTTGCAAGCTCTGTTTCTAATTCTCCCCATATACTCATTTTTAGTAGGGAATATACATTGTAAGTAACCAAGGTCAAATTTCTGAGCCCTTGTATGTTAACCCAGTGATTTCTAGCCCCCTTTAATCCTTTTTTACACCAGCAGCTGTAGTAATAAGGGTCAAGGGGCTGCTAGGGATTGAAGTCATTAGCTTTTGGGTTGTACTTATTAATTTTGTTGGTGTTTTTCACTGATCATTCTTAATGGATGTTATCCATTCAATTGTATGGTATTAGAACAGCATTTGACCTTTCCAGCAACATGAATGTTTGATTTTTAAGTTTATTTTACTTTGACTCTACACTGGATGCTGCTTTTTAGATATGAAAGGAAATTGTCTTTCGTTTCATCATGCTGTGAACTGTCTGCATGTTAGGTTGAATACCTCAACATTAATGTGTATAAAGTCAGATCCCGCTGAAGGAATGGAAATACTCCATTGATTTCAATGAAACCATTTAGGGCTCCCATTGATATTAATGATAATTTAATGGGAAAGGACTTGGATCCTTACTGTTTGCAACAAGTAAACTGCTAGGTGTCTATATTACTGCTTAAACCGGCACCTTTATCACAGCTTCAGCATATATTTAAGTTATAGTCATCTTTGCTTGATAGAACCACACAGCCTCAGTCTTTGGCTCCATAAAGGTTTGGTAAAAGTAGCAAAGATGTTGAATACACACTATTACGTAACATACAAGAAAACCAGAGAATTTATGTCTGTCACTTGGAGTCTTCAGGTGCTCCATTGTAAATGCACAGCTAAACCCTTAAATTCTTTTCTGCTCAGATTGCCATCACTACTGCCTTGACGTGAAAAATTGACAAATTTGTGCTTTTATGAAGTTTAGCAGAGGGAGCCTTTCACATGGTAAACCCCTCACTGTCTCCTCCTTTTCACGTGCTTTCTTCCCTTGTGGCTCAAAGAGTTTGTTTTCTGCTGTAATGTTTGAAATTTTCTCATCTGCTACTGGTGAGAAGCGATTGCTGCACAGTGTGGAGGAACGAGTTTATTGTGTTTGGTGTTGCTTTTAGTGATATGGATGCTTGCTCACTAGGTATTGTACTGAGATCAGCTAACTCATTTCATTAAAAAGTCCTCTAGGTGGTAGTTATATTTGGTTACCACTGAGTAGATGTGGATCTGAACCAGAAACACAGAAGTGAAAGGCTTTCTATCCTACTAACAATTTCCTGAACTTTCCGTTCTCCTATATTAAGAGGGGGTTTTATAGAGTGGAAAATGCCCCATCATAAAGCTGTAAGGTTAAAACTGCAGCCCCTGTGCCTTCCCCAACACTCCTTAAACCGTGGATCTTGTTTGCTATGGGAAGTGAATTGCAGGAGGAAGCCAGATGGCAGCTGTATTGAGCTGCTGCTTTGTTGTGCAGGATGGGTGCCCCTCCTCCCTTCTCCAAAGCAAATGTTGATTCACGAAATAGGGGGTTATATATCTGAGTGAGGGATTCGTCTGATTTTTTTAAAATGTCTGCTATTTTAGTAGTTTGTAAAAAAATTGACCCTGTGTTCATAATAAGAAACAGTTTGACGCATATATGTGGCAAAGTTGTATAATTTTAAGATTAACTTTCTAAAATGGTGCACATAGCCATGGTTATTTTATTACTCTCAGTTAAACTGCCTGAAGTGCTGTACCAGCACAGCATGGTAAAACATATTCCTGTAAAATATATTCCAAAGAGGAAAATTGGTTTATATCTTATTTTAAGGTAAAATATAATTACTTTGTCAGCAACGGACTAAAACCCCAGAAATCATTAAAATGTTTTAACATTACAAATTGCTAACCAGAGAATGTTTAGTAAATTATAAGAGGAATATACGTTGGATGGAACTCATTTAGGATCCACACCAAATCTTTGAGTGTTTAATGGTGCTTAAAAACATTTATTAAATTTTATTTTTTTAATATTTGCACTTCTTCATTAAAAAAAAAAAATAATTCTAAGTCTATATAGTTTTTAACTGTTGGCTGACATGTTTGATCACCATACCAAACTGGATCATCAGCTAAGACCCCCATGTACATTGAGTAAGGTTTGTAGGATAATTAACTAGACCTTGGTTTCTTACAGTGATTACTAAGATCATCTTCATGTAAATCCAGCAGCAATGAATAGTTGTAAGGAGAGGAGCCCACCATAAGCACTTTTCTCTAAATATGCAGGGCTGAATTCTTTCTGGCACAGTTGTCAACAGCATGTTCCAAGCTCTGTATTTTGCCATAAACTGCATTCTAAGCACAATGGAAACAACACAGAAACGTAAGAATTAGGAAATTGTGTTATTAACAAGCTGCATTTTTAACCACCATGGGGGATTTATTTAGGCTGCCTAGTGTGCAGAATGTGTTTTTTAAAAATTTAAGTAGCTAGTGAGAAAAAATTCAGATCCTCAGACAAATGTCAGAAATGAGCATTAACAAAATATTTTAAAGAACATATACCAAATAAAGTAATGTGGTTTTCCCTGCTCTTTTCTTCTTCTTTGTTGCTGTCTTCCTCTGTTTCTGATGTTAGTTTATGTCTTTTGTAATGCAGATATAAGATGAGAGAAAATGAGGGAATAACTCTGTAGTACAGGTGGAAACAGTTAAAAGAACTGGATTGGAATGCTAAAACTGATATTCCTCCATCTCAGCATACCACATTAAAAAGTAGATTGGGGTGCCTGGCATCTTTGTGACTGGTAATATAAGTAAATATCAGCAGTATTCAGCATCATTCACAATTGATGTGCATATGGTTTATATATAAGTAAAAATAAATAAATAAATACGCGTTCAAGGTCTTTGTGCATATTACAGATCCATAATAGGCAGACATATAAGTTGAAATCTATGTTTCACATCAAACCTCTACAGTATGCTTCATGAGGGAGACAAGACCCATGTGTTTTGCAGAAGCTTTTAAAGCTGTTTCATTTATTTTATTAGCCTTTAATGAATGTAATTAGAACCCAAGTAATTAAATGCAATTGTGCTCAGTATGTTCCTGTTGTAAATTGCCCTAAACAATGTGCATGGTGTGAACAAATTTGTGGGATTAATAGAGGATAGATAATGTTTTTGGATAGTATTTCACACTAAACGGCCGCAGAGAGAAACAAAGAAGCTGGCGCAGTGTCATTAATCTTAGTCAACTGGCAGTTCTGGTGTAATTTGCATGACTTAGGCAGTGACACAAGATGGGGCTAGCTTGGGATGGGTGTTAGATCACTAGGATACATATGTATTTATTTCTCTTTAGTACTCTGATTTATAAGCAGAAAGAAGTTTGTTTGAAGAAACGGATCCATTCTGTGTTCATCTTTGTTTTTATCTTAAATTAATAGAATTACTGGCAGTATATTGTATGTGTTCCTTTGTTTTTATAGTTAGCATATTGGTTTATGGATATTAAAAAACATCTGTGCATCCTTGTCATCACAGAAGAAAGGCAGATGTGCTGTGATTGGATAGTGTGTTGCTAGTGGAATAGATTTTCTTTCTTCACTTTGTCTGATGTGTCTTGTTTCCTAGCTGAAAAATAATTCAGAATACAGTAAGATACTTCCAAATTAGCTTCTGAAAAACCTTGTAGCAGTTAGAGCCAGAATATGCATTCTACATGCCCTGTGTCAATATTTTTTACTAAAAATCATTGGATGCATGTAATCTGACTGAACAAAAGTAAAACAACTGTAAAACACTTCTTGTATTTTAGTAGAGCAATAAGTTCTCAAAAACCAGTAGTGACCACTGTAGTTAATTTTTGCAAGAATTTTTAATGCTCTAGTTTGGGCTAGTTTAAGTGTTCTTAAACTTAGAGTTGGCTGGAAATATCAGTCAAAGTAAACTCTTTTGCTGAAAGTCTGAACAAAAATATTCCATTAGTTTGCAGTATTAGAAGAATGAGGCAAAATTGATTTCAGTCTTGTTACATGAGTGTTTCTGTCCCAGGCCCTGGTATTGTTTTCAAAATAATTCCCGTAGGAAGCTAAGATTTCTATATAGGTTGTGGTCACATTTATGAGAAAAGGGATGATTGTCCAAAATTGATCTTGACCCATTTCTTGACACTAAAATCTTTGCTCTTAGTTGTTTATTATCCACTGACATTTTGATTAAAAACTGTGCCAAAAGCATATATATGCTGAATTTTCTCATGTAACATCCCTGGAAGTCAATACTCTGGTAAACATGTTGCTTATGCACACCTGATAGTGGTGGTATTCTATGTTACCATGGTGTTAACTTTGTTCTACAGTAAAATGGAATTAAAAGTAAACGGGGCACCTTTAGAAACCCTTGAGAAATTGCAGTTCTGACAGATAAACAGGAAGGGCATCCCTGCTTCAGCAGTATCAGTGGATCTTTTAATTGCAATTTTTCAACACAGGAAGATTGTGCTTAACCAATTCTGAGAAAGAACAAGGTAGGGCCTTCTGAGGCTGTTTAGCCAAGCTGTTACCTTTTGTTCATAACCTATGAGTTATATTTCTTATCTTTCTAAAATATATATATTTAAGTTTTTCATCCATTTAAAAATTGCATCGTTTAATAAAAAAGAGGAATTTAAGATTCAAATTGGATGGGAAACACTAGGTCCTCTTAACTAGGTTAATAATGATAAAATGCTTAAGTATATGTGACTGCATACAAAACAATGCTGTAATCATACTTTTAATACTATAAAAGAATAATCCCATAAAATAATTAGTAGTTTGCTACAGCACTGAAAAAGCACTGATGAGTAACCATGTCTGCCTGCTTGCTGTGTTGTAGTAAGAAGTACTGATGGAAGCATTATCATAATGGTGGGAGGCAAACAAGTACATTCCACTGAAATGAGAAAAATGCCATATTTTTTACATGAAGTTTTATATGGTGAATAGAAGAACAAACACTGACAATGAGAATTTTCAGGCATTCAGCTAGGCCACACAATATGAAGTTAACTGTCACTAGTTGTCTTGTCTCCTGAACTGTGAATAAACAGTGCAAAAGTAAGTGAATTTTGATTAAACATTGATAATTCTACCTGCAAGGAAAAAAAGTATTTGCCATCTCTCGGTAACGATGGAGAGGGTTATGATAACATTAAAAACCATTTGCTTGTTGCAATTTGGGAAAATAAAAAATTCTTAAGATATTGCATGTGTTCTACTGTGGTTTTCAACTAAAAAAAAAAGAAAAAAAAAAGTGCAGCATGTTAGGACAGTAGAATACAGTAAATTGAAACTGACTGGATGGCCAGGCCCAAAGAATTATGGTGAATGGAGTTAAATCCAGCTGGCAGCTGGTCACAAGGTGTGCTTTCCAGGGCTCAGTGTTGGAGCCAGTTCTGTTTAACATCTTTACTGATGATCTGAACAAAGAGACTGAGTGCACCCTCACTAAGTTTGCAGCTGAAACTGGGTTGAAAGGGAGTGTTGATCTGGCCAAGGAACTGGATGGTCTGGATTGATGGGCCAAGGCCAATTTTATGAGAATCAAAGTGATCCACAGCAAGGTTCAATGAGATCTGCAACAATCCCATGCAATGGTAATGGCTTGGAGAAGAGTAGCTGGAAAACTGATGCACCACAGAGAAAGACCTGGGGATGCTGGTTGACAGCCAGCTGAATATGAGCCACCAGTGTGCCCGGGTGGCTAAGGTGGCCAATAGCATCCTGGCTTGTTCAGGATATAGTGTGGCCAGAAGGCCCAGGGCAGTGACTCTCCCTCTGCCCTTAGCACTGGTGAGGCTGCATGTCAAGTACTATGTTCAGTTTTGGACTAAAAACTACAAGGACATTGAGGTGCCAGAGCATGTCCAGAGAAGGACAACAAAGGTGGTGAAGGGTCTGGAGCACAAGTCTTGTGAGGAAGATCTGAAGGAAGTGAGGTTGTTTAGCCTGAAGAGAAGTAGGCTGAGGGGAGACCTTATTACACTCTACAACTAGCTGAAAGGAAGCTGTAGTAAGGTCAGTGTTGGTCTCCTCCTAAGTAACAAGCAATAGAATAAGAGGAAATGGTCTCCAGTTACACCAAGGTTTAGGTTCAATATCAGGAAAAATGTCTTCAGTGAAAGGATTGTCAGGCACTAGACCAGGCTGCCTGAGGATGCCTCCACCATCCCTGGAGGTATTTAAAAGATGTGTAGATGTGGCACTTAGGGACATGGGTTAGTGCAATTTTGTAGTGCTAGATTTGTTTGGACTTGGTGATCTTAAGGGTCTTCTCCAAGCTAAATGATTCTACAATCCTATGAAACATATCACTATATATTTAGTGTTGCCTGACTAATTTTCATGCTTCCTGACTCCCAAATAGTTAATTTCAAGACATTTTTGATATTGTCTCCTTAAGAAGACTAAATTTAAAAGTCCTGAGTACTTGAGGTAGTTTTTCTAGGTAACCCTTTTATTTTAAAAGTACAGTTAGATTCATAGTTCTGAGTCTTCAGTCTAGAATTTTAGTCCAGCATAACGTCACGCTACTCAGGAAATGATATTCTTTGGGTAGGTTACAGTGAAGTAGAGAATGTGGTTCTTTTTAAATAGGATCACAATCTGTAATTTTTTTGTTTTGTTTGTATGATACATAAGTAGTATTATCAAGTAATCTTCAGTGTCAACAAGTGTTACTGTGCTTTAGCCTGCGTGCTTATAAATGCAATTTTATCTTTTGGTAACACAAGTTTTGAAGATACACAGAGGATGAGCTACTGTAGAGACCTCTGCTCATACTGAAGAGTCCTGAAACAAAAGAGCCTAAACTCAACTTGCCTATTTTTGTGTCAACTCTACAGCTGTCTAACCATACTACAAAACATTCTTGGCATTTTATCTTAGCCAAAATGTCTTTGGGGATGGTGTGTGTGTGTGATAATTCAAAACAGAGCAGTATGTTAATCCAAATATTAAGTAATATTTAAGAAGGCTTCTACTGACATCCATGCAATTGAAACAATATGGGTTTACCTCTTTGCTTTGGCTCGACAATCATGTATTCTCTCTTGTGGAAAAAAGCACTACTCTTATTTCTTTGATGACCAGCGTAATCTGCAAAACAGAAAAAGTAATTAATTAACAATTCACAAGTGTAGTTGACTCATATTAATATGGCATTGACCCAAGCACCACTGTTCAACTTTTAAAGATCCAAGACCATAATATTTATTATGAGGTCAGGCATATTGATAAAGCATTAAAATGAGTCCCATTTAGTACACTGCATAGGAATTATGTTAATGAAAAAGTATCACTGTTACATAGTGGCAGAAAAGTTACACGATTGAGAATTTATTATTTGACAATTATGAAAGAATGTAGAAAGAATTATTTGTTGGCTTTGTTGCACAAGTGTTAAGGCACAAATGCTTTACTTACCTGAACCAATGAATTCCGTAGGAGGGGGAGTTTACCTTTTCTAGTATGAAAATTATTGTCTTCTTTATTTTTACGTAAAGTTTGGAGAACTTAATTCTTCTGATGCATTCAACCAGGTCGCTATAAGCTGTAGACTTCTAGAAGAATAATAGAATTTCCCAAGATTGTTTTTTGTTGTATTTGTTCATAATGAGAACCTTGCACTCCCTCCTTCCCTCTACATAACCCTTTCCTTTCTCTGGTATCTAATGCCTGTAGTTCCATTAGATGGGACTGATTTGAGAGGAAGAGGATTAGGGAAAATACAAGTATATCTGGCCTACTTATTTACAGTCAACAAAACTGTATTTGGGTGTGGTTAAGCTTAGAAATTAATCATGAGGCCAAAATAGAGCTGAAAATTGCATTCACTTTATGTTACTTAATAGTAATTTTTTCTTTTGGTAAGTATGTTGCTTTCAACTGTACCCATGGTATTTCAGTTATCCAACTGAAAAGAAGCCAATCCATTTCTTATTCTGAGCAAACTGGGAAAGATAGATCCTGAGTAAAATGTAATCAAATTGGAATATCATTGAGAAGCTTGGCTTAATTTTGGGCATTTCTAGATACATTATTTTAAAATGGTATATGAAAGTATCTGGCCTTGAGTTCATTCTAATCTAAAACCTAAAAATATTTTTTTCGGTATGAAGTCAAAAAAGCAAAAATGCAAATCTTGAAGACAAATCCCCCAGTTTCCTGTTGAAAGCCTTATAGCTTATATGTACAAAGCAATTCATAGATCTTCCTTAATCATATGATTAATTCTATCACAGTTTGAATTAAATGGGAGAGATAATTCCTTATTACAAACAAAGAAGCTGAAGGAAGGGAAGGGAAGGGAAGGGAAGGGGGAAGGGAGCATTCTGTGGTGATCAATTTAGTAACACCTTCCAGTTTAATTTATTTGTCATCCTTCAACAAGTTTCAGTCATTGGGATGCATGAATGTAAACAGTTCAAAAGAGACTCCCATCTTTGTGACCAACCATTTTCTTTGGCATGTAGGTTCAAAACATTGATTCAGTTTAGGCTGCAGAATATTGGTATTAATTCCATGAAAAGGCCTTTTTTGGTGGAAGAAATTAATTATTAATTATCATTACAAAACTAATTCATTGTTGCACATGAATTAGGCTCTTTAACTTGACATGGAAATAATCATACCTACGTGTTCACTGTTTTAATTTTTACCATAAAATGCAGACCTCTCCCTTTCTGTTGATCTGGTACAGAACTGTAACTGAAACCAAAAGTTGCATGCTCAACACATAATTCCAGCTCTATTGTGCTTCTTTCTCTGTGCTAGAAGATGACAAGACACAGCTATCAGTGTCTTTGCTAGTAATTAATGAATTCTGTTAAGGAGAAAAAAAAATCTACTGGACTTAAGTCTTAGTATATTATTATATTATTGATTAGACATAAAGAAGTTGTACATATTCTGTATAATATTTATATGGCATTTATTTTAAGTATTCAGCCTAGCAAGTTAGTAAGAAAGCAAAACTTCATGTACTTTGTCATAATTATTAAATACATGACTCATCATACGTACTTCTTTTCAAAGTGGAATTGTTTTCTTATATTAGACAAGAAATTTAATTTTATTTTCTGTTTTCTGCTATAAGTAATGGACTGGAATATGCGAGAATGTCAAAAGGTGCAAAACCTGTTGTCTCTGTAAATTTCAGCCCAGCTTCAGTTATGCTTCTCATTATTTTTGTTGTGGGTTTTTTTGCTTTTTTTTTTTTTTTTGCTTTTTTTTGTCTTGAACTAAATATGTTTCTGTGAAAAAAGCCAATCTACTGGAATAGAAATGGGATTCAGTGGAAACCTTTTCTCAAGCATATCTGCTGTAGTGTACTTTATGACAGATACAATTTTGTAGAATTTCCAGCCAAAGCAACAAAGATCTTTAAATAATCAAATGTCTGGGGTCCAGGGTTTTGTATTTCCCTGATGTCTGTTTAAAATTGGGTCTTTAATCTGTGTCACCCATCTCCCAAGTGTTTTTTGCTCCCCTGTGAGTTATTTAACTTTTAATTGTTCCAGCAGATGTCTTAAAGAGTTCAGCAGTGAGATGTTCACTGGAGGTGTTAGAAATCTAACTTGATACCACCGTTACCTGTTGTATTGCCAGCAGTGATTCCCGTTCCCTGAAGCAGCAACTTCCAGCTCTTGTGCAGAGCTATGTGCAATTTAGAAATGTCTTAATACTACTAATGTATTACCTTTGGAGATCTGCTGTTTTATACACAGCGTGATGGTTCAAGCACAGAGAACTTAGGACAGTTGCTTAGAACAAGCAGTTACTTAGTGTTAGGTCACACATTTAGGAAACTGCAAAACAGTGACCCAAACCTGCACCTGGTCTTGTAAGTGTACGAGGAGAGTTCTAAATATATACATCAGAAGGTTACTGATTGACTTCAGTTAACACCTTTGACAGCTATGCTGTGGGTAGGGTTACTCTATGCCATGGCTCACGGCAGAGCTACAGCTATAGTAAAGAACTTGCTAGCCTACCTGCTGGCTTTGATGCTCTTTTAAGAAATTAGGTGGTATCATTGCAGTAGACGTTTTGTTGCTGTATTTTCTATGGTAATTTGACCACACTATCAATTGTACCTCAATAATAAAGTATTTCAAATTTTTACCTCTTTTGAGAAATAAAGCAGAGTACAATAATTGTAAATTTTCTGAAGTATTGTCCTACTACTGTACTTAATTTCATGGCTTTCTAGAACAAAACTGTTTATTTATTTATATTCTTGCAATTGTTTTGCCTCAGCTTCTTGAAGCATTTTGTTTCAGTAGATTTCATACTCGAGTACAGTGCTCTACACCATGTTGATCTGAAATAGAACTCTTGCTGCTTTGCTTGATTTGTCTCAAGGTCAGAGGTTTGAACTTCCTCTTAATGTCAAAATACAAATATATACTCTTTCCAACCCTTGCCATTCTTGCTCAATGGAGTCAGAAACACAGATTAAGCCTGATGAAGAACACTGGTTTTCCAGCTCCCTTTCTTCAGAGCTGTACAATATGCAATGAACCTTTATGATTTCTTGTAGCACCTTTCCTGAATTTTATCACTCTAGAAAATAGTATAATGCCCTCTGGAATCTGTAAAAGTCTTTCATTTATTTTAGCATATGGCAGAAGCAGTTCTCAATGAGAGATCACCCAGAGCTGTGATCCTACATGTGCACTAGGAAATGTCAGCTTGCACATCCAGAAGAAAAGATGTGAACTGAAGACTTTGGGAATTTCTGCCCTAAGATCTATCAACTATTTTCCAAACCATGAAGCAGAGAGCTGTTTATGTTTGTTACTACTTTTTAATTCCTGTTGGCAGTGACATACAGACTATGAAATGTGTGAGGCTTGATTTACATAAATCAGAAGGTTGTCAGCTTCTTCTTTTTAGATGTCTATGTTGCCTCAAAATCCAAACTGATGACCTCATTGTAACACAAATAAATAGTGTTGGTAAATGTTATTATAAATTTATTCTATTACTGAACATACAGATGGGAAAACAAAGTTAAAATTTGTGATATTCTTTTTTACATACAGTATGCTTTGTCAGGAGTCTTCCATATTTTTGAGACCTTTTTATCATTAGCAAAAAAGTTTTGATGTTTGCGTTTCACAATACTTAATCATATTCACAAAACTTGGTCCTTTTTTTTTTACAATGAAATTTCTGTATTAGTATACCTCATTGTATTGATGCAAATATAATTATGAGGACCCCCAGCTGTCCATCATAATGAAGCACAAAATTCTTAATTCAGTGGTTATTTCTTTATCTCATTGTAGATAAGGGAGTGCAGACATATAGAAAGCATGAAGGAAAATGGGGAAATATTGTAATTATAATTATAATCAGAAAAGTTCTGGATAACATTATGACTGCAAAGAATGACTGTAGTTATTCATGATAGTAGCAGCCTAGGATTAGCTAATTGTTTAGATGAGTTGCTGGATACTTTTTATTAGAGCTCGTTGTTTCTTTAGAGTCATTAACCCCAACGACAGATCCCAGTGCATTTATGCCTTAATGAGTGGACTATCTGGTTAAAAAGTAGGCCCTATTAAAAATTTATTAGAAAAATATTATTTTTATTATTAAAAATTTATTTAAAAGTAGGCTCTATTTTTTCTAGATTTCAGAATAAATAGTTTTCCACAAAGTGCACTTTGAAATCTTAAATTTTGAGCAGGTCTAAGATGATTCAAGGTTATCAGAGATTCAAGATTATCAGAGCTACAGTTATCAAAATCACAAAAGCATTATTTTTATTGTCACTAGTATGTAGCATTTTGCATTACATTTTGTAATTTTCATTACCAAAACATTGCTGTTTAACCTTTCTGTATTCAGATAATTGAACGCTGAGCTACCAGTGGGTAGATTTCCATGTTCAGGTTGGTTTTTAGTGTTCTCCTCAGTGGTTACTATCACTTATGTGAAATAATTTTGTCACTTTTGAAACAAATTGCTTAGCTCTGGACTTTTAAAAATAAAACTTTATTTTTTCCACCCTTATAAATATGCCCTTTCCAAATTCTTTTTGCTTTTAAAATAATGAAAAGACTAAAAAGATTATCCTTGTAATTAAAAGTCATTTTTAAATAATCTTAGAAGATTGTTTCTAGAAATCAAAACATCTTTATGGTCCCATTTCTAAGGAAAGAAAGACAAGTGACTGGGATCCTGTACACTTTACTGTAGTCTACATTAATTACCTTCTATTAAAAAATGACAAAGACCTTTTTGAAAGGGAATCTGGCACTCTTTCCACAGAAATGATGGCAGACACCCTACTCTCTGCTGATTTCTTGACACTTCTAATTACCTGTATTCATTTGAAATCGTTTCCTTTGTAGTGAGTTATTGGCATGATTTTCAGAGAACAAGAGGAAAATGGAAAACATTTTAGCAAGTTAAGAAAAAAAAATCAACAGTATCATTGTTTGCAGCTTTTGTTGAAACTACCTACGTGAGTCATTTGAGGGACATGAAGGTAAATGAAAGGTTATACTTTGCCCTGCACGTTGTCGCTGGTATTTGTAATGTCAATAACTGTAGAAGGTTGTCAGGAAACTGGAGAGATAAAGGTCAATAGCAATGACAAATATATCATTGTATGTGTTTGAATATGCAATATCAGCCTAATCTCATGGTGGAGGTTTTCACACCCTGGAAATATCAATCAGGTCCTGTATCAGAACTATCCATTGTTTTCTGTGTACCTAGAATTAAGTGGGACATCAGTAGATTTAGGTTTTAGCATGTTTACACGATTTTTTCCAGATTATTTTGCTTAGTACAGAGAAAAATCTTATTATCTCAAAAAGGTATTTTTCATGAAGTAAAAGACTAACAGATATTTTTTTAGAAGAGTATCCCCGTTTCCTTAAATTGTTACGTGAAATTTAAGATTAATTTCTATTTAACATCTGATATTGCCAGTTTCAAAATATTTTTGCACACCATACCTTTCTTGTAATTGTGTGTAAATCCATTTTTTTTTTCATATACTAAGACAGAAAACAGCATTTCACTCGATATCCTATTTAGAGGGATAGATATTTACTTCTCACAGGCTGTATCAAGATTTCAGAGCTCAGTTAAAAGCAACTACAGTCTGCAGTTAGAGGAATGTGTAAAGGAATAAATCCTTCTGAGAGAATTCATTTACAATTGCACATCAAAGCACCAGATTCTAAGTTGTTACAAATGTGGATCCTGATTAGGGAAAACCTAAATTTGACCTGTAGGGGAATACCAAATCACAAGTGGTGGTGTTGTTATGTGGTTTTCTGTGATTATGCAAGCAGAGAAAAACAAGAGATGAAGGGCAAGGAAAGCAGTTACGTCAGAGAGCCATGTGATATTGAAAGTAAAAACAGCAATTAGTTCAGAGAGAATCTTTATGTAGGAAGGCAGGGGAGGGAGGCAACAGAGTGAGGATGAGTTTTGAGAATAGCAGGAAGGAAGTATTGCAGCAAAATAAAGAACTTGAACAAACTACAAGGACTTCAGGGTTCCTTGCTGATGAGTGACCTGTAGCCCCAGCTTTTATTCTATCTATCTTGTTTAATCTGTTTACTGATTTCAGTGACACTGCTTGTTTCTGAAAGTATTTTAGCTTTTAGGATTTGAGGTTTTGTTTGCTAAATTTACTGCTTATTTACAGCTTTAAAATGCATCATAAGTCTGTGCTGTTCAGCAAAGCATTTAAGAGTATGTTTGGATACTACCACAGTTCAGAGGGTTTGAGGAAGTGCTTGAAGAAGTTCACTGTTGGATGAATTGTTTTGCCTGGGTCATTTCCTAGAAGTCCTTTTCACCTCCAAATACATTTTTTCCTCAGAGTAAACATTTCGTCTGGGTTTCAAGGACATAGCAATGACTGAAAAGGTAATACCTGCTGTTGCATTCATAGAAGTGAACGCACCACTCCCTAATTTTAAAACATCTGTCACCCAGGTAATTTGAAACATTTTTTTTTTCGCATTTTCAAAAGTACAACATCCCATTTCATATGAAGCATTACTGTTCGTGAAGTATCACAGCTTAAGGTAGTGTCTTAGTTTTCAGCCACATGGTACACATACCTTAATGGACACTTCTTTAAACGTGCTATTAAAATACAATGCAAATTATTATTTTTTTACAGTACTGTCTGAGAAATGGGCTTGTATTTCTAGACTGTCCATTGCTTATGCCGTTGGCCCATGGATTTTAGCATATGTTGAAATTTTTGTCTTCTCTGGTGCATGACACAAATTATCATGGACATTTCGTACTAATTTAGAAGATGGTTTCTCCTCCCTTTCTTCTCTCCCCCTCTCTTCCCTTTGCTTTCCTTTTCTTCCCCCTCCCTCCTGTCTTTTTCAGTCTCTCCTTTTCATCCTCTCCTCCATTTCTCCCTCCTGTTCTTCCTCACCCTCTCCCCTTTCTCTCTTTTCTCTCCCTGAGTTATGGTATAAGAGTTGTCTTTTCAAGCACGGGATGTTTGTCTGCCTGTTCCATGTGTCTGCTCCATATCCATTGCTTCATTAGATTTCCCCTCTCTCTTGCACACACACACAGGTATGTCAGTGTAAGTTTTCCATTTGAAAACAGCCCCATCCCTTGTTATAGAACAACACTTCTTAAATTTACTATTTTCCCTCAAATACTTAATTATATATATATACATATATATATATTTCAAGGTCTGTTATGTACTCAGGCTCATGACACTGCTGTGAGATGACTGCAATTACAAGGCTGTGAGGAGACAAGAGTTGCAACACTGGTTTGAATCTGCATTTTAGCACTCCAGGATGGAAATAATCTTTCAGCAATTGCAACCTCTCTTTTTTTTTTTTTTGTTTTGTGTGCAAGATGAACAAAAAATTATTCACAATGTGCTACAAAGCTTTCCAGTAACAGTGAAATACATGGCTGGGGATTAGATACTCCCAACACCTAGATAATTTCTAGCCAAAATGAATTGCTTTGGAAATGAAAAATTTGGAAGTATTGTTGAACCATACATTTATGTCCTCCTGTGATACTGAAGGACCTATCAGACTGTCCAGTTCCTCTGGTTTCATTAGCTTTGAATATTTTTATGTAAACTGTGAAAATCCTGTCACCACAAATTTCTGAGCAGAACTTCCTACTTAGTGAGATATTATTTAGAGTCTATGGATTATCTTCTGAATGAAGAAAAAGAACGTGTAATAACTAAGTACAGGATTTTGACACTTTTTTCCAGATAAAGTACTGCTGTACTTTGCTTTATTTTGCAAGGATTCAACATATGAATACTGGAATCTAGAATGAACTTTTGAAGAGTATTGCCATGCTCCTGAGTGAACACTATATTAGATGTCATCAAAAAGGAGCGTGCCCATACATTAATATCAGGCCATAACAAACAGGTATTTTCTAACCATTTTCTAAACTGTATTTGTCTAGACTTTTATTTGCATTGCTTAATAAATATAACTATGTCCTACATTATCTAATAATTTTACTGCCTGGTAAACCACCAGCATTACAAAGGTCATGTTTGCCTTGATGTATAATGGTGAATAAATTTTGGATTTTAAGAACTTCAGAGCACTGTAAGAGTGCTGCAAATAAATTACTTCACACTTGAATTTATTCTTATTAAAGGGAAATTGCTGCACGTGTTTAAATATATGGGTATAAACAGACTAAAAATAGACTCATGCAAGTGTCTCCCAGTTTCCACCTTGCTACTTAATGCAGAATTTTTAAACCCTCAGATGTGAAATGATTTTTATTTAGAAATACGTGTTTGTGATTTCTTTTTTTGACAAAGAAAGGCCTTTTGTTCTGGTTTCTTCAACAGAAGCTCATTTTGTGACTTTCTACTGTCCCCTAGTGGCATTTTAATCTTTGTAACTATTGAGATATTGCCATTCTGTATTGCTTCTGTGCTTTTCTGTTTCCTTGAGACTATCATTAACAAACATTTAAAATACTATTAAACAACCCATCAACTGACTGTGGAAGCAATAACATTGCTCTTTAGCCCATGCGGTCCTTTCAGATATTTTAAAATTACATAAACAAAGCCAGCAACCATATGCTATCTATATAATGCATTACTTCATTATAGTAAACATTTCAGATTTGCAGAATGTTAACACAAACCTGATGAAAGAAAAATGTTATTCGTTGTGATGAGTCTATACATACCCTACAGTAGCTATAATGTAATTTGTGATAGGTTAGAGAATTATTGTCAGTAGTCCTGCAGCATGCATTGCAGCTATTCCTTTTCTTTTTATTTTCTTCCTTTTAAACTCACATTGCATTTCCATTAGGCTGTTAGCAAATTTACTATATCCCACAGTGTCAGTTTTACATAAAATATTAATATATTACAGATAAGTACCATGTTAGGAGCTATGTCAGCTGAGAGATATTGAAAATGGACTTTCTAAGTTTCCTTATATTCTTTATAGACCTACACATTTGCTAGCTTTTACTTTATGAAATGCATAGCTGCCTTTCCTTTCTTGTGAGTACATATGTGTGTATCTCCATTCTTCACATTCAACAAGACTCAGACACATTTCCTCAATTTCATCTCATTTTTGACGTGGACATGCTAGTTTGTTTTGGTTGGTTTTGTGGTTTTTTTTTCATTTTGTGTGCAACCAGAAGCAGAGTACTACAGTCCCTGCTGTCATGGGCTTCAGTGATTAGCCCTCCCATGCTGATCATAGATTTCATTTTACAATAAACACTGGAATATTTCTTTATCTGAATTTATATAGGTATATATAGAAAAGCACCCTGGATAGTACAGGATGTTACATGTAATTTTATACTGGTGAGTCACATTTAACATAGGAGTTTAATTCTCCCCAAAATCTGGAAAATCTGAACGAGATAACTGGGAGTTCATTTAGTCTAACCAGTGAAATTTTGAATGAAGGTGCAAAAACATATTATTTTTTTTTAAAAAAAAACAAACAACTGTAGATGCACACATAGACTCACATTCAAAATTAAAAGAATTATAACATTTTCAAGCTATTTTTTTCTTAAGCTTTCTAGATTTATAAGATAGAGGTCAGTACAAAAAATGCCTGTTTATTATCGACCATCCTATTTTTAGATGATAGCTATACAAAATGACAGCACTGCAAGTACACAGCATAGTGAAATTTGGCCCATTAATTCAGCATTTTAGGCATGGAAGAGATATATATTGCATTAATGACTTCTTGACACTGTAGAATATTATGGTTATAATAACTATCAGAGTAAACCTGCTGATTTAGACTTTTGTCTTGAACTGGAGCAAAGGTAGAAAACCTTCAATCATCATATTTTCTTAAAATGGTTCTTATATGCTATATGCTTTTGTTTGAAAATAAGAAAGAACATGGTATGCCAGTTTTTACAGTTTATATTATTAAAAAGGCTGGAAGGATTGGTGCTGGCTTTTGAGCCTCGTCTGTCTTCAGTAGTCATATTGCAATTCTGTGTAGATCTGCTTAACCATCCTTAGGGTTGATTAAGATATCCCAAAACAAAGCCCTTGAGTGCTGTCGCTTTGGGCACAAACACACAAAAATGCAACCAATGTTAGCATTCTGCTTAATACCATTTTTCAGATGTTGAAAGAAGAAATTTTAAAGCTCTTGATTATACAAGAAGGCTTAAAATCTCTTCCTCCTTATTTGTGCTTTTTCATACGATGTGGTGCAGCTTTCAAAATTTCTTCATTTTTTTTTTAAAACAGGAATACCTTCAATCGAAATGTAGACCTTTTACAGCTTGCTTTCTCACAAATTTTTGTATTCTTTACAATTAAAAAAAATAATCCTTCAGTAGGCAGATTTGTATAAAGACACAGTTGCTGTGCTACGGGAAACACTGGAACCGCTTTGACAGGCTAAAATGGAATGGAAATTTCTCTTTGAAACGTTGTGAATCTGTGTGTTAGCAAAATATAACTTGTCCATAGCTTTAGTTTAAAAGATAAAATTATCTATATAATTTTTATTAGGAGGTTATATGTTTCTGGCTGTCTAAAGAATTTCCTGAAAAAGACTTGGTATAAGTTTGCCTAATTATTATTAAGCTTCTAAAGAAGATAAGAAAATAGATGGCTTCACTGTAAATCAGTGGAACAGTATAATACTATCAGTGGCCTACTTCCCCAAAATTAGTTTTCTCCAAAACATGTAATAAAGCTAAGCAGTCTCACTTTTTACAACCCAGGAGACTATCTAAACAGAATGAACAGATTTATAGGGTTATTTTTAGTATGTGTCACTTGCATTACAGTTCACATTTGCTTTTGAAGCTTATTTGACATTCTTGGTAAAAAAATACAGTCAGAAATCTCATTAAAGTCCTTCATAAAGTGCAGTCTCAATAGAGTTATTACCTTTCCCCTCAAAAAGGGGGGAAAAAACCCTAAACATGCATACGTGCATCATGTGGTTTGGATTTGATTTTAATTTTTTTTATTACTATTTAAATAACGAATCGAAACACCTGCAGATTAATGTGTAAAGACTTTTTATATAAATAATTGCTTAACTCACAAGTGGGTCAAGTAACTAAGCATTCTGTCACTGTGCACTTTTTCACAGAGCAACAGGTAAAAGCTGATAGGTCTGAAATGGTAATTGTTTTCTTCCATCACTTGCAGAAATAATTGTTTATTGAGTTGAAATAAGTATTAAATTAATGAAACGTATAGTGTTGTGCTTTTCTAAGAGCCATTCTCCTGTGAATTTGCTATATGTAAAAGGTGATATAAGATCCTGACGTGATACTGAGTATCATTTCTGAAAATGCAGTGTTGTGATCTATGATGAAATACAGAGTGATAGGCTTCTGTGTTAAATCCATCTGGGGAAAAGTGCCTGTCTGTGTGGCTGTGTGTTTAACAGCCCACAGCTCTCATATTTATTTTTTGCAAATATTTGCATGAACCTCAGAATATGGAGGAGATTAAATGGAATGTGCAGTTAAGCTATGCATGTGTTCTTTTATATTTATGGAAATGTTTTGATGATGTAAACTATAAAGGAAACCAAAATTGACATTGCCATTTTTTGCCTTCTGGACCTATAATATTCATCAGGTTAGTGTAAAACTGTGGAATAAGGAAATGACTTAAACGTAGATATCATCCAGGTACAGAATTTCAGTAGATCTTAAATTTCAGGATATGCAAGCCAACAGGAATTTTAGACAGAAAACTGCGATAAGATTATATTTTAGAATAAGATTTCTTGAAGCTACTGGAGCACTACTCTTAGGTGAATTGTGAGAAAATTACGTTTCCTTACAGTCCAGCAGTGCACATATGTGCTCACAATTCTATAGGCTTTTAAAGATCAGTTTGCTGTAACCATTTTTAAGTATTAGAAGTCAATGTGCAGCACTTAAATATTGAAACAAATCATTTCTATAAATGTATCTCTTGACAGATTGCTTTCTACAAGGCTGGCATAGAATTGAAGGAATAAAATGACATGGTCAGGCTAATACCCTAATATTAATCATATCTATGGTGAAGAGGAAATTGAGATAACCTGGAAGGGTTAAAAGTGGGCTGGTTTCTTTCCAGACATATATTTGGTAGGTTTTTGTTATATCTGGCTGAATATTAATTCAGCAAAGTAGAAGTAGCAAATGGTTACTGTAGTCTGCCAGCAAACTGTATGAAACAAAGAATTACCAGGTTCATACGAGCTGATACGGGATTACTGCACAGACAAAGCCATTTCAAATTTGCAGCTTGAACCAGACAATTCTTTATGTTTTACAAAGAAATACAATTACATTTTGAATGACCTTGTGCCACAATTATGATATAAAGAGCAGATTTCTCCGCTCCTGGGTCTAGCTTGTATATCCTGTATACTTTAATGCATTTCAGTTGGTGTAGCTGGGATTGTTTATCTCTGTCAATTTTCAGATATGAATTAAACTCAAATGTCTTTCAAATGTGATACTGTACTTACTCTGTTCAAATAATAAAAATAATTTATTGCAGTAATCTGGATTTATGTCTTGGTTAGTTAGAGTAAATATATAGCTACTCTGGCATTCCCTTTTGCCCCTTAAATTCCACAGCACTTTAAAGTGTACTTGCAAGTTAGAGAAAATTAGCATGTTTTGCATAAAACGCTTTAAAATTTACACTAATGAGAAATTAGGCTTGAAAATAATGTTGACAAGATACACAGTTTATTTCAAGTATCCACCGCAGTTTCAAATTCCACAGAATTAAGATCAGTTGATAAGACATTTGAAAACTAAAACATTAGAAATCTTTATGAAAACATAAAGATTTGACAATCTGTATGTTATTTATATTGCATACATATTATAATCAAAACATCAAAGGTGTTGAAAAGATTTTATCCACCTGGTATGTCTTTTATCATTCAGCTTTGAACTACTAATTTCTGTTTTTATTTGTGGTGTTACAATATTTTCTTGGTTTATAGTTTATAATTTTTCCTTCCTCCTTTCTGTCATGTTCCTTATAAACTCACACCTATTCATCTATGTTAATGAACCAGTACAAAAATAGAGATATTAAATAAAAATTATCTCATTAGTTGAAAACAGTCTTGTATTTTATTTTTTTTGTGTGTGTGAGGGGAAATCTAAATACTGTTCCACACGGTTTTTTTTACTAACAAAATCTAATTAATGTAAAAAATATTAACTAATTCTAACTGAATCACTCATTGCTTTTTACAGATAACCTTTTTTGACAAGAAGTTCAATGAGAGAGAAGTGATAAGAGAATTTCCTTTATTAGAAGTAAACTAGATAAAATAATTACTGCTTTCTTTGTGGTTTCGTGCATTCTATAACATGAGTTAAATTTATGAAATTATTTAAAAAAGCATATGATTATGTAATTATAATTAAACTTAATCTCTGTGGTGGTGATAGAGCTGCAAGTAGTGCTCTTAACTGTTTTGAGCCAGGTCCCTTCATCTATGCATGTATATATGTATAAATATATAAATAAATATATATATTTAAAAAAAAAAACCAACTCTGAAAGTAGTTACTGTTTTTTTTAATTATTGGGATAAATTGTACCTAAAATTGTACATTTTATCCTACTTGTTCAAGCTAGGATAAGGATATTACTTAATTTTCATATTATTGCACTACCTACTTATACCTATAACATCAGTATTGTGACTATTACAGCATGTGGGTAGTTTAAACACAAGCTGATCCCCTAAATAAGCATGTATTAAGTGAGAAAGCATTTTTAATAACTTTATTGTGCACTTCTGTATCTAGGTATGCTTTTAGTTAAACACTTGTCCATAAATAAGCAAATAATAGAAGTTAGCAGAGAAGCAGTTGATCTAAATCATGACAGTAGCTCATTTATCTTTGTCCTAACAAGACAATAGGAAATGACACTAAGCTGTTGTTTTCTATGCATTAAGATTTCCTTCTTAAACAAATGCAATTGAAGCAGTTTGTTTTTCAGCGACAGCCCAGCACGCAATGCCAGTGGCCAGAGTTTTGTCTTGTCTTCATCCAGGGAAGGATTAATCTTTGTGATGGTGCAAACAAAATGTATGTCTGAGGTCAAAGTGCGGGTTGCCTTTTGGGATCTGCATTACATTAATGTCATTTTTGGATTCCTGACGTTAATCAAAACCAACACCATAAAGCGTCACTTAGCTAATTTGTGTATTATTGTCAATGTTACCATTAATTATGCGTTTGTGAGGAAAAAGAGGATTAATGAGATGTCACAGGTAATTTACAATGATCAGGCTCCCCAGGACATTAAGAAAACACTAGCTGTGTAAGATTACCATTCAAACATAATAGTGCTCATGCAGGAAAGTCTTTGTTAGGTCTCTGGATGGACCAAGTTTTTCTATCAGTAAAAATTTATTTCATTATTGCCATAGAATGTTTATTTTAAATTAAGAGCAGTTTATTTCTTTTGTTTTTTTTTTTAATTTTAAAATTTTTACTAAACTCTTTATTGAGCACATTAATAAAAACCTGGTGTCATGTTTTAATTAGGAAATACTTGGAAAATTTACTCTATTGCCCTGAATTGCTTTGAGATGCTCTTCACTGAAAAATTTTCTTCGCAACAGCACAAAGTCTCATTAAAATTGTGAGATTATCGAGTGATAATGCCATCATAAACACATAGCTGCTCTAGTATGAAGTTCTCTCTATGTAGTTTACAAGCAGAAAGATTGAATTATAAAGTTTATTAGCAGGATACGTATCAAGTATCCCCTGTAGTTGGTAAAGTCAAACTTTAAATGAGATAAGCTTGTCGAACCTATAAATTCCTTTGATGATGTTGGTTTTTAAACTCTGTTACTGACACGTTTTGAAAAGTTACCTGTCAGACAGTAAGTCAAATTTTGATAAGCAGATCCCCAGGACCAGGGACTAATTTTACTTAATTTCATAATTGTTTATATAGGGCTCATTTCTGGTTGAAAAGAGAATTTCTATTGATTTCAGTTAACTTAACTTGAATCCTTTTGAACAAGGTTTCCTAATTCATCCCATGTTGGGGTCTCTTCCTGAAAATGATTCCTTTATTATTTTAATCAGTAAAATGTATGTACACGATTAGATGTTTTGATATAACTTCTGTTTATGAAAAGGTCATATGAAAATAAGAATAACTGAGATGAAAATTTGTTAAAATAAAATATTAGGCTTTTTGTGTCTCTAAGTCCATCATAATTTCCCCCCAAATTATCCTGGAATAGGGAGGACAACTGTCAACAGTAATTCAGATCAGAAATTGGTTTTAGTTATAAATTATTCAACTTGGTGATTTTTTTCCCCTATGTTCTCACACTGCCATAGATTGTTTTATACAAGGTCTTAATAACTTGTGTCTTACTCTGAGTAGATAAACCATTTTATGTAAAATGGTCATAGTACTTTTGTGTATACTTATGCAATTTTATGTATACAACCTGATTTCATTGAACTCTTAAAGAAAATTATATCAGCTTGCCTATAAGTAAATATAAAGCACTTAAAATTTTAACTACACTGTATTTTTTTCAAGTGAATTTGGTTTTGGTCAAAAGCTGATACTTTGGAAACCAGTTCTAACTGTTGTCCTTCCATGATTTCAAACTCTGGAAAGTTTAACAGTGTTCTAGTCTTAATCTTCTCCAGAAAGGCTTACCTGTGAATACCAGTAGCTATCTTTATACTCAACTGGTTCTTTGCTGCCAGGAGGAAGGGATTTTTCAACAGTGGAAAAGCAATTACATTTGATATTGGGGTATATCCCACTCAGGGTCTCAGACACAATTAGAACCCCACAGGCCAAAGGACTCCTCCTATACAAAACACTGCTTCCAACATGAAACCCTAAGGATGTACAACATCAGAAAGTGGAAATTGGTAAGGCTCCAGTCAGCTTCAGCCTGATAATGCCAAGCAAGAGCCAGAGGCAGCAGGGGCAGGGACTTGATCTTAAGGTCAAAGATTGATGGAAATGAAATCAGCTCTGTATTTAGCTCAGTACACATTTTTGAGTATGGGCTAGTTTTTAAGTAAAACTGTCTTCTGAAGAAAAGGACACGTTTTTATTTTGCTTTCCAACCCAGGGCATAAAGTAGGTATAGAACAGCATGTTGCCTACACCTGTTGCTGACCATTTGGCACAGTATGTGAGCTACATTAAGAAGTTTGAAATAGAGCTGAGAAGATAACTCATTAAACATTCTTTTAAAATAGTCGACATGATATGGTACAAAAGCTAAAACAAAGATAAAGAGTGATTAAACCAGACATTAATGTTAGCAGCTAGATTTGGAAGGATTTATGTATAGACTGCATAAAAGCTCGTAGTTGGATATGCAATATATCATGTAAATCTATCCCTTCTTCACCTAAGTATTGATACTAAGATACTAAGAAGTAAGTGCAGGCTTGAGAATATAGTTCTGTTGAATATTGGGACAGAGCAAGAACATTGTAATGAATGATAGATCTGCTGCAAATTGCTTAAAAAGTTTCTGGAAACATCAAAATTGCTTGGTCAACTTTAGTTTGAATTTGTTGTGTAATTTTTAAAGGACTTTTTACCCTTGCTTTCTTAGCAACTGAGGTTAAATAGATGGTGCCACATTATTTGACTAAATTGTGGAATTTGGAGACTCCTTTCTATGTTTAGGAATTGGAACTTACCTCTCTGGAAGACACGAGAATTTACCAATTAAGAGATAACTTTGTGTGCAGGGATTCCACAGGGATTCCACAGGGATTTTCACAAATGCAACAAAAAATGAAGCAACGATCAAGTTGCATACCTAAATGTATGCTGTGCGTGAGGTCTCAGAACCTTTCTCAACTTTGCCCAGAATCCTGTTACCAAAAAAAAATTTCTCAACCACTCAAACACTGTGTTAGATTGCTCGAGGCAGTTTAACTCTATATAGACATATATATAATTAAAATAGCAAATAAGTGATCTGGTTGTTATATGCTTTTTTAGTGCATGAGACACTTTCATTTGCCTTTGTCCTGTATGAAAGCAGGATAGAAGAAGTAAAAGTTAAATGAGAACATTGTATTCCCCTGAATTCCTTAAATCCCTACAGAAGTCTGGACAATCTTGGGGATGTGAGGTGACGTAGGAGCCATCATTACCTCCCTTGCAGAGAGGAGGATTAGAATCAAACCTCCAACACCTGGGATACATGAGTATGAAAAACTCTGTAAGAGCTTATAATCTCTTCCCCATGTCTTTGAAATATTGTGTTTGCTCCAAATGGAACATAGTAGTTGAAGCAATTTTGGTTTGTGACTGTAAAGAATAACATGAGCAAACAGGTCTGTTGAATTTAGAATGTCTTCTCTTGACCAAACTAAGAATGAATGATTGATGTCCCTTTACTACAGTAGCAAAGACTTTGCTGAATTTGGAGATATCTGTTGATGGTATTATTAAGGGACTTCTCATGTACTCACTTTCTGCTCTCATTAATTGCTTTTAGCTAAGATGTTTCATTTTTTTTTTCCTATCACATGTATTAAAAGCAAAGGCTTTTTTAAAAAGTGTATATTTGTAAAAACCTGTAATTTGGGTCAATTTAATGATTGCTTGGCATAACTTGTCATCGCATCAGAAGTCTCTTTAGGTGTATTTTTTTTTTTGCTCGCTAATGCAGACACTTGTCAGATGTGGCAAAAGAGAATGAAAGCCAGAGCACGTGCAATTTGCTTGACTTTGCTAGAAAATTCCTTAACATGTAAGTCACATGTATTTTCTCCCGACTTAAGGAAGGAATTGAATTTTAGAATGGGTTAAAGCAAGATGGTAACATGTCAAACAGCTTCAGGGAAATCTCCATATTTTCTTAGCATTCTAGCTAAATGGTAATGAGCTTAAGAAAATAAAGTGACAAAAAAAAAAAAAAAGCTTTACTTTCTGTTTGACCTTTGTGCAGTGAAGGTAAACATACAGCATCTTTTGAATAATACATTTGAGAGTATTTACTTGATACATTTTAATCAGTAAAATGTATGTACACGATTAGATGTTTTGATATAACTTCTGTTTATGAAAATTCTACTGTTCTGCTAGAACTTGATTCTGGATTTTGAAATAAAATAGGTTATTAGAATATAAACTTCAATATGAGGGTTACTACATTTTTCTCAATTGATTTTCATGAAATAGATTAATATTGTGATTGTCTACAAGTCTATTTAAAAAGCAATAAGCAGTATTTGTGAAACTAATATCTGAAAACTAATTTTAGTTGAATTTATTTTTATCTGACAAAATAGAATTTGTGAGATTACAAACCATCAACTGAAATATTTAAGTTATTAAACAATGGAACAAAACAGAATTGCTATTCTGTAGTATTCAGATTTGACAGATGAAAGTGGATTTTCTTAGCAAACATGTAGTCTGATGGGACTTGTCTGTCAACTTACAAGCTGAGCTGGGTGGATATAATACATTGTCATAATGCCCAAGAAACACTGAGAAGATACAAATATTTTGGATGTATTTAAATAATTATTTACAATATTTCACATGTACATTTTAGGCATAAAGGAACCTGGATATTCATGTGGCAGGTACTTGCTGTTTGATGGAAAGCATTAATAGGTGTTCACAAGCAGGATGAACAGAGAAGTTTATGAGGAGGGTGGGAGGAAAAGAAGGGACATAAAGGACTGAGTCTCTCTCTTTTCATCCTGGCAATTGGGTCAAATTTTTCAGAGGAATAGAAAGAACACTTTTTTTGAAATAAAAAAACCCCAAAACAAATAGTGTATGGGATTACTTTTTACCAGATTTTTTTACCAGATTTTATCAGTGACCTGTTAAAAAGCAGTTCACAGATTGATTGCAACTATATAATAAATGGTAAATGTCTTTTTGACATAACAATTGACTTGTTCTTTTATGGAATTCAGACGCTGCATCAACAAAACAAAGAAAAATCTTTGAGATTGTAAATTAAAATAATTAGTACAAGTGGTAAAAGAGTCTGTGATATGATGATGTGGAACTTCCCCTCTCCTAAAGCTTAAAGAAATAATATAATATGACATACGTTAATATGATACACATAACATAATCTAATGTAACCTAATGTAACATAACATATAACTAATATAATAGAATATTGTAATTTCTCAACCTTTAATCGTGTAAAGACCTCAAGGTTTTGATTTTTCCAACTGGAGATTTTCCTTAAAGGGAATTAACACAATGTACAAGGTTCCAAAATAAAATAGTCTTGATTAGGAAGTTATATGCAGTTTCTTTTAGCCTGGTAACATGGACATCATCAACATGTGAAAGTCTTAGGATACACTTGCAAATGAATTTGAATGCAGGAAAGAGTCAGAATGCAGAGAAGCACAAAAAGCAGACTAATTTGCAAACTCAACAGTCAANCCTGAAAATGATTCCTTTATTATTTTAATCAGTAAAATGTATGTACACGATTAGATGTTTTGATATAACTTCTGTTTATGAAAATTCTACTGTTCTGCTAGAACTTGATTCTGGATTTTGAAATAAAATAGGTTATTAGAATATAAACTTCAATATGAGGGTTACTACATTTTTCTCAATTGATTTTCATGAAATAGATTAATATTGTGATTGTCTACAAGTCTATTTAAAAAGCAATAAGCAGTATTTGTGAAACTAATATCTGAAAACTAATTTTAGTTGAATTTATTTTTATCTGACAAAATAGAATTTGTGAGATTACAAACCATCAACTGAAATATTTAAGTTATTAAACAATGGAACAAAACAGAATTGCTATTCTGTAGTATTCAGATTTGACAGATGAAAGTGGATTTTCTTAGCAAACATGTAGTCTGATGGGACTTGTCTGTCAACTTACAAGCTGAGCTGGGTGGATATAATACATTGTCATAATGCCCAAGAAACACTGAGAAGATACAAATATTTTGGATGTATTTAGATAATTATTTACAATATTTCACACGTACATTTTAGGCATAAAGGAACCTGGATATTCATGTGACAGGTACTTGCTGTTTGATGGAAAGCATTAATTGATGTTCACAAGCAGGATGAACAGAGAAGTTTATGAGGAGGGTGGGAGGAAAAGAAGGGACGTAAAGGACTGATACTCTCTCTTTTCATCCTGGCAATTGGGTCAAATTTTTCAGAGGAATAGAAAGAAAACTTTTTTGAAATAAAAAAACCCCAAAACAAATAGTGTAATGGGATTACTTTTTACCAGATTTTTTTACCAGATTTTATCAGTGACCTGTTAAAAAGCAGTTCACAGATTGATTACAACTATATAATAAATGGTAAAATTGCTATCACACCATCCTATATTGGTAGGACTCCTGCTTAATGTTATAGATGTACTTTAATGCCTTTGTTTTTAAACACTGATGATTTTAAATGAGGTGATTTATTTGGGTTTTTAAAAAATGTCTTTTTGACATAACAATTGACTTGTTCTTTTATGGAATTCAGACACTGCATCAACAAAACGAAGAAAAAATCTTTGAGATTGTAAATTAAAATAATTTGTACAAGTGGTAAAAGAGTCTGTGATATGATGATGTGGAACTTCCCCTCTCCTAAAGCTTAAAGAAATAATATAATATGACATACATTAATATGATACACATAACATAATCTAATGTAACCTAATGTAACATAACATAACTAATATAATAGAATATTGTAATTTCTCAACCTTTAATCATGTAAAGACCTGAAGGTTTTGATTTTTCCAACTGGAGATTTTCCTTAAAGGGAATTAACAAAATGTACAAGGTTCCAAAATAAAATAGTCTCAAGGTTTTGATTTTTCCAACTGGAGATTTTCCTTAAAGGGAATTAACACAATGTACAAGGTTCCAAAATAAAATAGTCTTGATTAGGAAGTTATATGCAGTTTCTTTTAGCCTGGTAACATGGACATCATCAACATGTGAAAGTGTTAGGATACACTTGCAAATGAATTTGGATGCAGGAAAGAGTCAGAATGCAGAGAAGCACAAAAAGCAGACTAATTTGCAAACTCAACAGTCAAACAAACAGCAGGCTATTATTTCTGATATGAATATCTTCTCACAGTATGGTCAGTAGGATATGAGTCCTGCTCTGGAAGTTTTTCTAATAGCTAAAACAGAATCCTGATATGCAGATCACAACCTGGATGATTTGGAGTGGTATTTTTCTGAACTGAACTTTTTGGAATATTTTGTTAAAACAAGGTGCTAACTGCATATTTAATGAATATTGTCATCCCTCCATGGACCTACAGTCTTGGATCTTTATATAGGTCTTCTTTTGGTTTTGAACATCTTGCTGCTTTAGATCTCTTTCCTTCACAAGTTCCTGCATTTTGCTTTGAGCAGAGGGTCATTTTGACTTCTGTTGAGAAAAGCTGTTAATTTGAAGATAAAGTTGACCAAATGTTTCTTCAGGTTCATTGTTTTGAAGCCCGAGCAGCTATGGTTCAATTATTAAGGACTTGGGACAAAACCACCATCTTTTGGCATGTTTTCTTTTTGTCATTTACAGTATTAGACCTTATATGCTGTTGAGTCTTGCCAGGCCTTTTGGCTAATGTGCACTTGCATGCAAACATTCATATAAGTAAGGGAATCATAATTGCTGCTGTGACTGAAGTTTCTGTTTTTCACATTTCTCTATTCATTTTTCTGTATGCAGTCACTTTCTGGTAATTGCCTTAACGTCAATGGTTTTTGTTTTGTTTTGATTTTAACATAAGACTGAATTAATTCTAAGATCAATCTTTTGCACTCTGTCAGCAACCCAAGAACTTTGTGATAATTTTCTGCCATTATGTCTCCCTTTCTCTGATGTTTAACTTTTTAGATAACTATAATTACATTAATTTCTCACATTTTGGTTACTTTCCTTTTATGTTCACCCAGACAACTTAGAGATATTATCAAACTAGCACTATTTTTTCACAGATTATGGCTTTTTCTCTTCCTTCCTACTTGGTAGTAGTTCTTTGTTAGTGTTCTGAACTTCTTTATCAGGTAAGTTCAACCAAGATATGGCAACACCTTAAGTAGATAGAGATATGTAAGCACCTGAAGTCCTCTAATCATCTCCCTTTGTCTATTTTTTTGCTTAGTCTCTCATTATAAATATTTTGCTGTTGCATGAACACCTTCAGATGTTGATTATGTCCAAATTTTTTTCAAGTGAATAAGGAGATATGCTTTATGTATATAAACCTGCCATATCAAAATAGATTCATGTTGAGATTGCTTTACAGATGTCTTAAATGCCAGCTTTTTTTTTTTTTTACAGGTTCTAAAAGCTTAAACAAAAGGAATCACATACTATATGTAATTCTGCAGTGGTTTGTTATCTTAATTACTAGGTATATTGTTTTAGCTTTAACTACAATGTAGCCTAAATTAATTTTAATCTTTACCTGAGCTCTGGGATTTGAACCATGACAGTAGAAGCAGTATAATTATTCCCTCACCATCATTAGCAACCTACCCAAGGCAGACATTTTCTTTTTACTGTACGTTAGCCAAAGGTAAGTGGTAGTTAAAATTTCACAATTAATTGTTAACAACAGAATCAGTTCTCTTTTATAGCTCAGGTGCAAAAAAAAAAAGAAAAAAAAAAAAAGAAAGCAGGATGGATGACTTGACAGATGTGTAAAATCTAAGAATCTGTTTATTTTCAAAGTATGCTTTGAATAGTTAAAGTTTACTTATCTTTCAGCTGTTATCCTCCTATAATAAAATGGAATAATTCTGATTTTTAGTCATCTCAATCCTAATTATATTTCTTATGATAATATATTCTAGACTTAGCATCAAAGTAACTTGTTGATAGCCAAAATACATTCTTTTTATGAATTGTTCTCTAAATATCTGTTAATGGAGTTACATGTACAATATTTTATTCAGAAATGAAAATGCTTTTCCAGTTGATTATGTTTTTCTCAAAATTATTTTCAGTTTAAGTTTATATTGGTACACCCAAATTTTCATCACTGTCTAACAACAAGTATCACAGACCTCATCAAGGCCATTGTGATGATGACCCTGAGGGTTCTCTAGAAGTTTTTCAGATGAGAGACTCTAAAGCAGATCAGATATTCAGTGAGGTGAGAGTACAAAGTTTTGAGCAAAAAAGTACGAGCAGCAGTTTTATTGTAGCAGAAGCTAAGCTGTGTCAGCACTTTTGTGGTCCTGCCTGCCCTGGCCCTGAGACTGCAATATTCTCCTTTCCCTTCATCTTTTTGCACTGACACCGATGCTCGTCTGATATCATCACGAACTAGCTCAGGCAAAAAAAACCAACTGCAAATGTTTTTTCACTTGTCTTGTTTTCTCTTGTAAGGACAGTTTTCTGCTACTTTATTTCCTGAAGCAGCAAGGGAGAGGGCTGGTGTAAACTGCTGTGGAATCACAGCCTGAGGCCACAGAGCAGCTTAAATTTTGATCTGGAATTAACTTCATCATGTTTGCCAAGGAAAAAGCACCCTGACCCTATCCTTAGCTACTCCTTCCAGGAGTGTGCTGCTTTCTCTTCAGCACTACTCTATAAAATTAACCAGTTCAGAAACTGATTTAGCTGCTGATTTCCTTTTTTTTTTTTTTTCCCCTTCTCTTTGTTTACAGTTTCTCTCACAGCATCACAGAAGGGAGGGACAAGATCAGGGAGTGAGGGAAAAATAGGGAAGAGATGAGACTTCTTTGTCACAGGGTTTATGCTGCCTAGAAATGTTAATTTAATTACACATTGTGAAAAGCTGTTGTAGTTGCTAAGAGAGATTCACTTGGGTCCACAAAGAGCTTAACAGCCAACGGAAGGAATAGATATTCATTATGTGCAGAGGCTCATAGCAGCTGATGAGAAAAGCTTCTACCAGATGTGTTGAAAGTTTCTTGCAGCTGATGGAAAAGGTCCAGGCTGTCTAATTCAAGAGACATATGGCAGCTGATACAGTGGCCTAGGGGTTCTAAAGAATACTTATGGGACAAAAAATTGGTCAGGAACTTTAAAGTGCAGAAAACTTTTTTCTCTCCTAAATAAAAACAGGTTTGCAATAATCTGCAGAGGCACAAATCATCTCTTCCAACACCCCAGAGACTCCCTAATTGTGAATTTGCATTGTTCTCTCCTTCAGTTTTGCCTATGGCCTTTGGCAGCTGCTCTGCTGATCCCACCCTGCTCCAGACCCCAGTAACAAGAACCTGGACATCTGTCATCAATCATTACGGGAATGCAATGCTTACTGCATTGATATGTAATTGCAGGCAGGCAGGTTGTATTTTCAGGTAGTAGGACAGAAGGCATTGGAGAGATAAAAGAAGGGGATAGGTATTTGTTTTCTTAGTCTCCTAGTATTTTATGTACTTTTTCAATTTACAGCTGAAGGTTGGATATCAGCTTCAGCTAGTTTAGGCACTGTATGTTCTTTTTCTTTTGTACCCTGAGATGTTAGATTTTGTGCCTCTGTGTAGCCACTTTGCTGGCTAACAGTCTGGTTCTTATTTGCAGTGAAGTCAGATGGTACTTAAATTGTTTACTGTAACAGAGCAGTACAGGTCCATAGGAGACAACACTCTCTATCAAATAATTTGGGATCTGTTTACAGTGCTTCTCGAGCTGTATTTGTTAGGCACATTCATACACTTGTTTTCACAGTCATGTTAAGAATGCTTATAATGCACATGGCAGAGATTATTGCAGAGAGATTATAATGCACGTGCTGGAAATCAACAAAGGATGTACATGGCTTTGACAATACACCAAGACCACCTTGAAGTGCATCAGCTCAGTGCTGTACTTAGAGGTATAAAAGTCAGGTATGGTTCTCAGGTCAGTCCTAGCTGGGCACCAGTTTTCATTGGACTCAGTAGGACCTGGCAATCAAAAGCATCTGCCTTTCCAGGGCTGAGGCTACATGATCTCAGTAGTGCTTTGATCAGTGAAGATGAAGGCTTCTACCAATAGTTAAGATGATGCCTGCAGGGTCAGATTACAGTAATGCTGCCAGTCAGTGGAAGCTGTGATTCAGAACCATCAGCCAGACTGTTGGTCCTGTTGAGAGCCATCGGCTGTTCTGACTGTCCTTTCAAAAGGTCCATCAATGTCTTTAAGTGAAAAATGAGTGTTAGCTATGTGAAGAGATATCAGATTGATCCAGTACACAATGAGTTAATTTGGTTACCAGGCCTTGGTTCTATAGAGGTGCTGTGAATGAGTAGAACAAAATCAAGTATATTTTCATTGGGAAGGGACTTACAATGATCATCTAGCTCAACTGCCTGACCACTTCAGTGCTGGCCAGAAGCTAAACTACACTATAAGAGTATTTACCAAATGCCTCTTAAATACCAAGGCTTAGGTCGTTGACCACCTCTTTAGGAAGCCTGTTCCAGTGCTCAACCTCTTGCATTGTTATACTTCTAATATCATTCTTAGTTTGCACTGGCCACTGGTTTCCATTTTGTTCCCAAATCTAGAATTCCATCATTGGAATGACCATAACTGTCAGCATGGCCTAAACATCTTTGACCTGTGTAAGAACCTCACTTTAGAAGTACTTGAGAAACATCTAAGGCCAAGTTGCCGCGTCATTGGATTTTGTAATGTACTTGTTATCATAAATTATTCTGTTCTACTAACTGATTTTTTGATTTTTGGAGTTAATTCAGTAAGTGACTGGGAAGACAGCTATGGGTTTTGGTTTGGCTTTTTTTTTTCCCCCCTTAAATGTGTTTATCTTTTGCAATAAATGTTTTGGGACAAATCCCCACGTTTTAGTATAGCAAAACTGTCTTTTAACTGTAGCTGATTCTTATGTTGGTCTTACCTTTACTCTTCTACTTTATCAGATTTTTGCTATTGCTCCTCTTATAAGCATTTGAATATAAGCTTAAAGCAAATGCTGCTTTTAGTTTTGTTCCATGCACTGTTTTTACATTATGTGGAGGTGCTTTTTAAGTATAATTTCAGTTCAAAGTATTCTGTATCTGTCTTTCAAGTGCTCAGACTAGATCCAAAGTACCCTTTCTTAATCTGAGCAGCCTCTGATTTTTACAGGTATTTATTAATGGTTGCTGGTTAATGTGTAAATTACTTTAACAGCTACGTGCAAAGCTTTCTTAGTAATTGTTCAAGGTCTGAAATTGTTCTGATAGTGGATATTTAAGGAGCAGGATAGTCTGTGAGTAGTTTTATAAATCTGTGAGTTAATAAAAGGGGAGGTTTCATGAATTCTCAAAAGTCCTACAGTCCTCAGAGAATTTGCCTCTACATAATAGAGAAGCAAGTTGCTGATAAATGATGTGACTGGAAGATGTTTCTGTGGTGGTTTTTAATTAAGGGTTATAATTCTGAATATTCTTCACCCTATTTTGGAAACACTCATTATTTTAAAACACAATAAAATGTACAGTGGACTTGGGCTGTTTTAAGTTGACCATTCTCCTTAGAACTGCTTATAGAAATCAGATAGAAGTCAAATGAAGATAAGTGTGCTGAAATATATCTACTGCCTGCAGACTACTAAATCTACCTGCTTGCTGCAGTTTTTCTCCTCACTTTTTTTTATTCTTGTCTATAGCAACTTGAGGCAAGTTAGGTCGTAAGAAAATCCAGGATGGATATTTTATTTGCTATAATTTAGAAATAGTAAGAAAGAGACAATGCTCACATAAGTTTGGAATTGAATAATGCCTAGGGGAACCAGGGTGGGATGTCTGTAGGAAACAGTGTATTATAATTAATAAAAAATCACAACTTAGTAACTGTATTTCTGTAAAAGTGCTCAGAAAAAAGCTGAAATGTGTGGCTATACTCTGAAAGCCTTCAGTGGGAGTTGGGGCAAGCCATAATTACTACAATGTTATTTTAATTTTTTTTTCTTTAACTGATAACTATATTAGTTTTGATACATTTTAGAAGAATTTTAAGATTAACTGAAATACAATCAAGATTTGAATTGCTCATCTTTTAGTCTAGTATGCACTGCAGTAACACTTTTTCATACTGCTTCAGTTGTAAAGTCCCTTAATATTTTATTCTATGTACTGCCTCTGTCTGTAGGGGAAATTTCTGTAGGTTATAGTGCCAACAAACTGATTTTAAAAGACAGATATGTTGCTGACATAAGGAGAAAGAAAAAACTTTGTGAAGGAAACTTTGTTTAAACTGATCTTAGAATACTGTAACTTTCCAGCTGATAGCATACCTCTTTTTATGGTTTATAAACAAAACCTTTTTTCCTAACCATGTATGATTCTAACTTGTTCTCTGTTGTTCTTAATTTAGACTGTTGTGCTGAAGTACTGAAGCCAGATCCCATACCTTGTTATGCTGAGAAAATCTGTGTTCCATCATCTTCTTTATTGTGAAAGACTTTGTTTATTCACTGTTTAATTTACTATCCTCTAGGTGACCTAACAGTCATCCAATATTATTTTTTAATAAAAACTACGTGTAGGGAAAAGTCAAGGTAATCTGTATGTGACTATTTTTGTCTTATGTTTAATTCCTTTCCTTTTATCTGGAAAACTACTAGAAAGCTGCCAGAAAAGGAGCAAGGAAATGGATTTGGGTCTCATTTTTTTAATTAACTTCAACTTAAGCACATCACAATCCACTGGAAAGGATATCAAATCAGAAAATAAGCTGGCAGAAATGAATTACAAGAGAAGTTATATAGATCCTATTCTAGAAGGACCTGGAAATATGTGGGTTTTAATAATATAATGCTGGTAAAAGTCAAAGGTCCTGATTTTTCAGTTATACATGCTATTCCTCCTGAAATCTGCAATTTTGCAACATCAGTCAGACAGATCCAAATTGTAGTTGTAGGTATTTGAGTTTTAAGAACTGAAGTCTGAATGTGTTGCCATAGTTAGCTGTCTTTCTGCTGTCAATATACCTCTTGAAATTGTGGTTATTAGAAAATAAACACATACAAATATGTAACTGTTGTGTGTTTAAGCAAGATGGGGCCTAGCATTTTACTAATGTAGGCTTTCAGAATTCAGTGGAAGACAGGTGTTTCCCATTGTTTGATAAACCAGGCTGCAATATTTATATGTACATGTATAGAAATATATGATAAAATGTATAAAGCTTGTCTCCTAATTAATTTTTACATAATTTGTTTTCTGTGTATATTAAAGACATTTTAATTAGTACATAGTGTGCCAACAGAAAATCATACATAGCACAAAACAGTGGAGATATCATGCCATTCATCACTGTAATGGCATCCAGAGTTTTTCTCAGAGATGAGATGAGCTCAGCAATTATTCTGCATTTCTAACTGTAACTTTGTAACCTTTGGGAAGTGGGAATTTCAATGCAGAAATTGTTCATTATTCTATCATCATTTTGCAGTCTGGTTTGATTAACCAAAGTTAAGTTCAACTTGGTGTGGAACAATGGAGTTATACATCTAATAAAATGAAAGGCCTTATAATTTTTTTCTCATTTTTGCATGCTGTGGCTTACTAGCAAAAATGGTATTTCAGTAAACAGAAGATAACCTTCTGTATAGTAACGATAACTAACCATGGGAATAGACTGGGGAGGCATCCACCAGAGTAAAAAGTTAAACAAAAACAAAAAGTTAAACAAAACCTTAATGTTTGGAGATAATTGGACTCTAGTCAAGCAGTGTTCTAGCTGCCTTCAGGTATCTTTAAGCCATGTTCCAATGACTTTGAGACTGATCATTGTGGTCAAAGAATTTCAGTTGAGATACAGAGTGGAATCTGGATTGGGGCAGCTCCTGCCTTTTCTTGTCTATTCAGTACACTATCTCAGTAGCAGAAGTTTAACATTGGACAATACTTTCCCATTGATACTCCAGTACAAGGAAGATTATTCATTTTAATTTTTTTACTTTGTCAAATCATTGTATATTTGAAGGAAGAAGGGATATTTTTGCACTGCTGAGGCCCTAATGATTGCTGTCAATGGATAAAGACTAATATGCCCTGCTATTTATGTAGCAAAAGGCTGCACAAGAAAAATGTGGGCCTCTTGCTGAATGGGGCATGTCATCCAGTGACAACAAACACAGAAAGGTCTGAGTTGTTTAGTGGGTTTTGTGCTTTTTTCTTCATGACCAAGGTCTCCCAGACATCTATGTTTTACTAAAGTGGTTTAGGAGGACGTGAACTGCCATCGACTCAGGAATTATTTAGAACTCTTGCAAGTCCATGGGACCTGAGAGGCTGCATCTAGGGGTGCCTAGAGACCTGTCTGATGTCCTTGCAAGGCCACTCTCTGTCATCTTTGAAAAGCTGGGGAAATTTAGAAAAGTGGTGGAAGAATGAGAAGCAATAGGCATATGTTGACAAAAGAATTATTCAGACTGGATATAAAGAGAAACTGTTTCACCACAGATCCACACAGCATAGCAGCTCGTGGGTGATTGTGTTGTCCCCTTCCTCAAAAATTGTCAAGACCTGACTGGATAAGGCCTTGAGCAGTACGTTCAGATCTCATAGCTAGTCATTGCTTTGAGAGATAACCCCTTCAATCTGAATTTTCCTGTTACCCTATAATTCAGTGCCAGTCTCTTACACCTTTACGTAGCCTTATTTACATATGTGTGTATCTAAAAACATTTGTATTTAACTGTGCTTGGCCACTAGCTATGGCCTTACCTCCTAAAGAAGGTAGCAGGAATGGAAAACAATGGGCTTAAATGATTTGGTATAATTTGAAGGGTTATACTTACAGTGTATTTGTGAAAAACAATACTTTTAATTTTTTTTCCAGAACATATGGATAATATAGTTTTGACTGTTCTCATAACCTTTAGTTGTGTAGCTATCAACAGACTGTCTCTTCTTTACTGGAGAAAAACAGCTAATGTTATTTGAACGAGGTGAAGACAAAAGAAATACATAAAGGGAATACAGAATTTTCTGGTTTCCCATTTTTCTGTCTTCTTTTCAAAATTCATAACCTCAGTTTGTTATTTCCCTCTGGTTGCTTGATGTAACTCAAATGCAGTGCTTTCGTATGGTAGGCTATCAGCACACTGTTTTCTATGAATTCAGATGAGCTAGATACAACCAGGATGGACAGATAAAATATTCTATAAGCATCTGAGAGAAGTCTCTAGATCACTTGCTCTTGTTCTCATCAGGAACTTCAACTTCCCAGATGTCTGCTGGGAATATAATACAGCAGAGAAGGAACAGTCCCAGAGGTTCCCAGTGTGTGTGGAGGATAACTCATTGACATAGCTGGTGAGGGAACCAGCAAGGGAAGGTGCCCTGCTGGACCTGCTGTTTGTCAACAGAGACGGAGTTGAGGGCAATGTGACAGCTGGAGACTTTCTTGGACATAGAGATAATGAAATGATAGTCTCCTGTTCTTGGAGGATTAAGGATGGAGGTCAGCAGAACTGCCACCTTGGACTTGTGGCATTGAGACTTTGACCTGTTTGAAAGACTGGTTGACAGACTCTCTTCTGAGGCAGTTCTGGAGGTCAAATGAAGCTAGCAGGAAGGCTGGACATTATTCAAGGAGCAAATCTGAAAGGGGCAGGAACAGGACGGCCCCCTGTGCTGTGGCTTGAGCCCAGCTGATAACAAAGGACCACTTGGCCGCTCACTCCTCTCCCCGTTACGGGATGGTGAAGAGGAAATCCACCCAGAACCGCGTGGGTCACGACAAGGCCTGTGAGGTTTTCGCTCACCAGTTACGCTCACGGGCAAACCAGACTCAGCTTGGGGAAGAATCAATACAATTTATCATTAATCAAACAAAACAGGGCAACAAGAAAACACAAACTAGACCTTAAATACTCTTCCCCCACCCCTCCCTTCCTCCCAAGCCCAAAGCACTTTGTTCCCGGTATCTCTACCTTTTTGCCCCCAGGGGTACGGGGGTACAGGGAGTGGAGCTACAGTCCGGACGTCACAGGTTGTTCTGTGCTGCTCCTTCCTCCTCAGGGTGAAGTATTCCTCACAGTTTTTCCCTACTCCAACGTGGGGTCCTTCCCACAGGAGAAAGTCCTTCACGAACCCTCCAACGTGAGTCCCTCCCGCCAGGCACAGCTCCTCAGGAGCAAACTGCTCCAGCGCGGGCGGCCCAGAGCCACGGACTGCTCCGGGAACAGCCCCCTCCACGGCTGCAGCTCCACAACATCTGCTCCGTGGTCCTTCAGGGTCTGTTCCACTATGATTCTCCATGGGTGCAGGGGACAGGCTGCCATCTCACCACAGGATGGAGAGAAAAATCTCTTCACGTACCTTCTCCCTCTGCTTCCTCACTGGCCTTGGTCTCTCTGTTCTGCCACTGTTCTGCTCTGGGGTTCTCTCTCTCCACTCGTTTTGTTTCCTCAACTTGCTCTTCTTTGTCTTGCTCTTAACCTACCATGTGTTTCCCCTTCTTGAATGTGTTAATCGCAGAGGAGAAAAATCTTTTGTTCACTGATGGCCTAAGGCAGGGCCAGGCACCTTGGGGCAGGGAGAGCTGTGCAGAAGCTGCTGACCTGAGTCAGCCCTGGGAGTGTGTCATTACGCAGCACATTCAGGCGATCAGGCTCAGTCAGCACGGGTTCATGAAAGGCAGGTCCTGCTTGGCTAACTTGATCTCCTTCTATGACAAGGTGACTCACTTAGTGGACAAGGCTGTGGATATTGTTCATCTTTAGTAAAGCCTTCAATGTTGTTTCCCACAGCATTCTCCTGGAGAAAGTGGCTTCTTATGGATTAGATTGGTGTACTCTTTGCTGCATGAAAAATTGGCTGGATGGCCAGGCCCAAAGGAGTGTGGTGAATGGAGTTAAATCCAGCTGGTGGCTGGTCACAAGTGGTGTTCTCCAGCGCTCAGTGTTGGGGCCAGTTCTATTTAATATCTCTATCAGTGATCTGTACAAGTGGATTGAGTGAACCCTCTCAGTAAGTTTGCAGATGACTCTAAGTTGGGAAGGAGTATTGATCTGCTTGAGGTTAGGAAGGCTCTAACGAAGGACCTGGACAGGCTGGATTGAAGGGCCATAGCCAGTTGTATGATTGCACGGACAAGGTCAAATGCCAGGTCCTGCACTTGGGTCACAAAAACCCCATGCAATGCTACAGCCTAAGAGAAGAGTTGCTGGAAAGCTGCCCAGAGGAAAAGGACGTGGAGGTGTTGATTGACAGCCAGCTGAATATGAACCAGCAGTGTGACCAGGTGGCCAAGAATGCCAACTGCATCCTGGTATAAGAAATAGTGTGGTCAGCAGTGTTAGGGAAGTGATCACCTCCCTGTACTTGGCACTGGTGAGGCTGCACCCCAAGTATTGTGTGCCCTTCACTACTAGAAAGACATAGAAGTGCTGGAGCATGTCCAGAGAAGGGCAATAAAGCTGGCGAAGGGTCTGGAGCACAAGTCTTGTGAGCAACATCTGAGGGGACTGGCATTGTTCAATCTGGACAGAAAGAGGCTGAGGAGGGACATTACCACTCTCTACAACTACCTGAAATGAGGCTGTAGCAAGGTGAGTATTATTCTCTTCTTCCAAGTTGCAAGTGATAGGATGAGAAGAAATGGCCTCAAGTTGTGCCAGGCAAGGTTTAGATTGGGTATTAAAAGAAACTTCTTCACTGAAGGGTTATCAAACACTGGAACAGTTTGCCCAGGGGGGTAATTGAGTCACCATCCCTGAAGGTGTTTAAAAGGCGTGTAGATGTGGTGCTTAGGGTCATGGGACCTCCAAGGGTTGGACTTGATGATCTCTGAGGTTCCTTCCAACCCAGCCAATTCTATGATTCTATGATTCTATGATTCTATGATTCTATGATTCTATGATTCTATGGTTTAGCACTGGACTCAGTAGAGTTAGGTTCATGGTTGGACTTGATGATCCTAAAGCACTTTTCCAACCACAGTGATTCTGTGATTCTGATTGGTTGATTTGTCCTTTTTTCAATTTTGTTTCATCTCAAACAGATTATTTTACAGAATCACCGAATGTTATGATTGGAAGGGTTGGAAGGGACCTCTGGAGATCATCAAGTCCAACCCCCCTGCCAGAGCGAGTTCACCTAGAGCAGGGTGCACAGGATGGTGTCCAGGTAGGTTTTGAATGTCTCCAGAGACAGAGACTCCACCTCCTCTCTGTCAGGGGCTGTGCTAGTGCTCTGCCAGCCTCAAAGTCCATAGGTTCCTCCTCATGTTGAAATGGAACTCCCTATGTTCAAGTTTGTGCCTGTTATCTTTTCTCCTGTCACTGGGCACCACTTTAAAAAGACTGGCCCCATTTTCCTGACACCCATGCTTATAAGTGTTGATAAGATCCCACCACAGTCTTCTCCAGCCTAAAAGGACCCAAGTCCCTCAGACTTTCCTCATAGGAGATATATTCTAGTCCCTTAATATTTGTAGCCCTTTGCTACACCCTCTCCAGCAGTTCCCTGTCCTTGAATCAAGGAGCTCTGAACTGGATTCAGTACTCCAGATGTCATTGTACTAGACCTTGGAATAAAACCTCATGCACTTAACTGTGCTTCCCTGCCAAGCTTGACAGGTTGGGAAGGGACTAAAAGAAATATTTGTGAGAGAACAATAGTGTTACACTGAGAACTCTGCAATGTCCTTCACTACTGTTGGTGATAATGATGAATGGTATATAATATAGTTCTCCAAACTGGTGTACAATTAGAACTAGTACACAGTCATTAGAACTGTCCTATATAATCAAATAGGTCAGACTTTACTGATTCCTGCCCTTGCCCCATCCCCTAAATTTATGATAGAAATGTTTTTATTATATTCATCATGTTGACACTGACTGATCAATTACAGAGAACTCAGTTTACTGGTTGGCCAGTACTTGCAGCAGCTCTGTACTGGAATACTGGACATGTTGAAATATTAAATATCTATTAATCAAACTAATATCTAAAGTTGGAAGCTTTAAGACAGTGTCAGAATAGTCTATGTTGGTGTTTTTTTCTGCGTTCAGTACCTTAATTTGTAAAAAATGCTCTTGACAATAAATTAAAAAAAAACCTCCTAACACACACACAAAAAAAACCCCAACAAAAAGGGCTTGAGCACCAGTAAAACATTGAATGCTGCTAAGAAAATAACAGAATACCTGAGATTTTACCATACTTATAATTTTTTTAGGTCTTTATATTTCATACTTTCATTAGCCCTTTCTAATAATTTCTTCTATTGGCATCTCTTTTCCCTATCAATATTTATTCTGAAAATCTGCTTATTGATTATCTTATATGTAACTCAGAAATATGCCAGTATGTCTTGCTACTCAGATATACAGCTGTTTTGTAACTCAGCTGTAAGATGCAAGTTAGACATGAATCTGCTTGATTCATATCCAACTTATTCTCATTTTGTGCTGATGTACCTTCTCTGATTTTAGCATAATGAATTATATTCATACCGAGAGGGATATTTCCACATTTTATGTAAAGATTTACTTCCCCTTCCCTGTCCTTTATGGAAACCATACTAAATTTTGTGACCCTTTTTTAGACTGAGGAGATGGGAAAGAATTCAGTTCAGTTCAGTTCAAGAAGATTTTTGGGCCCACCTCTTTTGTACTTCTTTCAAGAATGATGGCAAATTTTGGTGTTACTACCCACTGAATAATGTCTGTGAAGAACAGGAACCTTTGTGAGCAAGTAAACACTATGCTGTTTCAAATCACTCCTCTGACTATTGGACACACGTTTACCTGTTACATAGACTTGAAAACTTTTTGAAAATTACTTGAATCTGCTGAAAAATAGTTACATGTTTTGAAAGAAATGAGAAATTTGACTGCCTGAATTACAGTATTCCTGTGCTGATTACTATAATATCCCAGTATTGATTTACTGGACATTTTTCCTGGAAATGATTTCTCCAGAAGTGAGATAATGGCCATGATGGCCAATACGGATCATCTAATAGGGTTACATCACCCCCCACATTAATTTAACACACTTTCACCAGTTTCTGAAAAACATGCTTGCCCTCTAGCTCTTCATAAGTCATGTGTCTTTCTGGTTTGTAATTATGGGCTCTCTTTGGAAAAAAGATATTATGTACATCTTTCTTAGCTCTTTATCCCATTGCAAAACATCATTAAACTCTTCTGTACCCTGTTATTTATTCTGTTATGTAAAGTCTGTGGGTTTTAGGACCAACCTTAAAGGATTTATATTTTAATATAGATTGAGGTATTTTATTATATATGCCCTATTTTAAATAAGTTGTGGAAAAAAATACTGCTTGTTGTAAAACAGATACCCTGAGGAATTCTAGACTGTTTAGCCTCTTCCCCCTTGTTATGTTTCATCAGATTTTAGTTATGTCCCAGAGAGCAAGGATTTAATAGATTAAAACAGCAATTGATTTTTTTTAATCTTTTATTTGAATTTATCCATTCCACTGAAATACATTATGTGTCTCCAAAGAAACTAATAAATTATAGACAAAGCAAAAGTTAAAATTAGATCTGAATGTGGTGGAATGCCCAAAGGAAACTGTTTGGAAAGGTTACAAGCTGTCAAAAAACAATTTGTATGGTTAAAAGCCACACAGTTAGATGCTGTTAATGGAGTATCTGTAATGATTATTTAGGCATTGGTTGCTTATTATGTCTTTGAGGCACTATTCACTGTGCTACATTGGAGGCTATAAAGACCTGTAATTCAGCACCTATTATACAGAAGAAGTGTGTGCAAGAATGCACTGTACCACATCAAACAAACCTCTCCTCTCTATTCTCTAGTTTTTTAATCATCTTTCCCTCTTGGAATTATGGTTGATGCTGATTGTGAGAATAAAGACTAGTTACTGTAGTGAAAGGATCATAAAGTCAATCATGTGGATAAAATTACTTAGCAATTCAGCCAGCTGGTCTCTATTTGGCTTCACTTCAGATCATTAGTTTATGGGGAGAATTCACTCCACATTTAAAGAAAGCAAAAAACTGCATAAAACCTGGTTTGTAATTAATTGCAGCTTTTTATATAGAAATAAAATTGCAAAGTGAATGTGCCCACTGGGCACTCATTTTGGGTTACTTGTACCCTTTGTAAATTAATTTTCTTTTGTATTTACAACATGTTCTAGACATAGGTTGTTCACCCAGAATCCATCTCCTTTTCTTGAAAATTATTCTTTGCAGCATGTAATACTTGAAGGGTTTTCAACTCACAATATTTCCTCGAGAAGTAGACAACTTTAGACAACTTAGGGGCCATTTGGAAGCCTGGCTGTATAATCTTGGCATTTTGTGCCAGTGCTCTCATGCAGGTGATTAGGTGGCATTGTATAACCATAAGCATATGTTCAACGTGCTGTACATCATAAGCATATTGTGGTTTGCAAGCCTTAGAAGAGTTAAATGGCAAATGTTAATTACTATGCTGTTTAACAGAGCCAGAAATAGCAAATATAGTGTTCTAGTTTTGAAACCTTTTCTAAAGAGTACATAAAAGAAGCAAGGCAACTGGGGAGGTTATACGTTTCTAATCCCTTGACAAGATATCCAAAATGTATCCAAATTATTCCCAGATCCTTTCAGGTCTTTCCACAGAAGCTAAAGAGCCCGTGGGTCGAACATCTGTATTAGCAGTCACACTGCACTGATGAAGACAAGTGGTATAAAATTTTTGTCAAAAATAGATTTAAACAAAAAATTATAACTACAAAAACCAGCTGATTGTTTTGAAGACTAAATCAAATACACCATTGCCACAATTTTGCCACAGGATACCAGCCTTCAGTCAGAAGAAGTGTATGCACAGAATGTATTCTCTGAATGTACTCTGGTGGGGTAATGGGTGGAAGAGAGCACTGGGATATAGTTAGGACTCTTGGCTGTTTTCTGCCTATGAAGGGTATGTGAAATGTGAAACTGTAAGAAGTTTCAAGACGTGTTTCATTGTCCAGTTAGATCAAAGTAGGTTTTGAAACACTGAAATTTCTTACTTTTACACGTATTTTCCATTTCCATGTTTCTACAAGAAACTGTCCTACAAAACAAACTACTTATGTTGTTATTATTTTAGGAGGTCTGGATACATAATGTCAAGATCTTAAGAATTAATATCTTTTCCTGAACAGACACTTTCCAAGGAAGATATTACTCTGGCAACTTTGCACCTGGCTCTAGGGTTCATGTTGTGTCTCCTGTGAGCCTGTAAACTGGCACAACTGGATGATATTCAAGAAGGTATAGGGCACAGGGAATGCTTCTAGTTAAGCCATGATAGTTAAGCCAAGCTTCTAGTTAAGCCCCTCATGATAAAGTTCATAAGTAGTGTAGGCAAGGAGGGGTCTGAGAGTAGCAGAAAAGAAATTCTAGAGTTATATTTGCTTCCTATATCTGCTTTAGCCAACCCTGGATAAGAGGGCCAAAAAACATTTGCTTTTGTGGACCTATTAATCCTCAGCACAGTGTAGGTGGTTACTATAGTAGAAGAGACAGAGGCTGGAGAGGCACAGTATGAGACCACGCATGGGAATTTTTAACTCCCCATACAGTAGTTAACTACTGTCATCTACTCCAGTTATTGACTGTTCAATTTCCTCAAGTTTATTACACATCTTCATTTCCTGACTCATCAGAGATCATTTAATTACAGAAAATGATTAACTAAAACATTTAGCAAGCAAGCCACCTCCATCTGTTTTACTAAATACTGAAAATGGAAATCAGCAATGGTGAAAATGCATACATTCGCTTATACAATTATTTTAAAAAAACTTTTATTGGCAGAATTTTAATTTGAGAATCAATATTCTGTCCTGGTAACAGAGTGTGTGATCCTCTAGGTGTAGGGAAGTCAGAGTTGAAAAAACAAATTTGTTAACCTGCTGAAAAGACTGAAATTACATTGTAGCTAATCAAAACATTCAAGTTTTCTAATGCAAGGTGACAGTGAAACTACAAGTATAATACACTGTCTTCTCTGCAATATTGAGTCATTTTTATCCCAGGTAATACTCCAAACAGATGTTTTTATAGTCATACTTAATATTAACATAGTTGATACTGAAGAGATCTTTATGAGATGGAGGTTATTTATTTGGCTGGCTTAATACCCATAAACCAAAGTATGCTGAAAGTACACAACAAAAATTAGGAATATTTTTGGCATTTGTAAAATTTTATGTATCTTTTTTTGAAAACATTACTGTAAATAAAGGAATTTCTGGAGTCTAGAATCTATTTGATGTGGATTCCATAATTTGGTAAGGTATGTGGAATTAAAGATATGCTGGTAGTCAGAATAGGCAGAACTGCAAAGCATGAAAGAAAAATTACTAGAAGCCATTCCTTACATGAGATTGTTCTATTTAATCTGAATATCTGTGGTTAATGTTGGTTTTCCAATACTGTTGAGCAAAAAGAAAAAAAAAATCCTGAAAATTCACACAATTAATTTTTAATACCATCAAGTTCGTCTGCAAAGCCTTAAGCTATTCAACAGTTATCCTAAAAGAGCATGAGAAGCAGAAATAATCAACCTTAGACATCATGGCTACTTAAGCCAACAACAAATATTTTTCACTCCTGATTATATACTCATGTTATTTCTCAACCATTAAAACACAATCTTTTAAAAATAACAAAATCCTCATATCCCATCTATTCTGAACTGCTGCACATTTTATTTATACTGAAAAAAAATACTGAAATGCTACTTTACAAAATGTCAGATCACGGTTTGGCTTGGGTGTACAGTCAAAATATGAAAAGAACACCTGGTACTGGATCACACAACAAATTTCTTCTTTATTACAAGCTTGTTGCCTCGTGCACTATGCTCTGAGAGCTTCAGATAGAACCATGGAGTATGGAAGGAACCTCTAGAAATCATCTCGTTTATCCCCTGCTCAAAGCAGTGCCCCCAGGGCAGTCTGTGTGTTTCAGCTTGTGCCCATTGCCTCTTGTTCTATTTCTGAGCACTAGTGAGAAGAGCTGGACTCCCACTTTGTTCCCTCTCATCAGGTATTTGTATGCATTGACAAGATTCCCCCTTCTTCAGCCTTCTTCAAGATGAACAACCACAACTCTCTCATCCTGTCTTCAAAGGAGAGGTGATCAGCCCTCTAAATACCTTTTTGGCCCTCCTCACTTGAGCCAGGTCCACGTTCTTGTGTTGGGGGCTCCAGAAGTGGATGCAGTACTTCAGATGGGATCTTCTGAGAGCAGAGTAGAGGGGGAGAATCTCCTCCCTTGTCCTGCTGGTACTCTTTCCTCTGATGCAGCGCAGGATACAGATGGCTTTTGGGGCTGCAAGCACACACTTTGCTGGCTCATGTTTAGCTTCTCATCAACCAACACACCCAGCTGTCCTTCTCCTCAGGGTTGCTCCCCATCCATTATCTGCCCAGCCTGTGTTTCTGCTGATCCATAGGATTGCCCTGGCTCATATGAAGGACCTTGTACTTTGCCTTGTTAAACTTCACGTGGTCTGCACAGGCCCAGCTTTCCACCCTGTCAAGGTCTCTGCATGGCCTCCCTTTGTGTTAAGTCTTGGCTACCCAGTATGTTTCTGTTGCAGACAATCCTTTCCTGGACCACAGTGTTTTGAGGTCCAGTAGGTGTTCTTGCCAAGGTGTAAGGACAGCACTCCAAAAGTTGCCCTTAGAATCAGCGACTCTATCTCAGCGCCAACGCTCCAGCATCAACTATCCTCTCCCTCAGGCTGGTCAGGAGTGACCCAAGCTCACCTCTGGAAGCCCACCTTTTAGTGGTCCCCCAGTTCTGCTCATGCACAGTTGGGGCCAGCCCCAGTTGGGCACAGGTGGGCTGAACAGGAGCTCATGCCTTCCTCCTCCTAACTGGCAACACCTGAGTGTCTTCACCTGGTTGCCTCTACATGTTTCAATGGTTTAAAGGACTTGGGCTGAAATGGACTTTAATAATCCTTGTCTGACACACTTAAAAACACGGGAATAAAAAATGATCCCAACAGGTTTTCACTTTGTCCAAAGTCCAGTTACAAAGAATCATCAGTACCAACTCTAGCCACTTCAGGAACAACAGTTTTGAAATAACATTTTCAGGTTTTTTTTTTACATTTCCCTCCTTGCTTAGGGGTTGAATTGAGCACTGAAGGAGGACTCTCACAATTCCTGATTGTAGGAGATGGCTGCAATGTATAGCACTTGATTCAACCAGTTGTCATGCTAATGGACAGTGATTCAGGGGCAAAAAATGAGTCACTTTACAAGACAGAGCCTGTAATCCTGATACAAGAGAGAGTCCTTAATCCTAATAATCACCTAGGTTAAGAAGTCTTTTTTCATTTTGCATATAAATTGCTGCTCAAAATTCTAATTCAAGATGCAGAGGGTAAATATAGACATCTACCTGAAGCTCTTTTCTTTGTAATTCTGATCAACTACATTGTCAGCTTTTATTGCTTATTTATTTAGAGCTGTCTAAACCAAGTAATAATGTCAGCAGAACCCAGTGGAGGAGTGAGCTGCTCAAGAAGCATGCATACAGCACTTAGGGTATAGGAAGCCTTTCATCAGTACACCAATATAGGCAACAGCTATAAGATTAAATAGTTTGACAGGGTTAGGAACAAATTCACTTTGAGATGGAACACAAAGAGCACTAAAGGGGCAGCAAGATCTTAGGAAATTGAGCAGTGATTGTTTTTTTTTTTAATTTGAAAAATGAAACCTTATGTCTCTATATTTATAGAAAAGTACAAATTTAAGCCAAGAACATAAATACTGAGCAAGTTAAACTGGAGACTTACATATTCTAGTTGTGTAAAAACTGAATGAAGTTGTTTTTACTGTTTTTTCTACACCTTGTAGCAAAAATGTTCACAAGTTAATGTAAGACTATAATGTAAAGTTTATGCAATTAAAGACCATAAGAGAATTTATAGACCATTCTTCATTGGATATGGATCATAAACTGTGAGTTTCAGAAAATAAGGAAGGAATTCCATTTGTAGTTCACTGTTGCCTGAAGCCTACCTAATGAAATCTTTCTTAGTCACAGAATTAACTGAGTATCTAGCTGAAATGCTCTGAATATTCACTGTGCACATTAAACTTGAAAAAGTAGAATAAAATCTTGCATACTTGCTGGGTTTTTTTGTTGGGTTCAGTTCAATCAAAATTAGACAGCTCTTGTTCATTTGGTACATTCAGAAGGATTTGGACCTTTATCATTCTGAACTGTCAGCTCCCATCATTTCATATGACAGCTGACTGGTAAAGTATAATACACACAGGCTCTACTAAGTGAAAAGCTGTTAATGAATACAATTGCTTTTTTTTTTTTTTGTTTTAACCAAGGGAAAATAACACATTAGCCGGTGCTTTGTGCTTTGTGGCTGCGTGTTGTGATGCCAAATGGATCCTCTACTGTTCTTTTTTGGTCTTAAGTGTGTAGCACAGCACTGACATTAAGAAACCCATGGATTCTGTTGAAGAGATAATTAATCCTTTGTGCATTCTGACTTTAATAAGCTATATGTTATTGCCTGAAAAATTAAATACATGACTAAGAGATGTATTTTTAAAGCAATAAAAATGATTCCTCAGTGTACTCTTTGGATTTCATTTACTCAAGGGCTGTCTTCATTGCTCATTGCAGTCAACTGAGGAAATATTAATCATTATAGAAATCAGTCAAACAGTAGTTGTAAAATCTGGCTAATCCAAAGTAATGTCCTGTTTCTTCAGGTTGCTTTTGTAGTAAGAGCTCTTCAACAAGTTGAGAAGACCATTTCCAAAATGGAAGCTTTCTGCTATCAGCAGCTTCCTGACTTAAAAGTCAGCGTGTTTTTTCTGGGTTGGGTCTTCAAATACCATGAATAAGTGACTGAGTTTAACTGCCCTTTCATGTAGAGAAAACTGCTTTTAAAATTTATTGGAATGTTTTTTGTATTAATGAGAAGAGCTATTTTAGTAAATTCTGCCAGTAATAGGAATATTTGGTATCTTTTTCCATAGAGAGGTGCTGCCATACACAGGTTGTGCAGTCTTCAGTATTTATGACATGAAATAGCCAGATACAACAGAAGAGGCAGAGGGATTATTTTCTGAAAATGAGATAAATGACATATGGAAAAATTGAGATTCCTTCTTATGCTTCAGACTTAGTGTAAGAGTCTAGTGGGCTTACTTATCTACTGCTTATTCCTGCTTGGTTGGTTGGTTTTTCTTGTTTGTTTCTGCTTGGTTGGTTGCTTTTTGTTTGGGTTTTTTGTTGTTGTTTGCTTGTTTGCTTGCTTTTCCCTTATAAATTCTTGCAATTATATTCTGGGCTGCATCAAAAAAGGAGTGACTAGCAGGTCAAGGGGGGTGGTTCTCCCTCTTTACTCCACTCTGATGAGACCCCACCTGTGCCCAGTACCGTGTCTAGTTCTGGAGCCCCCAACACAGGAAGGACATGGAGCTGTTGGACTGAGTACAGAGGAGGCCACAGAGATGATCAGAGGGCTGGAGCACCTCTCCTATGAAGACATAGAGACTTGGGGTTGTTCAGCCTGCAGGTAAGACTCCAGGGAGACCTTACAGTGGCCTTCCATAACCTTAAGGGGCCTACAGGAAAACCAGGAAGGAATTTTTTAGAAGGACATGAAGTGAAAGGAGAAGGGCTAATGATTTCAAATCGGAAAAGGGTTGATTTAGATCAGTTATTGGGAAGAAATTCTTTAGTGTGTCAGTGTCAAGACACTGGCACAGGTTACCCAGGGAAGTTGTGGCTGCCTCCTCCCTGGAAGTGTTCAGGGCCAGGCTGGGTGGGGCTGTGAGCAACCTGGGTTAGTGGCAGGTGTCCCTGTCCATGCAGGGAGTTTGGAACTAGATGGTCTTTAAGGCTCCTTGCAACCCAAACCATTCTCTATTTCTTTGATTGCATGATTATCTCTAAACATACTGCATGATTTCAGGCAGAATAACAGTTAGGGTTCATATTCAAGAACCACAGAATTACAAAGTTTTCTCAATAAGTTTCAGGCTTAACAGCCATCGGCTGCAAATTTAACTCTCTTGTGCTGTAACACCTCATTAACCTTCCATAATCTCAAACACTTTCAGGGAAACTTGAATTTGAACTCATGAATAGGCTTAGATTGTTGATTTGATGTAGCACAAAACTTACAAGAATAGCTTTAAATCTGTGCTTTGAGCTTGAAATCTCTAAGCATCTGAAAATGCAAAGTGGTTTGCATAGGCCCAACTTCTGCTAATTACTGTTATCTGAAACAAATGCTGCTTAATTTTAGATATAATTTTTTACGCTATCCATTCATATTATATGGTTTACTAGGTGACAGCTGGTTTATCGTTCTGGAAATCATAACAATACCTTCTGGTTAAGGATAAAAACCTCTTAAAAAGGAATTTCTGAATTGAGAGTCCTCCCTTTTTGTCATTATGCAAAAGCTGGCAAGACTTAAAAGTAAATCTGGAAACTACCTATTACATTTGCTTTGAAATCTCTGCAATTCCACTTTTTTGCATTGCACTAGTCATCACTGTTAGTAAAATGAAAAAACTCTATTTATGTTAAACTAAAATTGCATTATGGGAAAAAACCAATTCTGCTACGAGCTTTGAAGTTTGCAGTTTTGTTGGGCTTTTTTTGTGTTAGTGACTCACTGTGTAACATATTATTCCAAAAACCTTTCCAATAAAAGCCATTGAATAACATCTAGCATGTTTGTTAATATAGTGAGCAGGAAGTTTAATGTTCAATTTTATCTTCGTACTTCTTTAAAAAAATATCACTTGAAGGCTTTGTTTTCTGCATTTATAACCACTAAGAACATTTCAAAAAGTAAATACTTTTTGAAAGTTCAAAACAGAACTTCTTGTGGTCTGAATGTGCATAGCTATTTCTCATAAATTGAAGTTTATCCTCTTCTTTCATTTGGTTTGCCTAGATATACTTAAAGATCAAAAACATATGCTTTTCCAGGTGTGCTTGTGAGTAGGCACCACTGATGGGGTTTTATGTAAAGAGATAAAAATTCTGTGTATGAGCTGTCACAAATTGTTTGGCTGAATAAAGTCACTGCTACTAAAGCACTACTGATACTGTTAAATGGAAATGCAATGAGAAACACCTGTGTGAGAACTAGATTAGTAGATTTGAAATTCATCACGGATTCCAGGTCAGAAGTAAGTAAATAAGATGGTTCAGGGAAGGTCAAATAGTATCCATGTTTTCAAGTGGTGATGAAAACTTCAATTGCAACAAGTACAGAAACAGGTGTGATTCTTGTAAGGGAATAGAATGGACAACTTTAAACACACTGTTTAAAATTCTGCAATGAAGAATGTTGGAGCAGAAAGGGGTAATATTATGGTTACCTGGATAAATTGCAGAGCCCCTGTATAAACACAAAGGAAGCATTCTCCAACTTTGTCTTAAAATCTAAATGCTATGGAGTGTGGTATAGAGCTCTATCACCCACAGAGGTGCACTGGGCTGCACAATGCCTTTTGGTCACTGCTCTTTCTGCAAGCTCCTGTTGAGAGCTCACACAGACCAATGTAGTTTGGACACGTGTATGGCTGGAGTGTGAATTTATCCCCCTTCACCCCTCTGCTTCCATGCTTCCATAAGGATAGCTCTTCCTTTGTGTGATGGATTAATGCTGATAGACTTTATGGAAAGCTGTTCAGGAGAGCTATTTACATGAAGAGGATGAATGATTGCCACATGGAAACAGAAAACAAAGACTGTTCCTAGCAAAATTAATTTTTAGTTTTGTACAAGGGATGCTTCTGTCTTTTTTCTGTCTTAATTTGGCTACAGCTGATCTAGCAGGAAAAAAATGATTTAAAAAAGTAAAGAAAACTGGAAAACAGAATACTGAGTTCTTTAATTAAGCCAGGCAGAGATTGTCTGCTCACTTTAAAGTTTAAACAGAGATGGTAAAGATTGGTTTGCTACTGGGACGGACAACTTTTCATTTCATCATGTCCATATATATTGTCCATTTTTTTCTCACTGATGAGTTAGGAACAGCTCTTACTTGAACCTTGGAGTATTTTCATGGCCTGTTATGTACTAGTAACCATTGCTCTGAATCCAGAATCTGACGTGTAACTTTTCAGTGGAAGTGTGTAAGATCTAAAACTTGGGATTTATTCCTACTCTAAATGATCTCAGCAAAAGCCTGAATTGTAGAAACAGTAAATAAGGCATTAAAGTTGTACTCTTTATATTTTAGACAGCTGGAAAGCAGTTCATAATTACCTGACAGAGCTTATTTGCTCAAAATATTACTGACAAAAAAAGCTTGCTAGAGTTCAGAGACAGAATCTTGGAGGAATGCTCAAGACATTCCCAATTTGCCCAACTAAAGTTTTTGAAGAGGGTACTAAAATTTTGGAAAAAAATGGTTGGAAACAATTAAACAAATAATCCATTGAGGACTGCTTATTAGATCATTTTGTATTAGATAAATTCTTATTTTCCCCTTTCAGACAAGCTGATCTGATCGTTTTATCTTACAGAGTAATGCTAGACAAGTCCTGAAATGGTAGATGTAGCAGTTCTTCCACAAGTGAACCAGGAGTGTATCACAAGGAATCACTGCAGTCACTACTGAGCATTTACCAAAGACACTCTTTGACTGTAATACGTTGTTTCAGCAGCTCTGAAGAAAATTGTGTCTGGCATGAAGAGCTGGGTGTCACATCAGAAACAAATATTTGACATTTTCTTGTTTCCATCATGCCTGTCAGTATAGTTTTATAAACATCCATGAAGTTTTGCACACAGAAAGGATAAAAAGGAACATTAATGACAGAGTATTCACTGAATGGATGTCACATGCTAGAATTTGTGCTGCAGTAGAATTTGGAGACTCTTGCCAGTAAGAAACGATGCTATGAAATTAAATTTAAGCTTAGTATTGTTAATGATAAAATTATACTGTGTCAACATACATAGCAGCACAATAATGTAACAGCTTTACTACTGAAACCTGTATCTTTTTATGCTGGCACATAATAATTTAAAATACATTTATGACACACTTTTGAAATTTATTTCATTATTTAATGTCACACATTTTGCTAGAATTATGCTGGTGATATTATAACTGAGTTTTTGTGTGCATATTCAGTGTAGGAAGCTCGTGCTCTTTTTATCCTGGAAGTTAATTAATTATTGTGTTATACTTCACATAATCCACAGAATTATCTTGCTACTTTCTCTTATATGTGGATGTGGCTTTTATGTCATTTTTAGGGTCATCTTCCTAAAGAACTGATTCTTGATTGCCTTTTAATATATATAAAGTCATTTGGGAAGTTACTGTCACATGATACATTTGCAATGAAGCCAAGATACTATTTCGTGTTGATAATTTTTCCATAATTTTTCTAGTTAATGAGCTAAAAGAACAAATAATATTTTGAATAAAAGCATTTAAATTTTATATTTTGAACAATTATAAAAACAGCTTTCCGTTTCAAGCCCTGTCAAAAGTTAATCTCAGATATAGCAATTTATTATTTTAATAAATTTATTAAATCAATTTTAGTTATTTTAAAAAACTAAGTATTTTTAAAATAATCATTGGTTTAAATCTGAATTAACCTTTAAATGTGAAAAATATCCAAGAAAATGAGTTGCATGGTAAATTTATGCAGGGCACGTTGAAAAAGAATGGATGACTGAGGAATGGTAAGATATTTTCCACTAGTGAGCTGTGTTGTGCAAATTTTTGCATTTCTGCCTCAATGCAACTATTTTGATGGCAGAAGAGAATGCTGAGAAAACTTGTACCTCTACAGGAATTTAAGGAAATTGTACTCATGATTATGGTACTGCTTTTTGAAAACACTGCTTCAAAAGTGATGAAGAATGTGTTTGCTTCTGAAGATATTAAAAGACTCTTGATATTATGTTTGCACTTATTTTACTATCCATTTATTTATGCTATCTTCACCATAAGTTTTGTACGTTTTTCTACTCATGGCATATATTTTTATATAAATGGATATAGAATTGCCTCTTGAGACAGTTTTAAAACTTATTTTGCTGAAGTGAGCAACTTTCCCAGTGCTTTAGTGTCAGAACACATGTATTTCTCATTACAAGATGTTTACCAATCTGAAGAAAATATGTACTGTAAAATTAAGGTAACCGAGCAACGACATTAATTGTGCCCCTTCTATTTTTCCAGTTGCTATTGCAAATAAGAAAGAATCAAGAACAGATTTGCAGATGTTTGTGTGAAAACTCCAATGATATTTCCTGTTCCAAAACATTTTAGTTGTAACAGTTGATGTATTTTAGTGATTTTGAGGATTTAGATGACTGAATTCGGTTAATTTGGATCTGTATTGATGAGATAGGACCTGTAATATTTAGTGGACAAATAATAATAATAACAAAGAGTTTAGGCCACGTCATATATATAGAAGGGAAGCGCTGAAGGATCAGGAATACTTGCAACAAGAGAACTGAGTGAGATTCTGGTTCTCAGGTACACTAGTGGAATAGACTCCAAGTCCTGGTTTGTGCCAGGACAGAACTGAAGTTTCTTTTAGTAATTTTGCTTTTCAGTTAAGTCTCTTCTAAGTAGCTGAACTTTCTGAAATTAACAGCATGTTTTTCAATCAATATCTTCTAAGACTGATAAAGCTTGATTTTTACAGTTATTGTTGGATGTATGCAGAAAGGTTCTTGCTAATACTTATTCCTATAGAACAAAAGGTCACTGCTTGGTTCTGCTAAATGTCTTGTGTGCTGGAACTGAAAGGGAGGAAAAAGGGTCACAACTGTGACCCTCCTGTGGGGAGAAGCAGGAGCAGACAGGTGACCCAAAATTGACCAAAGTATTCCATCCCATGTGTGTCATACTCAGTATGAATCTGAGGGATGCCAAGGGCCAAACTCTCTTTGTCCATGGCTGGCATCCTGGGAGGACTCCATTCTGCCTTTGATCCCAGTCTGTGTGTTCCCGAATCCGCATGTTCCTGAATCCATCTCCCTTCTGCTGCTGACACATGGAGCCCAGTCTATGACTTTCCCAGGGCCTACCCTGGGACAGTGATAAGAATGTTCCAGGGGAGAGCACGATATTGGCTTTGTGTATATTTTAATATATTTCATTATCTTCCGTTTCATAATTGCTGTTTCATTAAAGCTGTGTAGTTCAGTTTCCAAGCCTTAAGTCTCTCTCTCCCTTATTCTTTTTCCTTTCCCTTTCTGGGATGGGAGAGGGGTTAATAGAGAGCATCTGTCATTTGTTTAATTGCCGGCCCAGCATTAAACCTTGGCATCATCTTTATTACCTTAATGATTATTGGCAATATATATGATTCTTAGGAAGGAGCAAATGTGCCTGCAGTGCTGTTTCAAATTGCAATCTTTTAGTGTTTGAAGTCTTTAATAAATAATACTAAGATGACTACTAAGGAGATTAATGAAAAGCCTATGGAGAAAGAAACTGAAAAAAAAAAATATTCAGTTCAAACTTGTATCTTATGTGAATGTTATTTTAGCTGTGGCCAGAATTCGGGTATCCAAAATCAAGTGCACAGTAGACTGAACAGTGTTTTTACAAAGCAAAGATGTGAAAGGAGACGAAAATTTCAGTGAAAGTCTGACATAATTTAAGTTGTGCATAGATTTATCCATAGTTACCAATTAAATTAACAGAAATTATAAAAATGAGTGGTACTAGCAAATGCAGTTATGACCTATCTACACGAAAGTATAATTTACATCAGCCAATCATGAAAAAAACTGTAATAGGTCTTACTCTGTTGTACTGCTCACTATTTCTGACTTGTTTCAGGAAAAAAAGAAAAACAAAAAGTAAATGGAAAAAGTAAAATGGAAACCAAGCTTCAATAGTTTTATTTAATGAAAAATTCAGTAGGTTGAACTTGGATTCTAAAAAATATTTGTATTCAGTGGATTATAAAGAACTGGAAGAAGCAGTCTGTGAACCTTGGGTTCTGTAGAACCGGAATGGGTAAAGCAGCCTGAATTATACAAGAAGGAACAATAACCCAGTCCTGATCTCTGAGCATAAGAATTATTTTGTTTATTTTTAATATTTCTTATTTTTACTTATATGGATATTTTCTCCATGTTTAGAGAATTTTTTTTTAATGTTAACATGTGTATTGTTTTCAGGGCTTTGCAACTGTACAACAGTTTTCAAACTGTTACTTCAATGATGACTCCAGTGATAGATTAATAATGATAGAGCAATTTTATGTTGCTCCTTTAATCTTGGCTGAAACTGAGTTTTTATTAAGCTTAAGAACCAATTACTCTTCCTTTACTTTAAAGTCCACTGTTTAAAAAGTACAGGTCTCTTCTCTTGGTGATGCTCAACCTTCTCAGGAATTGAGAATATTCAGTATCCTCATAGCACCTTTCTGAATACAAAAAGATTTACAATCCGTTACAAAGCAGATCTGCTGTAAGCTTTCTTATTTTTAATGAAAAAAAATTTTTACAAAAAAACCTTGTAAAAATGTTTTGTATTCATGGAGATTACAATTTCGATGCGTAAGTACTATTTCTGGTTTGTTGGAGTTTTTTGGTTGGTTGGGTTTTTTGGTTTTTTTTTTTCATAGAATCATAGAATTGGCTGGGTTGGAAGGGACCTCAGAGATCATCACCCTTGACCCACTACCGCTGTGGTTACTAGATCATGGCACTGAGTGCCACATCCAGTCTCTTCTTAAATATCTCCAGGGACAGAGAATAAACTACTTCCCTGGGCAGCCCATTCCAATGCCTGATCACCCTCTCCATAAAGAAATTCTTTCTAATATCCAACCTAAACCTCCCCTGGCACAACTTGAGACCGTGTCCTCTTGTCTTGCTGAGAGGTGCCTGGGAAAAGAGACCAACCCCCCCCTGGCTCCAACCTCCTTTCAGGGAGTTGTAGAGAGTGATGAGGTCTCCCCTGAGCCTCCTCTTCTCCAGGCTGAACAGCCCCAGCTCCCTCAGCCTCTCCTCATAGGATCTGTGCTCGAGTCCCTTCACCAGCCTGGTTGCCCTCCTTTGGACCTGCTCCAGCACCTCAATCTCCTTCCTGAACTGAGGGGCCCAGAACTGGACACAGTACTCGAGGTGTGGCCTCACCAGCGCTGAGTACAGGGGCAGAATCACTTCCTTGGACCTGCTGGCCACACTGTTCCTGATACAGGCCAGGATGCCATTGGCCTTCTTGGCCACCTGGGCACACTGCTGGCTCATGTTCAGCTTCCTGTCAATCCAAACCCCCAGGTCCCTCTCCGTCTGTCTGCTCTCCAGCCACTCTGTGCCCAGCCTGGAGCTCCCCATGGGGTTGTTGTGGCCAAAGTGCAGGACCCGGCACTTGGCCGTGTTGAACCTCATCCCATTGGGATCAGCCCAACTCTCCAGTCTGTCCAGGTCCCTCTGCAGAGCCCTCCTGCCTTCCAGCTGATCCACACTCCTCCCCAGCTTAGTGTCATCTGCAAATTTGCTGATGATGGACACAATCCCCTCATCTAAATCATCAATAAAGATGTTAAACAGAACTGGGCCCAACACTGATCCCTGGGGGACACCACTGGTGACCGGCTGCCAACTGGATGCAGCCCCGTTCACCACCACTCTCTGGACCCGGCCCTCCAGCCAGTTCCTAACCCAGCACAGAGTGCTCCTGTCCAAGCTGTGGGCTGACAGCTTTTTCAGGAGAATGCTGTGGGAGACGGTGTCAAAGGCCTTGCTGAAGTCCAGGTAGACCACATCCACAGCCTTCCCCTCATCCACCAGGTGGGTCACCCGATCATAAAAGGAGATCAGGTTGGTCAGACAGGACCTGCCCTTCCTAAACCCGTGCTGGCTGGGTCTGATCCCCTGTCCATCCTGCAGGTGCTATGTGATTGCACTGAGGATGATCTGCTCCATAACCCTGCCAGGCACTGAGGTCAGGCTGACAGGCCTGTAGTTTCCCGGGTCCTCTTTCTGGCCCTTTTTGTGGATTGGCGTGACATTCGCCAACTTCCAATCATCTGGGATGTCCACAGTGAGCAAGGACCGTTGGTAGATGGTAGAGAGAGGCTTGGTGAGCTCTTCTGCCAGCTCTCTCATCACCCTTGGGTGGATCCCATCTGGTCCCATAGACCTGTGGGGATCCAAGCAGCTCAGTAGGTCACTGACTCCTTCAGGATTACAGGGGGGCTGTTTAGATTCTTGTCACCTCCTCCTTCCTGACTGACTTTAGTGTCTTTGCTCAGGCATTGCTCTCCTCTGCTCTGCAAGTCTCTTTTTTATATAATTTTTTTCACCTTTCTTGAATATGTTACTGGCAGGGGCACATCAGTTTCCCAAATCTGCTCTGCAGTACTAGAACCAGGGGAACTTCCAAGCAGCTTATCACAGGAGCCACTCCTGTGACCCCGGAGCTTTCCAAACACCACTGCAACACTTCTTTGGAAAAAAAAAAACCCAAAACAAATCAACCAAACAAATAAACAGGAAAGTAAACAAGCGTTTTTATTTTTACACTAGAACTTGGATAGTGTGCTGTAAACTAGGCCTTTGTGACACAGAATGATTCGGACAGCAGAAGAAAATATGGATTTTTAAAAATTATCAAGCAAATATGCATTCTTTGCATCTGACCTGTAAAAAATGCATAAAAGACTATCATAGTGTTTTCTATACAGAATTTATGCATACTGAGTCAAAGCTGAACTCCGTGCTTCCTTGTATAGTTTTTCTAGCCTTTTTACCATTGGTGTTTTCCATGTAATCTCAGTTTGACACAGATCACCACAACATATGATACTATCATCTTGTCAGTTAACTTGTCAAACTATCCTTTATGGCTTAGGATGAAGCAGCTTGGATGTCTGGGTCATGAGGAGGAGTATAAGCAGAATTTCAGCTCACAGACAGGAATAGTGGTATTGGGAGGAAGTAACAACTCCAAGATGTACTGAAAGCAGAAGCTAATACAAATAATTTTCTTTTATGGAAAAAAAAAGAACCCTGTTGGTTTGTCCTTGTTTCACAGTCCTGTGGCTGGAACCACTTCTGTTGATGAAAGAGAGTAAAGATGCCTTTGCATCAAGTTCAAACAAGGCTGCTGACTAACAACCCCTTCTATTAGTTGACATGGGTTGTCTTATGAAATAGTGTTTTTTGTAGACTTGCATTTCTGCTAATTTCAGAATTTTAAGAGGAATGTTCACAAAGGAAAGACATAGGAAAACTCTGCTCCTGGGAAAGAGGAAGGCTGTAGAAAAATTTATCGCCTGGATCTGCTACATGGTTATCCAGGGACTACAGCTTTGACCCAGATATATATGTTACTATTTTTAAGGTTTCAAAGACCAGATGGTATTGGTTGACAGTCAGGAAAAGCGAGTAAATGTGTTTATAATGTTGCAGGGTTATGGAGGTGAATTAAAAACCAAAGGATTTAGTGATAAAAAGTATAGAAAATAGTTGGGAAAGTAATTTCCTTCCAGGGGCAATATCTATTTTTTTACTGTGTCTGATTGCAAATTAAGGTGAAAAAAATTAACCCCAGGCAGTCAGTCCCTTTCTCCCTGTTTACCAGAACAAAAAACTAAGCCTTTGATAGATTTGATTTTTTTCCCTGACGGTTGCCATACAAAAAGGTGTAGCTCAATAAAATTAAAGATCCAGTGCACTTCAGTTCACATTTTGGGCTGAAAGAATTCTTAGTTAGGTTAATGGATCTGATGTTTTTCCTTCATTGATTTTTAAGATTATTATATTTTATTTATGGTTGAGAAAATAACAGATAATCTTAAATTTATTGAAAACTTATTGTGAGACTGCAAGAACTGATAATGGTAACAATACATTCAGGGAACACTGTCTTTAATCTTGTAAGTGGTGATGTGAAGCAAACCTATTGACTTGAAATTAAATGTGCTTTTATGTAGACCTGTGTTCAGAATAAAAGAGTTATATTTTTCTTCTGCTTATGAAAGATTTCATTACATGAAACATTGATGCACCTCAGGTGTTTCTTTTGTGAAAACTGTATGTGAAATATCCAAGAGCTGAAAGCTCATGGATAAGAGCATGTTGTCCTCTGGAGGCTATAAGACCTGATTTCTAAGTCAGCCAAGTCATTTGTCAGATAAAAAGCCTACTGGTCAACCATAATTGTGTCCACAGGTTTGAATCTTAAACCATAACATGCAGGCTGTAAATTTACAGTGGAATTAGGGAGAACAGCATGAAAAACAACTCATTTTAACTCAGCACTCTGTGCCTTAGCTGTTGTAATTTGTTTTTAGGTCAGAAATGGGCTTAGAGACTTTTTAATTTTTTTTCCAAGCCAATAGATGACAACAAAAGACATAATAATTTTATAATACAAAGCTATAAAATGGCATTCATCTCTCAGTAACACTGAATTTCAGTATTCAGCTCATCTTACAGTAGTGTACAATAGTGGGCGGCTAAAGATGGAGAGATGCTGAATCAAAGTGATGCCTCAGGCAACCATAAGCCCTTGTTACACAATCCTAATGTGTGGTGAAAGTTCTAGAGTGGCATTATATTTTGACAAAAAAAAATAGCTCCTCAGCAGTTTCATTAGTCTTAATGATCCAGATCCAGTACATTTCTGTGGGGTAAACTAGCAGAAAGACCAGTTTGGGAATGTGCATCAGATTCTGTAGAAAACAAAGTAAGAAAAAGGGAGAGAGATCAGAACACAGCAATTACTGTTGAATTTTTCATGCTTATAATGCATTATCTCAAGCTGGTACTGCTGTTAATGGCTGTATAAGGCCTCTGACTGGACACCTACATTAATTTTAGAGCTCCTCTATCGTTTTGCTTGAAGCAAAATTTGACATCAACACGATGTTTCACCTTAGATTGAACTTAGTGGGGAAACAACATGAAAGTAAATTAAAATCCCTGCTCACTTCCCACCAGTTTTGCAATAACATCTTTTCATTTTACACCAAAAGCTATATGAAATCTTTGGAAGGAAAAGCCTTTTTTTTTTTTTCCAACTTCCTTCCCTGACTCCAAAACATAGCCAAGGCAATATATTAAAAGTTTAAGCAACGTAAAAAAGAAGAAATATATACTCTGTTTGTCTTTAGGTTGTTTCTACACTGACGAGCATATGTCCTGTGTATAATTAAAAGGGGCATAAAATGAATGGTTGAGGGGTCAGAGCCTTCCCTAGGTTTACGTTGTACAAAAGTAAGTGGATAGGAAGGGAAGAGTACTGAGGTTAGAGAGGGAGCTGCATGTACTGTTTCTGAAATTATCACATACGTGTAAAGTATTTTCCTGTTGAGAAAATACAGCTGTCAAAATAGATCCACAGGTAGTGTGTGAACTGGGGACTGTGGGACAGGAAGAAAGGGCAGAGGTTGAATGAAACCAGCAGAGGTTTGGCCTCCAGATTTGGCTAAAACAGGAGGTGATCTGAACCATTGCCCAGAATTCAAACCTAAAGAGAAGTGAACTTGTCAAAAGCTTCAAAAAATATTTCCTCCTTTCGTGTTCCTCTCCGCTTCCTGGTTCTGCTTGGTTCTCTGAGTCAAGGGCCAAGGTAAAATGAAAAGGGCTGATCTTGCACTCTTGTACATACACTGGCTCAAGGATTGCAAGAAATATCACATGAAGTCTGTTCTCACAAAGTTGCTATGTAAACACTGATGTTAATTGAATTCTTCTGGATAGAACCAGGAAAATTAAACAAAATCAAGTCTCTCTGGTCTTTCCTATAACTAGACATAAAGCACTTCCTCTCAATTTCTTCAAATAACCAAAAAATATTATAAATTGAGTAACTATGAGTGTTAGAAGTTTCAAACTAGTATAGACTCTGTAGACCAAGATTAAGTGAACTTTTTCCTTCCTTCCTTGCTTCCTTCCTTGCTTCCTTGGTTGCTTGCTTGCTTCCTTCCTTCCTTCCTTCCTTCCTTCTCTTTTTTTTCTTAAAGCTTTTACATGACAGAGAACAATCATGTGCCCTTTGTACAAAAAGTACAAACAAAACCCTTGGGACTACTCAGAATGCATGAACTTGAGCACATGTGCAAATTTTTGCTGGATTGTGCCCAAAGGCACATCTATAAAGACCTACAAGTACAAAATACTGAAATTACTTGCATATGTGCAATGTAACAAAAACCAAAAACCAACCAACCAACCAAACAAAAAGTTATTTGTGCTATTTGTATCTATTTCTTGACTTTGTCCAAGATTTGAAAGATCTTCTTGTGAATTATTATTTGACTATTGCTTATCTGTTATTTCAAGAGCAGAACCATGAAAAAAATGGGGAAAATACTAGAGTAATGAAATGTCTTTTTGTGTAATATGAAGCAGTCATATAACTTTAACAATTAAAGGAAAAGATGATCTCCAGTGAAAGTGTTAAGAATATTCCTTCAAAATTCCAAGTTCTTGGAGTTAGATATTTGCACCTTAAAACTTTTCTAATAAAAAGTATTTACTATCTGCTTTGTAACTGTGAGGCATTTATGTTTGCCTTCCTACCATGAAAGCAGAAATATTATCATGTGCCACATCTTCATTTTCAACCCCTATAATGTCTTTTTCATTTTAAAACATTTTAGTTTCTGTACCCTTTACTTCTGGATACAGTAATGAGGTAGATATCTATCTCTGCCCACATTTCTGGACAGTAAAGTATTAATGCAGCTTATTGATGAGGAACCTGAAATGAAACCACACAGTTTCTAGGAAATTGTTCTTATTAATTAGAATAACATTCGTAAAATTGAAAATAATAATCGATTAGAAAAATAAGAACATAATTTAGAAATGTAATTTAGAAAATAGTTCTACTCTTTCTTGGAGGGGAAAATGCAACAATCCTTAGCTATGCCTTCTGTACTGCTCAGGACCTCCTTCACTATCCCCCCAACAAAAATAAATATAAAAACCCCCCTGGAGATACTTTAGTAAATTTGTCTGGAAGCATTTCATAAGAAGTGTTTTCATTTCCTAGCTCAAGACAAATGTAATTTTTCCAGTTTATAACTTTTCATCAAAAATCAGCACTATAAAATGCATCATAACTATCTACAGTCCATCATAACTATCTACAGTCCATCATAGCTATCTACAGCCTGCTCAAGCTATGACTACAACTGTGATGAAGTAAATAGGAAACAGTAGAAAGAGATTGGATTATAGGCAAGTAGATTCATAAATCTACTCAGATTTTTGAATAATATGAGTAATTTAATGCTGAGTTCTAAGTAGTGATTCTTTCTGAAGTATGCATGAAAGGTCGTCCTTACTGAAATACACAGAAAGGGTTTTATAACACACAAAGATAATACTAAGTCTCAGCAGTTGTGGTTTGTTCAGGCCAGATGCTCAAGTAAACCAGCTAAGCATTTAATAAGAGAGAAGGCAAATAAAATAATGTATCACATAAAAAATACCAGGTTGCATACTTATGATCTTACACATACTGAACAAAATATGTCAAATGAGCAATTTGTTTCTCCAGTGTAAATAGGCAGCTAGGTTTATTGTATTTTCACAGGTTTAGAATGTACAATTTGTTTCTTTTGGTCATATTCTTCTATCAAACGACAATAATAATAGTAAGTGCTCATAATAAACCCTAAAACTCTAGTCCTGCCTTTGTTACAAGTCATATAAGCTGTTGCTGTTAATGGTGTTTACTGCTTCCTCCATCACTGTGACTCCCCCACTTGTGGGCATTTGCTTTTGGTATTTTCCTCTCCTCAGCAACTATGCAACCATTTATCAAAAAACCCCAATATTTGCTACCACTAGCTTCTTTTTTTTACAAGGTCTTTTCTTTATGAGTATGAACATAGCATTTTACCAAATATGTTGTTAAATATGAAACAGAAACCCTGTAAAATAAACCCAAATGTCCATGCTGGATAATATTCCCAAATCTTCTGTGCTAGTTGATGTACATACTCTTCTCAGTATTTTGTATGCTGCTCTACCTTAGGCACAGAGGTGTCGCTTGCTTTTTATTTGACATCACTTTGGAAGCCAGGGCTACAGTTTTTATGCAGTATAAGCTATCCAATTGGACCAACTTGGCCATTGTTGTATGTTGAAAGGGTACATCCATGTCAATGAATGGAAATGGAGAGGCAGAAACAAGTACTGTTTGCACAGAATAAGTGGAGCAGTGCAGATAAAGAAGAGAAGCACACTTAATACCAAGATGCACTTCTCAGGTAGTATAAAACAAATGTGATTGCCTTGCATCATTTCCAAATAATTGATCAAACAGGACTGTGAAGAAATGTAGTAGTAACTTTTTTGTGCGGTATCTTCTACCTGTCACAAATCATGTGAGCATTTAGGTTTGAATTGGAAGCTGAGACTGGCTCTTGAGAAATGGTCCCTGTATGTCATCTTACAATTCCTATTATAAAATAGTCTACATGCTACGTGTGTATCTCTTCCAGGACAGATGGTTATGTGTAAACAAGGCAAGCTGCAGTTAGCATATAGACATACACACATTCCTGTCTTTTTTTCCGTGAGAGAACTGATTCAAATAGTGATAATTCCCAGAATAAGAGCAAAAATAGTTGCTGTTTGAAAGTGCAGAAGTATGTATCCTCATTCGTTAGCTAATGAGTACTGGTTCATTCTGAGAACTATTTAGACAGGTTCCCTTCATGCTTAATTACTCCTTTTCTTTGGTTACCTTGCATAATTTATCATGTTCTTTTTAAGTGTGATCCTCTCCACTGAATATCAACCACATTGTTATAACAATCAGATTGTTATAAAATTTGACGGTTTACATGGTTATTCCTAAAAGGTGGCTTACATAATGATTTTTTTCCTTTTTTTTTTTTTTTTTTTTTTTTTTTTATTGAGAGAGGAATAGTTGGCATTTCCTTTTATTCATAAACTCTACTTTTCAGAAAAAGTCTCGAAACAGATATTTTTACAAGCAAAAGTGACTGATTAAATGATACCCATTGCAAAGGCTTTGTTGCCTTTGGCTTGTCATGTTAACAGTGAATAACAGTGATGGATAGGTATTGAGGTTATATTAAATCACAGCCTTCTCTTAATCCTTTCCTCTTTCTTTGAAATGCAATCTAAACAGAGCATTTCAAACCAGTCTCCAATCAGACAGGTGTTCATAATCTCCTCTTATGGGTTAGTGAGTGTGGTGTTAGAGAAGGATGCTGAATCATCAACAAACCAAAGAAAAAATAAATCCCAATTCAACAACTAAACCCATAACCTTTGGTTAATATTTAGATCCTTGAAACAAAGCATTTTAGGTTTACTTTATCTTTCTTCATCTTTCTCTGCAGAAACTCCTGCTTCTGCATTTTTCCTAATAAGATCTGAATTGAATGTTTTCTTTCAATGTCATTTAGCCTGTAATGCAAGTACTATTTAGTATTTCCTCACAAGCTTTTCACAAAGACAAAACCCAGAATAAAAGCCAGTGAACTGAAGGTGAAGATTGCAATTCTCACTGATTTAAGAAAAGGAGGAGACAAGGTGCACAACTGTCCTTTAGCTTTCTTGTAGTCTGATTTTTTTTGAAGTGTAATTTCTGTGTGGATTAGTGGGAGAGTGGAGAATGAATAACCTAAAATTGATGGCCGTATATAAAGGTATATCCTGGGATTTGCATGTGATTCCCTTAAAATTAAGAAACCAAAGAACCTTTAGAACCTTTCCATCTATATGAAGCATCTTGTATTTGGCTCAGTAGGGAAGTAATGTGAAATTATCTTCTAGGTGTTTGATGACTTCTAAGTTTGTCTTCTCGTGGGGATAAGTTATGTGGTAGATAAAGTAGCAGAACAATTATTCTTCCTCATAACAATGTTTGCTTGAAATAAGGGAGAATCAATTGGCAGAGCTGCAAAAAGCTGGAATGTCCGAGTGGTGGACATCCACAGAAAAAATAAACATTACCCATGTTTTCATGTTTTAGTAATACACTGAAAGTTCAAATTCCTCATTCTTGCTAAAAATAATTTCTTAATAATCACCTAAATGTAGTTTTTGCACTGATTTTGAAGAACATTGTGTATTTTCAATTATTTACTGAAGATAAGAATGCAGTTTTTACGTTTGCTTGGAAAAATACTTTAGACTAAGGAGCTGCAGTAGACAAATGTGATATTTTTAACATAATGTAAGGGCATAGCACTATCAGTTTGAACAGAACTCTTCTTCAGTGGCAGCTGAATGGTATTTTTGAATGGCAGCTTGAACCAATTAATATCTTTGAGTTAGAGAGGAAATCTTTCTTCTATCTCCTCTCTCATAAGATTTCTAGCAATGTTTAAAAACGTTGGTGACAGACTTCTTAATAGGTTATCTTTGATGAGATCTAATTAAAACAGTACCTTCTTGTGTTATTAGAAGAGAAAATGTTGTCCTTCCAGTCTGAAATGGAAATTCCATGTCAATTCAGTGTCCTTCCATTCTGAAATCTTTAGATTGTTTAGGACATACACCCAAGTTGCAGTGAAATTCTTCTGAATTTAAATTAGTTTCAAGTTCTTTTAAATTCAAGAAACGTAGTAGGCAAATGTTTATTTTGTGATTCATTGGTTAATTCATACTTAGATGCTGCCCTTAGATTCTTAAGCACATCAGGGTGTATCTAAAAATAGTGTTTATAATCCCTGATGCTCTTTTTTATTCTGCTCTAATTATGACTTCTTGTCACTGGTTTGGACTTTCTGGATGTTCGATTTGCAGGGAAGTAGACTGGTAGTGCCTATCATGGAATAAGTACCACAGAAATGTGAAAAAAATCAATATATTTAATTTAAAGCAGAGAGGTAACACATACAGACCCAACAGATTTTCATCAAAAATCAAATAGGATTTTAGCGTCAGCATGTTCCCAAAGATCTGAGCAGTTGGAAACTCTCTATGGCCTTAAAATGATGAATGTTTATGTTTCCTGTTTCATCATTTCTAAATAAGTAATATCCCATCACCCTTCTATGAAATGTGCAGGCTTCACAGATGCTTGCTTCTAATCAACTGATTATTGATCTGTACATGACATCACTCTAACAGATGATTTGTCTTGCAGCATTCATACATAAATAAATAAATACAAGGAAAGGCTTGAGGTCCACCAGTTTCACGACCAACCGTCACAACCCTAGTCTTTTTTTTTAGTACATTTTTCTTAATAACCTCCAAAACTTACATAATTTCATCCCTGTTTTGGCATACATCTTCCTACTCTCTAGTATGGTTACTTACCAAGGTCTTATTCAACGTTACCACTAGAACTGAGTAAAGAGACCTATTTCTGTAGCCAAGCTTGAAAATCAAAGTCATGTATTTTGCTTATATACATAACACCATTTTAATATTGTATCTTTTATAAGTCATTAGAAATGGTGATTCAGAATATTGATTATATAGTTTCACTTCTATAATTGCAATGCTCTTTGGAACATGTATACAAAATGGATTATTGTCACAACTAGTATATTCTTTTTCCTCTTCTTAACTCAGCATCTTCACTAGTAATAGTAGATTTTAGTTCTTTCTTTCTAAGAAAAGGAGGACATGTAGGTCTGAAACAAAATTTTACATCTATAAGTACACAAATCTGAATGATGTTTGAAGCCCAGATGGTAACAAAATGATAAAAAAAGGATAAATTATCAAATATATTTGTATTCAATATAAATTTTCAAAAGAAAAATAACAATTTTAAGAAGCTATTTATCAAGTAGTGGAGAATAACCAATTTTCTTTAAATATTGCACATTGCTATGGATCTTTTTTGCTTGTTAACACTGATGTTTTGACACTTGTTGAATAAAGTGATATTAATATAACATTAGGAAAAATTTCCCTGTTGGGAGGAAGTCTAGCTAAACAAAATGATATTTAATGTTTTCTGTAATATTTATTTAACTAAAATGGCTGATTAGATGTTAAATAGAATAGAGGTTAATGATCTTTATTATTGGTACTATAAAAATTAAGAAAGACTAAAATAGGGTTAATGATGTGTCCCCTTATTGTTATTATGGGGATTAAATGCATGCTGGTGTCCATTGCACTGAAAAAATGGGCCCCAAGCTGTGAGTAATTAGCAAAATTATATTATTGTATAACCTTATGCTGTTATTAATTACTTTCATCGTTGTATTTTTCAGTGCACATTCTATAGATCTCTGGCTTTCTAAAAACGGAGAAAATAAATTCATATCTGACTTAGCCCAGTCAGTACATGAGAACAGTTATTTATTGCATAAATGCAAAATTCAATAGGAGAGTGGATAGGCTATAGGTGAGTAGGTTGAGAATAATCTGAATTTGTTCCTCATACCTAAAGGATGTCCTTGTCTTTTAATTTTACCTTCTCTTTTGAATATTTATGTTACAACAAATTGTCCACTTGGAATAAAAAAAATGTATCAACTGATGAGATAAAGCAATTTATTTATTACTGGTTGTTTTTTGTTATGATTGTGTGAGTGAACCCAGAACAAGACCTTATTGTGCTTGGCTCTGTACGAACAGAGAATACCAGATGGTCCCAGCTCTAGAGAGTTTATAATCTGAACCAACAGGGTGAACGATGAGGCATAACACAAAACAGTAGTGTGAACAATGTGATGGCAGCAAATGTTACGTTAGTTCCATAGTTTCTTGCTGAAAGCAAGGAGGGAGGGTTTAGAAGGCTTGATGCTGGATTTGGTCTACTATGATGGTTGTGACCCTCTTAGCACTTTGCAGTGAAAACTTTTGTGAACAACTTATGGCTGCACACTTCCTCCATCCCCCTCCAAATTGTCCCTGGAGGACTCAAAAGATGCAGAAACGAGGAAAAGGTTAAATAATATGGGTGTCAAGAAAGGCTGAAACTGTTGTAGGGAAAGGACAACAATCTGTCATGGGATTGAGGGACTAAGAGTCTGAGCACAGACATCAAATGACCTCTTAATCTCTAAATTCTGTACAACAACAAGAATGCATGCAGAAAAGAAATTATGGGTGGGGAAAAAAAGAATTGTAAATAGGCACTGGAGGAAAGGGGAGGTGCTGAGAAACTGGCAGGAGAAAAAAAAAAAAAAAAAAAAAAAAAAAAAAAAAAAAAAAAAAAAAAATGATTAATTTTTAAAGCTTATGTAATACAGAGTATACTCGTACATGTAAGTATAATTCCCCATTTCCAATAGCCACGTTTTTGCTGAATCCCTCATGTGAGATTGCTGCCAGGCAGGTTAAATTCTATTTCTATCTAATCTGTTCCATAATGGAACATGCAGGCTCTTCAGGAAATGCTGCTACATTATCCTCTGAGTAGCATATGAATTTCTATCACGTCTTGTCATTCATCATGTGTTCATATTAAGGCTATCTCTTTTAATTTGTCAGCACAGGGAACCCTGGCCATTGGGGTGTCTCTACCACATAAAAGCACACAGATACAATAGGAAAACCTACAATGACTGGAACTATGGATACAGCTGCAATATGAGCAAGCAGAGCTGATGTACATCTGATGGCTGTTAGCTATGCCTTTAACTGTGGAATCAACTGCATGCAAAGTGTCCTGTTGTGGTTTGTTTTCTAGTATAATGTAATAGCATGTCAAACACCACCTAAGACAGCAAGGACCTTCCAAGTTATTCCTATTTCCCCTGTGCTGTACCTGCCTCTCTGAATGGTCCTGGAAACAGTAATGGGACTTCTCAGAAAGCAAGGCATTCTGAATATAGATAAAGACACCAATGACTATTTCTGATTGTTTTGATGAAAGCCAAAATGCTTAACTTGTGTTGTTTGACAGTGATACTCACTCTTTTTTGAACTGTGTAAGACAATTTTCTAACCAAATATTTGCATTTCTTTGACTAATGGATGCTTGCACAAAGCAGATTTTGTCAGCTTTCATTCTCTGTTGAATACCATCTCGTTAAGTCTGTTTTTTCCAAAGTAATCTATTATTATTTTGTTAGCTACAGTGTTTGTTGTGAAGCTAAAGCCTCCCTCACCTGTTTAAAATATAGGGGCATATAATGTTATAAAGAATAGATTATCAAAATGAGAGTAATAAAGTACAAATTGTATCACTGGAAGGATCCACTCCAGAATTCCTGCACTTAGTTAAATTTACTGTGAAAAAAGATAACTCTCACATGAGTTTGATCAAGCAAGTTTGGTGTCTTTTGAAGCAATCAGAAATTTTAACTTCAGGTTTGGGGTTTTTGTTAAAGACATAGATATAGTTTGAAAAAAGTAATTTTTAAGGTGTCAGATATTGACTTGCCTTGAATAAGCTTGCTTTCCAGAGGCAGGTGTCTAGTACCTTCAGATGAGTAGTCTGTTACCCAGTTGTGCTGATATGACTGAAAGGCAACAAATTTGTCTCTGTAAAGGGGTCTGAGTACCCACACTGTTAGTCTTTTATTTGAAAATTTGACAAAAATGAGTTAGTGAATCTTATGCGTGTTGATGACTCTGAATAAACAGATCCAAGCATTTGTAATAAAAAATTCATCCTTTTGTGAAATTCTTCTTTTACCTGCACAATAAGCCTTTAAATGTTCTTGTTGGCCAGAATGGACCCCTTGTTTTCACTGTTGGTGTGTGCTATATGAGAAGAAGAGATAACAGCAGAGGAAATTCTGGAATGGACAGCAAAAGCACCTATCTAGCCAGGTCGAAGGTACAGGACTTAAATGTTCAGCAGGATTCTCATCATGTAAATCATAATTCTAAGCTTACTTTTTCACTGTCATGCTGTTAAGTTACTTAATGCTTCCAGGAAGCTGTTCCTGTATAGTCTGCTTTGCTTAAGCAGACGTGAGACATGCCTGCTTCTTCCTTCATCTGCATATTATCTGTAATAACAGGCACCTTAGTTCAATGAGCCATTTTGACATGACGAGAGCACAAGTTATGACATTAATAAAATGTCTGATTTTTTATTTGCATTTGTATTTGTTACAGAATATTTTTTGAAAACTACACGCTTCGTACTTAATTTTATAGAAAACATCACCTTTTTTCAACCTCAGTAAAGGCTGGTAAGGTTGGGTAAGGATGTTCTCAAGCATTTGTTAGCTGTTTTGTTTTTTTTTTATTCAGCAGCTGTAATGTTTTGCACCTGAAAACATGCAGACTTATGCAAATACATACTTTATAGACATTTTTAGAAGAAGTTGGCAGTTACGATGTCAGCTGAGTTATTTCTTCCATAAACAAACTGGATATTCTGTATGAAGGAACAAAACTGGGGAGAACATTTTATGAGTGAGAGAAGGCAGTAACTCAGGCTATTAAAGGGAAAGTATTATATAATCATTATTTATGTGGTGTCTTATTTCCTACCCTGTAGTCAGTCTCTTTATAGTAGTTTGTTTTCCTGATAATTCTTCACTTTTTGCCTTTGTAATACATAAAGTCTGCCTTTAGTCATTATAATATTATCAACAATACGTTATTAGGGAGTGACTGAAAGAAATCTGAACAAATGGGTGATAGAAAGCAATTAGTGATACTTTCTTACTTTATTTTGGCCAATATATTCCAGGTGACTGTGTGTGAAATGTAATTTGGCCAAGAGTTATTCCATTGTTCCTGCAATGTGAATGAAATACAGAGCTATATTATTGGTACAGAAAATCATAAGATTTCATTAACAAGTGGTAGCACTCTCCCCAAAGAGCTAGCAAATGATAAGCTTAAAAGAAGTCAGTAAGATAGGGCCAGAATCAAGCATCCTGATGTTGAGCACTGCGTTTCATTTAGGCAGTCAGTCAATCTGTCTTTCTGAATCAGCCACATATATCAGCATGTTGGTCTTTTGAGTAGAACCTCAAAATGTCCAACAATATGGGGCTTCCCTTGCAAGATGTAAAGGGGTTAGAGCCTAAACCTTTCAAGTCAAAGATATATTTTTCTATACACTTAAAAGCCATAGCTCATAGGCTGTTCCTTCTGTTTTCTAGTCTTCCGTTACCAGTAATGATCTTAACATCTTTAACCTTTCATACTGCAGGTTCACCATTAAATGTCACAGAGCTTGTTTCATAGGCTAATTTTTCTTTTTCTTTTTTACACTTATGTCAACATCCATGACATTATCGGTCTTAAACTTCTTCAGTGAAATATGGCAACAGAAACATTTCCTAGTACAGAATTACATATTTTAGAGCTATATTCACTACAGTGAGCTTCACAGGTCATCTAGAAGTGCATATTCTGTAAACAAAGTATGTTATAAACTATTGTTTTTTTCAGGGAAAGGGCTAATAATTGGAATAATTTCACATTTGCTATAAGCATTCTTCTAAATCATACAAATTTATTTGATTTTGAGGAATTGTTATTACTATATTGTATAAAAAAGAAATTCATCAGGTCCTCTTCTGACCTTCAAACTTGTTGTTCTAACAGATAGTATGATGCTCAGGCATATGGAAAAAATGGGGAGGAGGTATAAAAATCTGTTCTCTGGCAACTGAGAAAACAGGAAGCTGTGAAGGCATTTCTCTGCCATTGCTGCTTTATCATGTATTCCATCTCCTGTAAATTATGCTCCTAACTTGAGGAGAGAAAGAGTATAACTCTGAGCCTTTTTGGGGAGGGCATTATTCTTTTGTTCCTTGTCACTGGCTTCATCCCATGCCAACAGAAAAAAAGCATATGAATGCTGACTCTGAGGTTGGCTAATGTTGTGTTGAGACATGAGAAGAAACAGCAGAGCTCTTGTCTCTTCCCTCAGTCCTACACTAACCCTGGCATTGTTCATGCTTTTAGTCACAATGCTCTCCTGTTTTTTTTGTTTTTGCTAGAAAGGTGTTCCCACAGGAAATTGGATGAATCCTTCAACATTGCACCAAGAATTATAGGTGTGCTTGTGCTATAGAAGGGGGTGGGAAGGTAGAAATTAATGGAAAGGAAGCAAAAAGTCAGCAAATCTTCTCTGCCAGAACATCAGTGCTATGTACAGGAGGAAGTGAATGAAATGGAAGAGGAATAAGGGGGGTTATTTTTAACTTTAAGAAAGACCAGAGCTGACCTCATCCTATTATGAATAACTTTCAAAGTTAAAAAGTTCATCTTTTTTTGCATTTGATGAGGTGAATAATTAAGCTTTCAAAGAAGGCAAATGTAGCAAATACGATCAGCAAAAAAATTTACATGAGTAGAATTTTGAACTGATTCAGGGGAGGCAAAGAAACATTACCTGATATTGGATGCAGAAGAAAGAAAATATAGACAAACCTTGACAATGAGTGTCAGTCTCTCTCCAAACTTTTTTCCAGAAGATACTAGAGTAGTTTATAAAGATTAATGGAACTTATTCATAGATTATGCTCTGCTTATCTTGCAATGAATAAGTATAGACACATACTCTAAACATATAGAAAAGATTTACATGTAAATACTTATCTTTCCCCATCACATAGGTCTGAAGCAATTCTAGCAACATATTTAAAAAATATATGGCAGCATCACATGGCAGTATCACCTAATATTCTTCTAGAATATACAGATGATATGGTTTATGTGTTAAGAAAATGGGTAGCAATTATTTACTGGACCTATTACATCAACTAAAGCTGAAAACTAAAAGAAGTATAGATAAACTTATAATCATACCATCTACCCAGGTAAACTGAAGTCTGCATTTTGAGACGAGGGTTTTTGGATCTAAGTTTGGAACTTGCCATCATTTTTTCAACTCAAGCAGAAGTTTTGGAAATTGTAATGTATTATTGTGAGGTGTATTTTTATCCTGGGGTCGCTACAAGGTAAAGACAAGAAGTAGTACACTGTTTGACCTGCCACAGGAATTCCAGATAAAACCCCAGAAGTTGAGTCAGAGATAATCACAAGATCTGGAATCTGCAATAACAAACTATTCATATATCTACCTGTCATCTGTCTTCCTCTAAGGGAGGGACACAAGGTCATTGAAGTGGCCACTTTCCATCTCTTTTTTTTTTTCCTGGACAAATGGAGGGGTAAGTGGACAATCAAATATTTACAGGAAAAGGTTTTTCTAACAGGACTCAGTGATTTATTTCTAATGTTTTTTAGTTAGTTGTCTTGTCATTATTTCCATATCCTCCCCAAAATAAATATGCTAATGAAGGCAATACAGTTAGTTTTGTCATCTTCTCAAAAATTGTATTTACAAGTTTACTTAAAGCAGTATGTTCCAAATAAATAAGTCAGGAAAATGACAGTGTAGGGAAGGAAAGACCATGTCACAAAAATGGAAGATGGATCACTTACTGAATTCAGTAAAGCAGTTCTACCTGGAACAGTACAACAGGTACCCTCAAGTGTACAGTATGTACAATCAGTATCACTAAAATCCTAGTCCTATTCCCTTATAAATTTTAAAAATTTCTCACATCCCTTGATCCACAAAAGTTTTTGTTTGAAGATGTTCTATCACAGTCATGACTCTGGCTATCCGAGTAATAAGAGCTGTAACATTTATCCTATAGTAACAGTGATTAAATAGATGGGTAATGTTAGGTAGAGGTGCAACAGGGCCAAGATCTGAGACATCATTATTCTCAGTTTTCTGAAAAGAAAAATGTTTAAATTGTTATAACCAGGGAGTTTTCCCTGCGATTTTCTCCATTATAATAAGACTGATTATGTTTAGAAACAAAAGCAAGTGATGATCTTGGCCCTGCTACAGTATTTGATCCACATTCAGTTGCACTGTGCCTGCAGCCTTTGGAGTAAAACCAGTAATGAAAGTGGAAAAAGAAGTGTTGCTCTGATTAAGTTGGATAATTTGAAAGAGAAGGTGTATTTGAATATTCCAGATACACTCCACAGTTAATACTGTGAGACACCTGAAGAACAGAAGTGTGCCTGATCCCCTGCTCCTCACACACTTGGACAGTGCTGTTCTGTTTCTCAGGGGCAGGGAGGGAACTGAGAGCTGCCTGAGTTCACACAGGACGTCGGTGGGAGAACAGGCAACAGAGCTCTATTCTCCTGGGTCGCATGTTGGCACCGTGACAGCTGAACCCAACTTCCTTCTCTCGGAGCCTGGACAGGACACAGAACTGTGCTCATTTGGCAGAGGGGGAGGGGAACCCCTGATTCCCTTCCTCATTTTGTTTTTATTTTGGAGGAGCTGGTTGCAGTTCTCATGCAGGGCAAGGTTATTTAAGCTTGATGATCTGTAGCCACATGTTTTTCAGTGTTTCCTAAAGTATATAAGAGATGAATTCCAGACAGAGTGCAAAATCTATGTAACCACGCAAAAAGCCATACCAGTGGCTTTTATTAATGTTTATAATGAATGCTAATAATTTATTTTTCATCAATGTACATCTCCATTCATTATAATCTCTCTGTATATGCATATAGTATATTTTTAAAGGTAAAAAAAGCAGCATGAATAGCACATGTTCAATAAAAAGGATTTTTTCTTTTCCTTTTTTTCTGGTCTCATAAAGAGATATCTATGAACTTTTTATAGTTGAAAGGAAGGTCCATTGTTTTGAATGACTTCATGATCTTACTATTTATAAAACTGAATTTGTTTTCCTGATTTTTTTTTAAAAGGTGCCTTCCTGTTTAAATTAATTTTATGTGTAAGTAATATACTGCTCTTGTGCCAAAGCAGAGTACGGTAGTAATATTTTATACTTATCAGTGTCAGTGTTTTTTCTTGTTAGTCCTATTAAGGTAGTATTGTTCTGTTTCAGGTGGTGTCTCAATAAAAATGAGACTGTAGGCTTTTTGTAAAAAAATGTAAGTTTTTCTCATATACAGGATATGGGTATATATTAGTTATGTCAGCTAAAGATGTTTTCATAATCTTAAAAATGAGATTTCTGCTGCATATGAAGAAAGATGCAGATTTTTAAAATAGAATGTAGTAGCCCTCAGGTTTCCTAGGAGTCTGAGAATCCTGGTGTTCCTCAAACTCAGTAGTCTTGATAATTTCAGCACCTCAGAACTCACGTGTTTGTTTCTTCAAATCAAAGAGGTTGTGTGCTTACATGTGGTTTTTTGGTGTAACAATTGTGCAGTGTGCTTTGTATTGGGCTGAATTTAAGTAGTAGTTGATAGTCTATCTTGGAATAGCAAAAGCAACAACACAGAATTATTAATTTCCCATCTAAGTTTGTCAGTTCTACAATGACTCCAAAGCAGTACCTATTTTTTTTTGGAAGTGCACTGTGTAAAGGTGGATCTATGGGGCAAAGTTGAGACATGCTTAATGCCTCACAGACATTTCTGACTTGATTTTGCTGTTCTACACATACAACTTGTCATAAAGAATATCTTAAAGGGATGAAATGAAGGTAGGAAGAATTCCAAGAGAAGTTCAAGGGAAAAACTAGTTGATAATCAACACATTATTTTGAATTCCACTTTTGTTAGTTTATTGAGTTCAAAAAGCTCTGTATTAAAGCCATATTTTTTGTAACAGGAAATAAAGTGGAAATAAAGAACAATTCTGTTCAGCAGAATTGTACGTGGAAGGACGAGGATTTTAGAAAATTTAAGAGTGAAAAATGTAAACTGCCTTTTAAAATCAGCATTTCCTTCTTCAGCTGGTGTTTACTTTGTGGGAAAGTGAGGCAGCAGTTTTATCATGTAAGCTTAACACTGGTCACTACAGTTGGAGTCTGCTCTTAGAGCTGCTGTAAGAGTAACTGGCTCTTTAGGAAGCTGAAAAAAACCCAGTAATGAACATTAGCTAGTGGTGATTTCAATGTGTTCTAGCTGTTTGTATTCTGGTATGGTGCAAGGGAGAAGTTGGTCAGTTGTCTTAACTTTCCTGTGCAGTCTTGTTGTCACTCCCCAATGTATTCACACGTGTGTGCACACGAGGACACAGTGCAGCTGGGCTCTGCTGCCATTCATATGCTGAGTACAGTCCAGAAGTTTAGATATCAGCGTCCTGTACAATTTATTTATAGGTAGATATTTTGTATCTGTGTTTCCTACTGAAGAATATAAGAGATCAGCCAAAGGCAGAGGAAAGAGTTTTTGTATTTCATGTGGTTGTTTCCTATCCAGCTGAGACTCAGAGATTCTTACAGTAACACAGAGATGTTGACTTTCCTGTAGAATTTGTGTGGATAAATTCATTGGTTTATTTATACAGACATCTATCCATATCCTCCTATCTACCTTAAGCAGACTTGATTTAAGCACAAATTATTAACTTGTTTACTATAATGAATTCCTTCCCCAAGATCTATAAATTGAGACCCTGGAACTTAATATCCCATAACAAGTGGTCCTCCTCCACAGCATATACTTCGCTTTATCTGAAGCTAAGATAAGATATCCCTACTTGATTTGTATGTTTTAGATGGACACTTGGCACCACAGAAACCACAAATGTGGAATTTGTCTCCTAATAATTGCTTGTGTCAGAGAAGGCTGCCTGGTGTGCAGTATTGGTATGTGTGGAAATGTGAAATGTGCTTGTCAAAATTTGTGAAGCTATCTGTTCATCTATTAAATATCATAGTTATAACTTCCATTGTTAATCACCATAAAGAGTAGAATAAATTAGAAAAAGATTTTTGGGGATGAAGGAGAAATAATACCTGATCAATGGCAATTCTACAGAGTGTAAAGCAAAAGGAAGGGAGAGCTTTTAATGCTCTAAAGTTAGATAAGCAGCAAAACTTCTCAAAATTTACATTGTGTTAGATCGATATTTTAGTAGAAGGAAGAAAATCTCCAAGAGATTTCTTGAATGTTAAAAAAATACATTGCAGGCATTTTATCACACAATAAAAAACTGAAATAAGGAATATGCTGTAAGCTAACTTAATTGGTTGTAGAATAGTCTCCTTGGAAGGAAAGTATATGCAAGGCAAACTTCTCTCATTTCCTACCTGCTGAGGGACAGAAGTTACTTGAAATGCCCTTTAAAAATGGTAACTGGTGTACCTTTTTAATCTCATAGTGCTGTACACTCAGTAAGGGGTATATACTCCTAGATTTTGTTCTAATATTGTTGATACAATAAGAATCACAGAATGTTAGGGACCTCTAGAGATCATTGAGTCCAACCTGCCTGCCAGAGCAGGATCACCTGGTGTAGGTCACACAGGAACACGTCCAGATGGATTTTGAATGTCTCCAGAGAAGGAGACTCCAGAGCCTCAATTGGCAGCCTGTTCCAGTGTTCTGTTAAAAGACTACAGACTTTTCTTTGGAAAGATAGGTATATTATTTGAATGGAAATAAGACACTTTTACTAAGTCAGCTTGCAAAGCATTGCAAGGATACAATTTCTCATTTTTGATGGCATGCATTACAGTTGTCCTTCAATCAGAAGCAAAAAATCCAAATGGGAAACTATCAAGGCAACAACCAGGTATCTTACTGTGCCTTTTCTGCTGCACTTTCACCAGTGCAGAGGATTTTTCACAGCTGCTGCTAAATGATACTAGCCAGTTAAGATGTTGTATAATTTCTGGATTTACATTGTGAATACTCAGTGAAGTGAACGCAGTCACTTTTACACAATACTGCTCCATGTCACCCCACGTATCATTAACATTTCATTCGGTCCACTTCAGAAGACAGTGCTTGCCTGGTGTCACCAAAATAAATGTGTAGAAGTAAGTATTACAATAACATTTTATTTGCAGAGAACACTCTTATGCTTTTATCATTTACAACTCAATTCTTAAAACTCTGCCAAAAATAAACTTTCCTGTGATAATATCCACTTATGTTCAGTTGTTAATGTGAAGCCAGAAGTTAGTATCTACCCACTGGACCTTAAAGAATTTATCAGTAAGATGCCATCCAGTTCCAGTATGTGGAAGCTCATAAGTTCATAAATCACTTATAAATAAGTATAAAGGATTTTGAGTCCAGGTTTCCATTCCTCTGTTGGATATTCAACTCCTGCTGCAGCCAGTACAAAGGGTTTGATTATTCCTTTGTTTATTTTTTTTTATGGAGAAAAAATGGGCTTCAGAAATAATATAGATAACCTGGAGTTAAATATCCTCTGCACCAAAGAAATCATATATGAAGGAGTTATTTACCTTTTGCACACAGGTAGCTTTATCCCTAAATCCATTTGGATTTCCATATACCTTTTTTCATTCTATTATTCTAGTATTTCCATTCTATTAATTCTAGTAGAATTTTCTTCCTCACCAGGTACTAGATATTGTATTTGAGAAAAACACAAGTATTGAAAAAAAAAGTCAATATTACCAGAATCCCCTGGCATATTCTTCATCAGTCAGCCATCTTGCTCATTCTGACAGATGAAACCTATCAGTCTCAACAATGTTGCGTTACCAGAGTAACTACAGTAGTCACCATCTCTTTAGCATCCCTTCTTAAACTTTTAACAACATTCTGATCTTTAACACATCAGGAGAAGTCATTACATGTAGCCAAGTAACTGCACTCAGCTGCCCCTTGCTCTGTGTATTGAGTTCTGGGTAGGTCCCTCCACAGATCAAACTTAAGCAACTGTGAAATTAATCAGTGTTGTTCTTCGTGCATTACTAACACCCATCACACAGGTTAGCACAGGCAGCAGCTTAGGAAGGGATAATTTCTAACAGTTAAGGGATAACTTCCCTGAACTGGAATCAGGATGGGTTTCTAGACTTCTGGAAGAACATTACTTTTTCTCATTGAAAACATGGGATAGAATTGATTTCTGGAGGGGAGAGATTAGTGAAAATGTGCTGGTGAAATGGTGAAAATATTCCTCCAGTTTGGAGGAAATGAATAAATTTACTATTAAATTTTGTTTAGGAAGAAATTCTATGCTTTAGCATAATTGCTGATGGTTATGCAAAGAACCTTCCACCAAATTTATGAACACTATGAAAAGTGGCATCAGGTTTTCTGGAACTCTATTTGCAATGATTTTGTTGAAATCAGGTTAATTATGAGGGAGGCCCCATCAGAGGGAGAAGGCACACCACGGAACAAAAGGTATTCATTTTTTTTCATTCTACTGTTTGAATTTTATCCTTCTTTCATCGGTTTTCATCTTATGGAAGTGATTATAAGTGCTAATGAGACATTTGATCTTGCTTCAGGCAGTCATTTTCTGGTAAACACACCAGGAGTATAAAGCATCTTTTTTTGGTGTTCTAGGAAAGCAACAGTGTGGGGTCACATATTCATCTCTTATACCTGCCCAGTTGCAGCAATCCTTTTCTGTTACCTAAAATACTTATTACTGTATTTTATTTTTCTCTCTTCACCTCTTATATGGACTCCTTGTCACTAATTTATGTTAGGAAAAGATATAACACTTACAGGTGTTTCCAATCTAGAAGCCAGCCAGAAGGATTCAAAATAATTTTTTTTCTTTTGGGAGCTAATTCTGCTCAAGTTGAGAATTACAGATGTGTTGTTTAGTTCAAGAAAAAAGTGGTGACTGATGAGCAGAAGTAGCACTCTGCTCTGGGACTCAAGAAGTAGAGTTTAATAAATTGGGGTATCAGTCTACAGAGAACAGTACCATTTGAAAACATGATTTCTTTCGTGTTGGTTTAATTTTTTAGAAACTGTAACCAAGCCTGGCAGTTCTGAGCCATTTGTTTCATCAGCATTATTTATCAACAGAAAGTCAGAGGATGCTCTTGGGCCTGCGTTCCTCAAGTGCTGGTAATTATGCATCTGGACAGTGCTGCTTGTATTGTGTAGTATACTTGGGACTGGGAAAACAGTTTTGATTTAAAGGAAGCATCCTTGCAAAGACCCAATTTATGTGTACAGGCAGGCCCAAAATATTTCATCCTTTAGTACGAATTTTGCTTTTGAGGAAATAACCACAGTTAAACACGACTGCTCTTTTCATAGAATCATCGAATAATGCCAGGATGGTTGGGACCCATCAGGATCATCAGATCCAACTCCTGTCCCTGTGTAGGGTACCCCCAGGATCACACCATGTTCCGGAGAGAGTGATCCAGAAGCTTCTTGAATGCAGGCAGGCTTGGTGCTGTGATCACTTCCCTGCAGAGCTTGTTCCACTGCTCAGCTGCTCTCTGGGTGAAAAAAACTTATTCCTGATACTTTTTTGTATCTTTTCCTGATATTCTTTTGTTATATTATAATCAGTTTCTCCCTGATAATTTTGCATGTGGAGCTCTTCTAGTGCCCGTTTTCCATAAATCAAAGTTGGTGCCAATTTGCCATTTATGGGAGACAGATTTGTGAGATCTCTTCTAGAAATGAACACAGGAGAACAGAGAGGCTAATTAATGGAAATACTTTCCTATAATCCAGTTGCTCTAAATAAAAATAAACTATGAACACTTTCTCTGAGACAGATAGCAAATGCTACTATGTACGTATGTGCATATGCATTAAGTCTGATGGTCAATTACTTGTGTTCTAAATTTTTATTATAAAGTAAAATAGTATATTACAATCAGAAGAATTCAGTAGATGAAACCAGGTATGTGAGTTTCCTTATTTCTCTTCCACCTAATATTGGAACAAAACTTGAGTCTTAACAAATAGCTTGTAGTAGAACATTTTAAAGCGTTCAAAACTAGAAGAAAAAAAAAAACTTCTGGCCTTTGTTTTTGCTAAGTGGAAAAAGGAGAAGAGAGAGGCCTAGAGAGAAAAAAATAACTCAAGCTAAATCTGTAAAAGCTAGCTAATTCTCAACATTTTATGAATTTTTTTTCCTCCCAGATTTTTTCCTCTGAGAAACCAACCAAATATTTCTTTGTCAATAATTTGTTTAGGAGCATCTCTTAACCACTGGATTTTAAAAAATACAACCTTAATATTGAAACTGAACATTGCTGCTACCAATGCAATACATTGTAAGTGTCAATTTTCTTTATATAAATAAAATATTTTGGTTACTTGATGATTATCTCAAGTCTCAAAACATCAAAGAAAAAAAGAAAAAAATTTTTTTAAAATGTTTCAGATTTTTCACATTTCTGCCAGTAAACATTCTTCTTAGAATATTCCTGAAAAAAATGAAGACAAAGAGAAGGGAAAGATCAAAGTAAGTTAAAAACCGTAAATTAAAAAGTACAGAAATGCTTTTTATTTCTGATTGTCATTCAGGAGTATGTGAAACAGAGGGGTAGAATCTACAGTCATTTAGTGTGTCCTTATTATTCTTAACTTAAAATTATGTAGTCCTACACAAGTCAGTAAAGATATCCATATATATAAACTTAGCTTTGGTAAAAGCTATCAGTTCTACAAGCACTCATGCCTTCAGGTAACAATCAAGATTAACTGATTTTGCTCTTAGTATGATTCTTAAAAACAGATATTGAAGATTATTTTTGGGATCAGGACACAAATAAGCAAAACATTAGGTCTTAAAATCTTAGGTCTTTTTTTATTACTTTATTTAAAATATTTATATAATAGACTTTATTAAATCTACTTAGTGGAGTGTTAGGGAAGAGAGGACGTGTTTTTTAAGCTAGACAAGTTTCTGACACATGCTGTCATATTTAGAATACTGGTTCCTGACATAGCACTTTTTTCCTCCTTCAGAAAATGACTTCACATTTCAGTAGTCCTCAAATTCACAGGCACATGTCAGCTTCACCAGCTGCTCATTAATTTATGTATTATAGAAGGTAGGGAAATGTGGAAATCTTGTTTCTTACAGAGTCAAGCGTGCATGTGAAGGTAATAATGAGAAAACATAATGGGTCAACAGGAGAGAACTCCCACACTTCATTCCTTCCTGTTAGATGAGCTCCTCCACCAGAGTTTGATCCTCATACCGCACACATCTCTAGCACAGTGCTTCTTATTTCAGAAGAGTTGTGATTCATTGCATGGAAGTGGAGGGAACTGAGAAGCTTATGCACATTAACAGTTTTAAATGAGGAAGAAGTCCTTTTCATCTGCCTTTGCTTTCCAGGTAGAACTTTAGGAAACCAAATATTTAAGCAGGATGGTTAATTTTACATCAAATTTGATCTGGCCACCAGTTACTTTCTACTTCTGCAGGCTGCTTACTCTGTCACTTAGTATTAAATGTATTACCCACAGAGCAGTAATTACATTTGACACATAATTATTATGGTTTTGATGACAAGAAGGCCTTTTCTTTTCCTGCTTTCATAACATATATTCCTGAAAGTGCTGGGTTGCTGAATACAGTTAGTTTAAAAGCACTTGGATTTAAATTGAACCCTGGGACAAAGAATGAAATGAAAAGGAAAAGAAAGAGCGAGCACATTAGAAAATTCCACAGATGATCTCACACGAGTCAATTTTGTACAGGAAAGAAAGCCTTTAAGTGTTGTTAATGCAAAAAGAGAAGGAGCTGCCTGGTTTCAGCCATGCCAGATCCCCAACAGGAAAGGAGTGCTTTTAAAGTTAATAAATTGAAGGAGGTTTGGAAAAAACGGAGGCTCCTGGCAAGGCCACATAAACTACACAAATGAGTTTCTAATCTTGCCACATGGGCTTTTTTCCAACTCTGCACTCTGAGTCACCTCCAGCTGCAGGCCTGGATGAGCAGTTTAACAATCCTTAGCTTTTTTTTTTTTTTTTTTTTTTTTTTGCTTTCTTTAATGATCAGCATTGGAGTATCATATTTCTGGAGCCCGGGGCCTGTGTGGTATTCAAACAGGGAGAGTGCTTGGAATTCCTCCAACCCTACCTGCAGCTGCTTCTCTGCTTAGGTTAGAAAAGATAAAACTGCAAAGTTTGTGCCATTACCTTCTTCTTACCTCTTCTCATCTTGATTTCTCATAGCGTGCACAGGGCGAAGTGCAATTGGGAGGATGCTAAGCATTCTTCCTGTCTTTTTTAAAACAAAAAAAGTTACAAGACTTGGACCGAGCAGTGTTAATGCTAGGAATCCTTCACTGGGAATCAAGCACTTTTGAAGGAAACCTGAGTGGAAAAAATTGACCTGGCTTCCTTCTCTGATCTGAGAGCCGAACATCAGCATCAAGGAAGCTGAACTAGATGCACAGGGGATCCTTCTTTTTGATGTGAACTTTTCAATCAGTGCTGAAACAATGATAATCAAATTAACATACTATAAAGCAGCTCTAATTTTATCCTTGTTTGTTATTGTAAGAGTTGGTAGGGAAGGGTAAAGGGGGAGGTGGAGGCTGCTATGAATGACTAATGCTGTATTTCAGCCTCTTAAGCCATATTTAGTAATGTGGGATATAAAAATAAGCTTTCAGTACAATCTTTCCTCTTTGACTTCTGTTTCCTTTCTTCTGTTCCCTCTCCTAAAGATGGATTTAACTAATTACTCTTTTAGCTGGATGTTGATAGACAGGTATTTATTATTGGTGCTGTAAGCCCTGAAATTTTTTTTCCACAGTGAGTCCACAGACATATACATTAAACTCCAATTCTCTGGGGCTGTCAGCGTTACAGACCAGCCCAAGGCAAAGCAATATGATAAAGTTTTCAGGCCCTGTTTAGTTAAGGCTGAAAATCTGGGACCCAGCCAATCTATACCACTCAGGGCTCTTTTCACAGTCCAAAATGATTTGGCTTAAACATTTCCAACTGTGATGAGGTCCCATTTCAGTGATTATACAGTCATTCACTTTTCCACATCAACATCAAAGTCATTAACAACTGAGTATTATTGCATTGGCTGGAATTCAGTTAAGGACTAGAGGGATGTTGCTCTTTATTAAGATAAATCATTGCCTTGGTTATGTCACCCATGAAATAATCAATTTACTGTGTTGGTTAATTTCCTCCCTCTTTGATCTGTGAATTAAATTCAACAGATCATTGTTTCACACAACTGCCATGCAAAAGATACTTTAAAAGAAACGACCACATTTCTAATGGTAAAAGTCTGGTAACTATGTAAAACAAGATGACTGCATGTGGCCTGAAAACTTTGGGTTTTTTCCATTCATTTCAACAGTTTCCTTTGAAAGCTTCAGGGGAAAAGGAGCCATCAGCACCTATTTGGGTGATCCTCCCTCAACATTCCTCAGGAATTACCAAGAGGAAAGAGAAAAGCTAGCAGAATTGGCTCTGAAGCCTTTAGAGGAGTTAGGTTTGTGCCAGAGCCAATGAAAATGTTTTCATCTAGGTGAAGGGCAATTTGTTGATAGCTTTTTATGAGCTTGACTTACTGAGATGCTTACTGTAAAGAATTTTTTTGAAAAATTCTGCTCTCACAACAAGCCAAATATTCTGAACATAATAAATCTGAAGAATACAGTGCATTGGTAATAGTTATATTGTAATCTTCTTTTGCATTTAACTATGCCAACTGAAATTAAAATATACATATAAATAAGTAAGTCCACATCATGGAACTCACTGTGCCAAAGAGAAACTGATTATAGTTGGCTAAAAACCAAACTTAACTCTTGGTTTTTAAGAATTTCACAGCATTCTGGATACATAAGCATATATCAGAATATTTTTTCAAAGATTAAATTTTAATTTTTCACAGATTAAATGACATAATCTGACTAATTAAAATGAACACAGACTGCCTCAGTACTTCTCTACGATAATTTGAGATCCATCTCACTTCTCAAATGAACTCTTCTCATGTTGACATTCTTTAAACTCCATTATCCATCATGAGCTTTGAAAGATAAAAGCAATGTGTGGTGAGATTTAAGAATTTGAACTCAGGTTATGCTGCAAAATGTGCCAATTATTCCCCTACTGACAGCATTGCTGGGGTGGCCAAGGCTATACCTGCATGGCTAAATCCACTCCAACATTTCCCACACTATTTTGCAAGGGTGTCCCATCCCCAGTGTTAGGCAAATAAACCCCAAATTTTGCAGTAATGGTTTGACATTTGAAGGCAGACAGTGACTGAATTAGGGGCAATGTTGTATTCTTGCCTGATCTCACACACTTGTGCTACTAAGGTTACAGGAAACTGTGAGCACTCAGGTTTTTTTAGACTTTGAGTTAAGCTGTATATAGCATTAGGCTTCTAATACTACAAGATACAGATCTTCCAATTTTATATGGCTTTCAGATTCTAGCATGTGGATTTGTAAGTAGAAATGCTAGTGTTTTTGAATGAAAAAGCATATTAAATATTGATAGTTGAAGTAAAATTACTGACTGAACTAAAAAGAAATCATTATCTTTGCTAACTCCAATTTCCATTGTACAAGTAAAACATTTTCTTTATTTCTCAGGTCAAAGTTATGTATTAGAGCAACAGATTAAGAAGACATCCTACTGATTTATTATAGCAATAACACTACAAATTCACTTCAAAATTAATGAAAGTTCATTGCAGATTGGTACCTATAGCAATGACTTACAACATTTCTTCTCACATTTAACATTTTAAAATGCTCTCTCTAGCCTCTGCAAAACTTGGATGGATTTCATGAAAGAAAACCAGTTTGCATTAACAAATTACTTTAGTGAATTTGAAAGTTGTCTTCATAAAACAAAATCTTCCATAGCTGAGTATGTAGGAGAATGAACACTATTGAAAGCTCAAAGTCAGAACCATGTAGCAGTTCACTGTAAATCAGTCAGAACATTCAGAAAATGTGAGGAAGTTTAGTATTGAACAGCTAATTGCAGCTGCAGCAAACCTGATTTATGCACATGACAATTTAGCCCTATACCAACTGTTTCTTAATTAATTGCATTTATTAGTTTCTACTTATCAATTGCTTTAGATTCGTGGGCTTGTGACCAATTAGTTCTCATTTCTAACTGAATCATTCTCAGGGCAGAGAGTAAAAACAGTGTAAGTCCTCATGCATGGTTACTTATTTTGGGGACATGAATGCATAGTAGCTGCAAGTTTCTTCAAGCTGTTGTGGGATATTTCTTTCTTAGAGTTTCCATGAGGTCATATACTTGAGAGTTCTTAGATGACAGAAACTCCTGGTGGAGTTTTGAACACACATTAAGCTTTTCTAATTCTGCTTCAGGCAGCAGCATGCAAGTTAAACAATCAGTGACTGACTTTTATTAACTCTGATTTGTAAGGCTGATAGGCTCAGGAATGCAACATATAGACAGATTTTTGGAATGCAGCCAAGACAGGAATCCTGTAGAAATTTTAAAAAATTGGAGATAATAATGTTCTTGCAAACTCCTGTTCTTTGTTTTGGTAATATTCTTTATAAGATGTTCTTCTCTTTCTATTTCAGATATTTAATTTGAATCATTCATTGATACATTTGTGATTATTAAAAGATATTACCTACCACTTAATCCTGTGCTACCTTATGTGAAAATAAAAAATATTTTTTCCACCAAGGTAGCTGAAGAATTTAAGGTGAAATGTTAACTGATGTAGTAATGTAATAGTTTCTTTGGTATAAACTGGCTTTGCTAGAATCCCTGAGGAAGTTGCTGCACAGTGAGACTCCTCATCTGTCCTCATATTATCCCCTTGCTCCAGGGGAAATTGGAGCCAAGCTCTACTTGGCGTGTGTTGCTTTTAGACTCCATTCAGTCCAACGATGGAGGGAGAGCAAAGGGCCAAAATTATACCTTTCTCTAGGCTGCCTGTACAGGGTGAAATGCAGCCCTGCTAAAAACCATTCTCCATTCCATGTTGATTTCCACAGCTATTCCACATATCCCTTGTCTCCCTAGGTGGATCAGACACACACAAGCCAGTTCCTGATAGTAGAAACCATAAGTGATGTGATTTCACAGATTTTGATGTTTGTGGGATCTCAGGTTCCTTTCTTGCTTTACTGGTTTGGTTTGGGTTTAGTTACTACATGGGATTTATTGGATCACTAGAGCTGTAAATAAACCCAATTTCTCCTATGAACATGTAGTTATAATTACATGTTCTAAGGAAAAATTGTAATAAGGGATTTGAGTTTTATGTCTCTGATTTATTTTTCATGCCTGTGTCAAAATGCATCTGTCATAGTGTTTGGTCCTGCAAGCTTTCTGTGTATGAATCCCTAGACTTCAGCAGCACTTCTTTAATTTCGAAGGGCTTATAGAGACAGCCTCAGAATCTATAAGTGCATTTACACATTTGAAACCACATACATTAGCTGGATCAATGTCAGGGAAAATGCTTAACATTCTTATTCAAAACAGAATCTTGAAATCTGTTAGCCTCCCTCTCATTTTTTCCATTATCTCTCTTCTTGCTGACTGCCAAACAGGAATAATTTTTCCAAAGCCTTGAATACCAAATCTATTACTCTGTTCTATATTAGTTCTTATAACCCTCCCCTGAGTGCTTATGCAGTAGATGAGCAGTGAAAGGAGCACTGGGGTTTGCAATAGCATATAAAAGATTGAATCTGTCAGCAATTGAGGTGCTACTATAAATTGACTTTTCATTAAAATTTTGCTTTTGCTTGTCCATTCATCTGCTACACTGCCAGTTTATAGGAAGCAAACAGGCACTGGAAGTTCATTAATATCAAGTAAACAGTCAAATGGAACTATTATCCAAATTTCAAATGTGACTATTACCCAAATTTCAAATGTGAATTCTGCCCATTACGCGTGCTGGAAGCTGAGTGGCAATGAAACTAGATAAAGATGTTTCCTCTTACTCCTGCAAAATGCTATTGCTTCTGCTAAGAAGATTACTGTATATGATGAAGAAAATATTTGGCATGGCTATTTCTGCTTTAACAGAACTGAAAATGCCTCTCCTAGACAATGAGCTTCCATGAGCAGTTAGGCACCATTGGCAGCACAGATTTTTTGAAAAAAAACCTAAAAAAGAGCTTTCTTTAGATAAATACTTTCTGCCATGATTTGATTTCCTGCTTAAATTTGCTTCTGCTGAAAAAAATAAATTGTGAGTGATCTCAACAGCTTGTCAGAAGAGAAACATATTCCTGAGGTGACCTACCTGCCTCATATTAAAGCTTTTTTTCTCAGCAAATTGCTGTTAATAAACATTAGTTCAGCTACATATCGAGTGTTTTCAAAGGAATGATTGTGTGATTTCTGTTACTGAAATAAAACATAACTGTGATCATGTTCCTTAAAACCTGTTCCCATTTCTCCATTTTCTCTATGCAGATATATTCCTTTTCCTATAATGCTCATGATGATCCAGGAGCACATAAATATAGAAAACCTTAAAAGAAATACATTTCACGGTACAGATCTGTTGTTTTTCATTCAGGTAAGATCAGCATGACTTACCCTGGTTTTTTTCTGCACCTGAAATGTGTTCTCTCACAGAGGCTTTTGTGAGAGTATGATGGAGAAACTGGCTTACAACAGCAGGTGACAGGAGTCTGAGTAGCTGTATCCAGCTGCAAGGAAAAGGTGAGGCTAAATCTACTCACACACTGGGGTCCACCAGTTGAATTAAAACCTGACCATGATGTTTCAGCATGGTCTAGGGTGGGAAGCACCCCCTGCAGGGTCTGATGAAAATACTGTCATCTCTGAATCAAGAGAACAGACTTTTGTCGTATACTTCTCCTTGCCACTTTAACTTACTTAAACTTTTGAATGTTATTACTGTGCAGTGAAGCATTACTGCTAAAGGTGCAAAGTGGAGTGCCTGAGGAAAGAGGGACCCAGACAAATTTATCTAAACATTTTCATTAATTCTCAGGGTGACCCAAGATTTGAGATTCAGGCTCAGATGACTTCCTTAACTGATTCAGAATGGGAACTGAAATCAGGTTTTATATCTTTTATACGTGAGAACTAGCTAGTATTCTGAGATGACTGTTCTGTCAGAGGGAATCTATAAAATATTTAGTTTGAAGACTGTAAGTAACCTGATTGTTATATTGCCAGGTGGTTTTGTTGCTCATCTGAGTTCCAGTCTTGCTGAGTTCTCAGCACTAGAGAATTTTGTACATGAAGTATCTATGGAAAAAAAGACTGTCACTTTAATACATACTCTATTGCATTCATTATGGTATCCCTAGGAGAGTGTTTCAAGATAAGAGAGTTGACTGTTGATTTTCAATACCATCTATGAATGCATAAATATGGAAGCCTTAGCATTTTTAGATATTTAAGCCCCCATATGTTTTAAAAGTGAAACCAGATCAAACTTACTGCTGACATTTTCATAATATTTTTATTTTTATTTTTATTTGTCACAAAAGTGTCTAGTGTGGCATACAATTTGAGATTTGACTGAACCAGTCAATACTCTGCTAGGAGCTCTGGGTACAGCAGGGATCCTCCACAACACCCAGATTACCTCTGGAAAATATAGGTACACGCTGTTATGTTAATTTTTGTTTTAAAGCAGCCAACAGTGTTGTTTACTAAGATGGAATGTACAAAGATGTTATAGCATGCAGTGGAAATTCGTAGGTACCAAGTTATGGGACTAATATATCATATATAATAATTGCTACTGAAGGGTCTAATCGATTTTAATAGGCATCTTCTCATTCTGCAGTCCTTTTGTTTTGATACATGCTACAACTTCTGGCAATATTCTTCAATACTGTCACTAAAAGCAGATCAATTACAGCATATCCTTTTAACAAGTTTGAAACAAAATATGCTAAGGATATTAAAAATGTGCCAAGTGTGTTACGCCCACTGCCAGTTTCGGTACCAGTAAATTACCCTGTTTTGCAAGTCATTGCCTGTTGCTGTTCACAGATTATGTGAATAAACCTCCAGCTTTCATTCATTACCTTCTATTTTTAAGCAAGAATTTAGAGGAAATTTATATTTTGGAGTGTTCATAATTGATTAGACACAGTAATGAAAGCAACTAAAAAAAAATCTAACATGTCTTTTCCACCTACAGATATTTTGTTTCTTTACTGTAGCATAAAACAAGTCTGACATTTCAGCCTCTAGCTACAGTGTGGGTTGTTCCTATTAACAGAGCTTGTTTATTACAAGAAGTTGCTTTGATATAGCGCTAATTAGGAAACATTCTGAAATGTACAAATTCTGATTTGGATGGAGATTGTTTGAATGAGGTAAAAATATGAAGTGGCAAACCAGTTTAGAAGAGACGAGAACTTTTTAAGACATGCTGTGTTGTATAGTGAAGGGTGCTCAGACTTCAAAGGCATGCATGGATAATGTTTTCTGCTGCTGGTCAAGTACTCAAATACAATATGAGAAGCCATTTTCGTAGCACTTTCAGTCTTCAACACACTTGCAAAATTGTACATAGTGATAAAAATTGTGTTAGCTTGCTTTCTTCTAGTAGGTAAAGCAGGCAGCTTCTGAGGAGGCTAGCAAGAGTTAATGCATCAACAATGCAGTGGGGAAATCTTGCCTTTTCTTGGATTACATCAGAAATCCCAACAATGTTGATGAGGCTTAACCAGTTTTTGTGTTCTTTGTGGCATTCACCTGAACCCTCTGCACCCATGTTTTTCACCTGCTGTTCCATATATCCTTGTGCCAGTCCAAAGCTATCAATTCAGTAGTATCTAAATAAAGTCTCCGTGCATTGCAAATGACAATGTGCTTTGCAATTTCTATTTATCATTACTGAAAATGCTTTTGCATCTGACAAGTTATTTTCATGTAAAAGTTTGTATCTTAGTTTCACATAATGTTTATTGGAGGGAAGTTTTCCAAAAACATTAAGAACAGTATCATCATTAGCTCACAGTCTGGCTGATGGGAAACAAAGCGTTACATGTGCTCTAAAACACTGAATCCCAGCTAGCCAAATGGCAAGAATTGGACTAAGATTACTAACTCTCCTCCTGAGATGATGACATGCAATCTATCTGGGTTGCTGAGTTGTCTGAGCATCAACCTGAATAATTAAAAAAATTCCAGACTGAAAGTCTGTTTATAGTCAGAAAATCCAAAGTGGCTGCCAATCCTCTCTAAGAGAAGCCTGTGTGGTTCACTTGTTATGGATTTCCTTGTTCTGTAAAAGTTTATGGAGAAGAATCTTTATCACAGATTTATTTTTTTTTCTGTAGCCAGATTTTGGACATACATGACCAGAAAGGAATTGCTTTCTGTGTATGGGAATTTCTTAGTCTAAAACATGATGAGGTGGTGTACCCACGTTAATATGCTCCTACATTTGAGAATAGAAGATAAACTATGATACATACCAAAAAAAAAAAAAAAAAAAAAAAAAAAACTCATTCCATCTTTAGTTTTTTTCTGGAAGGGATTTAAGGACTCTGGCCATCTGGATGTCTGGCAACTCAGTGAGAGCTGTGGCTACTGTGTGTGTGCAGATTAACTGTGTAGCACATGCACAGTAAGTCCAATGTGTCCAGTACACATCAGACCTGCTGCACATGTGCTGCACAGATGGTCTGTGCATACACAGTAAATCAGATATGTTAAGCCTACTGCGCATATGCAAACCATCTGTGCATTGCACGTATATGTATTCCTGCATGGGAAATCCCTAGTCAGAGCATGAAAGGTTGTGGCAGAGAGGAACTCCAGTGGTAGAGAGACCGTGAGAGACTCTGACAGTGGCATAAATTAAAGCAGCTTCTTGCTTGTTTAAGCTTTTCCTGGACTAAGGCTGCAACAAATCGGTTCCTGAGAATCAGAAAGTGTGAGTAGCTGCTCAACAATTTCTCTCTCTGTGGTAACTGGCTGCAGAAAAGAATCTGCATTAAAACTATCACTTTTATAGGCAGTGATTATCAGCTTCCTATTATCTCCCTAAACTAGCTAAAACTACCATTTGTTCATCAGGTAGCTCAAAAAAACAAGGTCTGGTATTTTACTTCTCCAATAAAATGGTGGCTCTTATTGTACTGGCCTCAGGGATACATTTAGCCAATTATCTTTCTTTTATTTCCATGTAATTTTTGCTTCTGTTATAAACATCAGCATTTTTACATGTGCTGTTTGAGTCCAATAGGGATGCTTATTGGTTAGTACATAGCCACAGATACATAGGTATAAAAATGCAATTTATTCAGTGAGTATGAAAGTTATTGTTTATTATGCTTGTTTATAGACATCTCTAAATTCCAGTCCTGACAGTGGTTAGTGTGCTCCTAAAACCAGTTAGGTCTCCTTTAGGTCTGTCTCTAATGAGTTCTGTGAGTCTGAACTTGAAGAGCCCCTTTTTATGCCACAGGACAACACTGCTTATCTAACTGATATGCTCAGTGGAAGGAATGCTACATAGAGGGACCCTGAGAGGCTTGAGAAGTGGGCCAGTGTGAACCTCATGAAGTTCAACAAGACCAGGTGCAAGTTCCCTCATCTGGGTTGGGGTAGTCATTGGTATCAGTATAGGTTGGGTGGATTGAGCCCTACAGGGAAGGACCTGTGAATACTGGAGAATGAAAAATTAGATATTAGACAACAATGTGCTCTTGAAGTTTGTGCTGTATCAAAAGAAGTTTGACCAGCAGATCCGGGGTGATGATTCTGCCCCTCTACTCTGATCTTGAGAGAATTTCACGTGGACATACTGTGTCCAGCTCTGGGGTCCCCAGAATAAGAAAGACATGAGCCTTTTGGATTGGGTTCAAAGGAGGGACACAAAATTGTCAGAAGGAAGGAACACCTCTTCGGTGAAGACAGAGTGACAAGAGTTGGGCTTGTTCAGCCTGGAGAAGAGAAAGCTCTTAGGTGACCTTATAGAAGCCTTTCAACACTTAAAGGGGCTTGCAAGGAAGATTGATAGGGACATTTTACCAGGGTCTGTAGTGGCAGAACAAGGACCAACAATTTTAAACTGAAAGAAGGAAGACTAAGCTTAGATATAAAGAAAAAATACTGACCGTGAGGGTGGTGAGGCAAAGGGAAGAGGTTGCCCAGGAAAGCTGTGGCTGCCCCTGCCCTGGAAGTGTTCAAGGCCAGGTTGGGTTGCAGGGGGGCTGGAACTAGATGATCTTTAAGATGACTTCAAACCCAAACTATTTTATGATTCTATGAAATACACAAATATCTTACAGAAAAAGTCCTCATTTTAATGTTGTGCTGTTTTGACGCATTAGATTATTTGCATTTGCTTTGCACAAATGACATGACATAGTTTTGCCTAACAGTTGAGTCCTGAGACTTTTTGAATGTAGTGTTTCTCATTTTGTTCTCTTGGATGACTTGGTGTCATTATTAGGTCTAAAAATCTTATCCATTAAAAAACCCCAACAAACAACAATAGATGCAATAATAATTTGAAATAAATGCAAACAGAGTATTTCAAAACAAAATTATAAATTAAATTTAGTCTAATTTTAATTGACTGCACATGAAAATTTTTGTGGCAATATGGTCAAGACCATAATTTCTCAAACTGAAAATACTGAGAAATCATAGGCCTTAATGGTAAAAGATGTCTATGAATCACATCCTTTCCTACAACTGAAGGAAAAGTGCACATACAGCATTATTATAACAAAGTCCTATAACAGTTTAGTGTAAGTTTTCATGTCTCACAAGTCTAAATTGGCACATGTAAAATGAAGTGACATAAACACAACCTGACACTAGTAAATTTTTTTCTAACAGAACATGCAGTTTGCAAACTTACCTGTCCATCCCCCTCTTAATTGCTTTCTCATTTCCTCTCAACCCTCTCACCAAACAAGTTCAGTCCTTACCCTTTGGAATTTCCAGTCTCAAATTCCCACTATCTCCTTTTACCAGTAATTTTCCTTAAGTAGTATTTTCTTCCCTAGCTACTCATACCTCTCTGTGCTTTAAGTTGCATTTCTGCTTTTGTTCCTGATTCCTCACTGAAAACTGCCATTACATACAAGCAGTGAATTTATCCAGATTTTTATCCTGAGGGAGAGCTATAACTTTATTGGTCAAAAAATTTAAGACAAAATCAGTCTCAACAAAATACTATCAATAGGTCAGGTTTTACAAGTGTAATAATTTATTAATAACACTATTAATAATATGGAGTCAGTGTCTGAAGTGCTGAATTCCAATAGACCGTAAATCATTCGTTGAGCCAAACATAAATACCTGAGTGAATAAAATAGGCACGTTTTTTCTGTAATACAAATTAGAAACATATATTTTTGAATAAAACTTGTTGTTTGGAAAGAATATGTTGGAAACATCATAAAAGTACACGAAATAAGAAAGTGTGACATATCAAGTGATCTGTCATTTCTAGTTAGAGTTCATCCAGCCTCGGAAAGCAACAAGATAGATGGAAAGAAAAAAAAAAGAGAGAAATAAAGGCAGGTTTAAGAAAATGGGGGCAGGGATAGGAGGAGAAAAATTGTAGAAGATTATTTGAGGCCATCTCCTTGACCCTAGCCTACCCCCACTGCTGCTGCCACTGGTCAGGGTGAAGTAAAGCTGACAATAGCTATTCATCACGCTGCAGACTTGAATGTAAAATGAAAACCACAACTACCTCATATGATGCAAGTAGGTACAGGAAGGGATTAAATCAATGGAAGATGTTATCCCAAAGCATAATACAAATTCTTATTAGATTCAGCTCTTTCTAGAAGCAACTGATCTTTCCCCCCTTAAGTTACAAATGCATGCATGTAATACACCTTCATACCTAGTCAGGTGTGTTGAAATTCCAGAGGAGTTTCCTGACCCACTCCTCCAGTTTCCCTTTGTCATTAAGATGCATAATATTCCCATGGATGATTTGCTTTCAGAAATGAGCAGCTGATGTACAGTGAGGAAAAATACATATTATTTGATTTCAGGGAGATATCTTGGGTTTTTCATATACTTATCTTTTTCATATACTTGAAAAGCTGGTAGGGGTTTTCGTTTCTTTGAATCACAATGTTGAAAAAAAAGTCATCCTTAGCAAACTTGTTCCTTCCTGCAAAAAAATTGTTGAAAGACAGAAGTAGATGGGCACTGGTTCACAGTCAGGGAATTTCTGCATCTGGGCTGATATATGGAAGCAAGTGTCCTCCCCTAAAGCACAGCAAATGATGAGGGTGATTTCAGTAAATGCAGAAGACGACTTCTTTAGAAAGTGAAAAAAAAGATAAAAAAAGGATCTCTGTTCTTTCTCCTGTTTCTTGCTATCCCTGAATAAAATCCAACATCAGGTATCATGGTACTGTGGTGTAAATATCTCAAAAAAGTCTATTAATCTTGACTAACAAAACACGTGTTTTCCAAATTGCTTAAGACTGTGCTGCATTCCCGGGCCAGTCAGGGAAGAACTTAAAAAGAAGGAGCACAGCTTGCTGCAGTTGTCTGCACATGTGTGCACACATTCTTTGAACGACCCCTTCATTTACAAAGAATGTGATTGTCAATGTATTTCTGCTCTTTGCATGAATGTTATTAATTAAATAAATCTAGTTAGTATGGCCTTACTATTTTTAGGCCTGCATAATGGATTATCAAACTCCATCTAGTGCTTAAATTGAGCTTGTCTCATATCCACGTAAAATAACTGCAACACCTTCTCTTCCTTCCCTTATCCCTAAAAATAACGATTATCACAACTGACAAACAGAGCACTACTTCAGTTATTTGTCAGAAATCACTTCACAGACAATGACAGCTCCAGTTCCTTGTTATAACTGGGCAGTGAAAAAGTTAAAGGGCATCTAAAATAGAGGTGTTGGCCCTTTGACTGGCAGGTGCCACTGAACTGAAATGTGTCCAACCCCCTTCCCGAGAGCCAAGACCTACCTCAAAATTATAAGATGATTTTTATACTTACCAGGTCCTTTCTGTTTCAAGGATCGGTGCATAGAAGTGACTGATAAATAATTTTTTAGTCCACAATATTGTCAGCATAAGTAAAGATTCTGTCTGCAGCTACTGATTTTTGTAAGATCTGTAGCTAGCTGGGTCACTGACTTATCATTAGAAAAGCAGTTTTTTCTGTGGAATAGATCCAAACCATTCACACACTGGACCTTAAAATGATGCATTTTAAAGGCACTATGAAAAACCATTTTTGATCTGTTTTCAGCTCTTGCAACTTATATTTGACATGGCTGAAGTGGCTGATTATTATATTATTTCTATTATTTCTAAATGATTTTGTGTCTGATTTTTTTTATTATTATTTTTTTGGTCAGTCTCTTTTAGTGAGAAAGTGAAATATTAATTTATAAGATAGGTCTCCTGTGTAGAGTCATAGATTTACAACTTCATACTGGAGGAGTAGCTAGCTCCATTTGGAAAACTGCAGTTTTTCTATTCTCAAAACACATTTACTAACCAATAGTTCACAATGTTCTGTGTCAGGACATGGCGGTTTACATCCTTGAATGTGTGAAATGTGTGCTTGTGAGACATGGAGTACTGAAATTTACCAGTATGTAATTGATGCTGTGCCACAATAATCAAAATATTAACAGCATCTCTTTCTCCTCTGAACATTTCATCACGTTTCACTGGCATTTTTCTTTTTGTCATGAACTGAATGCCTGCCTTTAACCAGAGGAAAAAAAAACAGCTAGATCATCAATTCTTTATTTAGAGTTTTGAAAGGAAGAATCCAGTTAGCTTGGAGTAAAAAAATATAAACAGCCAGTACATTGGTAGAGCTGTGGAAGTCATATTGTTATGAATGAAGCTACCTTCATATGAAACTGCTGAGATATTGCTACATCAATCTTTGAGGTTCTGGTCTTTAGGTGCTATTTCCATTTTAACTTTCTGTTTCTTTTCCATGGCTAGAAAAAATATTTTAAAAAATATTAACCATGTCCAGAATTACTGTATTGTTTTATATTACATATAATATAAAATGCAAACAGTATAGAAACATATATATATATGTAATATTTTCTTTCCATGAGAAAAAACTTGTTTCACCTTGCTAAATTTAACATTAACTTGAAAGTTCAAGAATCCAAGATAACTCGAATTACTCCGAATAAATTCTGAAGCCTCTGTAAAAGGAAGAAAAAGGGGAAAAATATTTCCTGACCCCAGCCAGTCATTAGCTTAAAAATTCAATCAGGAGGATTGATAGTATTCATAATTTTGCTTTCTATCCTATGCCTATCTATGCCTCTCTGTCTGTGCAAGGCATTTCACAATGCAGAGATATTGTATTGCTTTGATGTTTTTTTAGAAAATGTTATATGCTTGCATTTTTTTTCTTTATCAGAACCTTATGCTTGTGATGATAAAAGTGATTTTATAATGTAGCCTCTACATTTTCTCCTACAAGTTCTTTTCCTTCCAACATATGAACATGTAAAACCTTCCTACTACATCAGCTTTATAAAAGCTGATTTATAGTTAACCTAGACTATACTAAATTAGTACTTAAAGTAGAAAAATCTGATTTTCCTTTTTTTTCTGGATATTATTGGTAAAAACTTGAAAACGCGGCCCTTAAATCTATTTTCCTGGCAATTTTTAATTGAAATTTCACTTCATTTAAAGCTCTTCTCAATTGCAAAATGAAAACTCTGAACATTCTTAGAATGTGTAAGTCAAATTTTGACAAATTCCCTGGAGTGTTACAAAGCAAAAAGCAATACTATTCCCAGCATAACTCCCGGAGATGGGAAAAAGCTGCTCCCACAGATATTCAAATTTTAAAATAAATTAGCTCTAGTCAAGCTGATTTATAGTTTTGCTTTGTTTTTCCCTCGGTTTTCAACAAATGGACACTGCAGTAAGTCTGAAAGAGAACTACAAAATGTTGATTCCAAAAAGTAATTTATAAATACAGAAGGATGATTTTGATGAGCAATTAGCCAAGGACCTGTGCAGGAATATAAAGAGTGTTGTGTGACTTACCCACACATACCCAGCATGAGCAGCATTTCTGTTTGAACAGAGTTGCCTTTGATAACCTTTTGAAATAAAATAAACTTGTAAAAGGAAGGAACAAATGGATTTGGAGAAACTGTTATCTGTACAGAATTCTTCATAAAGTGAAGATTTACTATTGAAGTTGAGGTGTCTGATACTCTGAAACACACATAAAAGACTGATGGTTCCAAAGATTTCCTTGCTGATGCAAGAAAATATTTTTAAATCTTCCTAGAATCCTTTAACTAAACCTCATGATGTTTTTATTTTCCTTAAACTTTTTCATCACAGACATCTGTTGTTTTGCTTTAGTTTCACTCTATTGCATTGCACTGTAACATGATAACTCAGGCATTCATTTATCCTTTAAATAGTGTTGTAGTGAAACTCACCACAAACTCCACGTGCAGAATTTTCTCTAATTTCTTCTTCATTTTTTACTGCTAACCAAAGATTTTTGAAGTAGTACCTTACAGTATTAATTGCTGTAATTTTTACCGTCCTTGTAACCGCAGAGTCCACTTTCAGATGGACTATTTATTTAGTTTAGTTCCCACTGCTCTCTCTCTTATATTGCTGCTTTGGAAGCAACTTTAGGCATCTCATATCTGATGTCTGAGGTTTTAGTGTATGTTAATTAAGACTGGGTTTAGTAATTTCCTATGTCAAGAAACTTGCATTTAAAAAAATCTATATTTTTGATGAGAGTGCATTTCTTCAGATAGTAGGGATAAAAGGACCAAATTCTGCAAAAAACTTGGTCAAATTAGGAGTTAGTGACACAGCTCTTTTGTCCTAGAGAAAGTCTCCCAGCCTTCCACAAAGCTATTGAACTATTTAGCATTAGAAAGATGGAAAATATTTCTAAGGGTTGCATTTTTTGCATGTCTCAAAGGTTGGTATAATAGGTTTCATCAGGTCATTGGTCCATCCAACCTAGTACTAAGTTTGATACAGTGGTAAGGAGTACATTTTGACAGAAGTGGATGTGATAATAGGTAACATACAGTGACAGTTCTCTTATTACATTCCCCCAGCTTCATTTTAATTACTTCAGTAAAGGCTGGATGCAGACAAGCTTGGGGGGAAAAAACTCAACAAATTGGTAATGGCTAATATGGTACTTTCTAAACTTTCTAAATGTCCTCTACATGTCTTCTGCTTGACTGCAATGAACAAAAATAAAATAAATATGCTTTTAGTAACATTTTTCTTTTTTGTTATTTACAAAAGTTTATCTAATTATTACAGCAACGAATGGTAAAAGAATCTCAGAGACTTTTTGCTGCAATATGTTGAATGTATTAGAATGCTGTGCAGTGGCACAGTGAAATTCAATACTGTTTACTCACTGCCATAAGTGTGCTTGATTCTGGTTATAGATGATTGGTAGGAACTTAAAGGAAGTTTAAGTGAACTATCCAGCTTCAAAGTAGCCTTTTACCTGACCAATTCTAAATAATGTCTTCAAAATATACACCCTCTCAGTAACAAATAGGTTGATGTGTACAGATGAAACTTCTACCAGTGAACAAATTTTTGTGTTTTCCACAATACACATATCACAATAAACATCTATGTATATATAAAACTGATATATATGAGGGTTCTGATGTAATAGAGTATTTGTGCAAATTATCTGTAGCTTCTGAAATGTGTGTCAAATTATTCTGAACCACTTTTCCTGCTACTGTATTTCCTGCATCTGAAACCATTACCCCCTCCTCACAGCCATTCCTTAATACTCTTTGATTTCAGATTCCCATTCTTTTCCAATACATGTCTGTAGTGTAATTCAAGGACAAGTTGGTGTAGAGTGTGATGTTTATGTGCCAAGAAAAAAGTGTGGTTTGGAGTCAGGCAATAGGAAAAGACTGGTATCTTTGGAGATAACATCCAAGATTCAGGTAGTACCAACCTGAAGAGAGAATTTCAGAAATGTCTTCTATTTAAAGCCAATGAAAGGCAGAAGGCAGCTGTCATCATTCATTATACAGAGAGAATACATGGCTCAATCCACTGTCCACAAAACAGATACTGGTGTTAATAAAAGTTTTTCTCAATTATGGAGTATGGAATTTGTCCAGTGGAGAGTGCAAGTGATTAAGTGGAGGAATGTGCTAACAAAAGAGTAGTTAAATCACTACTGCAGTTAAATAATTAGGGGGCTGGTCCTCATTAGGAATAGTCTTTTTGTGGCAGTGGGGTGGTTTGTCAGCTGAAAATGACAAGGATTATGGTGCCCTGATTTAAGGAGTCCTATTGTGACTCACTGGTGTGTTAAATGTAAATAAAAATATGTGTGGTGTTGAGCACAGGCCAAAATCACTGCTGTGAACAAAGTCTTCGGGTGGATTGGATACATCTCTGAACGGGGTTCAGCTCTTCTTTCTTAGAACTCTGGGTTTCAATACACCTATTCTGCACATCCAGACACAGAACCAAATTCCTTGTTGCAGCCATCTGGCTAATAGTAACATGTTGCATTAAAACTGTTCTTGCTAGCTTCCCAGGCTTGCATCGACCTTTTGAAAAACTTTTATTTTTTATGATTAGAGATTTCCACATCCATTTCAAGCAGGAGAAACTAATGTATTTCATCCTAAGAAGTGGGCTAGCACAGCAAGTGCTATGCAAGGAAGTGCTGCTTAATTGCTTGCTTGTATGTTGTGTTATTTTTTTTTTCTTTCTTTTTTTTTTTTGTTTGGTGGGTTGGGTGGTTGGTTTGGTTTTTGGTTTTGTTTTGTTTTGGGGTTTTTTTCTGGAAAAAAAAAAAAAAAAAGAAAGTTTAGTCTGGTGACACCTGGTGAACAGAGTTCCTGTTTCCACTTCTGAGAGCCAGAGGGTGATGAAAAGTAAAAGCACCCAACCTGAAGCTCTTAAAACTCCCTGAGGTAAGAAGCACAAGCAAGTTTGTAGTCCATGTTTACTGTTAATCCTGGGATGTTCTAGGTCAAGGGTCTGAGCTCTTAGGATAGACCTACCACTCAGATTGGCCAGACACTGGTGTCTTTACTGTTACCAAATTCCCTGATACAGATCAAGAAACATGTAAGTCTGTACAGCTCTGATTTAAGTCAGCACTTCTAGACTGAAGGCTTCGGAAACTTTAGTCTCTTGAGGCTATAACCTTATGTATACAGTAAACTAAACAAAACAAGGAGATGTGCTTGGGCCACTGTTTAACAATCATCCACGCTGTTTAATTGTGAGCAAGATGCCTGCCATGGTGTTAGTCCATGACAACTGTAGTTTCCCAGTGGGTATCTAGGCAAGCCTCAGGGATAGCATTATGCCAGGGAACAAGGAGTGTTGTGGACATTATGGAGGATGCTAAATTATTGGAGTTGAAGAGAATGGAAGAGTTCCATTGTGTAAACACAAACCATGCTATGCCATTGGGTTTAAGAACCAGAGCATGGACCCAGTCTGCTTGGTTTAATAATGTATCATAACCTCTAGGTACCTTATGACATCTAGGATTTTACAGAAGGTGCTTGTCATGTTCTACAGGTTTCTAGGACTTGCAGCTTTGGGCTGGGTTTGCCAAAAAGAACAGAAAATTTAATTATCTTGGTGATTGTGCTGAAAACACTCCACAAAATAGGGTTCTCTAGGGCCATGATAATTCTGTATTTCAAATACGTTCTTGTTCTCCTTACAATGTATGGCTCAGCAGATGCTCTATAAAATAGCTGATTTATTTGTATCAGAGTTTATTAAGTTGGGGTGTTTTTGATAACAAAGTATGATGTTCACAGCTTTGTGTTCAAATACAAGGGGTCAATTTTGAATGGCTTGTTCACAAAGTTTTTTTATTTTCACGAACATCATAAAGTACAGCTCATGAAGACTTTCACACCTGTCACATAAGGGGTTTATCTAGGGGTGTGACTGAAACTATATCACTTAGAAAGTATTGGATACAGGTTTTGTTGTCCTACCTGCCTTTTTCATTTTCAAAAAAGACAAAACAACCAAAAATAAGCCACTGGAATACTCAGATTCATTTAAGCAAAAAATTTTGTATCCCTATGGCATTTTTTGTATGCAAATACACATTCTATGTTATAGTTTCTTACCTGGAAAAACTATTTAAATTTTTTTTCATTAATCTCTTCATTCTTCCTATTGAAGGTCTGAATTTTAGACAGAACAGTGAAGCTTTTCAATGTAGCATTTTAAGACTCTGCAATCTTTAACTTGTCTTTCTTAGTCACTCTTGGTAACTTCAGTGTTGACAAGACATAGTGGTAATTACTGTGTTGTTTCAGTCCATGGTTACCTTTTTCTCAAGGTCTTTTTTTTGGCTGTCTTAATAGGATCATAGGCATATTGTGAGATTGCAATGTGTTGCTGTGTATTTGAAATGCATTTCAAATCCATAAAAGGCAACATATTCATCTGGCAGGACTTAAAGCTAAGGCTGTTTGCCTGGCATGTAGCATGTTCACTGTAATATTTGTTCATCCTCAAAGGAAGACTGCCAGGCTGTACGCTTAGTAATGGAGTTAGGTAACACACAAGGAATGTGTAAAATCATATCCTGAGGCTCAGAGGCATTATTTTGTACAACATCTCTAGTAAGACTGAGCAATCTAGATAGCATTAGAGCTGTTTTTCCTGAAATTAATGGTACTCCATCACATACACAGACTCAAGAACCCTACATAAGAACTTTGGTAAGTTTGGGCACAATAAAGGTTTTTGCTTTATGGCAGAAAATTTCAGTCAGCTACTGGACTCTGCAAAGCAAGTACTATAACCTATCCCTTCTGTCCTTGCATCCTTTCCTAGTGTAAATCAGCTTTGCACCTTTTATGCTTATGGAAGTTTACCTGCTAGTACCACCACCTTAATTTCATAAGTGAAAATTCAGCAGTAAAGCTGACTCAACTGGTTGTAACTTGGTTAGCTCCCAGCCAGGGTGTAACTGGAGACTGTAGTTGAACAGTGGAAGGTATTCTAATATGTTCATAGGCCAAACTATATTTCTTCCTATTTACAAAAGTGTCCTGGTATGGAGGACTAACACATCATTTGGGCTATAAGAAGAAAAAAAAATTTAAAATATCCAATCTTTCTTCTTTTTATCATACAGCGTTATGAAAGCTTTCAGAGATACAGAGAAAGAAAAGGTAGAATTTGTGAGATTTTTAATGGAATGCAGATTCTTTTTCTTCTGATGTTTTCTCTTAGGCAAGGCATTTCAATTTGTAAGTGAAATTTTGTTATTTTCAGTAAAAAATATTATTTTTTCCTCTTTTAAGTCAATGAATTAAAAAGCAAATAAATGTTGGATTCAAAGTCTGTAGGAGTGTTTATGTTCTTGCAATTACTTTGCTTCATTACTAGGGATTCTCTAATTGCAACTGAAAGTGACGGAATCCTAAGGCAAAGTTTCAGAAATTATTTTATTTTGCCTCCACTTTCCAAGGCCAAAGGCTCTTACCTTCTACATCAGACCAGATACAAGGCTTTTCAGAAGATACAAGATGATGGATTTTTCAGAAAATAGGGCGAGACAGACAAGTATCCCAAAGGTAAGAAAATCCTAGAAAAATCTGTTAGGCCTTATGGGAATTTTTTTTATAATGACCACTGAGGTGACAGAATTGCTCTTTCTAAAAAATAGCAGTTTTCTTTATCTGTAAAGTTAACTGTATCTGTAACTGTATCTGTAAAGATTTTGGAAAAAAAAATCCCATACGATTTTGTCTTTAAAAAGAAGACAAAGTGGTATGATGAATTTCATGTAACCTGTGAAATTTAATTGAATTAGGAGGATGAATTTGAAGAACTAAACTGTTTCCTTGAAATAAACCTGCTGCTTTGAACAAATTTCAACTATGAGCTGTGCTGAAATTCATTTAACTCACTAGCAGATGCTGACATGATAGACCCAAATTTTTGTTGCCCTGGTCAACTCAGGAATGAATTACTGTGGTGCTCTACATCTTCAGTTCCTGATTTTTGCTTTGGTGCTGATAAAGATCAAGCTCACTGGGCCTAAGTACTCAGGCATTTTATATTCATTCATAGTTTCCTCCTCAGTCTTTTTGTAATTTTAATTCCATATTTTTGTTAGGTGAAAATTGTGTTAAGATAATAGTTGCAATAAAGACTGAAGGCATCTTTACCTAATGGAGCTATTTCGTGGATCTGTATCAAGCTTTTCTCATTCTGCCAAGAGCAGAGCATCTGTGATTATTACAGTGTAGTTTAAAGCACTCTATTTGAGACAGAGAGACAAGTTCTGCTTTTGGCTGCCTGAGTGAATCTCTTTTTCTTTTCAGTAGAAGTCACATGTCTGCAGCAGAAAACAACATCTGACCTTGCAATACTGAGGACTGTCAGCAGAGCCAGGATAAGAAAAGAGTTGGAAAGGAACCGTGCATCAGTTCCTTTTTTTGGGACATACGGCTACTGTAATTAAAATTTTCAGGTATTCTTTTACAATCTTCCATTTCTAGTTCTATAAAATTTTGTCTAAGTGCATTCTAATCTGCTCTTCTTACACTTCTGTGCACTGGAAACTCACAGAAAACTCAGGACAGGAGGCTGTAGCTCTCTAAGCTAGAATTTGTCTAGGACAGCAGATTTAAAGGCATTTCCTATAAAATCTAGGAAATCTTCACTGAAGATAGAAACTTTCAGCTTCTTCCGTTGCATCTTATCTAGGAGAATATTTTTCTGTCCTAAACATCTGTAATGTCCTAGACATCTGTAGTATCCTAGACAGGGATTAAAAAATGTGAGTTCCCTGTAAAATCAATTAGATGACCTGACAAAACACTTGGTGTTATAATCTATTTTAGCTCCTCTTCCTTCTGCTATAAGATGGCTTTCCTGATGTTACTGTCCAAACAAAATCTGAACTGTCAAATTAATCTCAATTAATCTATTCCATGCAATTTTATTTTGCTTTATTAATGATACATTGTGGAATTAAAATTTATTAGACTTAAAATAAGCAAACTTAAAATCCTTCCAGAAAACCTAAAATAGATTATGCGTACATTATTAAAATATCTATCAAAATTTAAAGGATATATTTTCACATCATTCCTTCCCATGTGTTTTGATTTCATTCAAGTAGAAAACCTTCCTCAGATAGGGTTGCATGCCAAACAAAAATTTCAAGGAAAATGAAAGGTTAAAAATGCAATAAATTTTAAAAAATCAATTCTTTTCTTGTAAGCATTGTTTAGCTTAAAGACAAGAGTAACCATGCTAAGACATCCAGCCGTTTAGTGAGGAATCTTTCAAATTTTTTTTTTTGTGTTAAAGGAGATGGTGTTGGGTGGGGGCTTTCTCCTCTCTATTTGTAGCCCTTTTCGTGAGAAATCATGTCATTGCTTATGGCAGGACATGGTGGCAAACATGGCTTTGTGTCACAGAAGCCTAGGATTAACAAGAGAACTTGACCTAGCTTTTTTTTGCTTTGCTGTGCTCCTCATTTTTTTTTTAAATTTTTTTTTTCCTTTCCCAGAATCTTTGTGCTAACTGGGTTGAAGTAGATTTGGTTTGTACTTCTCAGAGTGGATTCAATGTGACATGTTATGGGTAGCTCTGGAAGAAATATGTGCTAAGTAGGTCACGACAGCTATGTTGATTAGCATATTGGTGATTTACAACCACAGTATCAGTTATAATATGACAGACAGCTAACATAAAATTCTATATATTTTTTGGGTGAAGGAATTTTTTCCAGCCTGAGACCAAGCTGAGTAACCATGCTGTACTAGCAATATATTTATTTTTCTTAAAACTGTAACCCTCTCATGAAATGTTTTTAGCCCTCAGCTTAGCCTCAGGCCAAATCCAAGGAAAGTAGCCTAAAGCTCATGATGAATGTTTACTGACTTTAGTGGTCAGTGTTTCTCAGGAGTAAATTGTAAAGAGCATATGAGCTGCACTTTATGTTTCCAGCTTCAGGCTGTGGAAAGGAGTCAGAGAAAAAGGTATGTCATTTAAATTTACCCCCAAATTATGTTCACATAATATGCTTCACCTTTCCACAGTTGTGCATACTGAATTTACTAAATATTGCATTCTCTGCTGGGAAGTCAAATACACCTACCTCATGTGATTTAAATAAAATAAGAAGTAGGTACACTTAGCAAACAAGACAGATAATTCAACATGAAAATCTAGGGGCTAAGAAATGATCTCGGGAGCTTCTGGGTGAACCTTGAGATTTGGCACAAGGGAAATCTGCAGCAATCCCTGCCCTTGATTGCCAGCAGGATGTGCATTGCCTTTTTCCTACTGTCTTTATTCATGTTTCAGCAGCCTGCCACATGCAATATGCCTAAGCTCAAACAAAAACCTGTCTGTGTAACACAAACACACATATACAGTTCATTTCAGAAGAGTCCACATAAACTGAACAGAAACTGCTTTCTGATGTAGAGCATTCATTGAGATGCACTTGCAAAAGCTCTTTGCTGAATGCAAAAATTTTACAAAATACATTTGCAAGATTTTCTGCAGTGTCTGTCATGCTTATGATCTATTTCCATAGTTCAATACTTTTTATATTAGTTGCAGAATCATATATTTTCACACATCCAAAATGTTTCACTGGACACAGTAGTCAATATTAATAATATTTTTCCTATAGCACCAGTATGTATACATGTTATACACACCTGCACAACACTTCAAGAGAATATCAGTAGTATATGAGTATTATATCAGTATATCAGTAGTATATCAGTATTGGAGGTGAACTTTGAGGTTTAGGAATGCTAATGTAAAGCTGATTGATTGAAGACACTCAATCTCATTCCAGACAATTCCAGACAATGAAATTTTTAGATCGGGTGTCTTATCAATGGAAATTCTCTATGTTTTAAATGACTAAATTTTATTGCAGACTCAAAGATGATGGAATTTCCAATATGATTTTTGAATACTTTTGCAATAGTAATTTTAAAATATGTAATTTTTAATTTTAAAATAAGAGGCAAAGAAAAACATGGAAAGCAACAACTGATCTGAAAGCTATAATCTGAAAGCAAATAAATTATGCATTTCTGCCTTTGCATCAGGTAAAATCGGAAATCACTTTCAATCAGATCTTCAGAGCTGAATAGCACTCTGGTCTGTATAACTGAGAAATAAACACATTGACATTGATTAGAATTGGCTTTTGGAATTCTATATTTTCTAAGTACCCAAAGCAAAGAAACACAGAATACTGACCGAAGTAGGTCCGTATGCTTTTTGAAATTGTTATTTCAACGCTGGAAACGATCTTATGCAAATTCAAGAGATCAGCAAACCTTAGCGTACATTTGGCTGTAATGCTATCTGTTCTCCTTAGGAAAAAAGTCCCTTCCCAGACATTTAACATTTTATTTTTGCATATGTGTAATAGTAGTCAGCTTCATTTTTCTTTATGAGCTTAGAGTGAAAAATGGGCTCCTCCTACTTCCTTATTCTCCAGTAGAGTTTTCTAGAGTGGTAATAGAGAAAAATTAATATAATAAGATTAAAGCAATCTTTAATAGTAGTAAATTACAAACCAGTTATAGTAAAAAGGTTGAGGTACAGAAAAAGTTATGAAAGTAGAATTTTTATATTTGCAACAGAACAACTTATGGACACATATGCATGCATAATTAGGTGAAATCATAATTTTGCATTTTATAATTCCAATTAATTAGGTATGAAGGCAGAAGATAACGCTGTAATGAATAAAAATTTGGTCAAAGACTGTTTTTGAGCTGGTGGAGACAATATTTGCCTGATCAAATTAACAAGGATCAGCAATCTTTGTGTTTAAAGACTGGGCTGGCATAATATATCTCCCCCAGCTGAGGAAATATGGTAGAACATCCAGAACAGGTGGACCGTGCAACTGTAAATGATCTCTACATGCTTTAGTTAGCTTATCTATAGATAATTTTGACATGATAATAATAAAATGTTTAAGGCCAAGTAGCCCTTTCTGGTCTTGCTTCAGTCACTTATAAAAATAGATAGATACATTTTTACATATCAGAGATCCACTGAATTATTGAGTCTATAATATATAGGCATGTATATTTGCATGTAAGCCTATAGATGTATAAATGTCAAATCCATATAAAACAATATACTTTTATTTGTGTGTGTATGTATAGCTAGGAACTCTTGCTGAATACTGATGTAGCCTCCATTTTTTAAAATTATATTTTTAACATTTTCTTTTCTTTATTCTTTGTGGTTATCATGAGATCCTGAAAATACTCTTTATTTTTTAATCTCTTTAGCCTTTCTCTGTTGCACAGTTGCAGATGTCACTGTGTAATTTTCTGTAGCCTTAAATATTTGTGAGGATATTTTAAGACACCCCTTCAGATTCCAGCATAATCCTGACAAAGTGTAAGCATTGGGACAGCTAATAAATGCATCCTCAATACATGTAGTGTGTCATTTAGCTATGACTGGCAGGTGCAAAATGCTACTGAATCAGACATGACAGGTATAATAGTGGAGCAGAGGAGATTGAGAAACCAGATTTTCCTGGGAGCATCATCTGCAATGGATGTTCCCATATGCCTAATATGGGAATATCTAATTACAATTTTCATGTGTTAAAACGGGGCAAAATATTGATAGAATAAAATAGAAATCCCCATAGAACAGAGCCCAGATGTTCTTCATAGTGATTTTAGCCTTAGGAAAGTTTGGGAAGCAGAAGTGGCTAGTGGCTCAGGGTAAATTTTCTGCGTGGTATGCATGGAATTACATACATAATTCCAGCTGTTTTTAATGGGATGTGTCTAATTCCTTATGTACCAAGTTGAAAAATTACCCACAGACTTTTAAAGAAATTTCTCTCATATAACCTTACTTTAAAATCAGAATCTTCAGAGAGAAACTTTCAGTAAATAAGAAGCAACCTAGAGAGAGTAGGTATTTTTTTCATGCTTGGAGTACAGAAAAAAAATTTTAAATAAAAAATCTACATAAATAAACATGGCACTGCCTCCATAGCGATGGTGGTATTGCCTTGTCCTGTCTTATGGTACTGTTTGAATAAGTGAAATTCTCTCTATTCTGGGATTTTGGACCGGAGAAAGATCACTATGGTTCTAGAGATTGCCCCATTATTTATTTGATAGTCTGTAGCATTTAAAGAGACCTCTCAGGTCATTCTGCTCACTTCCACACACACACTTCCCATCACAGGCAAATATGTCATATAAGATTAATACTAATTGTGTGATTAAAAAATCTGTGTTAGTTAATTTACCCCTCCTGTGATATAAGAAAAACCCACAAGAATAAGATTTAGGCTTTGATTTTGATAAGAAGAGTTTCACAAAACTGCTTTCAGTGAATGAAAGAGAAGTTCAAATGCTTTTTTACTTCCTTGGAAACACACTAATGAGAAATAGGAGACACTCAAAACCACAACTGTACCATCCATTTTTCTCTTTCTATTATCCTTGTCATGTGAAAAGGTGTTTTTTCCTGATCCTTCTGCTTCTGTTGCCATTAATTTACATTTTGAAAAATAGTTTTTGCTGAAAAGTTAGGGGGTCATAAATTGGTTCTTTATGACCCTTCTAGTCCGTTTGGCTGTGGAGTGAAACTACATTCAGCCTGAAAGGGAAAAGGAGCTGAGAGTGACAGTGAATTTCATAAAGGGCATATAAGAAGCTGTAAGGAAGAGCCTGAATCATATCCCATCTCTGCTTCTGAGTTATTAGGCCACATCTCACTCAAAAGATTAAACATTTTATCTCACAGGTCATTCCATTTTATTGCACTGTTGCCTTTAGCAATGCTATAGTTAAGGTTCTGTCAGTGTTTCTATTATAGGCCCCTATTTTCTGGAATTTATAACTTAGGGCTAGAAATTCCCTTTGGGTAAAACTTGGCAAGAGCATAGTAGGTCTTTTTGAGTACAGAATTTCTCCCCCATCCACTGTTCACTTTTTAGTCTGTGTTTGAAGTAGATGGGAACGCCACAACCATATACTTACAATCTGAAACTATATTTCTTCTACATAAATCCAAGAAATTTCAAAAGGTTTTTAGGTCTTAGTGCAAAAATGGAATCCAAGAACATTTTAGAACCGATGAAATACTGGAAATGCAAAGTGGGTCCTTTGTGCATGTGTAGGTGTGTGTGTGCACAGCTGTGGGTGAGTGTGTGTGCACTTGGACACATCTGAGCATGCACACACAGTCTAACATTGTTCTACAGTGTTTTATCATGTTGAACTTAAGATTTAAAAGCTAATTGACTCTGTGAGATTAATAGCACACAATTGCATGCACATACAGCATTCAATAGCTATTCCATACTCTACAGTGCCTATGACAGAATGTACGACTCCATTCAGTGAATCACTTCTATGAATTCAAAATTGAGATTATTAGTTTCAAAAGCTTTAAAATCTCTCAGAAAACAAACAAACAAACAAGCAAACAAACACAACCAGATATGGTTTGCAATAAATTCATCTCAAGATCCAGCCCAAAATAATGTGTCCAAAATGAAAGAGAAATAAGGAGAAAATGGTCTACCTATTTTAATTGGTTTACCTCCTTATTTACACTCAGACTTTTTTTACATGTTAAAACACTCTACACAAGGTCAGCTGTTGAATAATGAAATGATTAATGTGGCAGGGCAGCTGAGACATCCTTATTTAGCAAAGCACTCAAACACATTCCAAGATAATTTCTGAAATGAGACCCACTCATACAACTTGTAAGCAAAAATCCCTGCAAGAAGTGAAGTTTTGAGAAGAGAATAACAAAAAAAACAACAACAAAACAACAACAACAACAAAAAAAAACAACCTCAGGAAGTGGAGTGGGCAGAAGAGAAAGAAAAGCACCCAAGGATGATACAAGAGACAAAGAGGAAAAAAACCATCTGGTAAGCATAGAAAAGGTAACTTTTGTGGGAAGTAGAGAAGAAGGTAATGGTGGAAGAAGAGAACAAAGGAAAACCAGCCTTATACAACTACTTTTCTTGACATCCATAGTAACAAATTTTAAACTGAGATACTCTTCATAATAAGAATACAGGCAAAAATGGGAAAAAAGGAAATAGGGGTAAATAGTAGCAGGAAATAGAGCCCTTCTATTTTTAGCTTAGAGGTTCAAAGCCAGCTTAGACCAGCAGTGACTGAAAATTACTTCCATCTGTTCTGGTTGTTTCATGAAATCTTCTGATGATGTTGGTTTATTTACTACTGAACAACTTGCCTTTCCATGAATGCTTCCTCTGGAGTAATACTAAGTGGCAGCTTTGCAATTTCAAACAAAGAAGAGGTCTCTGGAAAGCGGAAAACTTGCTTGCCTGGTGTTACCAGAGCAGCATTGAAGCATATTTTTTGGACACTGTAAAAAAGGTGTATTGCTGTTGCTCCCACTTAACCTGCAGTAAACCTCTTATTCCATTACCTCTTATGGTATTTAAAGCTATTATTGTGTAAAAAAAAAGATGGTGTGTTGAGTCGAGGAAGTCCTGTTTTCTTAAACCCAATACGCTTGTCACAAGTTTACTTCCATAAGTTCATTTTTGTGTTTAACATCTCAAAGTGATACTCTGGCAGAACACACTGCTAGACATAAGAAACTCTGAAATATGATCTGGAAAGTGCTTCTTTTACTTCTATGAGGAAGAGAAGTCTGGATAGAGTCCTCCATGGAAAAATTAACTGTGGGCTTTCATATTTGAGCCATCATGCCACTGTCAAATATCTGACTGTGTTATATCTACCTTCAGATGTCAGGTTTAGATGATCTTTGCCTAGATAACAAGTGGTGTACTGACTACACTGGTCTTTTATCTGTAAAACAACTGAACAATTAATGTTGAGATGGACACGTAGAAGCTATTGTTCTGAACACACTTTGTGGGCAGATATGTCCTTATTTAACCAAAAAGGAAAAATGCAGGTGTGTGCACCTCTTGTCCTTGTCTCAGGCTGCATGTACTCCTCTTACACTTGTATCATTTAAAAAAATCAGGGTAAGAGCATTGCAGACACTGTTTCAAATTAACCTTTTCTGGTCTCCTGATCACTTTCAGGATACTCTTACATGAATTTAAAAAAAAACCAACAAACAACCCAAACAAACAAGAAGCAAAGAATGAAGAGGATGAAAATTGTACAACCATCTTACATAATAAGGTAAATATAGCATATTTTTAGTCATTTTTATGCCAACATACATAAGGAAGAAGAAACTCTAATCTGCATTCGCTTCCTGCTGTTTGAAACTTGTGGAATACTTAAGTTGTTTTTCTCCTTCAAAACATTTCATTTAAACACAAATGACTTTCTCCCTCTTGATGTTGCCAAAAGAACTCTCACACCATGTAATTAAATCTCTGTTTTAAAGTACTTTTCTCAGCAAACACAGGCTTCTAAGTTGAAGACTGTATAATAGATGTTATTAACTATACATATAAATAGAAAATGTGTCTTGTAAAACATTATATTTGCTGAATGAGTTTGCCTTTTTCCAAAGTCGTCTCCTTATTAATGACTCATGAGTTTCTTTTCTATTATTTAAAAATAATGTAATTGTAGACTATTCTGGAATACTTTGATGTATCTTATGTTCATATCCAAACCTATTAATTAAATGAACCATAAGTATTTATAATGTGCTGTATGCTTCTATTATTCAGGCTAATCCTTTTAATCCTATTTAAATTGGAATATAGAAGTTAATCCCGGTAGCATCCCTCTACAAACAAATATTAATAAACCTGTTTCAGTCTTTGTTCTCCCTTGTCACCTGTCCTGGAAATGATGAGTGAGTTGTCTAATTTACTCTAGGCAGTAAACAATGGTGATGTAAAGCAAAGCATGCAAAATTGCTGCTTTGTATCTAAGGCCACAATAACAAAATGTGGAGGTAAAAGCACCGTACAGCGTTGTCCTGTGTAATGTGTCTTTAAAAACTAAGCATGGCTTAGTGATAGTTTTGACCTGAATCTTTCTGATACCACAAACCAACACTAGACCTATGTCTAGAGAATATCAACTGGATGGAAGTTTTAGTATATCATGTATTATAGGCAGCATTTCAATGTCAAGCTACAGCTTAGAGGACATGGGTATCTGGTAGTGTCTGTAATTTGACCTGGCTTTTGGAGACCAGCAGTAACATGGGGAAGCCATATTGAACGTGCAATTTTGGGTTTACACCACACTACAATTATCTGCACATATGGCCAGTCACCAGAAACCGGAAAAGAAGGAATTGTTTTTTCCCTGCTGTGAGCAATGGTTTTGAACATAATTCACACTGTTTTCATGCTGGCTTTTCTCCCTTTTGCCCCAGAACTCAAGAGCAAACTGAGCTTCTGCAATTCCTTTGGGCAAAAGAAAACCAGGCTGTGTCTACACAAACCTACGGGTCAGTTTTTGTCCAAGGACACACACAACTAAAATAGAGCAGCTTGCCAGCACGAGTTTTTGTTTTGTTAGTCAAAGATACAATTCATTGCAGTTGGGAAATTAAAAGGATACTGAACTTTATGGATCGCAGCACACAAGCTCATTTTCTTTTGGAAACCTCGGCTGGTACTTAGGTTAATTGTTTGGTTTGCTTTCTTAATATGAAATTCTTAAAAGTAAATAGTGCTTTCCCTAGAAGCAGAAACTTCCAAAGATAACAGTAACATAATTGCATCAAAATGAAGGTCTGAATATAGAGATGAACTAGCAAGTAATTTGTTTCTTCCCCCTGAACTCTGCATTTACTAAAGAATACCTGCATAAAACCCAACAGACATAAAACTATGAGAAGCTGATCTGCCAAAAACCCCAGCCATTTAAGGAGGATTAAAGTACTGAGAATTCTAAATTATCTTTCAGTTGGAGTATATTAAGAATATCCTAGTATTTTGGGTTTTAAAAATTTAAGGTCTGAAAGAAATTCAGATTTTCAAAATCAAATGTACTGAAACAAGCTGATAAATTAAAAAAAAAACCAAAAACCACCACCAAAAAACCTAATGAAAATTTCATACTGTAATTGATAAAATTCCACAGTAAATGAAGACTGAGTGGTTGAAAAGCTAACAGAAATATGCAGTCTTCTATTTAAATTGGCCACTATATCAGAAAACTTGATAGCAGATGTTTTGCCTTTTTTTGTGCTATAACTGAAGCAAGAATCATCCAGGGTAATACAGATCAACATCCATTCTACTACAAGGAACATTAATAATACGAGGAATAAAATGAGTAAACAACAGGTTTTAGACTGCATAGAAGATCTATTAGAACTCTTGCTTGTTTATCCAAACTCTACAAGGAAAAACTGTCTCTCAAAAGAGATTGGATTAGAACGAGTTTCTTTGGAGTTTTTATTTTCTTAAGGTAAAATCCTATAGATTGAGCTAATCAGGAGAGTAAGTAGGTGGAGAATTGTTGTAGATAATAGAGTTGTTCTACATAAAAAACAGTACTAAAGTGTTAATGAAGAGCTGAAACATGCTAAAATGTTAAATTTTATTTCAGGATTGGTGAAAAGGGGAAAGTACTGGCCAGTTAAACAGGAAAGTTTTCATTTGACACAATATTTATATGGGCCAGAACAAAGAAAAAATGTGGAATACACTGGAAAATATCTTCAAAAGATAAGATAATGGTAGGTAAAGTTCAGTGGTGTAATGTAAAGAAAATGATACTGCTAAATGTGACAAGCACTGCACTTAGTTTCTGAAATGGCAGTGGGTGCTCTGTGCAATTATTGTCAGTAGTTGATTGAAAACATTCTGTATGAAATGCAGTATTAAACAAGCAACGTGTGAAGTAGTTCTTAAATGAGATTAAAATATTAATGGAAATAAGCCATTAAATAAATCAGTGCCACATCTTCATGCTGATTACCTGTATCTGGATACCAAACCTCCTAAAAGCTAAAAAATTAGAAAACTTTTCAGAACTTGTTAAAGTACAAGAAAATTCTTTAAAAACAAGAATGTACAGAAACGAAAAGGATGGAAAACATATACCAGACGTTACTCAACACCACTAAAATGTGGATTTGAAAAAAAAAAGATTGAAGCTATTAAATTTGTGAGGTTTTTTCCCCTAAAGTTATATATTTAGTAATTTCTGTAGCAGTTTTTTTTTTCTAAACAGTGAAAACTAAAGTCTGTGAAACTCATTTTCACAAGAAACTGTCAAATTCAATAATTCAGTGGGATTCATAATTTATAGACACAGATAATGTAGAAATAGAAGGGTTTCAGAGTGTGTTCACAGAACTAATTCTACATAATGGCAGATTTTGAGGAGGTCGTGTCCATGGTTATTTTAAAAAAGCTATTTTACAGAATTAATACAAGATTGTGACAACTGCAGAACAGAACACCAGAGCAACTGTACTTTTTTTTCTAATTAATGTCTTATCTGCCTACCACGGTCTCCTGGGCTTGAGCCATGCCTTCTGGGTTTAATGTTTATCATCTAATGCTGTGGAGTCAAACTTACAGGTAGCTTGACAGCATAGCAGTGAAGATGACTAGTGTCATATGTGAGGCATGACAACAGTGGAGGCCAACTTCTGGGTTATGGAGTAGTGTTCATGAAAAGTCTGCTTGAACACCATTCTGAACGGGCAGAGAAGATATAGATAACACCTGCTTTCATTTGTCATCCACCGTTTGTAATCAGTGTCACTAATCTCCCTCAAACCAGAATTCTTCCAGTTGAAAGCTGTTGAGATTAGACAGTGAGGTCCCAAGAAGAGGCTGTGCCAAAGCACAGTGGTCATCAGCACTGAAGTCTGCTTCCAGTTCTCCTCTGTCAAGATAGGCCAGAGGCTAGAAGAAGCATGAGACCTACTGAGATGCAAATTTTTAAAAGACCTGATTTTTAACTTACCATGATATTTAAAGTCAGCTTTTCTTACCTTCTGCATACAGGTATAGAACAGTGAGTTGGAAAAAGCTTCCATTTTTGCTTGCTTCAAAAGGTGACCTGCCCATGGTTTCCACTCTAATAATGACAGATGCCCCTTGGCAAAGAATTCTTTTACATAATTGGTTTTGCTTACAAAAAATGATCAGGAATTTTCCTTTGTTTCCTAAATACGTTTTTTTCCCTAAATAACTTTTTATTTTAGAAGAATATTTTATTTTTCTTTTCATCACTGCATTATTTTTTACAGTCTGCTGTCATGTCTTCACATTCCAGTTTTTGAAATGGAAATGTATATGCTGTAAAGGATCTCAGGAATGAGTTTATGCAAACCTCAGTACCAAAATTTAGAGTCTTCTCTGTACTATTTGTTATACAGTGCTGCCTCAGTAATGACTTGTTGATTGAAAAATATTATGAAAATAGTTTATACGTTGAATTTTGGGATATATCCAGAGAAGTGTTGAACTTATTCAACTAAAATATTTCAGTTCAAATATGAGACTTTTCAGAGTATCTTTTATTGTACCAGCATCATTCACACCACTGTAGTAGCACAGTCTGAATTTTGAACTGCGATGCTGTCAGCCCCACATTCTTATCCTATGGAGCCTGTAAGCATCAGTAGGTTTGACAGTTTACATAAGATAGTGTTTCATTTCCTTTTAATTGCATTTTTGGAGTTAGGAGAAAGGAATTAATATTCACAAGATCTAAAATGAGCATGCTGATGCCAAATCAGCATTCTGCTGCCAGTCTCCCTGGCCTCAGCCTCCAGTTGATGGTGACAGACCATATTCTCCAAGGCAATTTAAAATGTAAGCTCCTGTGCTCTTCCTTCTAAGAGAAATGATCACTCCTCATATACTCTAGAGGCAGACTGGAGAGATTGTCCTTTTTATGTTAGCCTTTGGGCAAGGTAGCCACTTCAGCAAGGATCACTTCAAAACCATTTGTATGAATTTAGATTTTACCTAAGCATGCTATACTACAAGATACACCACTGAATAATCTGACTTCAGAGTAACAAAAGAGTGTTTGTAGTTTAAGTAAACCAACCAGTATTTGGTGTAGACTGCCACAGTGTTACCTGTGTAGACCAAATCAATTGAAGAGATTAAATAATCACTGAGTCCACTGTATTAGCAGAAGGTAAGATCCTATGCATTTCAGTGTTTCTCCAAGTGTGGTGGGTTGACCATGGCTGGACACCAGGTGCCCACCTAAGCCATTCTCACCAGTACTGCATTCAGGGGGATGATCACTTCCTTAATCCTGCTGGCCACACACATCCAAGCCAGGATGCTGTTTGTCTTCTTGTCCATCTGGACACACTGCTGCTCATATTGAGCGAGGTGTCGATCAAAACCCCGAAGTCCTTTTCCCAGGGCAGATTTCCAAGCCCTCTACCCAGAGCCTATGGCATTCCCTGGAGTTGTTGTAGCCCAAGCGCAGTACCCAGCACGTGGCCTTGCTGAATCTCATAAAACTGGCCTTGGCCCATTGATCCATCCTGTCTGACTCTATAGAGCTTTCCTACCATCAAGCATATCAACACCCTCACCCATCTTAGTGTCAACTGCAAACTTACTCAGGGTGCACTCCATCCCTTTATCTAGATCATTGATAAATGTGTTGAGCAGAACTGACCTCAATACTGGGCCCTGGAGAATGCCAGTTTTGACCAACAGATAGCTGTACTTAAGTCTGTTCACCACAGCTCTTTGAGCTTGGCCAGTCAACCATTTTTTCCTCAGCAAAGGGTACACTGGTTTAAGCTACAAGTATACAGTTTCTTCAGGAGAATGCTGTGGGAAAAAACACCTTCTTCCCCGACTTTGGTGTATGCAGAATTGGTTCTCTCACATATCCTGACTCCTCTATCTGGCTACAAATGTGCATTCTTTTCGCCCCCTTAAATATGACATCAGAGAGGCACTACCAGTCTTGCTGATGGACTTGGCCTTGGCCAGTGGTGGGTCCAACTTGAAGCAGCTTCACACAGAAGCCATCCTTGTACCCCCATTGCTAACAAAACCTTGCCACGCACCCAATACACCAAGAAAAGGTAAATGCATAAATTCTGAAAGAACTTTATCCTCCCTGTTTCATTAATTAGGTTTTTGTAGCTGACGTTTACTCCCACCAGTCATCTTAATTAATCATTACAAACAAATGATGCAGGGAATACTGAGGAAATGAAATTTCAGACAGCACACAATTCTGATCAATCATCTCCTCATTTTCAATGTCTGCCAAAAGATGCCAGCCCTTAATGTTTATTTGTACCATGGTGATAAGAAGTGTTCCTAATGGTAGTTCCCTTGTGTTTTGTTTTCTCTCTCCAGGGCCTCGTTGTGAATAAGAGGTTCTGTTTTCATGTGTTTTTAAGATGGAGCATTGTAATTAAATTAATGCCATGGGACACCTCTTAAACAAATAGGCTACAGAGGAGCAAACCTGTTAAAAGAATATATTTCCTCTTTATATAGAAAAATAAGTCCTGTGTAATGAATGGTTCTACTGAAACTTTATGCACATTCAAAGTGTAGTTTAAAGAAGTGTTGCTTGTTAAGGGAAATGACCTAACAAGATTTTTGTACAGCAAGCAGCATTACACCATAGTGTACACTAGCACCTTTAATAATACACACTAATTACAGAATTATATGGTGGAAAAGAATTGCTTTTCTGTCCACTTTAGAAGACCTTCAAATAGGCTTTAACTCTATGGTTGCTAAAGACCTATAGAGTGGGATTTAAAAGCAGTAGTGTGTTCACAGGTGAGCATGCATGTATATAGAGATGTATATAAAAGAGAAGCTGCAGGGGTGGAGTTCTCACTTAAAAATAGTTTTACTATGGCTACACCATGCACTTTATCTACACACATATTTAAAGCTTGAAAATAATCAGGGCCAGAGGCATCCTATGAAACCTAGAATTGACAATACGGGTTTCAGGGAGGGAAGAAGCTCTGTGGAGCTCCTGAGCTCTTCAAGGCTATGGGAGATGATAATAGGCCAGGGGCAGTCGGATACTCTACAGAACCAAGTGGTGGGAGCTGGACTGAGAACTGCCTGCAGCAACATCTGCAGCTCAGTGAGGTGACTAAGTACCTTAGTCCATACCCATGAATCTTTCATTGATTCAATGAGCTTTGCATAATGACCCCAAACTCCCAGCAGTCGGTACCACAGGAAATAAAAACCCACATTTGTAGCGATTTCTACAGCATATCAGTGAAGGCAGACCCTAGTTTTTAACAAGACATATATGCAGTTGTCTTTTCAAAAACATAAATTATATCAGAGTTGGAATTTTTGAGTGCTTATTCAGAAATGCATTACCTCTTTAAAACAGTTAATACTGATTTTCTGTTTTTACATTCGGTTCACGTCACTGACAATGTTATTTTTTTCCTTTCCAATGAGTGAAAGTAACAAACATCCCTGCAATAAGAGTATCTTGATAATTGTTCTGTTCCCATACAGCTCCCAACTGGCTGCTACGTTGCAGAATTTATAATTAAAGAAACCACATTTTATTAAGTATTAACAGAAGACAAAAGAATAGAAAACATCAGAAAAGAAAAATAGTCACCAAGATATTTACTGCTGATATTTGTCATCTGTTTTTTCTGGTTTTGTGTGTTTTATTCTGTTTGCTGTATATTGAAAAACCAAAGGTAGACTCCCCCAGTGTGACCATTTTGTGACGAAGTCATGCAAAAGGCTGATGTTTCGTTGCATCAGTTCATTTGTGTAAAACTTTTTGCTGGAGTGGGAAATGTCTGTAAGATTTCAGATTGAAAAGCAAAAAGAGCTCTCTCTTCAAGAGAGAAGGGACATTTCTGAGAGCACAGTTCATTAAAAAGTTGGGAAAAAAATGCATTAGGCATGATTTTTGGTATAAAATCAACTATTTTGTGATTGTTTTGCAAGATGCAGGCAAAACTTTTATCCTCAACCTTGGCAGACATTTTTCAAGATATTTGTAACCTACGTATATTTCAGAAATTGGAATGCCCCAGAGGAAGTGGTGCTTAATTCTGAAAAGTTTCAAGTCTCAGGTCGACAGGGTGCTGGAACATATCAATAAACAATAATATTAGAAGGGTTGGACCAGATGATCCCTGAGGTCCCTTCCAACCTGATGTTCTATGATTCTATGATATGTATGCTATGAATTTACCATTTGTGTGCTCTATATTTAAGTTTAGTTATTTCTTTAGTGAAAAAGTTGTTAGAACTTCAATTCTAATGTTTTGAAAAGCTTTTACAATGTTTTAGTGTTTTCTTCTCAGCTGGGTTGACAGTACATTTTTTAGCTTTTTCATCACAGGATTGTTGAACTGCACTGGAAATAACTCATGTAAGTGTTTAGTCTGAACTGCTATTAAGCCAACCAGCTTTCTCTCTTAGTATGAAACTGTTGCTGTTAGATCAGCCTTTACCAAACTATAAGGAAGAAAATGTGGATATGAAGGTGACTCGGCATCCATAACATTAATGAGTTCCACTTGAGATATTGAACTGCCTTTAATATTCAGCATCTAGCTGCATTTCTGACTAACATTGAGCTTTCAGACTGGTATCCTCCTGACACTTTCAAAGTGGTTTTGACCGTGTTCAGCTCCTTTCCCTGTAGGGGGTTAATCTCATAAAGATTTCAGCCACACAAGTACTAGTGTCAGGGGTATAATGATCACTTTGAAGTTTGTTTGCTTTCCAGTGCATTTAAACACTTTAAGTGTTCTAGAAATAGGATTAGATGCCCCAGTGAATTCATTTCATTTACCCCCAGCAGTGGTTTTCCAATACTATATGGTGTTTACATGGTATCAATTTAGTGGCATGCTGATTTCCAAGATTCATCCCCTTCCCTATCAATTTTCTACTTCTTGATCCTACTTGAAAATAGCTGTGATATGGAGTACATGGTACTGACAAAAGGAATATTGGGATTGTGGTATCTTCTTGTTTCAAATCTCTTTCTGGGGTTTTCTTCTATGGAACTCTTTGTAATATAAAATTTAGTGACAAATAGCATTTAGAATAAGTAGATTTTTGAATTCTGGAAGAGACTACATGTTTAAATGTGAAAAGCTTATTCCTTCCTTAAGCAGACACATTTCACTTAAATGGTTTACACTTCTTTTTTTCTAAGTTACAGATTTTGCACATTACAAAGTTATATGGCTATTTTAGGTGAGAAACCATGAGTACTGGGCAGAGTTATCTTGCTTTTCTCTAACAGTATAAATATGTTATACAGGAAAAGAGAAACACTTCAATTTGACTTTTCTGTGCTTGAAATTTTTCTTCCTTTTAAATCCTTTTACACAAAATAAAAAGCCTAGAAATCCACTTCAAGGAAGTGCTCTCAGGAATAAAATTTTTAAAAACTTTCTACTAAAACCCAAAATCCTTTAATTCAATTATTGAGGCGAGAAAAATAAGTTGTTAAATATTGTGGTTTATTAGTGGAAAAGGTATCATACAATATCCCTAATAATCCAAGTTTCAGCTGGCCAGGTGTGCATTCTAAAAACTTTCTTCTTATTTACATCTCTCGATTTCAGCAGTCTGAGTGGGAATTCTATGTATTAAAAATAGAACAAACTTTACAAAATAGCATTTTCATTTACATTAAAGTTAATATTTTCTCACTTCATGTGTCTTAATTAAAATGAGGAGTGATTTTTTCTCTAATTCACAGTAGTTCCATATGTTCCTATTCAGCCCAAAAATAGGCAAATAAAGTAGGGACTATTGTACACTCCTTTATTTAATTCCACGTGAAAGGGAAATACAGTAATTTCATCCCATCATGGAAGAAGTAGTAGAGTGAGATCTATTAGCAGGTGATTTCCTGAAATCTGAGTGAGTAGTAAGAGACTTTTGAAAGCCCAGGGCTTCTGCAAACCTCTCTAGACTGCCTATCTACTTTTTTCCATTATACGCTTAGTTCTGTTGCTTCTTCATTGCAGTTATGGGAAGCCAATTGAATCAGGGAGGGAAGCACATGTCCCAAAAACCTGCTTGTTCTCTATCATCAGATTTCCAACCCCAGCACCAGAAACTAATATGCAAGGATGTATAGTATATTTCTATGTGATTGCAATCCTATTGAAGCTTTTTGATAGTTTGCAAAAAGGAACGTAACACGAATTTGGTGAGGAAAATCAATCACGAAGCCAGCACTCTTTCTTTTCTCCATAAATCCCTGGCAGATTCTGAATTATTTCATTGTTTTTTTCCAGGCAGAATGAGATTCTGTAATTTTCCCAAGTCTTGCAGTTTGACATTCATTCCAGAAGTATTTCCTTCTGCAGCATTTGTCCCACTTTCCCTATTCTTCTCTAAACATTAAATTCTCAGTGAGAACTAGTTGATGCATACCCACCTCTCTTGAGCTGCACCCAACTTAGCTGAGATTTTTTTTTTTTTAATTTTTTTTATTTTATTTAGTTGAAATGAGTATTTAGAATACTCCCTGGTGTTCATAAAGCATGAAGAGAACAAGAAAAGAAAAATCTATTATCAATTAAAAAAGGGGTTTTTTTTCTGCAGCATTTGATCTCTAATGATTTTTTCCATAGTAAAAGATCCCATGCTGCTCCTGAAGTACCTAAATGGTTTCTATTTGGGACAATAAAGGTTTTTTCACTTCTATTACCAATGGGAAATATTAGGGAGGTCTTTGACTGTACATGGTATATGAGCAAACACCACTTAAGCCAGGCTCTGCTTCCTAAACAAGTATTTAATCTCCTCATTAAAGATATATGAAACTAGAAATCAATGAGCACTGGTGGTTAGAGCTTTTTAGCGGAACTAATGGCTACACCTTGTCTAACATTAGAAACTTCACTTGTGGTTTACAGCTGCTACACATGGAGAAACATGAACCTTGAAGGCAAGACTTTCAGTTGTGCTAATAATTACACTGAGGTCTGGATAAGCAGGTCACATAAATATGTAACATAAAAATCAAACATTTTCACTTCACATTTCAATCCCTTAAAAGACACTCTGAGCTCTTACTGTAAACCTCTAGATAAAAGCAATAAAAATTATGTGTCTTGAATAAAAACTTCATTCAGTCTCTTACAGTAGAAAAAAATCCCAATCCTGAAATGCTGGGTTTGGGTACAGTTTGTACTACAGAGTGACAAGATTTGACTGAATAAATGCAGTACAGACATGATCTATTTTGTTTTCAAAACAAACAGTAGTCAAAAATAATTAACCCCATGAACAGGAAAAAGCACATCACCGATACACTTGATTTCTGGTTCTATATCTAATTTGCATCTAAATGATTTACAGACATATTGCAGGTTGTGACTGATTTTTCCAGACAGTTCAAGATGCCTGAAATAATGTAAGAAGTTACCAGAGTGCACCTGAGTGCTTCTTTTATATGTTGAAACTGCTTGTGTGAAGGCAAGAGAATGTATGGCATTTGAAGTGCAAAGCATCTTTTTACCACTGGTGCAAAATGTGAGATTTCTCCATCACAACAAATCTCCCTTGCTTTACAGAAAAAGAGGTTTTTCTGAACAATGATGCTGTTTTAATCAGAATGTTACCTAACCTAAGCTAAGGTGAGATATGCCAGAGAGAAATGAATTATATTGTTCTCTCCCTGGACATTGTACGTTTGCAATTTCAGAAGTAGCTATTTCTATGAGATAAAGAGATATCTACTTCTCCTAGCTATAGAAAAGTAAATACTTAGGTACAAAACTCCAGACCTAAGAGATTTGCATAAAATGTCAATGTCTTTGCAGAACTTCAAGCACAGATCAATGGACATGACACATTCCTGATTTCCGCTGAGCTGGAACAGAATTACACAGTTGGAGCAGTAATTTTAAGCATCAGAGATTTTGGCATTTGTTGTTACTAAAACCTCCCTGTTTATACATTCAAATTAGTAACTTCAACATTATTAATCTTCTTTTTTTTTCCCCTTAATAACTATCTCAATGAAGATGACAAAACTAATGGAAGAGTTCTCAAATAGTATTAAAGATCATAATTATGACCATAGAACATTATAAAGAAATTACATAAGGAAATAATTTTTAATAATTTTCTGTTACATATAGCATGTAAAGCTCTCATTGTGCACCAATCCAATATATGATGCATGTGTTTTTAAAAAGTTTGTGCACACAATACAGAGGGAGAGAAAAAGAGCAGCTGAGTATTAAATGTTAAAAATGCGCAGCTCTACCTGCTTCCCAGTTTTTCCCTTTTTGTGAAGATTGTGAAATCTATGATTTTTAGTTACACGTAGTTGCTTGTGCTTTTGGAAGAAATATTCCACCTTTCCTCCCTCTAGCTCATCATTAGGAGTAACTGAATTTATTTGAAAATATGAGTAAGATGCCTTAATGGAAACTCCAACATACCTGACAACAAAGTTGAGAATTGACATAGAGACATTTTACCAGGTGAGACACTTTGAAACACTGCTCTTTATCCCTAAATCTTCACCTAGGAAATTCCAGGATGTCAAATTCAAAAGGTGTAGTTATGGATCTTTTCTGCAATTGTGCTTATTCTTTTAGAGGTAATGAATAATTCCAATAAATTATCAGAATTGAAAAAGTGCATATATAAGTATTACATTTTAGGACTGAGAGAAAATATATTTTCTTAAGCCTATTTTCCTTCATATATTTGGAAAATTCAGATTAGCAAAATTTAAACTATATATTTTCAGTGCAATAAGAAACAGCCAGAAACATTTTGGGTTCAACAGTGATTAACAACCAAATACAGATAAAACAGATACTGCTGCTTACATGCATAGATTTTTTGTGGTTTTTCTGAGGGCATTACCTATTCATAAATAGTTGTAAGCTGTCCCTCATGAATTACTCCTCCCCAGAAGATACCCCTTGACAAACAAAACGGTTTGAAGAAAATATGCAGAAACAGACAGTTCAGGGAGGGAACTAGGTAGAGAGAATGATGATAAACAAATATTTATAAACTCTAATTGTCTATTTAGAATTTGAGGTTTCTTATGGGGTCAAAATGGAAGCATGCTTCTCTAGGGTGAGATAACTTCATCTCCTGAGATTCTACTGGAATGCAATATTTAATGTATATCTTTCTTATAGCAGCTCATATATTAGAAAAAGTCGTCAGTTTGAGTAATACCTTATAGTGCGTTGGTAGAGATTTCTATCTGTATTTAAATTACTTTCTTGACATTCTCATATTCTATCAGCACAATAAAGGGAAAATGAGAACAAGAAAGGCTTAGGCATTGCCTTTAAGTGATAGTAAGCAAAGCAAAGCTGCAGGCAACGTGTGAGTTGCCTAGTTAGTACCAGAAATAATTTGTGTTAAATTTTTCTTCTTGAAGTGTATTGCCACCCCAAGCATTTTTACTGCAATTCTTTAGAGGTAATTCTGGCCAGTAAAGAGTGCTGCAAGATGATGTGGATGAAGGACAAAGACAAGTTTCACTGACTGACATGTCAGGTGAATCTCAGAGTGATAGTATAGGTGGAAAGGAATGCTGAATTTTGGAGCATGAAATGCCAGTATTATGCATAGATGAGGAGAGAGTGAGATCAGAACCACCTCTGGTTTTTTTATTCTTTATAATGATTCCTGTTGTCTATTGCTTCAGTCTGTTGTGACAATAATGAATATGGAAATTAAAGTTTTAATAAATAGAACTACTTCTCTTTTAGCCTTTTGTCAGCCAAAAGACACAGAATCCCCATATGAGGGTTTAGAATGAGACTTGTGCTTAAAAACCAGCTCAGCTCTTCATAGCCTGGAGTTCTTATGCTTATAGACAACAAAAGAACTTAAATGCATTTGGTGTCTTCTTCATGGCCTCAATATGCCCTAGACAAATGTATACACAAAAGTTTCAGTTGGGAAGAATAGATAAAAGCTTTGGAGAGATCCACGTTTAGGAAAATTAATATCCTAACTCTGTATAAAATGCATGAGGTTTACAGTTCTCAAGTTTATGACCAGCTTGGTGTGCTGGTAGTTCTCACCTTCCCCATGAAAGTGTAATGTTTGATCACATTTAATAAGCTATTAGTTCTCTACCCTCCCATCTTGGGGGGGTCATGAATTTGTATTTTCAAAAGCTTTCCATAATAAGCAGCTTTGGACGAATGTCTTAAATGTATGAAAATCTCTTTTCATTGCCCATATGAAAGCAAAGCCTCTGTTTATGCAGGAACGTGTTTGAGTCAGAGGACCCTACACAAGTCAGATGACATCTTCTTATTTAGTTAGGACATGGATCCATGTTTAAAATGTACAACTATTTTGCATTCATTCATTATTGATTATAAGACAAATTAATGATGGAATAAGTTAGTGACTGTTATTATGAGGTGTTTATTGCATGATCTGGTTCCAAGCATTTCTTATGGTGCAGTGATTTAATCTGATTTACTGGTTAAAGTATATTTCTTAAGATATTTGGTTTTATGTGATCAGGAGGTAGAAGTTAGCATTTCATTTTCAAGCTAAATCTGGTGGTCTTGTTCCCCCAGCTGATAGACTTTCTTGCTGAGGAGGACATAATTAATTTCGAAGGTGGACTGGGATGTAGAAATGTCTACATCTCTGAAATACCCTACACCTCTGATGGGAGGAGAGAGAAGGACAAAGATGCCTACCTTAGGTAAATTTATCCTAGGTAAATTCAGAGCTCACTCTCTCTACATTTAATGCAGAGGTAATTATTTTAGGTGGATCAACTCTCCTAACTGTAAGCACTGCCTGTAATTTCAGTAAGCACCTAATTTAAACATAGGAGATTCTACCCACAATAAGTAAGCCACCTTTTCAAGAGTCTATTATTTTAACTGAAAGTCATTAGCTAAATAATCTCTATGCTTAAATTTTATTTTTATGCTTATTACTAAAACTTCAAGAATGATAATTTAATTTTTCTAGACATTTTTTGTAACACCACAAAACCCCTCCATTTTTCTCTCTTCACTAGGATATTTTTCAGCTTATCCATCTCCTGCTTGCTTGAGAAGGAGTTTGAAAAAAATGTTGTGTATTAAATGTTCTTAATCCAAATTCAAATGCTTTATTTCAGAGGAAAATTGTTAATATACTCTGTAGAGTTCCACAAGACTGGAGGACTCATTACAGAACACTGTTGCAATTTGAAAATATATATATTAATTGATACTCATTAAGATTACTGTATTATAGACCTTTAGGCTCAATAGCTATCTAAAATGTACTTTTTTTTCACATTAACATATAGCTTTTGTTGCTATTGTTTGCCTCAATATTATGTAAAATATACAAATGTATTGTTATAAATGTAGTTATACTGTCTAGGTCTGAGAGTCCAAGTGAAATATTTCAGAATGTAAAAGAAATGGAAATGTAAAACATCCAAAAGAACAAGAAATCTTAGTATCAATGGATAGAAGTCATCATAATCTTAAGAAATTTTAACTTTTAAATGAAACATACTTCATCCTCTTTTAATGAAAAAGCTTTTCAGTAGTACAGACATGTTCTCATCTTAAAGACTGTGTAGGTATTTTATGTGAAAAACAGAAAGCAAAAGTTTCTTTCATGTGGTGTGGATTTCTCCCTGTGAAATATTATCCACTACTTTGTTTCTCATCAACTTCACTCAGCTCATATAATTTTGTTGATTCTCATATCCACTTATTTCTTAATTTTTAGCAAATAGACTGGCAAAAATTTGAGACTTTATATTTCCAGTAAATAAGTATTCTCGTTGTAAGATTCAGTGGTTTTAATAATGTTGATTTCTATAGTAGCTATGAAGGAATACATTTGATTTTTTTAAAACTACCTGAAGTTTACTTTTCTTCCATAGATGTACAAAATCTTCCTCAAAATTTTCATCCGGCATTTAAAAAACCTTGCATTGCAAGTGGTCAGTTACTTTTGTAGGGTTCCTGCAAGATTTACAGTGATCCCTGAGACTGTCAAATGCAATAGAGAATAAATAAAATAATTTTTTTCATTATATATCTACTCACCACATCTTCCTCTCCTTGTCTTCATGCTTTTTGAGTTTTATTTTTAAATTATGAATAGTAGATATTGAAATCAAGATTAAAATTTTAAAAATTGTTGTAGATAAATAACAGTTTATGTTGTGAACATTTTTTGGCATTGTGATTACAACTGTGTAACATAGAGCATGAAAATTAAGTAAAGTAATATGAATTGAAATATGACTGTACTGACAACAATCTAAAACTATTTCAACAGAGAATTTTAAATTAATTTAGATGTCAGTATTTTGGAAGAGTTACTCCTCAAGTGTGACACTTGTCACACGTGTCACACTTGTGACTTATGTACATTCTTTTTAGCCTTAATTTATTGTTCCATCCTGAAAACATTTACATATGTAAGTGACTTTATGTATAGACTTTTTCTAATATAGTTTAGTAAAAATACTAGTATTGGAACCTTCTCATATATGTCTTTTTAGGGTTAGATCATGTTATGGCAATAGTTATTCATGAAATAAACTCCATTAATATTGCACATTGAAAGAAACCATAAGACCCCTTATAGAGTAATTGTAACATGTCACAGATTGCTGAGACAAAATTGTTTTTCAAAGTTGATGAAAACCAGACATTTTAGGGAAGATGGTTTCAAAACTAAAGACAGAATGTTTCTCAGAAGTTTTTTTTTATCAACGAGCAGTCTCTCAAAACATTTTGTGGCAACAAATGTAACAAAATCATCTTGTGCTCCTGGTTACACCAGTGGGGTGTTTTAAAAAATCCATTTAAATGGGGCCTGACAATCAAATTTTATACTGCTTAAAGTCTCAATGACACTTTTTTTATAAAAAGGGAAATACTTTTTAAAGTCCAAACAAAATTACATTTATAGTATATTTATACAAGTACTTTGTATTTGGGTACATTTATATCTGGCAACACAAACTGTGGTATAAGAAGGAATGACATCAAATCATACAATTTTTTTACATCTATCACATTGCAATATATAGGTAAGATTTTAATTTTTAATCAAAGATTTTCAAAACTTAATATTAACCACATAAATACATGCGATTTTGCAAAAGTAATCTTATGTCTACGCAGAAAATATTTTTTTTGTGAAGAAAAAACCATTCATTATATTCATTATATGAATTTAATAGTACCATGGACAACTGGCTGTAACTTAATCAGCTGCAACTTAATCAGTTTTACTGAATTCAACACAGAGTATCTTATTTTAGTGAAATACTGCAGGTTTACAGGACATGACTGTATGACAAAGGGAAAACCAGATAGGTTAGGGTTATCTGTATAAAAGAAAAAGCAATTTGATGACACTTGAATGCTAAGCAAGGCACCCTACATGGCTGATGAAAGTCTCTTTCTTGTGCCTTCTCCATTGACAAGAAGTAGGAAAAAAAAAAAAAAGTAGGAATACTTTGATAGCTTCAATTAAAAAAAGCTATAAAAAATAAATGAAGTTTTGAAAACTATTCCATCCGCCTACCTAATCTGTCTACTCTGGACAGGAAGACTTTAGAATTTTTTCCTCAAATATGGATCTTCCCAAGTTTTGTTAAATGACCTCTGGCACAACACAGGTTTTCCTTGAACTGAAGCTACAAACTGCAGTACACATTTGCAAGATGTCAGCATTTTTTCAAACTATGCAGTTCAACTAAAGCTTAGGAAGTAATTAAAGGAAAAGGAGCTTGACATGTCTTAACTTGTCAAAAGTTTCTGCTATTCCTACTCTATACTTGGACATTCATAATGTGGTTATCATGTGTTTGGCCTTCACATAATATTTTCCCTTTGAATTTTTAGTACTGTAGCTTCATCTATGACTTTTGTGATTTTCTCCAAAATGTTTGGTGTACTGGATGTTTTAGTTTAGGTGTACCATGATTTAATGCCCTCTGTATTTCACAACACATTCTCATTTTCAGGCTTAACCTACAGAAGGCTTTCTGCAAATAAGTAATTTTTTTTTTTTCCTCCGTTCAGAACCCCAGGATTTATCTCCTTGTCTTTTTTTGCACAATGTTCCATGATGGGTCAGTCTCTGATTTATTAGAAATAACAAAATGAAGACTATTCACTAAAAGACAGTCATATAGAAGAACCAAGTCAGGACCCTGGTAATGGAAAAAAGGACTTGTTTGATATGCATTTAAAATTTAGAAAATAGAAATTGTTGTCTTCTTCATTTTACCTGAAATTTTTTGTCTAATGTAAGGATAGGGGTATGCACTAATCTGTTTACATTTACTACACATTAGGTGCTTCAAATTATTCTGTTTGAACACCCTTGTGTAATACAATATACTTAATACACTCAAGTAGTGTAATAAATAACTACTGTCTATATTTGAACTATTTGTGATGCAAAGTTAATCTAAATGCATTCTGACAACTTATATGATTTAATGTTCTTGTTCCTGGAGACACTCCTGAAAATCCCAAACCATAATTATCTGTATGATTCTTGTTAGAAACTATAAATGTGGACAAAATATAAAAGTGGTCATTTTTAATAGAAAGTACAGGTTGTTATTATACATCAAAAAAAAAAAAATCAGAAACACATTTAATATCAGCAGTTTAAACACTTTTTAATCTTGGGAAAGGGGTTTTGTTCAAATTCTGACACATCTCACTGCACTGATTTGTGTTTTGCCACATTCTTACGTCTTGACAGCTTGAAGGGTACACCTTCTAAGAAAACTAAATCTAACTTTTAAATTGCTTCTGTTTCTTAATGTCTTCTTTCAATTTGCAGATGATTGAAATTAACTAGATATTTAACTGTACTGTTAACAAGTGAAAACGTAAACCTTCCATTATAAGCATATTAAACAAATAGAAATATTTTAATTTTTCTAACCATTAAGGGCCAAAAACCTTAAGCAGCTGCAAACAAGATCTTCAAGTTTAAAAGTATAAAATAAATATTTTTTATCCTTTGATTTCTTACCTGTGGGCTTTCTTGTGCTGTATTGTGGCTTGAGTGTGAGCACAATAATTTGATCCTTTAGCTCCCCACAGCCCTGTCCTGCTCAGCCATGGGCCCTGCTGGGCTGTGGCCAGTCTGTTGGCCTAAATCTGATTTCAGCCTTGAACCAGTCACAGATTTGTCACAGTTGGAAAAGACCTCTAAGAACATCACATCCAGTTGTCAGTCTACACAAAAACCCCCCTAACCTCATCATCCCAGTAGAGCCTGTTCTGAAGTGCCACATCTACGTGGTTTTTAAATACCTCCAGGGATGGTGACTTCACCACCTCCCCGAGCAGCCTGGTTCAGTGCCTGACTGCTCTTTCAGTACATAAATTCTTCTTAATTCTACTTAGTCTAAACCTACCCTGGTGCAACTTCAGGCCATTTCCTCTAGTCAAAAAATTATTTACTTGAGAAGAGGACAACACCCACCTCCCTATGACCTCCAGTCCCCAGGACAGTGCCCAGTGTCCAAGGATGGGGTGGTCCCAGTGCCCACTGGCTGCCCCACTCCTGGAAAGGCACTGGCTGCCAGGCCCTGCCCTGAAACCCTCCATAGGCATCTCCCCTACCCTGACAATATTTGAGCAGTGTATTTCTCCCTTTAGTGTGGAGCTGACCTTTTGTTACTAAAAATGACAACGTAGAAGTGGTGGTCAGAGGACTGGAAGTAGGCACATCTAGGTAAATTTTGTTATGGGGAATCAAAATAAACTCAGAAAAGCATCAGATTTCCATTTAAATCACATAAGGTAAACACAGAATAAATTAAATTAGTACTGGATTGCTTCATTCCTAGTGTGTGTTCACTCTCTATGATATTTTTACTTACCTCCATGATGTTTTTTCTTATTTCCTATTTAGTAAACACCTGCAGCTGAATCACAGTATGCTCTCATATAACTCCAAGATCTAAAAACATGTGCTACTAATAAAACATCTGTAGATGCATTCAGTATGGGCTGCCCCTTCATTCCAGTGTAAGATGAATGGAGAAGTTTATGATGAAAGGTTTGTGGTCTGGCAGAGAAGGGAGAAGTCTGGATTAGCCACTGAATGCAAGATGTTTTCATAACATGTTCCTGTGACTGAAATTGCAGCCAATCTATTTATCATTGCTAATCTACTTGGTGCAAGAGGTAAGCTATTTAAAGGGCAGATAACTCAGGTGAATGGTACAAGTATTTCTTTCTTTGATCCTGTGCCTTTAGAGGTTTATTTGATTCATTACTGTACCCATATGGAGATAGAGTGGCATGAGACTGCTGAAATGCAAGGAGATGGAGTTGGCCTGGACATGGCAGTGAGTGCAGATGTGTTGCTCTGGAAACACAGTCTCCCACTTGCATATCATGTACAGCACAATGTAAAAGCATGCAAACCCAATCTATTTCAAAATCAATGGACCCACACAGCTACAAGGTAAAGGTACATACGTTATATCACAGTTTACAACACTCAGATTAAGAAAATTCTGCATACCCTTCATCAGGTATGTAAGGAGGCACCTTTGATAGCAGTGTTGCTGTGCTGAAGAGCCATTCTTTTCATATCTTTGGGGAGGAGAAGCCTACGGAAAAGTCACAGAGATGACAACAAAAGATCTATAAACAGATACTGAATGACCAAAACTGAATTTTATTTTCATCACTGCCAGATGTTTGGGTTTGTTTTTTTTTTTTTTCTTTTTTTTGGTTCTTCTTTTCACAATTCATGTCGTTTGACTGCTTAGCATCACATGTAACTTGCACTAATAGTATCTTGGGAGATACAAAGTTGTGCTAGAAAACACTTTTGTGGACATTTTCATCATGGGAAGCTAAAATAGTGTGTAAGCTTTCCTTGCAAATTGAAAGCTGAAGCTAGTGTCAGGCTTCACTAAGCACACAAGGCTCTGATTTTGTATCATTAAAGACTCATTATCTCTTTTAACTTCTGTTGAAAGCATTCATCCATAACCATAGCTACCACTGAAACAATAGAAGTTACTAGATCAGTAATAATGCATTTTTGCCAGTTTAAAAAGCCTTTAAAGGATGTATTGGATTTCACAACACGGGAAAAAAACAACAAACGCCCAAAAAACCTCAAGTACAAAGAGAGTGTGAAAGGTTTTTTTGAAAGTAATTTAAAAACAAGCAGGTGTCAAAGAGATTAATTATTTTTTTAGTTCTGCCTTTAAAAAGCCTTAGCTTTAAATTTGATTTTCAGATAATGTTTGTTTCCAGAGAAGAACAGATAGTTTTCAGTGCTGAGTCCTAAGTAGAAAAGTCTTAAATGAAACAGAATGAAACTGTCTCAATATAGTGATCTTACCGATTTTTTTCTTGTTTAATATATCTTCTTACACCAAAACTCTCCTTTGAATTCAGCAGTGGATTACATGAACAGTAATTTGTATATTTACAGGTTTTGTTTACACTTTCATTATACCTCTACTGCATTATCTGATGTCTTGATACAGCTTTCAATCTTATAGCCACTTTAATCTGCTCCTGCACTCAGCATATATGAGTGAGTTTGTTGGCATAAGGGAATTTTGAAGGTTATATTGCAGTTCATGAATCAACAGAAAATGAAATGCACTTGAGACATGATCAGCCAGTTTTAATTCATTGCAGAAAGTTATAGATACCAAAACGCATTTAATGTAATCTGATCTCTTTATTCAAACTTGAATTTATGAGCAATTCAGCAAGAGTAGAATGACAACTTTGTTTAAAAAACAGTAGTCTATATTGAATGTCATTTTAATGTCTCTTTGACATATTTACATCTAATGAGTAGAGAAAAGTAGAATCTTTGAACATAAATTTCTTTTTTCACAGAAAAAAGAAAGGGAATATCATTCTTTCATTTCCTGCAATACAATATGTCATCATAAGACAGGTCAGCTTGAGGATAAATGTTAAACAAATCCTCTGCATTTTGAGGCCAGTATACAGATTAGGAGCCTGCTAAGGAAAAATTAAGTAGCACCAGCATGCACTCTTCTATAAAAGGCTACTTTGTACCTGCAGAGCAAAGCTGTACTTTGGTCCTGCCTGGCTGAAGGTTCATAGCTCTGCACATAAATAAAGGTGAGTCTACGACTGATTTCTTCCTTAAGAACAGACTGTACCTGGCCATAAGACATTGGAATGGGCTGCCCAGGGAGTCACCATCCCTGGAAGTGTTTAAGGAAAGGCTGATGTGAAACTTAGTGCCATGGTCTGGCTGATGTGGTGGTGTTAGGTCAGAGGCTGGACTTGATGATCTCAGAGGTCTTTTCCAGCCACAATAGTTGTGTGAGTCCCTGATAAGCACACCTCAGGTGTGGTATTATGGTATGTAGAGGCAACCAGGTGAACACATCAGGTGTTGCCAGTTAACAGGAGCTCAGGCCTTCCTCCTCCTAACTGGCAACACCTGATTGTGTTCACCTGGTTGCCTCTACAATGATAAGGTATTATTTTGCTAACTAGTCTGAAGTCCAAACATGACTGGTGGTGGATCACATTGTGACATAGCTTTGTGTACCTTTATTTAGGAAAAAACCTGATTTTTTTCTCTAGAAGAGACCTGTTAAAGTAGATAAAAGAGACTAATTGAGGCTGAAATTTTGGGTTCTCCTCTTGGAAAAAAAAGTTGAAATCATTATGCCCAAAAAATTGCACTAAGATTATTTGCAATTTTTAACTCAGTGCTGTGGATCTGAGAAAAATCTACTCTTTCTGGCAAAATGCAATCACCTAGATGAATGCCTGTAAAAAGACATTACAATTCTTGCTTTTATATAAAGAAACTGTTAACAAGCAACTACAGTCTAGTTCTTGATTTACAGTTTAAGCCTCTGAATATTTTGCTAGGTGAAAAATTTCATACTAAAAGGCTAGTCTCAGTATGTCACAGATGGAATTCAGAGATGTGTAGAAGCCTTATGTGATATAGAGCTACATATAAACAAATAAAATGGATGCTTACGTGGTCAAACTTACATAGTCATATCTAAAATACATAAAATATGATTAAACAAATTGAACTTAACAATATATACAAAACTGTGTGTGGTGTTGTCATGTTAAAATGAAATAGGATACAGAAACACTGAAATGCAAATCTAAGATCCAGTGTCTCAGACAAGAAATGTTAAAAGATTGTGGAACATCTTTTGCTCATAAAGTAGCTTTACTTAAATTTGGAAAACCAGGGCTAGGGAATGTAAAGGTTTTGGTGATATATTTTTGGTGATGATTTGCTGAGTTTGCTGAATTTATGTTTTTATTCCTCTGGGCATAATTCTGTGGTTATATAAACTGAAACTTATAGTTTATTTATACATTAGATGCTCTCCATATATTAATGTTACAATTCCAGACATTTCTTTTTAGATAAATTTGTTCATCAGGAACTCAAAATGAATGGGGTTTTTTTGATATCTGGGTTTTGGCTTTTCAGACTCCAGATCATGAGGGTTGAGAGGCAGAGTAGGGTTCTACTGTGTCTCTAAGAAGCTCAGAAGGATTACAAAGAAGGAAGGACACATGATGGTATGGCTGATGTAAAGGTTTCTCTGCTGTTTTGAGAAACTCAAATAGGGCTCTTGAGAAACAAGTTATTCCAGTGATGTCTGTAGCATGGTTAACAACAGACAAAGTTATCCAGATATATTTTTTTAAAAGATAAAGTATGGTCAGAAATCTATGTGAGGAAAATAGATTTTTTAAAAATCTGATTTACTACTGTTTTAAGAAAGAAGGTGGAGGTTACTAGGGAAGACATAAATAAAAGTTATGAACCAGCTCTTAAGAGAGAGTGAGGAAAGGTAGTTGAGTGGGGTTTTTTTCAAACATGTAGTCAGTGTATGGTTATTATTTTCCACTTTTTTTTTTTTTTTTTTTTTAGTGAAACCATTTTCCCATATACTATAGATTTTCTAGTGTTCTTGAGCAGCTTTGGAGTATATGAGGAAAAGCCTACGGTTTTCAAAACTTACAAAGACATAACGTCTAAGGCTTCTCTAAATACACTTCTCATGGATTATAACTATTCCACCACAGATATCCGAGTAGCTTTATTTGCTATAATCTTTCTAAATGTTGTATATTTTGCCTCAGATACACTTTTTGACTGCACTTTCACAGAATCATAGAATCATCATAGAATCACAGCATAGTTTGTGCTGGAAGAGACCTTTAAAGGTCGTCTAGTCCAATTCCCCTGCAGTGAGCTAGGTCAGCAAACCAGATCAGGTTGCTTATAGTCATGTCCAGTCAGATCTTGAATCTTTCTAAGGTTGGGGCTTCTCCCACCTCTCTGGGCAACCTGTTCCAGCATTTCACCATCCTCATCATAAAACTATCTTCCTTGTATTTAATCTGAATCTATCCTCTGTTAGTTTAAAACCATTACCCCTCATCCTTTCACTACAGGCTTCACTAAAATGTTTGTCCCCATCATTGATTTTCTTTGGTCAGTGTTGATTTATGGTTGTGTCGTGGGGGTTTTTAAAGTGAGAGGGAGCATGTTCATTTTCTATGTGTTAGTTTTGGTGAGCACACCTGGAGGTAACACAGCTTCAGTCTAACAGAACCAATAAAATACACTGCTCTGCCCAGGAGTGCAGGAACAAAACAACTTAACAGCTGAATTGACAATGTCTATTCACCTATTTGTATCTCATGATTTCTCCATGGGAACTGTGGTTTAAACTTTCTCAGAGTCTGAGGAATACAGAATGTCTTTTACATGTGGTTTGTCTGGTCTCTGAACTCATACTGAAGACTCAGTCACTTAAATCTGTCACTGAGGGTGGTTTAGAATAACCTGCTTGGTGTTGCACTAAAATAATTAGTGTGCTTACATGATCAGTAGCAGCAGGCTTAAAAGATGTTCTTTGACCTGAATATCAGCTGTCATTAGGAACATTGTTCACATGGAGGTAAAGTAGCAAATCTTTTTTCTTGAAATGTCATGCAACATGTTTTTATTCTGTTTCACCGGCGCTGTCTCATATTAACTGTAGTGATAAAAAAGTTATTCAATATGGTATGAAACACATGCTGGCAAGGTCACCCTTTCATAGATTTTAAATTGTTCTGAGCTAAGAGAGAAGATTTGTACCAACTGAATTACCAGCAGCATGTGGGCATGCTGTAGGTACTCTAAACCCATGCCCAACATTATTCCTTACTATCTCCCAGCTACTAGCTAAAATTTTGTAGGCATGAATTTCTGCTTAACTCCCTGCTTTCTGTTTGACAACAAACCCAAGACAACGTCAAAAATCTGGTTGACTGGCCAGGTAGGTCTTTGGTCTGCTAAAGGGTAAGATGTAAGATCATGGAAGTGCAGTGGGAAATACCTGCTTTGACCTGCCTGAGTGCTTTTGTTCCAGGAAACACAGCACACACAGTGGTATCTGTGTCCCTTAGTCACAAGGCTCAGCCTTGGTATGATGCAGACAGGGTCAGCACTAACAGCAATTTCATTATTTCCTGATTCTCCACAGTACTGTATTATGGCCATATTTTATGAGATGGAACAATGAGTTTAAATGTTACTGCAAGCCACTGGGAGGTGATGAGGTGTGAGGGCTGGTTGGCTGGCTTGTTTATTATTTCACACTTTCCTACTTTGGGCTAAGCAGTCCCTGTCTCAAAGATATTTTGGTCTAATTTTCATAGGAAAATGCAGAAACAACATGACAATGGAAAGCAAAAGACAACAGAAGAACAAAAGTGGAGATGATATTAAAATAAGATTATTGACTTAGTCAGTGATGGTTTGCAAGATCCACAGCGAAAGTGGATCTTCAGTGCAATGAATTGGCTTTTTTTTTTTCCCCCTACAGAAGGACATTTTTATCTATGTTTTGTTGTAATACGACTTATAGACTTATTTTCCTGAGGTCATTAAAAAAGTCTTTAAAACAAGCACCTATCTACCAGACAACTCTAGGCACCAGCTCTTTTTCTTCAGTCTCCAAGCGAGACTGCACTATGGATACTTTGTATATTTGAATTGCTATTTAATTTTTTTTCCTTTCCACTCATTTTTCAATGTATTAATATCAGACAAACTCTGATAGAATCTCACCAAGGCATGGTAAGTACTATTGGTACTTATAGTAATTTAGAAATTATTTTTGTGAGCGTCACAAGTGGGATCAAATGCCATTCTTTTTCCTCCTGAGCAAAGTGTTCCCTTCCCCTGCCTTTCCCTCTGCTCAGAGGGCTTTACTCCAAGTCTCAATATTTCATATATAATCAACTGCAGAGTGTTAGGCAGAATAGCTCTAGAAGCCCTGTGAGGTATTAAAAGAATTAACACTCTCTTACCATCCTAAATTATTTTCTTTGCTCTAGTTAGGAGACTCCTCATGAATGTAAAAATTTCTAACTGCCAGGCATTCCAGATTGTTCAGGGCATGTTCAATGTAGACCTTGCCAATAATTGTTAGTGTAATCCTAGAGTAAATGTAGGATCTATCTGTCAGTGCCATGACAGCATTTTTGTTAGTATTTTGTTACACTGGACTGATGCATTATATTAGTAAAGACAGGGACATTACAGTTAGTCATCCTTAATTATGCTTTTTTTCTGCTTGAGCTTACAACTTGAATTTGGATCTTGTAATACCGTATATTTATCTGACATGTCAAGGTAAGTTCACATGCCACTCCTGAGAAACTGCTGCTCATGCTGCCGTGAATATCAGTTGCTGGTGAACAGAGAAATTCCTCAGATTTTTGCAAATATTTTTCAATTTCTGAAAAAAGCTAACTATGACTGTAAAAATGAAAAATTATGTTGACTTTTAAACACTTTGTGATGCATACCCAGGGGTGTTTATTACTGTTAGGTGGGATTTATCACTGAAAAGGATTAGTGGAACACATTGCATATTATTGAGGCAATCTTGGTTTTCTATCAGAAACATATATTTGTATGCATAGCTTGTTCAAAAGATTTATTTTTTATGTATGTATGTATATGTAGCACACTAAGAGATGCTGAGCATCTGTAGTAACCACTAAATTCAGCAAACGAAGTCTGCATAGCACAAAGTGATGATGTTTATGACCATTTAAACTCGTCAGGTTATAGATAGTGCAGATAAAGCTCTATGGCTTTTGTTTCTACCAATACATTTTAATTTTTGTCTTCCTCAAAATAAAATGAATGTAAAAGAATACACCAAAAAACATTTTTTATGTATCAAACAATAGGGAATGACTTCTGGAAAGATTAAAATGCTCTTGGGACATACCAACCCAAACTGTAGATGATGGTTTCCTGCTTTGGGAAAGGTTTCCTTTGGTTTAGTCATGAGACAGGAGATGGTAAAGATTGAGATCAAATAAATTTTGGTCCATAGAGATTAGGGCAGCTGCAGGTTCATGAACTGGCACTGACACTTGTGAACACTGACACCGCTGTTCTGCTAAAATGCTGAGTCTCCCATCAAACCAGGAGAAGCAGTGACATGAGGCAAAGATATGTCAGCTCATGGGAGATACAGTTCTGTGCAGGTTCAGAAAGTGCTGTTAAGTTTCTTATGCTGGGGAAGAGAAAAAATAAAGGCAGAAGAGGTTGCACTCACTGAGTCACAGTCACTTATTCTATTCACAGATCTTCCCCTGGGCACCAGCAGAACACTTTGAGTTCTGGAGGAACTTTAAATTCATTCCCTACTTATTATTTCTCACTAAAGTGCTGATAGCGAGGTAAATTTTCTGATGTCCATGTAATATTGACAGATATGGGACAAAAGGAAAAATTCAGAAGAATTTTTTTTGAAATTTGAAAGAATTAAAAAAAAATAAATTAGAAGAATTCTAAGAAACTAGAACTTTTATGTAGTTCACCAGTGTTCTCTACTGCTCTCTAACATTACCAGGGATAAATTTAGAGGGCGCTTACTGATATCAACCTGATAAATGCAGTATTGCTGAAATGTTGTTATAGTGTCTAGTCAAATAATGTTTATGTTAAAATTGAACAAACAACCATTCCTGGGAAGTATTGTCTACCTCCTTTATGATATTTAGCATATTGTGTAAGAATCTGATTCCCTGTAATAATTATCTTCAGTTGTTAGAGCAGAGGTATCTAACCTTTGAACTCAGTGAAACAATGTTCCCTTTAGGCCATCAAATCCACTGAAATTAAAGCATTGAAGTATCCGTATATTGATTACAATTTACCTTAATCAATATTGCACTCTCTTCATACACTGGAAGTACTTTCCACCATGCCATTTTCACTTTGTTTTTTCTTGCTGTGGATTTTTCCCTGGCAAAAATTCATAGTTACAAATGTGTTTTTTTTTCTGCAGTTATTGAGAACTCTCTAAACTTTTTTAATCTCACATTCTGCTGACATTTTACTTGAAAAATTAGTGATCACGGTATAAATTTATAGAAGCCCTGTGAGNGCTGACATATATTTGCCTCATGTCACTGCTTCTCCTGGTTTGATGGGAGACTCAGCATTTTAGCAGAACAGCGGTGTCAGTGTTCACAAGTGTCAGTGCCAGTTCATGAACCTGCAGCTGCCCTATTCTCTATGGACCAAAATTTATTTGATCTCAATCTTTACCATCTCCTGAAGTGCCACATCCACCCAGGTTTTGAACACCCCCAGGGTTGGAGATCATACCACCTCCCTGGGCAGCCTGTTCTAATGCTTCACCACTCTTTCAGTGAAGAAATTTTTCCTAATATCCAATCTGAATGTCCCCTGGTGCCACTTGAACCTCTTTCCTCTTGTCCTATCACCAGTCACCAGGGAGAAGAGGCCATCACCCACCTCACTGCAACCTCCTTTCAGGTGTCTGTACAGAGCAATAAGGTCTCTCCTCAGCCTCCTCTTCTCCAGACTGTACAGCCCCAGCTGCCTCAGCCTCTCCCCATAAGACCTGTTCTCCAGACCCCTAACCAGCCTGCCTGCCCTTCTCTGCACCCTCTCCAGCACCTCCATGTCCTTCCTATGCTGTAGAGCACAAAATTGCACACAGTTCTCAAGTTTTGGTCGCTAAAGAAGGGAAGATAAAGTTAGTTGCTGTATATCTGAGTAGGAATCTGAATTTTCCTGTGTGAAATGCACTTAATGAAATGAGCTGATCTGACAAGCATTGACCAATCTCTTTCAGCTCACTTTGATTGAAAATGAGCTCTAACAATTATCATTGTTTTCTACTTCAAGCATTTATTGGGTTTGCATGATTAGTCCTCTTCTGTGTATAAATAACTGATTACATATTATGTAAGTATCTGATTCTATGTGAGCTTTGTTTATTAACACTAGGTTCTTACTGATTCTCTATGATCTGATACTACTGCAGATTAGGAAAAAGAATGTATTCAGTGTTTAGAATAATTGCATTGGAAAAAGAATGTATTCAGTGTTTAGAATAATTGCATTATGTATAAAATATTGAAAAGGAAACTGCATTTTCACAATGTGTCTTCATCTGTCTCTAGAATGATGTCAAATTACTTTCCATTTCCATATTTGCCTAATTATTTGAATTCCAAGCAATACATTCAAGTTCTCCTATATAAACAAGCAATTACTTGCATAAAAGGCATTGAGGGTAGACACAGGTCTGCTCTCCTGGCACTGGTAACATTTTCTAACAGTGCATCAGCATGGAAG
>JAAWXA010000009.1:9688234-9920428 GCA_038090715.1 Florisuga fusca
AGAGACAGGCATATTATTGAGGCAATCTTGGTTTTCTATCAGAAACATATATTTGTATGCATAGCTTGTTCAAAAGATTTATTTTTTATGTATGTATGTATATGTAGCACACTAAGAGATGCTGAGCATCTGTAGTAACCACTAAATTCAGCAAACGAAGTCTGCATAGCACAAAGTGATGATGTTTATGACCATTTAAACTCGTCAGGTTATAGATAGTGCAGATAAAGCTCTATGGCTTTTGTTTCTACCAATACATTTTAATTTTTGTCTTCCTCAAAATAAAATGAATGTAAAAGAATACACCAAAAAACATTTTTTATGTATCAAACAATAGGGAATGACTTCTGGAAAGATTAAAATGCTCTTGGGACATACCAAGATGATGGTTTCCTGCTTTGGGAAAGGTTTTGGGAAAGGTTTCCTTTGGTTTAGTCATGAGACAGGAGATGGTAAAGATTGAGATCAAATAAATTTTGGTCCATAGAGAATAGGGCAGCTGCAGGTTCATGAACTGGCACTGACACTTGTGAACACTGACACCACTGTTCTGCTAAAATGCTGAGTTTCCCATCAAACCAGGAGAAGCAGTGACATGAGGCAAATATATGTCAGCTCATGGGAGATACAGTTCTGTGCAGGTTCAGAAAGTGCTGTTAAGTTTCTTATGCTGGGGAAGGGAAAAAGTAAAGGCAGAAGAGGTTGCACTCACTGAGTCACAGTCACTTATTCTATTCACAGATCTTCCACTGGGCACCAGCAGAACACTTTGAGTTCTGGAGGAACTTTAAATTCATTCCCTATTTATTTTTTCTCACCAAAGTGCTGATAGCGAGGTAAATTTTCTGATGTCCATGTAATATTGACAGATATGGGACAAAAGGAAAAATTCAGAAGAATTTTTTTTAAATTTGAAAGAATTAAAAAAAAATTAGAAGAATTCTAAGAAACTAGAACTTTTATGTAGTTCACCAGTGGTCTCTACGGTTCTCTAACATTACCAGGGATGAATTTAGAGGGCGCTTACTGATATCAACCTGATAAATGCAGTGTTGCTGAAATGTTGTTATAGTGTCTAGTCAAATAATGTTTATGTTAAAATTGAACAAACAACCATTCCTGGGAAGTATTGTCTACCTCCTTTATGATATTTAGCATACTGTGTAAGAATCTGATTCCCTGTAATAATTATCTTCAGTTGTTAGAGCAGAGGTATCTAACCTTTGAACTCAGTGAAACAATGTTCCCTTTAGGCCATCAAATCCACTGAAATTAAAGCATTGAAGTATCCGTATATTGATTACAATTTACCTTAATCAATATTGCACTCTCTTCATACACTGGAAGTACTTTCCACCATGCCATTTTCACTTTGTTTTTTCTTGCTGTGGATTTTTCCCTGGCAAAAATTCATAGTTACAAATGTATTTTTTTTTCTGCAGTTATTGAGAACTCTCTAAACTTTTTTAATCTCACATTCTGCTGACATTTTACTTGAAAAATTAGTGATCATGGTATAAATTTATAGAAGCCCTGTGAGGTTTTGCCAAATAACTTTTGCCAAAATACACAATTTTGCCAAATAACTTACTTTTTTTTCAAGTAAGAATACTCATAAATAGAAGCTTTCCACAGATATTTTTCCTTTACTCCTGAATGCTCTCTCCATCTCAAAGAACAATGGAACAGTTATACAAAAATAAAGCCATATCTTGGTCACAGGACAATCTCTTATGCAATCTTCAAATGTCAATGCATCTACAGCCTGAAGAGACAGCACACATGGCCCTTTCTAGTCCCTAATCAGTGAATGTCAGCAAGCTGAGAAAATCTTGTCATCTATCCAGGGTCTTGAAGGATTATATATGCCTAGTATATCCTGACCTGATCACTCTTCAGAGAAGACTGTTCCTTCTTATTCTGTTTTCCTGAGACAAATGCAATGAGCATGGAATTTCTTTTGTGCTTTATTTTATAGTTGCTCTGTGAAATGCAGCAATGTAATTTAAAGCAGTTAGTATTTTAATTATTTTCAGGGTAGTAAAAATGTAGTGGCATTAGCTTACCACAAAACATAAATAACTGCAAAATAAGAGGCAAATAAGGGATTACTAAAGTTTCTGTTGATGGTATGCATGCTTATTTTCAAATTACTTTGGTTATGTTACTAATGTACAGAATCATGGGTTAATGAGACTTTATCTTAGTAGTTCATAGAATCATAGAATAATCAAGGTTGGAAAGGCCTTCAAGATTATCAAGTCCAACCATCTGTCCTACACCACCATAACCACACCATCTCCTGAAGTGCCACATCCACCCAGGTTTTGAACACCCCCAGGGTTGGAGATCATACCACCTCCCTGGGCAGCCTGTTCTAATGCTTCACCACTCTTTCAGTGAAGAAATTTTTCCTAATATCCAATCTGAATGTCCCCTGGTGCCACTTGAACCTCTTTCCTCTTGTCCTATCACCAGTCACCAGGGAGAAGAGGCCATCACCCACCTCACTGCAACCTCCTTTCAGGTGTCTGTACAGAGCAATAAGGTCTCCCCTCAGCCTCCTCTTCTCCAGACTGTACAGCCCCAGCTGCCTCAGCCTCTCCCCATAAGACCTGTTCTCCAGACCCCTAACCAGCCTGCCTGCCCTTCTCTGCACCCTCTCCAGCACCTCCATGTCCTTCCTATGCTGTAGAGCACAAAATTGCACACAGTTCTCAAGTTTTGGTCACTAAAGAAGGGAAGATAAAGTTAGTTGCTGTATATCTGAGTAGGAATCTGAATTTTCCTGTGTGAAATGCACTTAATGAAATGAGCTGATCTGACAAGCATTGACCAATCTCTTTCAGCTCACTTTGATTGAAAATGAGCTCTAACAATTATCATTGTTTTCTACTTCAAGCATTTATTGGGTTTGCATGATTAGTCCTCTTCTGTGTATAAATAATTGATTACATATTATGTAAGTATCTGATTCTATGTGAGCTTTGTTTATTAACACTAGGTTCTTACTGATTCTCTATGATCTGATACTACTGCAGATTAGGAAAAAGAATGTATTCAGTGTTTAGAATAATTGCATTATGTATAAAATATTGAAAAGGAAACTGCATTTTCACAATGTGTCTTCATCTGTCTCTAGAATGATGTCAAATTACTTTCCATTTCCATATTTGCCTAATTATCTGAATTCCAACCAAGCAATTAATTGCATAAAAGGCATTGAGGGTGGACACAGGTCTGCTCTCCTGGCCCTGGTAAAGTTTTCTAGCAGTGCATCAGCATGGAAGTGATGCTTTTCTCTTGAAAATCCAGTACAGGCCTACAGGAACTGAGAGCATTCATATGTTTTGTCAGGGTGCAAGGCTTTATGAGTGCAGCTTGAACACAGCTGTGTCTTTTCTAATATAGGGCCAAAAGACAAAGTGCAACATGAGATTTTTATGCATTCCAAGGCTTATTTGACATGAAAACCACTTATCCTTGTGGCTACATGGTGAAGAAGATAAAAAAAAAGAGAGAAAAAGACGAAAGATAGAAGAAATATCACAAGAGAAGAGGCAACAAAGGGGAAAAATGCAGGGGAGAAAACCACCATAAATCCATTCTTTTGTTGTTCTTCCAGCTGCATCTGTGAGCAATTGTCACAGTTGCTAGTCAAAGTGTATTTGACTTGTTGCCAACATGAATTTTCCAAAAACCAAATGTAAACAAACTCTGCAAGTGCTTCCTCATTTGCCAAGCCAGTAATTATTTACTTTGTTTGGGCCTAGCATTACTGTCAGTTCAGCTTTGCAGTCTGTAATAAGTTTGCTAATGAAACCATGAGGTCTAAAGCTACGTATTAACCTTGTCACCCTTCAATTTTGAGCTCAATAAAGTTGCACCATGGTTTTGTAAACTAGGGTTGGAGGATAGGCAAATGATTAATTATATTTTCTGTTTTCCTTTATCTAAGTAAATTGTTCATCTTTAAATCTGCCTTGCATTTAAGGTTAACTCACTGAATCTGAAGCACTGGGAAGATGTATAATTTAGAACGATCGTAATTACCATTTGTACAGCATATCTGAAAGCTGGCAAACATGCATAACCATACTTGACTTGATAAGTCATGGAATCATTTCACAATGATAAGTCAGAGATGGTAAAATTGTAACAAGTAGACGGGAGGCACTCAGCTGGGGGAACAATAGGAAAATTTGAGCTGGGTTTTTAGGTACCACATTTTATCCTGGGTCTGAAGGCTGTATATATATTATGTTTGCTTGTTAGGTATTTAGGATAATGGGTCCTTTAATTCTTGGAATGGGTAATAAAAGTAATATCAGTGATGGGTATAGCCTATAATTTCAGTATATATCCAACTAAACACAGGTACAGTTTTTAACATAAATAACTGTGCCTCCTAATGGTTTTGCTGTGGTTTGTTAAAAGCTAGACACTCAAACTAATTAGAATAGATAAATCTAGTACATAGATTAAATAGATAAATTAAATAGATAACTTACCCCGTATGACCAGATCACTGGAACAGAGGACATTCAGGTGGCATGTGATGTGTGTTGAGAGTTCATCATCATGAGTTGTGGTTGAAACCTTATTTTTCCATCCTTTGATCTTATGGTCATATGTTTCTTGTGATGTCCAGTACTAGGTTAAGGCCACCTGACCTTTCTGCTGTAATATATGATGATTTTAACAGCTTTGATGTTTTCTGTCAGCAGACAGAAGCTTTGTGACACAGTGTAAGTCTGATTTGGCCCTCTTTCCTAGGCAGAGTTTTATTTTCCCCTGATTTAGTAATAGAATGTTAAGAAATTACTGTTTGACTACCAATTTTATTTTATTTTGCATAGGTGATGCTAGGAGAATTAGGTTAGCCTCTCAAGTGCTGTCCTATCAAATGACAATACTTTGCTAGAAATCTGAATTGTTTTAGTAGAAACCTCCCTTTGCTGCCTAGGGTTTCAAGGCCTATGCAATATGAAATGCTGTACATTAAATCTAGTAAGTAATCGTGGTTTCAAAATATGAGTCTAACCTTTGACTAGAAACATTACACTGGAAACTGGAGTCACTGCTAAAAGATAATCTTCTGGTATTTCTTAGGATAATTTTCCATAGAATAAATTATTAAAATAAATGTGTCTTCAATACTGTTAGGGTATCATGTGACTAAAAGCATGTGACTGAGCCAAAGTAATGCCAAAAGTCAGAAATTCAAATGCATTCCAGTATGATGCCAACAGCTAAACAGAATAGTCTTGTTCTATCAGTAGTCTACAGCAATTTAAGGCCAGTGACTGTATTTTGAGGAATCCTCAAGCAGAATCAAGTCAACAGAAAGTCACCTGGCCTTTGCACTTGGTGTGAGAAATTTAGAATATAAAGAGGACTAGAGAAAAAGTCTTGGTCACTCAGTCCTCAGGTGCCAGAATGGTTTATTGCAACAATGTGTGTCATGAAAAACAAATTATTTTTATCTTAAGGACTAGAATGATACTCTAGAAGTCTTTGTTCTGGATGGCTTCGGTTGAGTAGGACCAAAGATCTAATGTTGTGTTTATAACTCCAGTGGGTGTGGAAATAATATCAAAACGTAATGCACAAACAATCATTTAACTTGTGGAAAACTGCTGACTTATTTTCAGTTCTAGTGGTTTATGTTTTGGAGTTCAAAACTTCCTATATCTCTACCCAAAATTTCCACGAGTCCTGTTCTTGTTGGAAGAAAATATTACTTTTTTTTTTTTTAAAAAAAAACCCTGCATTTTGCAAGCTTCATTTAAAAAGAAAGTAACATTAAGGTGAAAGTTGGTATATGTGATTAGAAACTCTTCAGGTTTTCGTCATTTTTTGTATCATAGAGCACTGTCTTATGGTTTTAGTATTTCATTTCATGGGTTTCTTTTGAAGATGTTTTTGGCTTGTAAGCTAAATTTTTACACTTGATTCATACAAAAAAATCCTCCTCTGCAACACAAGTGTACACAAATCGCTGGCAGAGGCTAAATTGTGGATAATTGGATTGAGCTATGAGCTTAAAGATGAAGGGGACAAAAGCATGTCCCAGAGCTGCATTTGATAGTCTTAGAGTCTTATCTGGGGATGTTTTACACCAGGCTTGAAGACTGTATTTGTTCATAGTGATTTGTACAATCTACAGTGACATTTTATTTGAGCTGGAGTCATACAGACAAACCATAACATGCATTTAGCTCTTTCTTTTTTGGTTTTGATGAGATATCACAGCAAAATCCTCTGTAGAAGGTTGCTTGAGAAACACAGATTTAAAATGCTGGGATGAATACTGTAATGAATGATGAGAAGGTGCTGCAATGAGCTGCACTGGTAATGTTTTATCAGAGGTAGCTTTCAGAAGAGATGGTTAGAAATCACATTCTTTTATAGACTACTGTAAGCAATACTTTGAACTTGTGTCTTAAACAGGAGAAAATATTATTTCTCTTTGGCAGGCACACTTTACCAAATAAATTTGAAATCTCCTTAGGGGCTTTTAATTATTTTTCAAAGCATTATTACTATTTGCAATAAACATATTTGGAAAGCAAAAACTGATTTCTCCTATTTACTTCAAGTTAGCATTTTAAAGGAACAATACTGGAGATTGAGATTCTTCTGTTTATAAATTACTGCATTTTACTGACACTACACAAATTTTCCTTCCCCACAGTGTTTCAAAGTTATTGCTAAGCTAATTAGTTGATCAGCATAATTTATACTATGACATATCTTCATAATATAATGTGGTTTTTCATTAAAGCCAGGGGTACAAAATTGCACAAGGAAAACTTAGATCCCATGTCTATTAGGTAAAATTTATATATTGGTCAACAGACTGTATTATTTGTATATTTTGTCCCATTCTCTTTGACATTTTTCCCCACAAAACATTTTTGAAGGGAGTCAGAGCTCATGCTGTGATTCACAGAAAGTTCTTGGTAGCATACATATTTCTTCAGACTAATGCAGATTTTTACTGACATTTTTACACATCATAAAATACATCATAACATGAATTAATTTATTATTGAATTAAAAAGGTTTTTTTTTAAAGGCTATTTTAAAGGAATCCAAAATTGTAATTAAATAAAATAACATTAATTTCTGAATACCTCTGCGTGATTCAGAACTCACAAATGTCTTAAATTTGGGATCTCCGAGTGTAAAATTCTCAGCTGCTGTCACCAAGACTAACCAATGGTGTCAATTATGCCAAATCACAGATTAACATGAATGTGGACTTTTCATCATGTGACAATATCTATAGCAGTTTTATGTGACAACGAAAATGTGGAACCTGTTTTTATTACCCTTCAGCTGCATTTTTGTAAATTTCTTTTTGACTGATTGGACCCTGTACTACAAATCCAAAAGTCCTGAATGGAACATCAGATGTTTCTATTACTGTTCTAACTGCTAATTGTAATTAAATATACTGAAGAAAACAGAAATCCTAAGCAAGTTCAGGGCCCCACAGTGTCAAGAGCTGTGCAAAATATACAGGAAGAAAAAACTCCTCTCCAAGGAGTTTATAGATTAAGAAGATGATGCTGACAAACAGGAAAAAATGAAGTAATACTGTTCAGATTATAATGATCTGAAGTATGTACTCTCAAGGGATTGACATGGAGTATTTCAGTAGCTGAGATACTTTCTCATTGACTTGGTTTTCTGACATCATTGTAATAGAGCTCCTGATAATACTGGGAATCTCGAGCTGACTACTCAAAACTCACTACTTGGTTTTGAAAATGTTGCCTTTTGCAACTGGTTTGTGAGCAGAACTGTGCCCACTAGTGCTAGTCCTAAAATGATCACAAACCTTTTCCTGTGTTGTGTCTTCCCTCTGAAAGTGGGAAGTCTGTATGAGAAATAAATATTGCTTTCTATCCATGTTATCAGTTGCGTCTTTCCTAATTTGGAAGTCAATACATTTATGTACTTGTGTAATGTCGTATAACAATAATTTGTATCACACTCTCAGTGCTAAACACCAGTTATTGAAAAATGGTGTATTCTCTTTTGCCTTGCTGAGCTGTGCACTTATATTAAACTGTAACTATGTCTGCATATTAAATGTAATTGTGGCTTAAACTGCATGTGTTTGAGAATGTGATCGGCATAGAAATTGGATTTTTGAATAATGATCACAGTCAACAATGAAAGGGAGTTCTCTCTTATTTGTATAAACTACAACTTTTCTATTTATGACCTTATCAGACAGGACTGTATGCAAGCTACAAAAATTATGTGCAATAACACAAAAAAAGTTATGTGCAATAACACACAAATAGCTGGATCATAGTGTTGAGGTGAAAGATTGTGAAACATACTTCCATTTCCCAGGGAATTCAGAAATGAAGGAAAATGCGTACTCTGATGTTTCTAATACTTACTTTGAATCAGGAAATGGCACTCTGTCTTCAAATAGCACTAGTAGTCAGTGAAGATTGAAGATTTCGAGTGGCATTTGTGTATATTACAACAGATGTATATTCCTTTTTAATAATAAGATTTGTACAAAAATGCATAGCAACCCAGTAGCAATTTAGACTTACATTTAAATAACTGAGACCCATTATCTGAGATGTTACTGAAATAGGTTTTTTGTGATGGCACAGTCTCAAAAGTCCAGAGGTATAGAAAAGAATGATTGAAGACATAGTAAAATCAGAGTTTCTTGGAAGACTTTTGATGTTACTTCATGCTATAATGACATTCTTTTCAACCCAAAAAAGTTCCTGATTCAAATGTTGAGTTCTCTGAGTCTGGGCATTGTTTATGACAATGCCAATAGTAAAACCTGGCAGAATTTTACAGAATTATACCAATGGTGCTAGGAAGCCTCAAAACCTTCAGAGAAAACTGTTTTTTATTGTAGTTTTGACAGGGTAAAGATATGAGAAAATACAGTGATGTATGTCAGATGGGTTGGAACATTCTCTACAGGACCACTCTGATTTGTAGATAAAATTTCCCCTTGTACATTGCCATTACATTTGGAAATTATAAAACTGATTACCCACTATTCTGGACTAGTCAGTTTCTCATAGGGGTCAGCAGTGTTGAGGAGAATTTACCTTCCCATATCTATGTGGGCTAAGGAAAAGCAGCAAATGGGAATAGAAAAACTGCACTGCATAAAGTTACATGTCTGTATTGGGTGTAGGTTGAAAGGTTTTGGGAGTGAGGGGGGACTTCAGAGACAGCCTCTGTGGAAGGACATAAGGGACCACTCTGTTTGGGGATGGAGACCCATGCATGAGGCCACACCAGAGTGTGTGCTTCCCTAAGGGAGTGCAGCCTGCAGAGTACCCACACTGGGACATAGGAAAACACATGGGAAGGAAGGAGCAGCAGAAGGAAGCCACTGTGTCCTGACTACACACACTGCTTATTGTCTCCCTGAAGAGACTGAGTGTAACCTGTGGTGATACCAAGGGGCGGAGGAGAGGTGTCCCCAGTGAAAAAAATGAGGCTGAGACTCTAAATGAAGAAGAGAGGTGCCTGGAGATAAGATGAGGGTGTGAATGAACTTAAGCCTGAGAAAGGAGTAGGAAGAGTGTTTGCCCTAAGTGTGTAAATGTTTGTTTCTTTCTTGCTGTTGTTTCTCTTTCCCAATACCAAAATATTGTCCTGAAATATTTATAGTAATTTGCACTAAATTTAATTCTCAGAAGTCTATTTTACCTGCAACTGGTAGTTGGTACGTGACCTCCTTCTCAAGGAGGTCAAAAACCCTGCAGAAGTTTTCTTGTTCTTTTGTTCTTCCTATTTTCTTGCTCTATACCATTGGAGGCAAGGGAATGAGCAAGAGGTTATGTGGGTGCTTGGCTGCAATCTGAGGCTCAGCTGCCACAGTGACTGTAGATGCTCTCCTAGGGAGAAGTCTCAGAAAAATCCTTTGGGTACGTCACTTTTGAGAACTGGGAAAATGTGCTGGTTTTGACTTGGATAGAGTTAATTTTATTAATAACTTATATGGCACCATGTTTTGGAATTGTGACCAAAACAGTGCTGATAACACTTTTTGTTTTAGCTATTGCTGAGCAGTGGTTGCACAGGATCATGGCCTTTTCTGCTTCTCACACTGCTCTGCCAGCAAGTAGGCTGGGGCTGTACAAAAATCTGGGAAGGGACAGAACTAGGAGAGATTGCCCCAACATATCAGAGAAATACTCCATGTTTTATGATGTCATTCTCAGCAATAAATTTGGGGAAAACAAGGAGGAAGGGAGAATGTTTGGAGTTACAATATTTGTCTTTCAAAGTAGCGGTTATGTGTGATGGAGTCCTGCTTTCCTGGACACCTGCCTGCTGATAGGAAGTAGGGAATGAATTTTTATTTTGCTCTGCTTGTGTGTATGTGTGCACAGCTTTGCTTTCCCTAATTAACTCTATCTCAAACCATGAACTTTCTCACTTTTGCCCTCCCAACTCTCTCCTTCACCCCACTTGGAGGGAGTCAGCAAGCAGCCCTGTGGGCCTAAAATGCCTCCTGGGGTTAATCCACAACAGGACACCACTGATGTCATCTCTTCCGGGCCGAACCCATTCCAAAATAACCATCAGGAAGCACCACCACTTGAAGTGTTTCTTGGGCCTTGCTGATGCCAGCTGCTTGTAGGGACTGGGCTGTCTCCCGGACTACAACGTGGAAAACACTGTTGTAGATCATCATCATTCACCTTGCCCTGCTTATAAAATGCTTTGATGTTATTTGCCCCTTTGGCATTGAGCCACATCTCTGCCTGGAGTTGTAACTCTGCTCTGATTGCAAATAAGTACTGGCTCAGCTGTGCTTACTCTGCCTGAATCTGCCTCTGTGTGATAGTTACTTGCAGACAGCTCAGCTCACATAGCCTGAGCTTCATCTGACCTCCTACTTGAAGAAAGTAAGAATTATGCCATAAAATGACATGGGATACTTGTGGATTTGCCAAGTTCCTTACCTGGAATTCGTAAGATTTTATTGAATGAAAAGTTATAAAAGGAAACAATTTATTGTCACAGAGAAATGGCTTCAGGAACTTATATTTGCTCATCATATTTGATAATTGTTTTTTTTCTGAAGTAACCTATTTGCTTGTGGGTTGTAGTAGGTGTACTTTCTTGCATGCATACTATAAACTAACATGTTTCTCCAGCTATTTTTCTGACCTCAAAGAGAGAGAAAGGGGGAAACACTGTAAGCTTTCAAATATTAAACTTTGATTTCACTTTTCAGGCTAAAAAAATTGGGATTTAAGCAATGAACTCTAGAATGTGGTAGTGTTCTATAATTTGAAGAACTTTCAGACCTGTTGAAATTAATTTAAGCACATGGAGAACAGAGACACTTTTAGATTAGACTCTTCCCGTTGTATCTTTGGAAGATTACTTAAAACTGAAGGGAACAGGCTGATTTTAAAGAGGAATTCCAAAATACCTTAAAAAAACTCTCACAGTACATAGAACTTTTCTAAAATACTTTCTCCAGTCTCCTCCCACTGAAGTCTGTAGGAGAGCTTTTTCCATTGACCTTTCCAGGTTCAGAGTTCAGCCCAACAGTGAAGACATTTGAAAAACCACCCCTGTGTTTTCAGCTGCCCCAAAAGAGTCTTAAATACTCATGAGAGGTGGTTCCTCAGAGGTTTCCTGCTCAGTATTACAGATCCAGAAGTAACCCAAAATAGCTTAGGTAAGCTTTTACTAGAATTCAAATGCTTGAGAAATTGTTCATGGTCTTTGAAGCTCTTGCACTTCTATCACCATTAGCTACAGAGCTATTTCTATTCCATATACACATATGAATCCTCTTCTGTTAAGTATAATTTGATTTGATGCACATGAAAAATACAACAAGGAATTATTTTTTTTTTAGCAAGGGTGGTTTTGGTGGGGTTTTTTTGCCTTTCTATTTTCTTGTTGCCTGTAAAAGTTTATTTCTTCAATAGACTGCCTTTTGTGTCTGTTACTAATTTCCCCTATTTCTTTTATATTCCATTTTGTGGCTCAGTACACATAAACTTTTGAGAAATCTGTTCCAGTTCTTGAAAATGGTCTCTTTTTTGTATTTATTGTATTAAAACTATTATATAGTGTAGTCTGGATGATTCTATACTTTTGTAAAATAATCTATTGAGATAACCTGAGACATTTAGGAAATTATTTGAACTTCTTCATTACTTTGTTCTCTTATCTGGTTTTACTACTACTTTTTCATGTATGGGTCAGAAATTTTTGCATACCATGTATAATATGGTCACCCAGATGTTCTTTTCTCTATAGGTCTCTGTTCCACCAAGATTTATTGCATTTAGGATTGGCCTTATCAAGATGATTGCCTTCACTCACTTATGTGTAGCTCCCCTCAGTGTGACAAATTCAAAATCTAAAGAAGAGAACAAAGAGGTGACACAGAAATCCCTTATTCCAGGGTAGGTACAGAAACAAAGTGTTTGCCCTTTACCTTACCAATTCCAGACTCAGCTCCTTCTGACATTTGTGCAAAAGTCATCATACATGCTATAGGAAAGCCTTTGTTCAACAAGAAATTAGTGCACATTTTCTGTCCTAACTTCTCCATCATGCACTGAGTCTGTGAGAAGGGAAAAAATTTCTGCCCAGCTATCAAAGTATAAATTTCTTGGGGAAGCACATGGTTTTAATGTCTCATATCACATTTACCCACATACCTTGACCATTCTTTTCTGTGGCTGAACTTTTCCAAGCAGGTTCAACCACTTCTAGGTGTCCGGTGGAGTCCTACCTTCCCCAGTCCTAGGTTAACGTTACCACTATCTCCTTTTGCTAGTGCTGCTTCTATGGGCATACACTCAGCTACCAAAAATGAATTTAATAAAATAAGTGACCTATTTTCAGCTAATCACATAACTCATATAGCACAAAAGGGGTTGCAGAAATTAATATTTGAAGCTATGGGGAGGTAAGGAGCATTCCTTTTGTTCATAGATGAGCTATGAAGGACTTAAATTCTGTTGTGGTATTGCTCCTTCACTATGGATTTTTCTTAGTAAAAAAAATATTTTTTTCTCTTAATTTAGGTAAACAAGCTTTTCTATGGTAGCAATTTTATTCTACTCTGTAGCACATCTGTTTTCCTTCTCATGGTACTTATTTGCATGGTCTCTTTGCTGTAATATCACCAGTGCCTCCCTTCCTAACCTTGCTAAAATTGTCTTTGTGCATAGCACTGGAGGTAACTGTAGCACAACACACGTAAATATATACAATATATAGAGAGTATACATACTGTATCTGCAGATATATGCTTACTGCAAAGTGGGTGCATCCTTAACTCTTATATACTTTGTGAATTTAGACACAGATGGTTAAGGTATAGATTTAACTGTCATAGTGCCAAAACATGCCTCTGGGATTCAGGCTTACTGAGAGGAATTTATGTGGCATGTTTCAGTCCCCCAAAAGAATTTATGCCACAAAAAACAAGACAGGACTTTTCTCCACATCCTCCTCTCAACCGCATAATCTGGAAGAAAGCTACTAGAAACACTTCCATATGGAAAAAAGATAGCTGCAGCCAAAACAAGTTGTTCAGCTTATTAGAATCAGTATGAATATGTTCATTGAAAATTTGGCATGTCTAAATGTTATTTTCTAAAGAAACGATTAAATGTTGATCATATTTCTCATTTAAATGAGATTTTGAACAAATGACAAAATATTTTGTGCCTGAGGGCAATAAATATTTTTACTATGTGAAAACTTAGATTGTAGTGATAATTTCCAAGTTTGGTGAATAGCAGCATTCTAAAGCCAGTAAAAGCAAGAAATAGTGATTAAAAAAAAGCCCAAATATACCAAACTTCAAATTAGGAATATATCTTGCAGAAAAATATTTGCCCAATGGGTAATTAGTTTTACTGTTATTGTCAAAGTACAAAAGATTTTTAAGTATTTTAACATTCTTGCGTAAATAAAGCAAGTATAAATTTGTTGGGCAACAAAGGTAGCCTGTATTCACGGCTGCCATAAAAGCATGCATCTTTGTTTCCATGCACAGTGAAGGTAGATCTTGCTGGACTGGTGAATTCAAACTACAGGAATCATAGAATGGTTTGGGTTCAAATGACCTTAAAGATGATCTAGAGGAAACACTCCTGTACGGACAGGGAAGGATATAATTACCATTCAGCTAGATCTGTCCATGGGACTTTTGCCTTTGAAAAGAGAGGACTGAAGCTGGGAGATGAGGATGTTTTCACTTTTGTACTGAACTCTATGCATTCTGTGTCTCAGGTTTGTCCTCTGGAATGATAGTGCCAATTTCTAAAATCACCATCTTCATCTTTCAGCTCTACTCAGCACTTCTCTACTCTGCACTTGTCAGGCCACATCTGTAGTACTGTGTTCAGTTCTGCTTCCCACAGTTCAAGAAAGACATATAAAGACTGGAGAGGATCCAAAGAGAGCCACGAAGGTGATCAAAGGTAGGGACAACCTTCTCTGTGAGGAAAGACTGGAAAAGCTGGATAGCTTCTCCCTGGAAAAGTGAAAGGCTGAGGAGACCTCATTACAGTATGTTAGAACATAAAGGGAAACTTCAAAGAAGAAAGGGTCTCTCTCTTCACAAGGAGACACACAGAGAAAACGAGGGGCAATGGGTACAAGTTGCACTGGGAGAAGATTCATCTTCATATAAGAAAAAAAATTTTAACAGTGACAACAATCATTTGTTGCAATGACCCAGGGAAAGAGGAGACTCATCACTGGAGATTTGCAAGATTAAATTGGACAGCGTGCTGGATGATCTCATCTAGACTCCTACTCCCATGAAACATTAGACCAGATGATCTTTCAAGATCCCTTCCAGCCTGAGTTGTTCTATGATTTTATGATCTAAGTATCTTCCACTTGCCAAGGCAAGTGTGGGTTTTACTTTCAGTATCCTGCTTCTTACCCATCACAACATAAATGGGATTCTTCCTTTCTTAGTTGTATTAATTTAACTAAAATTTTAAAGTTACTCGTTATTAAGGCCTATCTAAAGATCCTTAATACAGAACTATTTGTATGAAGAAACAGAACATTCAGTGCTTGCTAGCTGGATAGCTGGAAACTAGTATGCAAAATGCTTCAGTATGCAAATTTATTTCTGATGAAAATCAAGCTGGCAACTGACTTCGGAAACATTTGCTATGATTAAATATTGGTCAACCACTGTCTGCTAGAAATAGGAAAGTTTGTGGCTACTTGATGCTCATTGAAGACACGTATTGCAGCTCTTCTATCATGTCAGAACAGGTTCTCAGTTAGATGATCCAGGAGTGTCTGTCTGGTGAACATTAATATTTTAGCAAATGTTGCTGGCATAGGCAGTATCAGTGGAGGCATGTCTACACGTTGCACAATTCATTTTTAGTTTAAGATTATCTGACCCTTAGCAATTACTGCCACTTACTTAAACAATACTTCCATGCTGTCATGAATGGTAATTATAGCAACCCTGCACATTAATACTAATTTTGTCTTTCTATACAATGTTTTTCATGATATACAATTTCTGTGATATTTTAACGGAGCAGATTTATATATATATATAAATATTTGTGGTTGCTAAGCTACCACATATATTTATTTTAGACCTTGTATAATGTTATTTTGAGGTAGAATGAGTTGCTTTTTAAGGCATAATGAGAGAGGTTTACAGATTAATGTGTGCTTTTCTGTCACTTCCAATGCAAGTCTTTCATGGAATGCACATTGCAGAGTAAATCTGGCCTGTTTTCCTACAGTGTCTTCCTTCTCTTTTTTACTACTTTCTCTAACATATGGTTTGGTTTATCTAACAGAATCAAAGAACCTACAATGTCTCATACAGAACTGAACCATGTAATCTAAAAAATAAAATGCCTATGTTCTACTTTCAGAATAGTGTTGGGGAAAAAAAAAAAACAACCAAAAAATTCTGTTCATGTACTATGGCTGAGTCTGCCTCTCTACCTGCTGTATTTTGTCATCATATTGTATTTTGTCAGGCATAGTGCCTGAACTCTCTCAGTCTTTTCTTCTCTGGGAAAAGATTTTGTCAGCTGGTGATGAAGGATGATGCAGGGAAGGACCATGAAGTTCACCTTCCACAGGCACGACAATGGTTGACTAAGCCTCTCTTTATCAGTAGATGTGAACCTAGTTTCCCTTTTCAGCCTCTTTGCACCCCTCTGGCAGCACTTACTGATTTCCCTGATTTCCCAAGACTGAAGCAGTCTCCTGGTTTAGAATGACCGTGTCTGTCATAGGATCACTCTAAACAATTTCTGCTGCCTGACAAAAGGCCTCAGAAGGATAGCACTTAGGTAAAGAGTCACCACGTTCTGGCTCCTAGCTTCGTATCATCTTTTGGCTATGACTTCCTGAGAATCATGAAAACTTTTAGATGGGCTGCAATAGATCTGACCCTAGAGAGAATGCTGATAGTTACATGCATTTGAACTGGAATGTATGGTTTGGGTCTGCATTTTTAAATATATCTAGGTCTCAGTGGATAAAGAGGCTTCATTTGCCCCATGTACTTAATTTCGATTTACTCATTTAGTAAATTTACTTGATTTACTGAATCAACCTAAAAACCAAATCTTGTATGCTAATGAGGTATGATTTTGTTGATTTGCTATCCCTGCCCAGTGTATAAGGATTTCACTTGAGACAAAAGGAACCACAGACTGGAAAAGAACTTTATGTACATTTGTTCTGTGGTACAACAACATCTAGCCCAAAAAAAGTCCCATTACTGCTCTTAGATATTATGACACACAAAATATATAAAAATAGTTTCAGGCCAGTTCTTACTATGATTTAGAATGCTGTCAGGAAAGTTTTGAACTTATTCAGCATCTAGCCAGTAGCCTTACCACTCGCAACACTTAAAAAGAAGACAATACATTTTATTTTTTATTTTTTTTAAGCTGTGACATACTCTGTCCTTCACATATCCTTAAGCCCTCAGGAAGTACTGAGTGCTTTGGTTCCACTGTCTTTCAGCACTGCAAGGTACTTATAAGCTGAAAGAATGAGAACTTTTGCTGTTGAAATGTGGCAGAATAGTGAACTATCAGTGAGATTGTTTTAGCTGAAAAAGAGGTAGTGTAGCAAGTATGCTCTGATCTAGCCTTTATTTGTCATTTAAGGTTTAAGAATTACTCACACTTTCCCCCCTTTCTTTTGTACCTTAAACATTGCATTTTTCTTGTCCCCCTCAACCCTCTATTTGTGTAAGGAGAAAAATAAAGATAAATGCAAGCAGTAAACTGATTGCAGACTCAGTTCTGGACTGGGACAAGTCGGGTTCTCCAAACACGTAAAAGAAATAGGTTCTTGGCTGTATTAAATCAGTCAGTGGGAAACCCAACAGATTCTGGGGGCAAGCCACATATCACATCTGGCTAAAATTCAGAAATTGGCAGAGTTTCACTGCTTTGGGAAATTTAAAATGAATGTGAAGTTCAACCTCATCAACAATTTTAGTTGCTGCTTGGGAGATGGAAATAGTACAGATGTCTAGCATTTACAGTCCTGTACCAAAACTTGTAAATCAAGAAGCAAAGCACTGCTAGTTTTCACTGTGTATTTGGTTTCATTGTAGCCTATTTCTGGATCCCTTCATTTTCCTCCTAAAAATAGTGATCGTAGGAACTAAGTAGTTTATATAATGTTAAATAGTGTATATTCATTCATCAGATTGATTACAGTGGTGTTTCAAAACATATGGGAAATTGTTAGATTGGCAATTTAAATGCTATGTCAAAAAAAGAAGTGGATTTACATTGAGGTTTTATTTATTGTTTTTTAAATTAAGACTTATCAAGACAATATGCTACTATACGTGAAGTAATAAAACACCCTCACATAATAAAATATCTTTATCAATTTCATAAATTATAGCTTACTTTGAATACCAGATTTTACAACAGAAAGCTGTTGTTCTTACTGAAAACATCATCCTATAGAAATTCACTACACCAAATGTCTGTTAATCAGAAAAATCACCTATTAAACTATTAAATCACTTATTAAAGCAAAAAAATACATAGCAGTAAGCATGGCCTGTCACTGCCAACCTAAATGAATGAGCTGCTCTCATATATTAACTACTTTTATCTGAACATCTCTCCTGTCTCACTCTCCTTGTATTTGTTCTGGACCTCAAGTTTTTTTCCTTCTTTCCTAATCACAGATTACTCAGTATGTGTTTTTTCTGTACTTCATGGCTGTAGGTCCATTTTTTATTTCTCCATTTTTTATTTCTCCACAGCTGAGACTATTACTTGGAGTTTGATTAGATTTTATCTTAACTAAGAAAATTCCTTTTGAGCTTTCTCTACTTCACATGACTTTCTCTGTGAGATTTTTTTCCACTTGCTTGTCAAGTTCATAGCAAATTTTTTGCTGTATAGGAAATACCTTCTGGGTCCTTCTGAACTCTTCTTGTTATCCACGAAAGGCTTGGATCAGACTCTGTCTTCGTCTGAGTTTTTTGGTGTATTTTTACTGAAAATTTCAATTTGTATGTAACTGGGAAGTATTTTTGTTAACTAATAATTTGTTTCAATCTCAGACAGACAAATGGGAAACTGAGGCACAGATTCATAACGCAGCTGTGGGTGTTTTTCACTAGTATTTTAAAGGAGGTTGTAGCAAGGTGAGAATTGGTCTCTTCTAAGCAGTAAATGACAAGCTAAAATGAAATGGCCTTAACTTATACAGGGGGAGGTTTTTATTGGCCAATTAGCTTCACCAAAAGGGTTATCAGGCAGTGGAAGAGGTTGCCTGGGGAAGTGGTTGAGTCACCATCCCTACAGGTATTTAAAAGATGCATAGACATGGTGCTTAGGGACATGGGTTTGTGCTGGTTTAACAGTTGAAGATATTAAGGGTCTTTTGAAAACCTGAATGTTTCAATTCTCCTAATGTTGCAATTAAATGAGGAGCAGAAATTTTTAGATTAGGAAACCAGGAATCTATAAGGTGTTGATTTGGGGAGGGAATCTATAAGGTTGTTGATTTTTAATCACATAGACCCCACTGTACTGGTATTCTTAAAATCTTGGATTGAATCAATACTGGAAAAAAATAACAGTGCCTTTGTAAAATGCGTGATTATATTTATATATACACGCACATACATTCACAAATTCCTTTTTATTCAGACATGAGGCATTAAATTGGATTTCTGTAGATCGTTACCTGAGTTTCCTCTTTGCATGTTTTGATGTTGATATCATGGTTCTCTAGCTGGTTATTTCCCAAGTGGCTTCATCTATTTCACAGAAGTTTCATGAATGATGTTTTAATGATGATTTCAGTTCAGTAGTTTGCCTGTAAACATTCCTTTCCCTTTCCCTTTCCCTTTCCCTTTCCCTTTCCCTTTCCCTTTCCCTTTCCCTTTCCCTTTCCCTTGCCATCTAGAATTATGGTGGTCTTAATGAGCATATACCATTAATGTGCTGTTTTCAAACAATCCTGCTAGTTGTCTTTTGTCACTCACAGATCTTTTAACATATATTTCTTTAATTAAAGTACAGCATGAGCTGTATTTGGAGATAGTGGATAAAGCTCAAATTCAGTATTATCCTATTTCAAGTATAATGGGCTACAACAAAAATCCTATTTTCAAAACCATTTTGTAAGCCATTTCATGAGACAAGTCAGTCCTGGTAGGGAATGAAATAGGAAACTTTTTGCAAAAAATGAATGTACATCATCTAACATTCACACTCTGGCAGCAGCAGAACTCCTGGGGTGCAGATATCTTTGTCCATGATCAGTGACATAGACAGAAGTGTGTGCAGTTCAGTACTTAACCATTATTCATCAGCATATCCTCTTTGAGGTTGTGCAGTTTTGTTTTCTCTGGGGCTGTCTTTAGGAAATTAGACAGAAACCATTCATCTCAATAAGGTTCACTGAATCAGAAAGAAAACAGAGTATTTGAATGAAAAGAGGTAACTTCCTTACAATATGTAACCTACTCAAAGAAAGTTTGGTGAGGTATTTTCCATCTAAGCTGACAGCACTTTCTGTTGACCAGATACTACTCCTGGAGTCCCATGTATATGCATTTTTGGTAGGACTGGTATCAGGAGGCTTCTTTGATCAGACTGACATTCTCTTTCTGCAGCAATGAGCCCTCTTATGATACAATTCACAAACATATTAGGGTGAAGTTTCAATAGCGTTTTGGAAGATTTTTGATTGATTTTGATTTAATAGGAAAGCTATATGAATTCTGAGCTTAATTTTCCCTGGAAGTTTCCACCAGCTTCGTTTTCTCAAGCCTTTACAGGGCCTCAGTGATCCCCAGTGCCAAAGGTGACAGTTTTATGACTGTTACAAGAATGATGGTCCTATTGTTGTTGCTTTTCGTTGTAAACAGCTGATGCTGTGGTCTCTGTCAGCAGCAGCAGAGCCTGTTTCTGAAGGGTCTCTTAAACTTTCCCCTTATTTTTTCACTCTGCTGTGAAACAGAAATGATTGCCATTGAATAGCCACAAAACTTGACACAGTGCAGGTAAATAGGTGAAGCATCTCTTTAAAAGCACAAGAAATGTGAATGTACACCTCATTCTGTACAGAAGAAGTATTCTCATGTGATAACAGACTAAGGCATGAGTTTGAATCAGTATTCAATTAAGTTTTAGAACTTGAACCATTTATAATTGACAGCATGTGGTACTTTATCCTGATAACACATCCTATCTTTTTAAAAGCAATTTGTCAAAGATGATGTGTGTATTTCTAAAGCGTTTTTACCTCCTGACTTTTATGAAGAAGTCCAAAATTTAGGGTAAACTGGAAAGGCATAAAGTATTTCTAGTATGGGAATTTCTAAAATGCAACCAAGATTTCCCTAAAATTAGCAATTTATTAGAAAGCACAGTTTCACTACATAAAATTATTGTAGCACAACTTATAAATATTTTAGTTATTAAAAACACACCTTAAATATATGCCTACAATAGAATTAGAAGTGAATTTTCCCTTTAAAAAATTTATTTGGATGTGTTCACTTTTAAAATACATCTTAGGAAATCTATATAAATTAACAGACATTATCAAATGTGTATTTCCTTTAATAAAATACCATTTGGCAAGGCATTTACTGTGTTACAAAGTGAAGAAATGAAGGGCTGGGGGCCTGTGTCCCCCTTAATGTGGAAGTGCAACTTCCATTAAAATTAATTATAAGCATACCCTAGGAACAGATAGATGTCACATTTAAGCTTGCATCCTGGTTTTGCACTGCTTATGGATGGATTGTTCATAGAGTAACACATAATGCTTCAGTATCATATGTAGTCAGAAAGCTGAGAACATATTTCCTTTTAGAATTTAGAATTTAGCTCAGTTCTAAGAATATAAAATTCAAGGTAATTGTGCATTCTTATCTGCTTAATTTTTTTCCATTTGTCAGACCCTGGTCTGACATGTTTTGTTTCAGTTGACAGGTTACCAGGTTGTCACCTGTGTAATTTGTTAAATCAAGGGCTTTAAGGCCTTGCTCTATTATAATGCTGAACTTTTCCTTAGTTGCTGATTACAATGTTAAGTTTCATCACTGTGGCCTCTACTAACCAAGACACTTTAAAGCATTCACACTTAACAAACCACTTATTTTTAAAAATATACTAATTTAACTATATAGAGAGTTTCTCCTTCACTGAGACTCTTAGGAATCGGGGCCCTGCTGCTTTCCTCCTCATGGAAAATCTTGAAATACAGAGGAGATAGATCATGCTGGAAACTAATTAAAATTTATGTCTGTAAAAATAGTTGTTTATGATTTGTTCACTAGTGATATTACTGACGACCTGATGTTACGATGCATGCTATGCAATGGATTGCAATAGTCCTGGTACAGAATAGCCTTTGATGACAGAAGACTCTGAGATAAGGAAGTAAACTCCTGCACACTGCACACATCCTTTCACCAGCATGCAGTGAAAAAATGTTAGATAAGATGCAGTCATGAGAGAGCCGATTAAGGAAAGAAAAGTATGCCCTTTCTTCATTTTTAATGCACAAAATATACTTTGTGCCTTCTATCTTTCTAGAAACTCTTGCACTGCAAACATATATGTGGAAAACTTTTCTTCTCCAGCAAACAGGATTACTCACCTCATTGTATTGTCTGTGAACTGAGACTATTTTAATGCTATGGATGTGCAAAGTACAGGCTAGTGCTTTTTATAATATTTGCAATCTGAGCCTAAATGTCATTGTACCTGAGCTGTAAGAGAAAGGAATATTTTATGACTAATCTTAATCCTAGAGTTGTCTTGTACATTTCTTCATCAATATAAGAAAGCTGCCATGAAAAAAAAAAACACAAAACAAACCAAAAAATCAAAACCATACAAAATACAAACCAAAAATCAAACCCAAAAAGCAACCCACAAAACAGCCCCCAAGCAAACCAACTTGCTGTATAGTGCAGACAAATGAACAATAAAAATGTACCTTTTAGAAAGCTGTGAGTCACGAGGGAACAGACTTAACAATTGTATGTGCTAATGGCACCCATAGCTGTGATTTTGAACTCTTAACTTATTTTTAAAATGTCTTTTTAGATTCAGTGTTGCTGTTGGTACATTTTCAACTATCAAATGTTAGTGCAGTTAATGTAGTTCAATAAATCATTTAATATGTGAGAGAAAACATTGGAAAATGGAAAAGTAGAGATTTCCAAAACATTCCATCCCCTCTGCATCAATAAGCATGGAGTGCTGCAAGTCACTGAGGTGGGAAATGAGGGAAATCAAAATTCTTACAGTATTCCACAAAAATAGGGCTTTTTTAAAAGAGGCATCTCATGATGAAGTAAAATAATATCAAAGGAGAAGGATACCTTTAAACTACTTTAAAATCTCAAGCATTTTCTCACTCATCTGCTCTCTTACTGTACCAACTGATCTGGAAATACTTGTTTTATTACAGTAAAGTTTGAGGGAGCAAAGAGAAGCTTCCCTTTCATCACTTAGCTAGTTCAAACTCATCCCTTAGAGGTCTGATTCTTCTTCCAATAAAATCAATAATAAAACTTCCATTTACTATTCTGGACTTTGAAACACAGCTTAAGTACATAATTGAGTCCCATAGTTACTTGTATAGTTGATTAACTTCTTTGAAACTTGGCCACTTATATTAGCTTTTTACTTATATGTATCTTGACAACTAACAATTCAGAGATAAATTTCTGCATAAATTATGGGGAGGTATTAGCAAATACTTGTCACAGTTTGCCCAAACCAGGACAATACTTCAAACAGAGAGACATTATCCATTCTGAATGGAAATTGGCACGTCTTAAAGATATGCTGCTTTAGATAATTATTATGTTAAAAATAATAGAAAGTGAACTTTATTATGTCTGGATAAACACATACCAGGATGAAATCACAAGCTGAGGGCATCGTCTTCCTTCACAAGCCTTCAGAAATTTGCAAAAGCAGAATGTGTGTGAGAAGAATGTTCAAGTTCAGGCTAAATCACCCACTGAAACTGGTCGACTCCTCTCAATAAATGCTTAATGATGCAACCATGACAATCAATGCCATTAAACCACAAACCAATTATACAGACAAAAAACCCTAAACCAATGAAAATACCCAAAGAGACCAATTTGAGGTACCTTTTCTATTCTTTCATCTCTATAAATGTGATTTTTTTTTCCCCCCTAATATTCTATCAGAACTTCCTCTGCTGCAGCTTGTGTCTATCTTCTATCTTCTTTCCTTTGCACTTTGAAGAAGAGCCCGGTCTGCCTTCTCTATAACCTTCCACTAGGCAACTGAAGGCAGCAGTAACATTCCCTTTCAACCACCTTTTCCTAAAATTGAATAAACACAGGTGTCTCAGCCTTTTTGCCCATTATAGCTGAGTAGTTTAACCTAGTTTACCATTTTTTTAGATTATTTAAAATGCTACTGCACATCAGCCTCTTGAGTAAAGTACAAGTTCATATGGTGTTTGCTGCTCACCAAACTGAGGTTAGCCTACGAAGTCCAGGACAAAGACTGTTCCAATTCCATGTTTAATAGTTTGGACTGATACTGTGATGATGTAAATTAAAAATACAGCAGTTTGATTAGCAGTACAGCTGCATACTTTGCTGAGTGGGTTGAATGCCAGTCAAGCTGTGAACTTTGGAGTCTGAAATTTCTTATCCTTCTTTTATCATACTGCATTTTTTGTTGATGAAGCAATAGAATTTAACTGTAGAGAATATTTGCTGATCTGCAAAAAAAAAAAAGTGTTTTTGTTGCCAAATATTCTTGGTAACAAACCAATAAGATAAAACTGTTTACAACCTATGACATAGTGAGTATATTAACTGTATGTATCTGAGACTAATATAGAGGTTTATTCTGCTTTCAGCTACTCTAGGGGAAACGTTGAAATAACTTCTGGGATTCACAAATTTAACTGAATCTATAACACTCTACATGAAGATCACAACATAGCCCAGATCTGTAACTGTATCTTTGCTCATGATTTCAGTTGTCTCAAGTTGATATTAATTGTGTTAATGTATCTAGAATTCAGAAAAAAAACCCCAGTAATTTTTCTTTATATGTGCAGTACTTACTGAAAATAAATTAATCTAAGAATATTGAAACTGCTGTTCTATCATCGAGGCAGCATCACAGTGAGTAAATCTAGGAAATACACAATGTTAATTCTTTAAATGTCTGCATAAAATACAGTATAAACAAAGTATGTGTAAGCCAATAATTAAACACCTCTCCAGGGAGAAAATTTTTCTATTTAACATGTAATGTGTAGCATATATAATATTAAAAACAAAACAAAACAAAAAAATGTTGCCAAACCAGAAAGTTCCTTTGGCTAAATGGTCACAACCTCTATCTCAAAAAAAAAAAAAAAAAAAAAAAAAGGCAACTGAAGTGGTGATCTCATGCAATCACATAAGTCTTCAGAAAAGTAGTAAAACCAGACACGTAAAATGTATAAATGCATATAAATATTACTGACCTCTCATAAAATTATTCCCACCAAATCAGTGAGATTAGAAGTTGATGTGATCTATATGGGTCAGAATTGAAATGTATTTCTACCTTGCATCACTGATTTACTGGGTTGCTGGAAAAAAAATCTCTTATCTTCTTGTTCTTGCCTTTCCTCATCTGTAAAATTAAAAAAAAAAAAAAAAAAAAAAAAAAAAAAAAAAAAGCCCAGACCAACCTTTTTGAGCTCTGCATTTACAATTCATTCAGTCGTACTTAGAAATGTACCTGGACTGTGGGTATGAAACAGCATCAGGCTAAGCTGATTTTAGTAATGCTTTAAATCATAAGATATATGGGATCTTTTACACGTCAGCTGCAACATGTAAAAAGTGTCAGCAGTCCTAGTGACTTCAATGATTTGGCTAAGCTTTTCTATGCTGTTTAATTTAGCTTCTGCTTTTGTATCCATTCCTGATGCTAACATAGTTATAAAGTTATAGAATGATGAGACTGAGAGCCAGCAGAGAGACATTTTATAGTTTATTCAAAGGGGGTAAAAAAAAAAAAAAAGGCTGCTGGTTAGCAACAGATTATAAATGTTGTTAACTTATGGAATTATCAAGAAGGCAAGTAATTTTAAAGGGTTACTAAATTGTTACTTAAAAATCTTCACTCTCTTAAAATAAAGGAGATCCCCAGACATCTAGGAGTATAGTAGAAATGGATTTTATTTTCTTTAAAATAGAGTATTATGCTTGATGGTGAAGCATCCTTTTTTAAAGGCTACAGGGAAGCAAAGAAACTCAGCATGAAAGCTACTGCAGTACCAGATATGCCTGTCAATAGCAGTGTATTACTCTTTCAATAAAAACTGCAGTGTAAGCATACTACTGACACATATCACATTTGAAATAGACTAAAATGAATGCAAGTAATAAAGCATCAAAAACTATGGTAATGCTGTATCATAAACTTGCACCCTGCAGCAAGAGATAGTATAGGATGACATACCAGCTTTATAATCCAGGTATTTCTGTGGAATACCTTGTAATTATTAGACTGGACAGGAAGACTGTAGGATTGGCAGGTAAGTATGCATGTCTCTGTAGTTTTTGTCAGCGTGCTGATATGTGTACATTCATGCTGATAAGAGTGGTGACAGAAATAGAAAATCCCCAGCTGCTTCAGGGAATGAAAAAGAGGGCTAGATAGCAAAGCTTCCTCCCCCTGCCTTTCTCCACACAATATACACCACATCAAAAGGCAGAAAGAACTTCTCTGTTCTCCTCACAGCTAGCCAAAATTCCTCTTCACTCATCTCAGACAAATGACCAAACAGGCATGCAGATTTACTCTCTATAAAACAGGAATTCATAGAGGTCTTCATAGCATCATCAACATTCTTTAGAACTTTTTTGGGTATCAATTGGAAATCCTCAGCGTGGGACCTGTGAAATTAATTTTCCCTGTAATTTTTATGGCATGTATCTCCCTATCTGCTTATAACATTCAGAGGAGGGTTATACAGCAACAGATAAATCCTGTCACACATCATGTAAGTGATCTGAAAATGTTCATTAGCAGACATGTAATACTTGCTTTGACACTGGTTTGCAGTGCATCCAAACATGCTGGAACAGACACAGCTTCTCTCTGCATCAAGGCAGATGGACTTGCAATCCAGGTAGTAAACATATTTCTCCCAAAGGCCTGGATTTAGATGTATCAGGGCTTGATAAATTTGCACTTGACCTTTTAAGGAGACACAATTTTCCACTGCAAATGTGAATGATAGTTTTAGTTTTAAAACTACATTAGTCTACAGAGAGGTACATGAACAAACAGTACAAAATTGCACTTTTCTTCATATGATAGGGGTACTGTAGCTGCAACAGGCAGAAGAGTCAATCTGCAAAGAAGCAGAGATCAAAGTTCCACAGCTGAAGAGAAAAATCTGGATGCCTTCCTCACCCACAGTAAAAAGTAACTCCAAACAAACAAGAAACTACTAAGACTACAATAAGATTCAAAGTTATAAGCTTTAAAACTGGTCAAATATTTCCAAGTTTGGTCTGAAATTAATTTAACAGGGCTGTTTTCCATACTACAATACATTTATATAGGTTCAGATGATCTGAAGATAAAAAAAAAGATTTGGGTTCAGACTCCCTCTTCAGTGTGGTTTCAGATTCCACAGGCAAAATTCAAATTGTCCTGCCTGTGGAATAGCACATGGAGTTAATCTTCTACCGTAGGCAACTACTGCAAAACACTCATGCAAGCCAGCATCCATGCCCATTTTTGTCTGAAACTGCTGCACGGAGAAGCAGAGGGGAAACAAAAGTTTTACCTACAAAAATTAGCAGTGGTATCCATGAAACTAAAAGGGTGTCTATCAAAAGATAGATAGGAACAAAGTTGTAATATTACTTCATATGATGCATGATGTACATGTTTGATCTGCAATACTTCTTAACTTGCACTTTCTTACATTTTAAGAAAAAAAAAAAAAAAAAGGAAAAAAAAATCCACAGTCACTTTACATAAAGTACAACTGAAAATAACCAGTCAGCTTTTCTGTGGAAAAAACACAAACTACCATTTAATTTACTTTGGCAACTCAGTACTAAACTAATAGGCATTATGAGACATTAATTGTGCTTCGATGCGTTTTCTTTCTTTCTTTTTATATAATGTCAGGCAAAGAATGGTACATATCATGTACCAGACAATAATGGAGACGACTCCAAATTTCTCTAACTGGTAATTTGTAAAAGAAACTCATTGCAGGGATGACACAGATGCACTTAGTGTTTTAGCCACGTGAAAACAGAGGAATCTCTCTTCCAAATTCTTGCTACTAGCAGTGTTCCTGCCTCCTCCAGCTTACAGAGCCACAGTTGCATCTTTCAGTTTTGAGTCAGAGTGGAGCAGGTGGGAAAAATGTTTCCTGATTTTTTTTTCTGAAACCTGAGATAGACTTTGGGATTATATGCAAAGGTGCACTGACGCTTGGAGAATTAACTGCATTGTTTTGAGATCTAATTAATAGCCTATCTGTATCTCATTGTCTTATGAATACTATCTTATCTCTTATCTTGCTATTCTTTCTAGAGAAAATAATAAAATGTGAAGAAGAAGGAAAAAAAAAAAAAAAAGGAAGAAACATACGGTTAAAAGTACTACACTGGATAAAAAAAGCCAAGTCAGGAACTGCTAAATTAGTGTTTGCCTATGTACTCTTAAATCTCTCCCATGTGTCTGTCCTGTGTACTGAAAGAGGCAGGGGTCCTGTGGGAAAACAAGATGAGAGTGTGTAATTAAAGACTCTATCATAATGCATATGCATATAACACTACATTGCACACACAATGTGTGGTTCATTTTCTTTCTCATCCTGTCCCTGCAGAGAAGATGAGCGGGAAAATGAACTACATATGACAGATGTTAGGAACATCAGTTAATGCATTTTTGGAAGGCAGTCAGATACTAAAGTTATTTAAAGGATGTTGTGCAAATTAGGGTTGGAATGGAATGGAATGAAACGAAACAGGAGAGGAGAGGAAACTGGTCAACTGACCAAAATGCATTTCAAACATTTTAAAACATGTATTCTAAAATAAAACCAAGATCAGTAACTTTCTGATTACGAGGGGATGATAGATGGTGTTGCTTTTCTAGAGGGTTAAAGAAAAAATATAACACATACAAAAAGCAAAATACTATGGATAGTACAATTCTGATAATATGTAATAGTAATATGCAGGACACCTGTCTGTGCAGTCAATTACTTCCATTGTGAGTTATGGCTGCAGTGAAATAAAGCAGTTTCTTCAGAGTCCTTAGGTAGAGGTTCTAGCATTAGGTACTGTATATATTCCCTATGCTTTCATGAAGACTGGATTAAGTCTTACATGCAGAAATATATACTCAGAAAACAAATGACTTAATTTGCTTCAGTTTTCTTCTAGAAGCCTAATATTCATAAATATGTTCATTCTTAGTCTTGGAATACAGTTAATATACCTAAAGATCAAGATTTTAAAATATTTTACTTTACATTTAAATTATTTTTTAAATTTTACTGCCAGTGTCTAAAAAATTTCATACCTGCACCTAAATGTACACTTGACAAATACATTTTAAATACAAATAAATCTAGGCTTAATAGAGGACATATTCTTGGCTTCTGCGAAATAGTTGAAATAGTTGCAATATTATAAAAATAGTTGTCACTGCATATGTTTCATTGATAAAGAAATCTAGACAAATATGATCTGTGATTCATTAAGTATTGAAGTGTTTTAAATTGCACTGATGATTTAAATATGATCAGGATGAAGGAGATAGAAATTAGTCACATGTTTCCAGCACATGATCAGAAAATTTGATAAAAAGACTTCCGGTGACTTTGATGAATTGTGGATAAAGCTTAGTTTCACTGAAGGACATCTTGCGATGGAAGGACTTCTTGAGAAAGTGAGTTGCTTTTGCTATGGAACTGGAAAATATTTTAGGATTTTAAAGAGCAGCCACTACAATAAGTGATAAATAAGTAAAAGTGGGGGATCTCAGGTGCAAAAAAAAGAAATTTAAAAAAAATTTTAAAATTCAAAGAAACTTGTTAGGTTTGATGCATTCATTGTGTGACAGGGCTGAAAATTAATTCAGCTTGTAATGTTTGACTATCACACAGAATTAAAAAATAATTGTAGAATCTACAGTTGCATTAGGTGCTAAAATATTTCATTCCTTTTCACAATTATAATTCTTCTCTAAATACAGACCTACTTGGCACGCTGGTTGTGTATTTTATAGTTTTCAAATGAATTTTAAAAGCTTGCCTTTTCTGAGCAAAGGATCTAACCACCACACCAGGGAATCCATGCCTGCCAGCCTCTCCATATGTTCCCTACACTCATAAGGCCTCTTGCAGTAATACTTGCATAACAAATGTAAATACAGTTTTGGACCAAGTTTTCTCTCAGATGAGCACACATCAGAGACTAGTGTCAGCAAAGAGACTTCTTCATCTATTGCTATTCAGCTTTGAACACTGTCATCTATTTCTTCATTTAAATTTTATAATAGTCACTGCGTGAGATTAAAAACCAGATGCTACCTAATGGCAAAAATTTGCCCCTTACACAGCTTGACTAGTACCTTACTCTCTGAGTGATCTTTTTAAGTCAAGAACCAGGTTTTGACTTCCTTTTTTCAAGTAATGCTTTGCTACCAGTGGATGTGGTACAGAATGATGAGTGGGTACATAGAGCAAAATATTACTCAGTGTAGTTCAGTCACAGGAACTGAAAGGGTCTCAGTTACACTGGGGATCAGGTACTCACATCAGGTTTCCACAAAAATCGGGGGCTATTCCTATAAACTCCTTCTTAGGGTTACTCAGGTGACTGCAAATTCATTCTAACCAACAAATTAGCTTTTATAATGAAGGGTTAGGAGGCAGCATATACCATACTCACATTTTTTTTAAATACTTTATAGGTGAACCAAGGAATTGCAGAGTAGTAAACCTTGAAACTGTATCTGTTAAAAATGCTGATATGAAACTTCAAAACAGAATAATAAAACACTTGAGAAATATCTAATAGGAATGGTTAAACCGGTATGATTTCTCACAATAGAGAATCAGTCTGTTCGATTTATTTGGACATACTAACAATGGAGAAGAAAAGAGAAAATCAATTGATATAATACATTTAGTGTTTTAAAAGACATCTGACAAGGTGTGTTACTATAAGCTGCTAAAACAAAATAGTCATGGGAAGAGACGCAAATGGTATGTTGAACTATCTGAGAGAGCAGAAAAAGAGAAGTACATTACAATTTTAATTAGGAAAAATTATTTGTTGAATATATATATATTAATGAACAAAAAACTCAGTGATAGATGAAAATCAGCAGAGATAACAGAAGAAGCACAGAAGGGAGGCACCTTAAGTACCACTCTCATGCTTCTAAATTAATCATATCAGCTCAGGAAATGAACTTCAGCACTGCTGAGAAGAGCTCAATGAAGACTTCAGTTCAATGTGAATTTGCATTCAAAGAGCAAACAAAGTATTGCATGTGTGAAAAAAAGTGGTGGAAAATGTGAAACTGTGTAGAACCTTTATATACATTATGTTTGTTTCTTATGTCTAAAATGTATGTATATAGGCCAAATTATTTACGTGAACAGAGAATTTAGAGACAATTTAGACAAGAAATTGAATTTAAAAATGCAAAAAGCTTGTATGGAAGAGAATAGAAAGATTTGTGGTCTTTATTTTTAAAAGAAAAAAAAATCTGATATAATCAAGCCATGGATCTTAACAAAGAACAGTGAGAAGACACATTGAGGGCCTCTGTTTCATGAAAAAGGAAAGCAACATCTTTCATAAGTGGGAAGAAGCAATTGAAACACTGTTGTTGCTCCAAAATGCCTTTTTCCTTTAACACATAGTTAAACTTCAGAACTCACTGCAAAAGATGTCACTGAGGCCAAGAAATACTGAGCCTGAAAATCTGACATGTTAAAATAAACAACAGGTTTAAAAAACTAGCAGGTTAGTATGGGTTAAAATCTCTGCTCTTCAGCACTCGATCACAATTCTAAACATGAGCGATTAGCATGCAGGAAATTTATCCTGTATCTGATTAATGCAGAGTATTATACTTACCAGATGTCATTTAGACTGCTCATGCAGAAAGCTCAAAAGACTCAGGAGACCTGTGGGCTAGGAACCCAGTGGTGAGCTTCAAAGGACCACTGATTAGGGGTGGTAGGAATTACCATTTCCTGCTGAAGATAGAAGAGTATTGTGGAAAATGAGAGGACACAACTTCAGGAGAAGGTCTGGGATGCATCGATTTTCCCTAGAGTCCCATTCCTAACCTCAGAGCCACCCCTTGTATTGATCTCTGCCACTGCAGAAGTTTGTTATAACATTTAATTGGAAACCAGATGATACAGCATTCATTGCTGTATTTGAAGTCTGAATTTATAGATGTGAGTTGTCCTCTTACTACTAGCAGGAAACCTGTTTCAGTTAAGCTTTTTTTTCACTCCAGAATTTTCTTTTGAAAATAGGTCAGGATCAGAGGAAAGTATCCAGAGCACAGACAATGCCACCTGTTTGGACTGACTGGATGGAACTGGTTGTTGAATGGCAAAGGGGTAAATACCTAATAATACCACATAGTACAGAATAATACACATAACTCAAATCACACGTGTGGTGGGAGCCATGCTGCCTTAATCACAAGAACAGAGCAAAAGGTTTGGGAGGCTCCACCAATAGAAAATGGCATCCTTCTGTCCTGAGAAGCAGTCACCACCAAGGGACACCTCTGCAAATTACAGCAGAAGCATGGACTGCAGTCAGTTTTCTGAAGAACCTGGATACAAGACCAGAAAATAAGGAAGTTACTCATATACTTTTCCTCTGACACCTCATGTTGGCTGCTTAGTAATTTAGGATTTAGGGTTTGTGGCATAAATGCTGTATTCCTTAAAAGCATTTCGTTACTGAGCACCTTGACCCGAAGGAGAAATTTAAAGTGGCTGCTAGTCTCAATACATAACTTACTACAGATAAGGCTCATTGTAAAATATCCTATTTTATATTATTTTTCCTCAACTAAAAGCAAAAAACAAAGAAATGTGACAATGTAGAGTAGCAACTTAAGTTGTCATTGAGCAGTCTCTGAATGCCATTGATGAAACAGGTAACAGAGATAACCCATAAGTAACTACTTGTGCACATATAGCATAATCATGCATCATTACAGAACATGCTAATTTATCTGTATTAAAGTCTTGTTACTTTCTGCGCAGAGTAAACGAGACAACTGGAAACCAATGTCAGCCAGTACAGACACTAATGAAATACCTTTAAGAAATATAGCATTTATGCCACAAACCCTAAATCTTATGAAATAAGTTGTGCTTTTTTCCCCAGAATCACTGAAACATCATGTACTGAAACTATAGTCAGAGCTTCCTAAGACTTGTCATCAGGAATCCTCAGAGGAATTACTCCTTTGTAGAGGCCAATCTGTTTTGACTGCATGTTCCTCTAATTTTCTGAAAATCTTCAGAATTACCTAAAAGACTCAGTACTAGATGAAAAAAAACCCAAAAGGCCTTTTAACAAATGACATCAAGAAAGGAAGTTTGTTAGCATTGGCACTTCATGCATTACCAGCCTGAGCTCTGGAGCATTGGGTCCACTTGTGGGGAGCAGTAGCCTGTGGTTCCCTGTGCTGGCAGACATAGGCTGGTTTTTACTGCTTGATTCTATTGCTTGATTCTATTTATAGAAGCTTGTATGCTAAAATGATTCTACAGGGATGCCATTTTCAGAGAAGTGCCTGTCTGTGGTATAATTTGAAAAAAATAAAAGGCAAAACCTACTTAGTTTGTACATGAAATACATGAGTGATTTAAAATCCACTTATTCATTTCATAGCAAATCTGAATGTTTTTCTGTCTTTTTCCTGTTTTGTTTTGGTTTGGTTTTTCTCCTTCTATTTTGAAGAACTGTTTTCCCCTGTAGGCTGGCTGAAGGAAGGAGAGAGGACTTCAGCTGATTGTCATTTTCATTAACGTGGGCTACGAAGTAGACGACAGAACTGGAAGAGAGTATAATAACATATGACAGCCATGTATTGTTACTATGAGGCAGTAAGAAAAAGCAACTAGTAATTCCACTGGTTTGCTACATCCAGATAGTTTAAAAAATTGAGGTACTGATAACATTTATAGTTTAAAGCAGCTGAGCAGTAAAAAAGAAAGGGGATAGATACAGCAGATAAAAAGTTACTTGCAGTCTAACACAGCCACAACTTCCTAGACATCTTTAATGCTCTAGCTACTAGATTTACAGGTTCAAAATCTGTAATTGGGTATTCCAAACAGTAAGACATAGGTGATTTTAACATTGTGATTGAAATTCTAGAAGCTGGTTCAGATCGTGGAAGTTCTTTACATTCTCCAGAGAGAATTTACATTGTTACTTTTATTTTTAAATTTAAAAAAATTCTTAAGGAATATAAATGAGAAGTGGATGTATTTCTTTCTCTTTTGTAGTCTCTTGAGAACATTCTAGAAAAAAGTTAAGACACATTTATTAATTATTTGCTTTTATGATCTGCTATCAAATCTGAAAAGAATTCTCCCTGACAAGCTAAGAATATATCATTAAAGGTAATTTTCCAACTTTTAATGAGCAACATGTGACATTTTCAGGCTATATGGAGTTATCATAATTAGATAATTTTCAGAATAAGGAGAGAAGTATTGCAGTTATGAATCAAATGCAATTTGAATGCTAATCTGTGTTTTCCCTGGAGTTTGAGTAGGATAAAGGCTGGGGTAAAAACAAACAAAAGCAATACTTGTGGAGTTCATTCTTCCAGAACTGTTAGCATACTAAACAAATTATGTACCACACCCAACAATAATTTTCAAATTAAATTCAAAAGTTGTTGCCAAGGTCACTTCCTTATTGACTGTAACACCATCTAGGCACTGGTTTTCAGCACTCATCCTAAAATTTCTATTTACATAGAGAAATACTTCTACATTAAGGAATGGTTTATAAATATGCAGCCAACTAGGTGTCCTAGATTTCCCTGCAGGCACTGGTAACATGCATGGTTGTACATATATACTCCCTGTGCTGATTTATTTTAAAGGAATAGCAGTGTATTATTATACCACAACCATGCTGTCAATGAAAAAACAAAAAAACAAACAAACAAACAAAACAACAACAAAAAAATCCACAACAAAACAAAACAAAAACCAACAAAAAGCCACCCTGCATTAAACCACCTTTGAAAAAAAAAACTGTGTTAGGTGACATATTGTCTTTAGAAGCCTGTAAATCTAAAATGTTCCTGGAAGTCACAAAGTATTTCTGTTGATGCAATAGAAATCCACCAGTGTAATACTGTTCTACAAGGAATGACAGACAGAGTTTGCCTTCCATATTTTGTGATTATTCACTTCTTGAAAGGTGAGTGTAGAAATGTAAACAAAATATAGAGACAAGTTTCAAATTTGTCAAATCCTAAATTCATTGGAGTTGGAAGGGACTTCTCGAGATCCTCTAGTCCAAAAGACTAGATGATTTTTCTTCATCAAATTTCTGTCAGCTAAGACAAAGAAGAGATTTCACATCAGTCATTCAGTGGAGGAAATAATTTGGGTGTTTAGGAAGTTTCTTGTACCTGGATGACTTCTGGCCAGTAAGAGTGAACATAGCAAGAAAAATTAAGATCTGACAATATGTTTCAGAATTGCTTGAAGGTTGAATAAGTTGCAAGTATCCAAAAATTGAATTTCTCTTATATCACCAGCTGTTAATTCTGTCATGTTGTGATTTCAGTATTACTTATTTTTCCAACACAGTGGCTTCTGCTGTAACTGAAAAAAGATTTTACCAATCTGTGTATAATCTAGACGTTTAATAATATTACTTTTGTCAAATCTGAACAGAATCACTTGATGGTTTTATCCGCAAAAGCAGACAGTATGTCAGAATGCATTAACGATCAACAACTTTATGAGAAGATTAGAGAAATCAATTGTTTCTTTTTGAAAATTGTAAACCTTTGGAAAAGCAGTTATCCTAATTTGCATTAATGGATTTACCAGCAAAATCTTTTCCTTTGGAAGGCTTTTGAAATATGCTTAGTAGTTTTTAGTGTCTTTGAATTTAAAACTTTTTGTAGATGTGTGAACTTAGTAGGACTATAATAATAGTGACATAAAAATACAATCTTATTTTGAATTATATTTGTTTGCATTTACTATCTGAAAAACAACGTATACAAGGAGAAAAACTGTCCAAATGTTATGCCTGAGGTGAACTGAGGAAGAAAAAAATAACTACCATAGCATCTTTGTGGTATCCTGGGCATTCTGGTTGCCCTTGGAGTTGTCACAGTGAATTCTCCTGCAGCATTCTCTTACTTTTGTTTTTTATTGAGCGTTGTCCCCATGCTTAGTTTTTAAGAGAATTACTTTTTTTAGAAAGACTATTTGCAGGAAAATACTCAAATAATTTCCTAAGAATAATCAAAGTAGTATTAGTGAAAAAAGAATAGATTTTTTTTCAAGATTGGCACACTAAGAGGGACCTGTACCTACAGTTTGGCAATATTGTCTTATTAAACTTTGAAGCTTGTATTTTCAAAGGTAGAAATCACACATGTCTAACTCTCTTTGTGCTTTGAAAAATATGCCCATAGTCCTTTTCTGAAACAGCAGTTCTTTCCCTCCCATATTTTCAAATTCCCACTCTTTTTACATCAACATCAAAAAAAAAACTTCAGGCACAAAGCTTATGCTCTGATGGCCTTTTCCATCTGTCATTGCTTTCACTAGAAGTTGGATGAGGACCTTTGAGTGCAACTATGGCAGAAATTTAGAAAAAAACCCCAAGATTTTGCCCTAAAAATTATCTTTAGTCTTACATTGACCAATTTTCTAGTTACTTCTAGACTCTCAAGTTCCTCAGTTAGATAAGACTGACCAAGAGTATTATTTTGAAAAAGTTAACTGTATTTCATTACAAAGCCAAACGGTTGCATTTGATGTCTGAATTAATCCTTTTTCAAATATGTAAATGTTATAGCTTACAATTCTACTTCAAAGGATTCTGCCTTGCTTTGACTGGCATTTGTCGTGTAGATACAGTAGAGAAAGGTTATTTATCTCGACAGCAGGCTGATGACAAAACATGCATACTATGATTAAGCTCATTTCTAGATTGGAAGGATCACACTAGCACATTCCACAGCTGGTGTCACTGTGACAGTTGTACTTATCTTTTTCTGCATTTCAGTGTTTCAGATTTTCTCCCAAAGACTGTCTGTCTTTACAGAACACTCATCAGGACAACCTAAAACCAAACAACAACAGCAGCAACATGACCTGCAGAATTTTTTTATTAGGATATCCTGCCATTGATATTTATTAGATTTTTATTAGATTTTGAAGAAAAATGCATGTTGGACATGGTCTGGTGGCTGACATCATGTTTATAGGGTCAGATTTTGTCCTTTTATTTCCTAATTCTAAAAAATTTGCACATCTAAGCCTTGTCTTTCTTTTAGAAGACATGCTTTAATTTTTTTGTAGCTTTCAGTGTGCATGTATCTAATCAGGTGAAGAAAAAAAAGAAAGCAGTTTAGGTTTACTAGCTAGCTGAATACATAGAGCTGCAAAGGTATCTTTAGGAAGATCTATTTTGAAATTTAAAAGATTAGGGAAAATTGAATTTAAAGAGTTGAGTTACGTTCTGAAGAAGGGAAAGCTAGAATTAAGACATAATGCAAGATCTCTATTTTCTAGAGAGGTTAAGGTCAAAGAGGAATTATTAGGATAATTGAACAGGACCATCCTTCAATGAGAATTGCTAACCACATTAGTGTTTTATAGACCTTGCTAAGCAGATCATATACCAGTACAGATTGAACTTAAGTGTCATTCAGAGCCAGTACAAGTGGAATAAAAGTGGAATGGCATGTAGAAATGAAAGTTGGAGTGGGAGACAGTGTCAGTTTAGCAGCCTGGATCTAATTTGTAAGACTTGACTACATTCCTTTCTAGAGGCAGAATTTCTAAAAGAACATAGAGGAGTTCCACAACACTGCTTTCCTCACAGCTGAGTTAAATGCTCTGTAGTCTTTGCTCCAAACCGTTCAAATGAACAGCAGTTTGGGAACCCAAAAGAGCGGTTAAAGAAAAATCAAAAAGATGGGTCTATACTTCTGGTCTGATGGGTCTGTACCTCTGGTAAGAAGATCAGCATCTCTTCCTCATCTTATATAGTTCATGGGCAGATATATTAAACCAACCACTTTATTCTTTAAAACTGGTTTTGTGATAGTACTGATTTTGTCCATTCTAATGCTAGGTACTGGCAGTAGTGCTTTGTTTAGGCAGGCAGCAATGTGCCCCCGTATCTTGTTAAGCAAATTAAACAAATCAGCCCCAAACTGTAAGTCAAAATATCCAGAAAGAATTATGCTTGCAATGATAATTGCTTTTAATTCTTTTATTATGAAAAATTTGAGGCATTTCACCAGATGATAAATCCTACAGTAGCTTATTTTTCCAGGGAATAATACCTTATATGCCCCCTGTGTGGCCGAAGAAGGAAAAGGAAGAGAAACTTTATTCTGCCACTATTTCCATTCTTTCCCAATGAAAAATGGCTTTGAGTGAAATAAGGTTTTTAAAGGCCTCTGATGTGAGTTAAAGTGGAAGGTATTCAGCTGTATAAAATATGAATAGGTGAACAATCCAACAAGCAATGCCTTAGAGCAACAGAGCCCTCACAAATCACAATTTCAAAAATATATTGAAGCATCCATTTAGCAATCAGAGCCATGTTCAACAACTTCTTGAGTAACCACAGCAAATAGAAGTTATTTATTTGCTATACTGTAGTTATAAAATTAAATAACACTTTGCTTTCTTGTGTTGCAACAGGTTCAAAAGTTCACCCTCAGTCAATACATAGACTCATCACAGGGTAGAGATTATTATACTACTGACAGATGCTGTTAATTATGAAATACTTTTAATGCACTTATTAAGTACTACTTAAAGAGTCTTGTAGAAATAATCAAAGTGAACCCATATGGTATTTTTTCTATTATATATATGATATAGGTACATATGTAGATATATCTACACATTTGCAAATATGTTCACTTATATAGTTTTTCAAAGTCTTTCATTACTCCAATAAAAATTTAACGCATAGAGACAGGCTGAACATTGGTCATCTGTAGTTGCAAGTAAAATAAAAGTGTATTTCTTCATTTTAAAAGAAGAGGCTGACTATAAAGCTGAAAACAATTGCTACATTAATTTGGACAATCCTCAAGCACATGATTTCTTAACTCCTACTGTTGTTGAAAAGAGAAAGACCTCCGGATTAAAAACCTGCCCTGCATTTTATTCTGTGTGACTCTAGCCCCATAAGAAGCAGCTATAAAAGCTTTAAAGTGAGTAGAAAACTTGAATTTGGTAGTCTATTACACTTGCACAGGTGTTAATGAGTACAAACAGATGCAAGCAATGAAGAGCCAGCCCCAGGTACTATATATCCAAAAAAATTATCCAATATATACATCTCCATCATTTTTCATGTCTTCTCTTTTTCTCAGTAGCTCACCAGACGGTAATGTTCTCAGATCAAATATTCTCTATAAATTGGGAGAACATTTAGCTGATTTATGAGGCTTTTAGCTATTACATACTTACCTACTCAATAAAAGTACTTAGATCATATGACACACAAGCTACCTCCACAATCCAAGAATCACTCTTAAAGTGACACATACATCAAATTGTAATGTGATTTCCTGTACCTAATACATCACTTAAGGGCAAATAACAGGCATTCCATTGTAGATATTTTTTATTTCTTCATTAATTGTTCTTTGTTTTCTCAGACAGCACTTTTTACTCTTGTGGCATTCTCCTACACATAAATATATTCTTTAGTATTTGAAAAAGAAGTGAGCTAGAAGGTGGAAATGCAGACAGAGATGGGTCGTGGGAGTGAGGGGAGCATAGAGGATGTAATTTTGTGAGTTTGGGTTTTTTATAGCCTTATTGTTAAGTAGCAGTTGATGTTTATGTGTAAAAACCTAAGACCTTGAAACGGATTTTGATGAAAATATGACTTGCTTACAATGTAGGCCTCATGGATTATACCAGAATCTATTACCTTAGATTAACTGAGCATCACAATACAAGTAGGTATATTTAATTTATAAAAGCAATGTTATTTCTGGGCAATATGGACTATTAAGTGCACATCTAATTACAAGAGAAGAAAATGTATTATTTAGGATATTATTTTATAATCCAAGTCCTAGTATCATGATAAGCTTCTGGAATACAGAGAAAACCGAGGGGAGACAGTCACAGAGTGAGGTAGACAAGATTGTGATTATTTTGTGTGGAAAATTAGAAGAGAACCTGAAATTGAAACTCCCAACCAACTTTTAAAATTATTAGTGAGACTCTACTTGGAAATTTTGACCATCCACTTCCTCAAAAACTCTAGACAATACTGCAGAAGATGTACTTCCAACCTTAATACCCCTGCGACAGAAGTATTTGACTGAGCTATCGTCCAATAGAGAGAGCTCACCTATTTCAAGTATCTTCTGTCATTAAGTCTTGTTTCTTTTACATCTACAAGACTGCATTATTCCTGGATCTCTCAGCCTCACTAGTGCTCAGCTTGTATGTCACAAGGTGTCAAACCATTTCTCAAGCAATACAATTACATTCTTTCTAGAGTTTTATATAATTTGTCTTTGCCAGTTTGCTGCAAACTAGCCTACCTCTAGAGAAACAATGAAACATCTTGTTGGTTACAGGAGAACAAGGGGAACATTCTGCAGTAGAAATAACTCTCAGATTCCCCCACTCATAGTTCCTATAATGTTTCTCAGCTGCTCATGTCTCTCCTGTTGGTTGCCTGCTTACTCACACCTGAAATCAGTGATCTGCTAGCCAACAGCAGCAAGAGGTGAGGCAAAACCATAGTGGCTTCCTAGGGGCAAGCATCAATCAGCTGTTATAATACTATATATAACTGATAGACGCTGAGGAATTTATGCTACCAATTTTGGACGTGAAGTGACGGCAGACTTGACAGGTCAGAATTTCAAGGCATTGATTCGATTGGGTCATATAGGGATTTCAAGTGTGCTTTAGAAAATCTAAGTGTATTTTGTGGACAAACGATTGCCAAAAAGAACAGATTTGTATTTGCAATGCTTACATTTTAGCCTCTCCTGAAACTGAACAAATAAAGGTTTTGGGTGGTAATTACACAGTAATCTCAAATTCCTGTTCTAGCTGTGGATTTCTAATTACAATATATGCTGTATAAGTACTTGAATAGAAGGTTCTTTTATGGTGGAAAAGTCTGAGAGAATATGAGTATGAATCTCACATCTGCAGAGATGTATAAAGGCTTTATAAAAATCATTGTAAAAACACTTTCAGTTCTACTGTGAATTTTATGAAATGGTTTATAGTCATTAAAAACTCAGCTCTCTGCATATAACTGTTAGTTTTTCTTCCAGGGTGGCATAGAATTAGTTGGATTATTGGGGGGTTGTGCAGTGATGACACACAAAATAATTATTTGGTTAACTTTGAACCACAGCAGCAGGCTTGTGACAAAATTTAGTTTCCTTACTGTTGCAAGAATATATTTCTGTGGCTAACACAGACTTGAAAGGCTTGAGGATAAATATATTTGAAACAATTTTTTTTCTAGATACTGTATTTCTAATGCTGATTGACAAAGGCTATACTTGACCCTTTGATGAAGACACAGATATCTGCAAAATGTACTAAAGTTAAGGCTTGTGTTCTATTAAACTCTGTTATTATTGATAACCCTGACCTATGACAGTCTGCCCAAACATGGATTTCAGTTCTACATTGAACATCTGGGTTAGTTATTTCTTGCTCCTTCTTCAGCACAAGTGCTTTCACTCACTACTACCTAATCAGTCTTCTAACCAAATTCAGGTGTAATGAGCAGGCAACATTTTCTTGATGCTATATAAAAGCCCTGCTGACCCTTTTTCCAATTAGGTATTGCCATATAGATGGGGAAGAGAGAAGACTCTTTGTTTTGATATCTCATTCTTCATACCCTAGCCCTGCCTTATCATCTTGAATTATGTTCAATGTATTATTACCTACTTCTAGCAAATATAAAATGAAGGTATGAAGAAACTAATTTAAATTAGTTAAATTTTATTTATTTAATTATATTAAAAATTATTTAAATTATTATATTATTTAATTTAAATTATTATATTAAAATTATTTAAATTAGTTAAATTTTTAAATTAGTTAAATTTAAACTAATTTAAATTAGTCACCTTGTTTATTTTTTTATTTTTTTCTGATCTCCTCTGTGTGTGAACTTACTTTACTGTCTCCTATCTACTTTCAACACATCTTTTAAGCTCTATTTTACTATCGTGCATAAAAATGTTAAGAAAACATTATGTTAAGAAAAGCATGGGATGATTTGCTGTTAAATAATCAATGTTACTATTTGTTTGTACTATATTTGGTGTCTCCTGTTTACTCTTGGGGTGTGCGCTTCATGGACCAGTAATCTTTTTGTTTGCTATGCTCCCTTATATCACCCAATACAATGTGACACTGCACATTGTGTGAAATAATATATTCCAAATTAAAGTGTGGAGGCAATAGTCACGTCAACAAGTGCTGAGGATCAAACTCAATTTGCTGTAAATATACAGTTTGTAGGTAGTTGCGCTGAGGCATAAGAAGGACAAACTAGTTTATGTCATGACAAGTCTGTTCTTCACTGAGGGCATGTGTGAAATGATATATTTCCTATTGAAATAGAATATCAAGCCAAGCAACTGAAAATTTTGCAATAAGCAGCTGATCATCTCAAAACTGAGCAAGTGCTTTTGAGCTCGGTAATCTGCCAAACAGATTTCACAAACTGTGATGGAAATAGTATGCAGCAATTATTCTATTTTCTGTTTAAGGAAAATGATTCTAGGATAATTAATGAATGTCATACACTAAATTTAGTTAAATTTGAAGAAATTAAGTGAATTATCTTGAAACAAGATTCACTGTATACAATTAATTTGTAGGCATTCCAGTCTCTATTAGTTATTACTTAAAGCATCAGGTGTGTTCTCACTGAAGTTCATAAAAGCTGCATTAGTCTCAGTTGTGTGAAATATTAAGAAAATTTTAAAGGTGACTTTCAAGGTCATATATCTTGACAAAATATTGTAGAAGTGACAAAAATATTTGGCAGTCTGTTCTGTAGAATAAGACTTTATTAAGAACCCAATGGTTAATCATGAAGTTAACACATACAATGATTGCCTGCTCTGCCCTCACCTTGTTTCCTATTAATTCAACATCACACCATGACAGTAGAGCAGATTGTCATCACTTCATGGCATTATACATAAAATGTGTTGTTATAAACATTGCATCAAATCAAGATGTAGAATATAAAGCCAGAGTAACATGTTTGGTGAAAAGTGATACCTTATCTCTCTGAATTTTGTTCCTCAATTTAAACATCAGTGAAAAGATTTTTGCAAGATCTGGTTATCATTATGCAGTGCTGGAAATGAGGCAGACCAGAGAAACAGAGCACTCTTTCAAAACCCAGAAGCTACAGTGAGAGTCTTGGAAAGCCTCTGAATACATTGAAGAAGAATAAATAAGCAAAATAAAATCAAATAAAGAAACAGAACTTTGTGAATTTAAAGTATTAAGTGTGCTTCCAGTAAAACGAAGAGGATTCATTTATTTTTTCTTTCCTGGGAATATTTACAAGGTCAGGGGTAGGACCTAAACTAGACAGAATGTAAAGATAAGAACTCAAAGTATCTTAAAACCTAAGTTCTGAGGAAAAAAAATCAGTTTTGAGTTTTCAAAATGAGATGTTCTGTTGAAATTTTTCATCTCTACTGAGATTTATTTGAAAATTACTAGTATAAATGGAAAAGAATTTAAAACATATCTAAATATTCCATTTCAACAAACCATCCTTATCAAAATTTCTGTTCAACTTTCTTTTTTAAAATTATTATAAATTACTTTTTATGTTCTTCCTTTTTTCAGAAACAAAACTTTCCAGTAGAAAATGCTGTAGTGAGAAAATACTTTTCAGAAGAGTTTCTTGTGTTCTGGTTGGGTTTTTGTTAGTTTATTTTGTTTTGTGGTGTTTTTTCTGTTTTTTATTTTGTTTTCTTTTGGGGTTTGTTTGTTTGGTTTTTTAAAAAAGAAAAAAAGTAAAGAAGAATAAGGAAAATACTATAAAGAGCTAATACAATATAAGTTAAGTTGCATGTGCCCAGTATAACCTCAATGCTCAAAAGGAATTAGAACTAAAAGATGATCACACCTGCAGCATTGTAATAAATCTTCCTGTACTTTATCCATGTTTGTTCTAAAAATGCCCCAGACTTCCTCCTTTTCCCATGAGACTATCATAACCTATAAAGCTAAGCAAGTAGTTTATAATGTTCAGCAGAAATTTACCCTTACTAAAATTTGTCATCTTTTTCTCATGTAGCCTTTCAACCCCACAAATTCTTTTTTCAATCCAAACAATCTTTAGAACCGATAACAAGATAATTGTTATGAATATCATAACATGATAATTATTGTGTTATATATATATCATAACATGATAATTATCATGTTATCTCTTCATACTCAAGGTTATATACTTTTTCACCCAAGTTTTCATAAATTGAAGTGACAGGTCTCAATACCACTTTTATTTCTTTAATTTGCAGTAAACTCAATTTTATTTGTCTATATTTTGGAGTACTGAAGGAAGAACAGAACTTAATGCACAAGGGACTGTCTTATCAAAGCTGTATAGAGATACTCATCTTCCTAATCATCTGATGTCTCTGCAAAATCTTTTTCCCTTGATCAAAAAGAGGATCAATGTGCAGTGTTGCATTACATGAGCTGCTTTTCCTGTTATCAGAAGGAGAAAGAGGTGACTCATCAGGCCCCCTGATTACCAGCTGTACGATGACTTCAGTGACTGTACTTGGGTGGATGTGTTGGGAAGTAGCTTTTCTGTAGGTTAACACAAGCTACCCTTACCATGGTTATGCAGTAGATTCCAGGTATCACATCCTTCTCAGCAAAAAGAGTCACAGGCACATAATCCCAGTCCAAAATTTTGAATTTACCACTGCAAATGAAAACTCCTTAAATCTAGAGACATGAGAAGCAGTAAGTTAAATTGAAGCTCTCTTCTAGAAAGACTTTAAGAGTGGGTCTCATCATACTTTCTGTAGAGTATGTAGAGGAACTTGGATGGTACTTGATTCCCCTGCAGAACTGCCTCTAAACATGCTGGCTAAATGATCAAAAAAATCACACTACTGGATATTTTGTTTGATATTCTTCATAACATCTAACATAAACCAAAAAGAGCTTCTTAGATGGGGACAGCTGGGCACTGCCCTAATTAATGAGTACTGATCTTTTCTCTACCCTCCCCCTGCACTATCCTATTGATCCAGATGCAAATGTTAGCAGCCTTAACAAATCTGATTCTTGCTCTGCCCAGCAGTTGGTGTGGTGACCTGGAGCTTGACACAGGTACTGACTATCAAGTCGGAAATAGCTACAGCAGCTGGGGCAGAAACCCCTGCCACAGCCACTGAACTGTTCCTGGGAAGTGGACAGCTACTCTGAGATGCAAGCTGCATTTTTTCTTTCTCTCACAGGTTCCATTTTCATCAGGACTATGTCAGGAGTGCAGTGACAATTACTTTTCCAGCCTCATTTCTTTCCATTTCTAACATTTGTACTTTTTTTTTTTTTTTTTAAACTTTTTTTCATTCCTTTGCTTTTATCATTAAACCTTCTGGGGTAAAGGAAAAAAGATGTGAGAGTTCAGGTGCAATGAAGACAGAGGGACTTATTAAGCTGGCTGTGCTGGCCAAATAACAGGGCAGGGCCTTGCTAAGGAGCACTCTTAGGTCTTGGTTTGTATTAAGAAATCTTGCTATATATTATCACCCATATGATAGATAATCTTGGTAAAGTCAGAGCTAAAATACTTGTGAAATAAAGCAAGTAACTAACTTCTCTGTGTGATACAGTTTAACAATGACAAGTCTTAAACCTGGGAGTTGGAAAAGTGATGTCTTCTATTCTAAGCACAGGCATATTCCATAATCCCAGACATCATATTTGTAAGTGTAGGCTACTGTTTGCAAAGGTTCCCGCCTTTGTTGACAAGTGGGAGACTGAAAATCAGACAACCAGAGAGAAAATGTTGAGAGAATAACATGTACAAAAGGGGCTGTAGACTGCATCTGCAAAAAGTTCTGAAATGGCAGAAAAGAAAGGAAAGAGCAGCTTGGGGTATAGTGCTGTAAGTAGAAAGAGCTTTCTTCCTGTTGTTTTCCTTTGACACTCAGGGAGCCAGAAATGTAAATGTTAATTATCTGTAAACAAAATTATATGAAGGATCTGATTTTTTTTTTTCCATTGATGAAAATGACCCATACAGCTCTTGGTTATTCGGGTACAAAAGCAGTAATGTTGCTGAAAACAGCAGCTTGTCTGGATTTCATGCTTTCCCTGCAGAGATTATAAAATGTTTGATGAGAAATTAAACATTTCCAAGCTTATAATCTTTTGCCTAAATCTTGTCATTTTCTGTGTAGTGCCCAGAAAGGTTATCAAAGAGATGGGTTATGTTAACACTCCCCCATGCATTCCTATGAGGAGTGGCACTTCCAAGGCAGTTCAATAAACAGATAAATCAAGGGAAGACATTCATAGGCATATCTGCAGTGGAATATTTAATATAAGTTACAACTTCCTCTCTTCACACTAGCAAGCTGTTAATAGCATTCGATTCTTCTGCTGCAAAATTATACATTAATTTTTAAAGGATAGCTCTAGACAAGTGAAAAATTGGCAACGCACCATTCCATGAATTTATTTTTAAATTGTTTTCCCAGTTGCAGGGCTGGCTGTTTCATATTTTAATAAATATATCATTCAAATTAGCAAGAGTCGTATGAAACTAAATTGAGTTTTGAACAGGAGAATTCAGATGACAAAAATTGGCTAGGTTGCTGCTTGTTTTTTGTTCAGCTCACCTTTACAAAGTGACCATATGTTATATCTTCATTTCTTGGCAACTGCAAGAGTTGCATGCAGATACAGTCCTTCTGTTGATACTCTCTTTTCATTGTAGTGCTTCTGTCTAGAGGCGTCATTTTGTGAACAGCTGTAATGTTGTTATTAAAAGCAATACATATATTTTAAAACAAAATAGTAGACATATGTGCCTACTGTCAATGCAAGCAAGTCTATCTAAATGTCATGTCGAGTGTTGCAATGGCTGGAAAACAAAGCTGCTTTCTCCCATTTGCATTTTTGCAATCAGTTTTGTGCAGGCTTACAATCTGTCTGCTTAAGAAAACCTGTGCTGGGAGATGCTCAGGTATGAACTTGGCACACATAGCTAGAGATACAGAACTTGATTTTTCACTGCCTTGATCCCTTTATAACCGTATACCCCTGTGGAAAATAGGTAGAAAACACAACTGTTCTTTTTCAGTAATATGGCACGTTCATTTTTCATAAGTGACAATACAAGACACAACTGATTTCAGTAACGAAGAGAATTCTATTTGATATCTTTATTAGAAGTGTTTTGCTAGTCTAGCACTACCTTTAACTAAAACCCCCTGATACATTTATGACATGATTTCTAGTAGCTGATGTCAAGTACCATAAGGCTGATCTTTTGAACTTAAATTTAAAACCTGCAAAATGCTATTGGTTATCAGATTACACTTCTTGGTATTCTTGTTAATGATTGTCTGAAAGATCTTTGATGATAAGAACATTAATTTTTTATTTATACAGAAAAATTCCTGATTATAATCTTAATTCTCTTGGACCAATAACATATGAAACATTATCGACTTATGCTGCATAATTTTTATTTTATTTTGTTGCTTTTAAATTTTGTCTTCCATATAAAATAATAAACTCAAATGTTGGCTAACTGTGTAAATGCACATTTCTGGCTGCTAGAGGGTATTATGAACACCTGGGTTGTAGAATCATAAATACCATACAGAAATGAAAATGCCATTTGGTAGATTTTCAGATCACTATTCATCTAGTTTCTCAAAAAGAAAGTGGAAACAGGAGTAGCACAACTGATTTAGTTTTTTGCTATGATCAGACACAAAAACTTCAGGATCACCTAGAAATTTTTTCTTCTAACAGAGAACCTGATAAAGCTGTTTTTCTGCACTTCCACAGATAAAACTGGCATGTTCAGATGTGCAGCTGGAAGTATTTGGGTTATTTACAAGCAAATCTAAATAAAAATTTACACTGTGTTTCTAGGCTAAATGGTCTTCCTCTGAGAATCCTCAAGAATGCATTTGCTTCTGTGTTATAGCATCCTTAGTTGTGGATCATTGATGTAAAGAAACCCATGGATGAAAATGTTCATAAAAGAGGAAACTGGGGGTGGGGTGGTAAAAATCCAAATAATGTTAGGCACCATAACTGTTGTGTTTTGTCCTTTTAGAATTCTCAGATTTAAGTTTAATAGCATTTCTTTTTTTCTTTAGCGTATGTTAAGTTTATTAGATCCTCTCCCATGTATAAATCTGGCATATCAAACCACAGTTTGTGTTGTCAGCTCCTATGAGTGAAATCTATTGCAGTTACAGAGCTGTCCTGCTTTTGCCTTTGTAGCAACTTTCAGACCACAATAACCATCATCAGTTTAAAGCAGTCAGATCCATTACATTTCCTCTGTTCCTACAACCCCACATTAAGCTAATATTATCTATTTCCCAAGTGAAAAAAAGCCCTTCCAGTCCTATCAATTATTAATTCCTTGCTTGCAGCTAATGTTTTGTTTGAATTATTTAAATGCATCTTCATTTATCAATAAACATAAAATGTTAAACAAAGAATACTGATGAAGGGCATTATTTAAGCCATAACATTTTATGAGATTATTTCAAGCGCCTTTTTTGATTTATTAGCACAATATGTTTTATAATTATTTTTCCATTTCTAAAAACAAAACAAAACAAGAAACACCATGTTTCTGGGTATCATCAGGAGACTTGGAGACTTACTGTGTGCTTTCAGGAATGTTATATTTTGGTCTGGTTTCTCAAAAAAAAGTAAAATCCCAGTCCATTTGCTCAGAAAATTCAAGACATGGTTAAGATATAAAATGTCTGTGATTTATTATGAGAATAACAGTCACTGAAGTTCACTTAAGGCTTCATTTCTTTTTTTCTTTTTTTTTTTTTTTTTTTCAATTCCAGCCATTGTATCAGAAGTGGTCTAAAAGCCACAGCCATTGTTAAACTTGAAATTAAAACTACTGAGACAAAAGAATAACTGGTCCATTGTTTCATTATCTTGATGTGCCCATCGTGGTTTTAAAAGAATAAGGGGAATAGTCAGGTAACTGAAATAAAATCAATATTATAATAGCAATTATTTAATTCAACTAAATCTCTCAATTTAAATAAACCCTGCTTAATATGGATTTTTTAAAAATACTTCTTCTCCTGGTTTATGACAGAATAAATTAAAATAATTTTAAAGCAATATCCTGGGCATATGAAAGTACCTTTCTTGAAGGTAACAGAATACTTAAGATTATATTCAGAATTTTACCCCACCTCCACTGTGCCCCTTTAGCCTTCCAGGACATAATTTGCTTTGTTGCTTCAAAACCATTCAGAAGCTTGGAGAAAATAGCAGTGCAGTCATGATCTTCAGACAAAATCCTTTCTGATCATATACCAAAGATTTTTAACAAAATTTCTTTCAAAAGTCTTTTCCTTTTCTGTGACATAGAATATTCTCTGATGCTCCAGAATATACAAGGAATAGGTTATGCCTGTGGTTTTAACACAAATGTTAATTTTTCCAGTTTATCACAACTCTCATCCAATTGAAAAAAATGCCTTTCAAATAATTGTTTATTACCATTAGATGTGATCTCAACAAACGTGTCAACAATTATATAGGTCCTTTCTCACAGGTCTTTTCCAGCCAAGATAATTCTATTATTGTATTATGTACTTCTAAAAAGTGTGCTTTCCCTGAGGGTTATTGATCACCTAGCAAGACAGACAAAAGATGAAAGTCAGGAAGTGCTCAGTGTCCAGTTTTATGATAAGCAGTGAAGGTATAGAAGTGCTGTTGTACTGGTAAAAAAGTATAGTATGAAGAATTTCTCATTATCATAGGCTACAGGGTTGGATACAAATATTGTTGGTGACACAAAACAGTATTCATGTCTTTTAATCCTGTGCAACTGTTGTTTCCTCTTTGTCTTCCTATGAGAAGCTGAAATATTCCTGTTTAATTGTGTATAATTGGATTTTAAAGACTAGAAAAACAGCTGGAGCTCTGAGAAATTATGCTGAGGTACAGAATTGCAGAGACAATCTCTAAAAGATTTTAAATTGCATGTAAAAATGCCAAAGTTTTCACTTGTAATCTTCCAAGCAGACCAAACTTCTTTGCTGCTGCATTGAGTGGAGCAACAGTTTGTCAGAAGCAATGGTTGAAATTTCATACTAAATACACTTTGTAGCTTTCTGTGAAAACATTTCAGATAAAAGTCTACAGCCAGCTTTTCTGTAGACAACAAATATTAATAAACTACAGAAAAACTGGTTCAGCATTGACACTCCATGTGTATAATGTCTAAAAATATGAACCAAGTAAACAGAACTGCAGAATCAAAGATACAGAGTGTGTTGCTAAAACGCAGGGTCATTACCACTCTGAAAATTGTTCATTCTAAGGAGGCATAAGTGTGGGATATTTAGAAATTAAGCAAGCTTCCAAGTACAGTTACAGAAGTAACTTAATTTTGAACACTGAAATACTTTTACAATGGATATCTCTGGAATATTAAAACTTATTAAACCTAAACATTGAAATAAAGAATTTTTAAATTGAAACATAGACCATTTTCAATATAATAGCAGTATTTATTTCTTGAAAAATGCTAATTATACCCTAAGTACACTTAGCATGTCTGATAATGTGCATGCAATACTTCAGGGAAAAAAACAAGTTGATTATAGTAGAAAATTGTATCTTTTTTTCTTCTGATAATTTGAATAATGTCATGGAAGTGTTGATTGAAAGAAACTACTGGAGCTGTAGTCCAATTTATTGTGCAAAGTGGGTTTATCATCATCATCCTAGAGTTTTACAACTTTCCCAGAATACAAAAGTTAGATAAGAATAGGGATGCAGTGCATCTACACAGTGCTTTAAGTAGAAAGGTTTTTACAATTTTTGTTTCATTGTTTTCTTTTTTGATGAAGTTTCATATTTCAATTTTCCAATTCCTCCATTTGACTGCTCTATATAACTGTTTGGTCTTCAGCCCTGGTGTCAGCCTCAGCTGAGGACTGGAATGCCTTGAGTGCTCTGTTAAGTGGGGAGAATGCTGTAAGGAGAAGGTCTAATGCAGTTTACCATGGCATGTCATCTGTATTCAAGAACTGGTCACCTAGGATGTGCCTGCTTTGAATTATTGCCCGTATCATAAGAATATGGCAGGAATCAGTTTTGAAGGTTCTCTTGGGAAGCATATCTGCAAAGCAGTCCCCTCCCTCTGCGTGCAAGGGTGTTCAGGTAACCAAGCACATGCAAGACTCCCAAACTCCTAGACACCAGAAAGCATCAACACAGTTTTGATTCCATTCCCAGAACTACTAATCTCCCACATCAATATTTCCTGGAACAGGACTGCAATGCTGAAAAGCTGTCTGGCTGTAGGCAATAACTCATGGAAAATGCAAAGCAGAGAGTTAGCCTACCTGCAAGTGTGGGCATGGGAGTGGGATGTGGGCACCCTCCTGCCTCCGCCAGAAGGTAACGTGTCAGTAGATTCATGCCTACCCCTATTTAAAAAGCTTTTCAGTGTTATTTATCAATTTACGTCACTGCTTAAAACCAAGTTACATTAGTTAATTCCTATATTACAGTGAAATTCCTATGGAAGTACATATTACAGCCACATTAATATCACATTAGCTCATCATGATTAACGTTATTGCAATGAATGAATTAATAATGATTTGCCTCTTTACCAAGATTTTTTTTACCTTGACATGAAGAGGATCCATGGCATTGATTATCACAAATATAATGGATTGATTCATCATTTATGGGAAAAGAGGCTGCTCTTCCCATAAAGCTTATTCTTTTATTGCTTTTTTTCTTTTTTTTCTCCTTTCCTCAGTAGATGTATTGTCTTTGGCTGGAATTCAAACCATCTAAAGATCATTCACTGGAGTCAGCTCAGCTTCAGGTACTGTAACTTGAATGCTAGCCGTGAGGGAATGAATGGAACTCAGGTGAATGAGTTGTCTGCCAGGAAAGGAAACAGTCATCCTGGGTAAGGAAGGTTTGTCCTTAATGGCTGCCCTCTGTACAGTGAGATTAGGTGCTCTGCAGATATTTAATTGTGAATAAAGGTGATATACCAGAATATGCTGTGACATCCATGTATGGACAAGCAGTATAGTGACCAGTGGTGCTGCTTTTGCCCAGCTGAGAGTCAAGATTTGCATCCTCACAAAAAATGGAAAATCACTGCAATCAGTCTCTCGATGGGTACTGTGCTGCTCTTACTAGAACAGCACAGAGTGGTCAGTGTATGTCCAGTGTCTACCTGATTATATATTTAGATATTACTTGCAATTACCCGGAAAGATATCTTAGTGGGAAAAACTTGTAAATACACCAAGATTTACGTTTGCAATATAATTTCAGCAAAAAATAATACAGCCTTTCAAAGTACTGACTTTGGATGATATCAAGTTCTCTTGTTGTTTTTTAAAGTTTGCTTTTGGACATCTACCACATGCTGATAAAAATTCTTAATGTGATCTTTCAGTAGATGTGCTATACCTTGATGTTGTGCTTTGCATATAAAACCTGATTTTCTCCACCTTTCTTATTCTTCCTGATTTATATAGGGAGCCCTTTGAATTACTTTGCAGCTACACAAAAAAGAAATATAGGCAGCCTCATAAATTCAAAAGCGTACTGCCTGTGAGATTTCCACATCTCCAAAGTTGAAAAATCAAAATAAAATATGACTGGAGAAAGTTTTGTTTTCCATATTGTTTCCAAAAGTCAGAAAACCATATGTTTCACTGCATTGCAAATGAATATTTTTTTGGATGGAGAAGGTCATACAAAGGGCACTTCCACCTCAAACAGAGAGTTCAGAAATTCATTGACAATCTATATATTAATAGTAAAACATATGATGTGAATTGTCTTTGAAGATCCAATCTGACCTTCAAGCTCTGAGTCTAGAGCAATTACATTCTGCACTTGTAGAAATGAATTTCATGTAGGACATATAATTGAAAATTCAACATAGTATTTTGATGTTTAAGAAATAATTGATAATTAAGAAATAATTTCAAATTAAATTGTCAGTGTAAAGTCATATATTATTCCACTCTACAGGTGAATTCTTTTAATAATATGTTCACACTGTTCCCAAGTGCTTCTCTAAATCTCTGAGAACAGTTAAATTAATCAAGTTCTCAAGAAAGAGGATCATATAACATTCTCAGGTTCATTTATCTAAGTAACTCCAGACTGGCACCTCTGAAGATACTTACTGTTGTGAATGTACATTGATATAAATGGGAAGGCACCAGGGACTTCTCTTCCACTACTCACCCACTCCTAATTTACTCTTGTCTGCAATTATTATACATGTATCTAGGTTCACTCAATATTCTGAGTCTTCAGAACAAATGGATCAAAGATATGTGTAATGATAGGAAGGAGAAACCTTTAAACTGTACAGGTCATCTCTCCCAAATCTTATAATACACAGAAAACTGAAATGTAGTTACCCATGAATAAATTTTTAGTTATTTTTCATGGTACTCTGTATAAAAGGAAGGGAAAATAATAGAAATATACTAGGTTTTAGAGTGACATTTATTTGCCCTATTTTTGGTGAAGAGACTTAGACCAGCACTACAGAAGTCTCAAGGTACCATTTTGAGGGGTGATTGCTATTTTGCCCTGGTCTATAAGCAGCACTGCTTGAAAACAAATATGCTGTGAAAATCTCTTGGCTTTACTTGTCAGGCTGGAACAGAGTGGCAGGCACTTTATTGGACTGTTGGCAACATCAGAAGGTTGTGGTTGGTTGGGTTTTTTTTTTCCTCTGTGTGAACTTTGGCTTTTGAACAACTTTTTAGTAAGAGGGTACTTATCCATCAACCATGCTTTTTTAATAGCCAAACATTATTTCTCCTAAGATATCATAAAATTTCAAAATTAATTAAATCCCAGATTAAGATTATAGGTTTATCTGGCAATATCTTAGTTACTGCTCTATTTTCTAAACATTTTCAGTTGGATTTTTTAGTATCCTTGGAAAAGAAATCAGGGAGAACCACCTTTTCTGATACAAAGTGAGATTTGTTTTAGTTCTGTTTTTTTCTTATAGTAATTTTCTAGACCAGAGATATGAAGAATCTACAGAAATATATTATGTCAAATTATTGTATGCATCATCCTACTGTAATGTTTGTACTAAACTCTGTTGCTGTGTCTTAGAGCAACTCCAGACAGCAACTTGGCATTACATTTAGGACTACAGTCTATACTGATAGATACTAATGTACAATGTAGGTCTGAGCTACATTTATCAGAGAAAGACTGCCACTGAATGTATGAACCATGGAACCTACTTCACAAATATCTTGAAGCAAATTCTGACCTCTGTCTAGGAGAATATAGAGGAAATAAAAGACTGCACATTTCGAGGAAAAACCCATAGCAAAGAAAGAATATTTGGCTGAAGTATCCTTGAAGTAGGATGTCTGGAGGGCAGCACTGCAACAGAACATAATGTGAAGCTACAAGGATAGTAGCACAGTGATCTATAAAACAAATCAGCAGCAGTCTAAAAAGGCCATGCTACTGCGGCATGGAACTTGAAAGACTTTTTGTACATTGTCATCTTGCTTTGCTGATAACCTAGAGTCTGATTGCTCATGAAATGTAACCTAAGCATGAGCCAATGACATGTGATTTGTCCCTTTCTTTAATGTGAATACTCAAATATACACTCCTCTGTAAAAGAAAAGAAAAATTTACAGGCCATAGCCTAGGACATAACCTTCCTAGGACATAACCTTTCCTGACAGAAGAGTTTTCTTGAAATGTTATCATCTCTCAAAACTAAACAAAAATACAAATGCCAAAGGCAAATAACAATGGTCTTACATTACTTTGTCTTAATTCCTCTAAGACTTCATTCATCCTAAATACTTTTTTCTATACAATTCTTTTCAGACTCACTCTTTTATTTTAAACACAAGCTCACTTCCTTGAATATAAGAGTTGTTTTGTATTGTGTATACACCATGCTTCTCTACTTTTTGATTGAGGGGTTTCTTAATTCCTCAGGGTGAGAATTAAGAAAAAAATCCTTTATCTTTTTTATTTATTATACAAACCTGGCAATCTATTTTGGGAAATTCCAACAAATCTGGGTTTTTGAATCGTATTCTTCCACATATGGCATTAATTTGTCTTTGTCTTGCCTTCATGAACACAGCAACAGATGTTGAACATTTCTGCTTTTAAATAGGTCTCTGATCTTATGAAGATCCTTTTCAGGAACAGGCAGAAATATGTTCCTAAGCTACAGATCATTTACAAGATTTTCTCTGATGAAGTTTGTTTTGCTAACAAAATAGATTTCATCCCTTTTCCAGATATTTTCATTACACATTGAACTTTACAGTGAATTTGACTCAGAAAAAACTGTAATGCTTAAAAGTTATCCTTTTTGTAGATCAGATTAAACTAGACATGGGATTAGAGCTCTGACCTATATTCATGAGTTTAATTGCTGCACTGTACTTTAACTTCTTACAGATGTACTATTTAAATGGTTAACCTTTACTGGCTATCTTCACTAATATGACCTTATCTCTTCAGATTCAGATTCTGATTTTTAAAGTGGATATGTTTAAAAAAGTTGTTGAAAGGCTAGATTTTCTTATGCATTTTCTTCAATTTCAGAGGCAGTGTTGGCCAGGTCTCATCAATATATGTGGATTGATTTGTGTGGTGTCACTAAACCAAAGTAGCTGTAAATCCATCTGCATCAGCCAGAGGAGACTTGCATACAGCTGGTTTATATTGGATGGAGCAGTACAAAGCAGCTGGAATTTATTGGTGAATCTGACCTACTATTTATTGGTAATTTATGTAGTGCACAGTGCCTGTTATGTGTGTATCAGCAGATAGATGCTTATGCACAAACTTGCACACAGGTGCTATACAGATCATTTGGAGTGTGGACAGAGAAATAAGAGATGCACACTGAGCTTCCCAACTAATGACATCAGGAAAAGGGGCCTAAAAACTTAATTGCATACCTTTTTTCATGCTTAATCTACAAGACTTAAGAACAAGTATGGGGAACAGTCATTCTGCACCCATTCTGCACCTGCACAGCTATACAGGTTTTGTGCATTACATAAACATTTTAAAAACATTTACAGCTAAATAGATAGAGCAGGTTTTGCTCTGGGTTTGGTTTTTTTTTTTTCCCACACATATATGTGCAAAGTGCTTATAAAAAATCCATCTCAAGAAGATTCTGTTCACTAGTGATAGAAACCTTTGAACTCATTTACAGGATACTGAAAATGATTTTTCATATGATTCTGATCATAGGAAAGAAGGAAGCACTGGGAAATTATTCTGAAATCTTTGAAGTAAGTGAGACCATATATTACCTGAAAAAAAGAACAATAAAAGATTTTTTTTCCATCACTAATTAATTTTTTGCTTCTCAGTTCCCCAGACATCTTTAATGTAGAGTGGTTAAATTTCATGGGTAAAACATATTATCAACTAAGATTTACCTGGTGGTTAAAAAGCATTTAGTTGTAGGACTTCAAAAAGTTTTTTTCTGTCACTGAAATATTCATACTCCTTATCTAATTTAGACATGGGGTTGGGAAAGAAAGAGAGAAAGATCAAAAAGTGCTCAGTGATAGCTACAATTAGAGATAAATCCTATGTGTGACTATGTCAAGCAAGATCCATTACATGAGCTAGAGTTTTGCAATTTTCCTTCTTTTCTTATGGTCACAGTAAATATTTTTTCAAATTGTTGGTTGGTTGGTTGGTTTGGGTTTTTGTTTGGTTCTTGTTGTTTTGTTTGGTTTTTTGTTTGTTTGTGTTTGTTTTGTTTTCGTTTTTTTTACCACAAGGAATGATCATTTTGGAGAGGTTAAGATGTGAAAGAAAACTAAAATAAAATACAACAATTCTCCAGTTGGTGTTCTCCAGCTGATGAGAATATTTCAAAACTGAAGGACTTTAAACTACATTTCAAATAGTTTTTCACAGATTTTTGGAGGAATCAGGTTTTTGTGTCTGCAAAATATTATTCAGAAGGTAAAGTGAGTGCCACAGTATCTTTTACAGATGCTGGCAGTGATGAGCAACTAAAGAAAAGACACCTTCAGAAAAGGCAGAGTCTGGATGACAACTAAGACTGACCTTTCAGGATTGCCTAGGATATCTTCTTTTTAAGCATTGTGGAAAGGCTCCCTTTTTTATCTCATTCAGCAATAAATCCAAATCTGAGAGGACAGAACAAACTGTATTGCTGCTTTCAAAGGTAAAGTGATTCTTCCATTGAGCAGAAGCATTCAGAACCCACAAACAGCACTCTCCAGCTACAGAAAGACTGAGAGAGTTTAACAAATATCTGTCGGGGCTGCAAGGGGTTGTAGCACACCCAGGAGACAGGCAGACAGGTTAACAAGAGCCCATGGTCTAACTCCTAGGCTTTCAATCACCAAAAGGTCTTAACAATGAATTAACCAGTAATACCAGAGTGATAACTGTAACACACTACCTGCTGCAAAAGGCAATAAAAGAGAACCACAGTTACAAAGTTTACATGTTGGTGTGTGAAATCCTATTGGCTTTTGTTAACAAATGCTTAAGGTTAATTTCTCAGCAGATATCAACATTTTCTTCATCCTTCATGCTGTGCTTTCATCAGGGTTACATTTAGACATTGAAAAACCTCATCAGTGGAAGGGTGACTGTTTTGACAGAATGCCTTAATTGGGGCACCCAAAAAAGTGTCTTTTAATATCCTATGTCATTACTGAACAAGGGGGATCTAAATTCTACTACAAAGGGGCTTCTACAGCATCAGACATCTGTTCTAAAAGTTACAGTGGAGATGTACTCACTGGATTGCATGTACAAATTTGATTAGCTGGAACTTCCAGGAATGATTTCCAGCTGATTAAACCAGGGACCTTATTTTCAAGTATTGGTGGGGTACAGACTGACCAAATGTCCTAGCTAATGTCAGATATTAAAGCCTATTATTGCAAGTTAAGTGGAAGATGAAAGCACCTAATGACAAACAGAAGACAGTATATCTGGTATTGCCATAGTAACTGATCATTTCATTCATATGATCATGTCAGCAGCAACCAAGTCTGAACTTCAGCATCCTCTTTGCAAACGTCTATGAAGTGGTGCTCCTGTCCTGTATTTTATTAGCTTTTGGTGCTTTTCATTCTGTTTCTTAAAATGTAAAGGTGACCTTAGTACTAATCACTGTTAATGGCATAGTGTGTTGGGTTTTTTCTAATTGCCAAGGAAACATAAATAGCAAAACATGTGGCATTTTAATGCATCCCTTTGCAATCCAGAACAATAAGGCCCTAACGTACCATACAAATTTAAAGTGAGATCACTGGGTAATGGGGCACATATGGTGATCCTAAAAGAAAAGGTTACTATGGAGGATAATTAAAAAGACCTTTTAAATTATTTTTTTTTGCTGCTTAGGTATTAGTTTTAGATGTAAAAAGGGATTTACTTTTCCTTACCAGATATGTTGTCACTCTAGATTCTGTAGATTTTTGGTTTGAGAAGCTATTGTTGAAATATGTCAACATATTGAGTGGAAGCCTCAGATTTGATAGGAGTGTCCCATCCATAGTTGCATCTCTTTCCTCTGTGTGAATTGTCTGTGGAAGAAAAAGAAAGGCAGTTAAAACTGAAAGTCAGTTCTTAGTTTAGCTGCATATCTTCTATATTTCTTTGAGAATGAAAGGATAGTTAAGTGACTTAAACTTCAGTATTCAAGTTCATCCTGTGCAATTTTGGAAACACCTAACTGCAGTTCAGGTCATTGAAGGACTGAATCACCTTCTGGAACAACCCAGCACCCTCTGCTATCTAAAACAGATGCCTGTGTTCTTAGCTTAAATGATTGCATTGACAATTAAGAAGGATGAATCTAGGCCTCACTGCTATTTTTTAGTCTCCTAGCAATAACCAAACACAGAGGTGTTTGATGCTTAATTAATGCATAGGGCGTATGAGAACCTCAATTAAAATTGCTAAAAGTAATTATTTGTAATTATAGTAACTGAGGCAACTTCTGATATCACACTGCAACACAAAAACAATGTTTTATTCTGCAGAAAACCCAATAATATTCTCACTGCTAAAAATCACCTGAAATTGCAAGGGAATTACCTTTTCAGCCCAGAATACAACAAACCCTTACAGCTCAGAACTTCTTCAACAGGTCACTTGTTCTACCAGGGAAAACCTCAGGTCATGTGTAAAAAAACCTCAGTTCTGTACCCTTCATCTTATTAGAGAGATGATAGTGAAGGTCTGCTTTGACTTGTCTTTCCTTTCCTACACTCAGTGAAAGATGATGGTGTACTATAGAGGTCAAGTACATTCAGACCAAGATTGAATGCTCCTTGATTTTCAGTCACATATAAGTAAACTTTTCTTACAAAGACACACATGAACTAGAAAACACTTCAACTGTCCTCTGCTTGAAATCTATTCTAAAGAGATCAGAGAATGTTTCATTCCTTGTAACAATAAAGAAATGGAGGCCTGAATAATAAGAACTCATCTTCATTTGATTTGAAATATTAAAGAAATAAACCATAGAAATATCTGCATGCCTGCAAGCAGTTGCATAAGGATCTATATCTACTACTGGAATCCTTATTTCCAAAAGTTTTTTGATTCTTCCCCCAGTGTGCACATTTTTACAACAGAGATGAATCAGAGATGGCTGGTTTTATTCTGGGGCCCAAGTTATCAGAACCAGATTTCCTTCTTGGCTATTGATGTCAATAGATCTCTCCTGTATGAACTTGTAATGTGGAGTATAAATAACAATATTTTTTTCTGGCTTTCTTTTAGGTGTGAATTCATGAGCTCTAAGATGTCTGAAATACAAGGACCTCAACCAGCATGGAACAGGCCCTCTAAAATAGCCCTGGTTTAATGAAATTTTCATAACTTTTGTGATAGAGTAGGCAGCCTCTGATACCACCCAAAGAAACCTCTGGGCCATCAAATGTACTTCAAAAGTAACTAATCTCCAATGTTCAGCTTTGTTAGGCAAATAACATAAAATAAATCCATAGAAGAGATAGACAGATATTAGTTGGAACTGGTTTCCAACCAACCTCTTGAATATAGTCTTTATGAAAATTTTGGGGATCAAAATCTAACATTAGGTAAAAGCAACTGAAATCTCCAATCTTTCAGGTTTTCATTTTTCCTGCTCTCTTGAATATTTTGTTTATTATTTCTTCATAAAGACTGCAATGTTTAATTTGTTATCCTTTGGATTTAATTCTTTTCTGGAACCGTCATCATATTCAGGAGTTGAAGAGATTAACACTCAATATCCAATCATAAATTCATTTGCTAAAGTAAATATTACTGACATATTATTACACATTATATTCTTTACAGCTGCTATCTGGCCAAGAATTTTTACAGTTGTATTTGTATAGTAAAGAAACAAATTATATTTCATCTCTGATGACTACTGCATTTTTCTGAGTTCTGCCACACCATACCCTCTCTCTAGGTAAGATTGATAACTGACTGTCTTGTAGGTGTCTTCTGTTTCATTTATCTGGCATAAAAAAATCCATGCGTGGGTTCTGATGGAAGTCTTTCAACCATAACATATATAAGATAGCTGCTATTATTAAATATGCTACAAGAGCCAATGGAAACTGAAGAGCAAGGCCATGGTTTAGTCATGTCACCACAACAGTAGATCAGTTCTCTCTTACTTCCACTTTCAAAAATGAAATATTTGTGCTCATGCTTAGTAGGTAAGCTTGAATGATCACGTGTGTATTCATTGTCTTTGATTTTTTTGTATTTCTTACAGGTTGCATATATTTCTTATTTAGATGTATAAGAACAAAAAGAATAAGTTGCAAATGCTGATCTTAAGGTTGGCAGGAAAAATCCCTCAATGTTGCTGCAATGAAATGAGAAAAAAAATTTGACATATCAGTACTTAGTATAGCAGATAAATGGCTGTTAAAACTTTCCAATTTAGAAATGTCAATAACCTAAAACATCCAGAAATTCAGAATTATATTTATTGCTATTCTCTACATTTGACAAATTAGGACCTTTAGATTTTTCTGAGTTCTAAGATGCATGAAAATTTACCAGATTCATAAAGAATAAGAAAAGTGAGTCACTATTAAGATTTTATCTATATTAAAAATATAGAATTTCTTCTGCATTCACTAACATGAAGAAAGAAGTATTTTAGAACGAGGCCTGAAATAATTGACAGTTAATGAGAATATAGGATCCTTTCATAGCTGAAAAGAAAATAAGTGGCTAAAATATCTGACTGAGACTTGGAGGCTGCTAGAAGCAGATAGCTACTCAGTGAGACATTCATCATAAATTTAAGAGAGTTCAAGTGAGGTAAGCCTGGAGGGACTGCTCGACGTTAATATATTATTTTCAGAAGTCATATGGGTAAGACAAGGCAGCACAAGACTGGTGTTCACTTACACAAAAAGTAATCTTAAATAAACTTTTTTAGAGTTCTTAAAATGTCATTATGATGGCTAAGTGGGTGAGTTTCAGTTACTCTTCAGGTTCATTTTGATTATTGTGCTAGCCAATTGTAAATCACAAGAAGCTTTTAAAGCCTCATAATATAGCAGTCCTAAAGCATCATTTATAAGTCAGCCAAGAAAAAAACTGGATATGCAAGGCTAACCATGACTAGGAAATCTGGGAGCTCTTCCGAGTAGCACAGACCAGATGAATGCTCACACTGAATTTAAATCAAGGAAAAACACAAGGGTTCACAGTATCCTGCTTTCCACTGAAAAAAAACAAGACTGACTTACTAAAGAGAAGATAAATCCAAAAGAGCCATAAGCAACCAAGTATGTATAAGAGCAAGACATAGAGTTTTTGTGCTGTGGCTGTAGAAGTGTTAGCTATATATTACTATGAACAGGAGGCCTGTAAATCACAGAAGTGTGCACATTTCATTTCTTTGAGAATATAAAAAAGTAGCTCTATTTTCTGACTGTGACATTCCTGCTTTTAGTCATTAGTATGATATTCCATTACTTCAGTGATTTTACTGTGACTCCATGCAGTTCCTGTAAAGATAAGTACAGTCTTGTCCCACATAAAAAGTGCAAAATCCTCAGAAAGTCAGGTAATGATGAAACAAAATTTGCTTAAATAATATCTTACTAAGTAGCAGCAAAACCCCCTAAACTTCTAAGCAGCATTCCACAACCCAGTAGAAGGACTAAGCAGTTTTTCACCTTATTATGCTACACAGAATTATACTCTTCAGTGGTGAGAAAGTTTGGGTTTCCAGGATGCAGTATCTAAACAGTGGAGTGTGATGAAGCAGAATTCTGCACCAGTGTTCAGGCAGCCATGAAACATGCACATCTCAGTGATCACATTTTCTATTCCTTAGGTTGATACTGTAAATCATAAAAGAATACAATAGATATAAAAGTTATCACAAAATTGAATATTTTCTTTGCTGTACAAGCCAGGCAGATCAGGATTATTTGGGCTGTCCAATTATGATAATGTAGTCCAGAGATAAGCAAGAAAACTGAAAGCAAAAAGCTGGTTATATTTCCTGACTCATTATTAAACAGGATGATATGTAGTAAAAGGCTGAATACATGATAGTAGCAAAAGAACTGAAATGCCATGCAAATATATTTTGGAAAACTTTGATAAGTACAACAAAAAAAAGGAAAAAACTGCCTTTTTTGGTGCTCTCTGAGTAAAAAATGAAGCACAGTGTGTTTGACAATGACTCAGACTCACATTGTTTTTGGAGTTTTTTTCTACTGGCCTGGAGACATTGCATAGTATACAGACATAAAATTAAGGAAGAACTGTATGTCTGTAAACCACATATACATAATGTGCTTTTTGGCAATTCCAGGGCACAATCCCTTTATTACATGTGGAAAGCCACCACACCACTTAATTTCCATGCATAACTTTTTAACCAATAAACCATATTTTTAGCACTATAATCTATATGAAAGGATGCATTTCTCTGTTTAGAGAAATTCTCTAAATTCTCTGCTTGAGAAAGCAGCAGTCCATTATGGGCCTTTTTGCCATTTTTTCTTCTTTTTTTTTTTTTTCCAAATCAAACTTTGACTTGAATGCAATTGGAAACCCAGGTGCATGTAATCCAATTATATTTCACATCAAAATTCAGTGTGCAAATATTCCTTTCACTTGCACAGATTTCCTTTTCTCTGATTAGCAGAGCTCAGATGAAGCTCCTGGGCAGGGCTGTGGGTAGAGATTGGGTGATGCTGGTGAGGACTATTAATGCTCCTTAGCACACTCAGGGTCCTGTGAGTCACCACCTTTTTCACAAGTATGCCTCCAGCTTCAAGAAGATAGACTGAGAAAAAATTCACTAATGGGTATCTAATTTCTAAAAAATTAAACTACTGTGGAAAAATGTTATCCCAGGTTACTGTCTTGGTAAAAAGCTTGGCAGAATTGGCAAAAAATCTGACGTGTACTGTCTGACTAGTAGGGAAGCATAATGCTGATGTTTGTCTGCCTTTTTCCTAGAAATGAGTACATGATCATGAGGAATCAGGTGCCCCCTGTTTTTTATAAAAGCAATAAAATAATTCAGTATCCCTTTTTTTTTTTTTTTTTTTTCCTCAGAAAGTAAATGTATTGATGAATCCCTTCAAACAGTGTTAATCAGCAGTATGTGAAGTCTGCAAGAAAGGACATTGACAGGCAAGGTACTATTACTAATTTATTTGTCTTTTTATGGTTCAGTTAGAGGAATATCTTAGGGAATACAGCACATGTCAGTGTTGTCAGATGTTACACGGTAGCTGTCAGAGTTTTGACTGATGTACAAGCACTACCTGCTCGTGTTTGCCCTTCCTTTCGGTTGAGTGCACGCAGGTAAGACAGCTTGTTGGTAATTTTTATTTAATGCTTTCAGTATCTACAGCTGCACTTTTATTGAAAGTTCTGACAATGAGGGATTCCACACACCAAGATTTCCAGGATCCCCACTGCAAGGATTTAATCAGTTAAGCAAGGTTCTCCTCTGGGATTAGAACACTCCTCACATTCATTTTCCAGTGCCTAGTGATCTCAGAGATAACCATTTATGCTTTAATTTATTAACTTTCTCCAAAAAACTCATGTTAAAGAAAAGAAATTGCAGAAATTAGGAATGCATATGGCTTTGCATGCTGAATAGTAAGTATTTTTTCTTTTCCATATTTTTTTCTGACAAAGACATGTCTTAAATCACACTTTACCCAGAAAAGCAAACTTCTGTGCAGAAAATAAATGTAACTATATGGGAGACATGACTATTAACACAGACTGTAGTCATCTCTTAGCTACATGATCAGAAATCACGGAGCATCACTTGCTAGATAAAAAAAGGAGGCTTTACCTTCTAGTGCACTGTATCAGATTAAGCCTTTAAACATAAAGGATGAAATGGCAATATCTATTTCTTAGTGTATTGCAACAAGAAGCAAAAACAAGAATATTTTTTAAGGAAAGGATTCAAATATAGTCTTATGCTGGGAAGCCTAACTAGGTTTAAGAATGACTGATTAAAGTTTTGAAATGGGGTGTTCTTATTCCAGGGAAGGAAAAGATGTTGCTCTTAGGTGCTGAAGTGAAACCTTTTCAGTATTTAGGAAGAAATTCCAGACACTGAATAGTGCTGAAAGATTTCAGCATACTATCTTTATGTTATTTCTCCCAGTGTTGTCAGTCCCATGAATAACAGGCCTTAAAGGAAATGTTCATATATTGAAAATATTCATATATATTAAAATATTTTTGCCTAATTTGGAATCCCTTTTTCATGTATTTGAGTTTTTCCACTGCCTCTTCATAGACCTTTTCATTCTGTTGTCCGACATGAGTACCAGATTCCACTCTCTGGTTAGCAATGGTCAGTAGAGCAAAGAGAAGATAAGCAGCAATGCCAGGCATGTTCCTCTTTAACCATTCGTTTACTTATAAAAAAATTACAAATGCCAGTGTTGTACAGAATGACTTTTACTTCTTTTCTCTCAATTAAAGTGAAAATCAGCATTTAACATAACTTTTAGAAGCCTCTGCTGTAGAAGTTTTGGATTGGTTTGTTTTGGGGTTTTTTTGCTGCAGCACTGGTTTTGTTATTCTGAGACCACGTTTTTTATCTCACTGGGAGTCACTTTTCAGTCAAAGGAATGTGGTTCTGCTGCATCTCTTTGAGGAATCATAGCAGCCTTGTGGTTTTGATGAACTCAGATATTTTCAGGATATCCGCTGTGGAAATTGTACATTTGCAAGAATCGAAGCTCTCTGGCAATCCCTGGAGGTAAGCAAGTCTGCATTTTGAAGCATGAATAGGAACAGTGGTGTAAAATGTGGGCATTTGTGTACCACACACATGCAAACCTATTGAATTTTTTATCCAGTCACCAGGTTGATTCTAATAGCAATGTAGGATGAAAATGTGTTCATAACAAACACTAATAATAGAATAAATCAAAATCCTGAATATTTAGTACTGGCAAAACTGGGAGCCATGCAAGAGGACCAACTTTTATCCAGAGTTATAGCTCTTCCAGCAGAGAGTGGAATTGCTTAATGCTAGCTCTATAGCTTTAGTTTCATCTTAATTTATTACTATTTACATAGCTATCTGATGCTTTTTCCTTCAGGTATAAAAAGCAAAGTATTGGTATTACAATACTGATGGCAGAATTTGGTCCTGGAGCCTGTCAGTCTTTTCAGAAACAATGTCTTTCATTTCATAAAACTTAGATAAAAAACTGATTTTAATCTCTCAGTGTGGCCACTTGTACCTTAACCTGATCTTCATTCCACAGAAGTACCTCGGCAAGTACATACAGTGCACTCAAGGAAGTGCAGAATACATTTAAAGCTAAGCACAAATTTAAAAATATTTTTGGAAGGAACAAATCTATATACATGCTTGAGTGCTTTGCTGAAATAAGGTCAACATAGTGAATAAATATAAAGGTAACAATATAGGAGAAAATCCTGGCAATACTGAAACTAAAGCAGCATTCCTAAATTTCTAATTTCTTTTACTGCTGGCAAGTCAATGCCCTATTTGAAGACTTAGATGTGAAATTTAATGGCAGAAATAATAAAAAAGGAGTGAATTTAAGGCAGGGATAGCATGGTGGGCTATTCTTTACTCATAAAGCTCCTTCTAGATACTGTTTCTGAAGGACAGCTTAACAGAAGCACATTCATATCAGTTCAAGAATTTACTCTTATTTTTTCCATCAAGATGCAAGTATATTGTGGTCACTATAGGGGAAAATCCTGCTATATGCAGCTGTCTCCAAGTCTCTCCCTGCCTTGCACAATTTTATAGGTCTTTTTCTACTAAGATTAAAAAATGGTGACCACAGATCTGTGTTCTAAAGCAGCAGCTGCTGTGATTGGTGTGGTTTTTACATATCAGCATCATCCTGTATTGATGGAATTTTTATAAATCTTTTGGTATATGTTGATTGGGAATATGCCCCTTGATTCCTTTTCCAAGAATGTGCAGTGTCAAGCACTGCCAGGAATGCCACAGGCAAGGCAGCAGCATAGCTGCAACTTCTGAGGAAACTGTATTAAGGCAATTCTCTTCCATTGGCACCATGAAACTAGAATGCCATCTAAAATAATCAAAGGATTGAGAAATGAGATATGTAAGCACTGTTAAGAGAGATAAACATGCGTGATTTTCAGAAGAGCTGGTTGAGTGGGAGGAGAGGAAACATGAAAGCATTTTACATAGAAACAGTGTGTATAAATAGATATTCTAAGAGGAAAAAATCTTGATTTCATTAACTGTAGCTCACAACAAAGAAAATAAGCCAGAAGATCTACTCAGGTGGTGCTCTTAAAAGTACAAATTTGTTCAATATAAGTAGTAGAGAAGAGAATGAGATGTTATAAAATATATACTACAACAAATATTTATGTTTACAGACACAAATATGAAGTAAACACACATATATAAGATTGATACATAAAATCCCACACTTTGAATTTCCAGGAATGTATTTTTCAATTGTATTTTTAACATTGTACTGAATATATTTGTCTCATAAATAATTTACTCTGTCTTCTCCTCTTGTTTGCATAAAAATTTGTCTTGTAATTGCTTGTCATTACTGAATAATCCATAGGTTTCTTTTTTTATTCTGTTAATATTAGCAATGGAAAAAGACCCTTTTCAATTAGTCAAAACGTGAACAGTGTTTTGATATATGAATAAAATATGCATAACAAACATGCAGTAATATAAATATAGAACGATGAAAGCTCTATAAATTAATGATAGGTTAATTCCAGCATTTACATATTTTGATAACATTTTGTCCAGTACATTCTATGCAACTGCCTTGACATTTTGTCCAGTATAGATGATGCCATCATCTTAACATGTCAGATCATCATGTGACCACCAACTAGTTTTTAATGTGTAGTTTTTAGTAAAAGAAAAAAAAAGAGAGTTCGTGCACATGTTATTTTGAAGTTTTACAATTTTTTCATGCTTGTGTTCTAAATTGCAGAATAATTCTACCAGTTAAAATTTAAGCTAAGTTTTAGTTTGTCAATTTTTAGTCTACTGTGATAGATTTTTTTTTTTTTTTTTTTGGCACTTTTTCAACAGAGAAGTTATTGGGCATTATTTGTATTTAATACCTCAATTTTCAACATCAGTGGGACACTGGTATTGCAACTTATGTTTACATTATGCAATGAACAAAAGTTCCATCAGTTTCAGCGGACGCCAAAATATTTACTTTCTCTAAACTATCTCCTAATGTTATCTGAAATGTAGCTATTACTTCCCATATGTAAATCAACAAAAAAATTGATATCCTAAAAAAAATATGAAATGGGTGGCTATAAAGTCAAGTTCTTCAGAGTCCATTGGCAACAATCAGCAAACTACATTTGTGTATTAGAATTAGAAATATAAAGAGATGTAAATAGAGAATAAAAGTTTGGTATTTTATGTAAGTAAAACCATATAAACCACTGAAAGAATATACACAGAATTTGTATAGATATTTACTTGGCCTGCTTCCAATATTTTAGTTGGTGTTGCCTAAAAGGATCTGAATTGGTTTAGAAAAAATACTCGAAGTTGGTTCTTTATGTAAATTTCTGACTGGAAGAGAGTACAAAGTAGTGACAGCATTGTTTGTCAATGTCCTCCAGTGATTGTTAGCAATGCATTCTTGCACATATTGTTTCAGACAAAAAAATTAGTATTTTGCATTAGCAGAGGATAATTAGGCAATAAGATACAAAAGAGAGTAGGGTTATCATGAGATAAACACACACATGGGGTGTTATGAGGCACAGCCAAGTATCTGCAGTGCCTCCAGGGTATGATTATCTCATGATAACCACACACCCTGGAGTTGCCTTATTGCTATTATAAAATATCTTTATTATAGGAAGAAATGCACATTTTTGTGCTGAAAGAAGACGAAGGTGGCAATTTAGAATGCTGAACAGCAGTTTCAGCTGAGCTGTGTGGTTTACATAGATTAATCTATCCCATCGGAATGTTTCCTCAGCCAAAAAAATGTTCCCTAAATCCAAGCAGTCATAATCTGTAGTGATGTGCAGCTATTTGGAGTATTTGACAAATTCCCTCCTTGGTTCTTATGCTGTTTGTTTGACTGCAAGGTATGCACATAGCAACATGAAGAGATGCCCAAGTGTTAACAGAATGGTGAACATTCTGAATGTTTGATAATATTTCTAAAGTCTGGATTCTTCCATTTCAGTTTTATGCAAACTCTGTGTAAACTCTGGAAAGCTTCAGAGAGTTGAATAATGCATCTAAAGCTAATTGAAAACTACTGGGAGAGAGAATAGAGCTTTAAAAGCTGGGAAACTGATGAGGCAGAGAGAAGCAGGAAGCCTCTCCCAACCAGCACAGTTGTTTTTCTACCAGGCATTGAGAGATGATGCAGTCAGAGGTAAAGGTAGCTGGACAAATAGAGACTGGCCTCTTTGTACAGGCTTGGAGCTTTGCCAGTCTTCAGTGGACCAGGACTTTTACCAGGAGTAATATTTAGCCTCACATGATGGCTTTCTCCACAAGAATGGCCTCTCTGAGTTTACAGATGTGCTGCCTTTCTTTGTAGAGACCATCTGGGAATGAAAACAACATCGACAGGCTCATGGTAGATGCAAGTTTCTTTTTAATAATGTACAGAAGGAAAACAATCCTTATTCCTACATCTGCATTTGGAAAAGTAGTAGATTAGTCAGAGATCGTTCTAGTCATAGATTCTCCATCACCAAATGTGCCACTGGCTCTATTTTTATTCTGTCATTCCATTATTAATGAGAACCATTGTCCTGTTCCAGTGCAACAGAATAAAATTTAGGGAGTATTCTGTTTCTATAAGTCTGTATTATTATTGAACAAATTTTAGGAAGAAATAAACATTGAAAAAGCTTATAAATTGTGTGTTTAAATGTAATCAATATTTGCATTCACATTTGGGCATAAAAACACACAAAGAAAGCCTTGTAGAATTTATTTCTGCTTAGAAACTTGTACTGTGGACTTCAAAATGTGTCAGTTTTAATTTAAGATTGGTGTTTAATATGGAATATGGAGATCAATTGAATTGATTTGATTGAATAAAAAAGTCCTTGTAAGGATATATGGTGGCCATTTTTAAATGCAACAAGCCCAATAATTGGTTTAAATGTAAAAATAAATTGTGTCTAGAGATATCTATCCCAGCCAGGGGTGATACTTTATTGGTTTTTGCATTTCACTAACTGATGTGCTTTCATGTAAAATCAATATTGTGCAGTCAAATATATTTTGCTTTGTTGTGCAGTAGGTTCAGTTAGCTAAAATATAATTTTAAATGTAGGATACCTAACTTTCATTTTAGAATAAACCTTTTGTGAAGAAATGAAGGGAAAATTTAGAGACACTTTTAGCTTCCTAAATATTCTATAGAGTCCCTTGCATAATGGATCGATTTTTCATGTGCTTCTCCAGCATTTTAGTTTTCTAGCTCTCAGCTTTTTAATTAAGTCCCTAGCCATTCTGCTGAAAGTAATTGCCATCTGTGGAATATTAGACACCATTTCAAGTGATGCATACATATCTGCTTAGCAGAGCTGTGTAAAACTGGGCATCATACTTTCAACCTGTGCTGGATCTGGAAATGCATTTGTCTTCAAGTTGGGTTTAGCTTATCATGAGGAGGAAAATCTATTTTTCCAGCTAGTCAATTATGACACTAGTCACTTGTGACACTTCTAATGCAACTGAAAGGCAACTTTTCTTAGAAAAGGCCCACAACTCATATGACAACTCTCTTTTTTTTTCTTTTTTAATTACTATGTTGTCCTCACAATCAGGGAGAGCTGAAATCAAAACAGGAGTTTGACATGTCTCACCTGATCTCACTTTAAAAGTTACCAAAATGATCAGGGAAATCCAGTGCCAGTACAGAAAGCACAAGCAAAGACATAACGCTAGAAAAGAGAATTCTAATGAATACAATTAATCAGTTCAACAGGATACAGTCAGTACAATTAGTTTAAAAAGGCCATAAACATCTGCCGTTTTACTTGAAGTTGGTATCTGTCTCATCATTAAGAAAAACAAATTATTTGAAAAAAGCTATTAACACCCAAAGGGGAAAAGTTATTTCAAAGATTTATGTCAGTGCACTTTCATGTTGTACAGATTGAAGAAGCCCATGATGAAAAGGTATTTTTGTATGTGCTATCCTAAAGATGGACCTCTAATGTCCCTTTGTCTTCAAAGCTCCAAATCACAGTGCACTGCTCCGTTTGTGTTTTCCCTACTGTAGGATGCTGAATCAAGAGACAGGTTGTATTTTCCTCTCCTTCCTCCCTCTCAGTGGACTTGAGCAAGTAGGAATAAATTTGCAGTGTGCTTTGAAAAGCTGTAATTATTATAGAGATCCCCATTTAAAAAAAAAAAAAAAAAAAGATTTTCTGTGCTATAAAGTTTGCATATGGAAAATTGGTATTTCTGAGTAAGTTCTTCTTCCAACCCTACAATTCTGAAACACTCAAAAGGTTTAAAAAAAAGGCAATAGACAAAGAAAGTGAATATACATACTGCTTATTGAATTCAGCAGAGCAGAGAATTTTTTCTGGACTAGTGATTTCATAGACCAGTTTTACACTTTTTAGTCATGCCTTAAAACAATTGAGCACATGCCATAAACATCGAGTCGCTGGAAAATGGAGACTGGTGAACCATTCAGAATCCAACTGAACTAATATGTCAGAATGTTATAGCTTCAGAATGTGTGAAGTGAATCCTAAACCTGCTTGCAAGCCATTTTGGTCATGCAGTTTTTGAAAGATATTTGCATAAAGACAGGCATTCTTTCAAAAAAACAGAATTACCAGGATATGGAGGGCTGGTTTTAGAGAGACTTTGCTAAAGAAGGAGAAATAGGCTTGAGCTTTTTAAAATCAAATCTTTAGTAATATTTAAGACTATTTGGATAGGGAAGCATTATTTGGCTACTTATGCAATTCAGTCTGGTTGATGTGTTACATGTCTGTTATTGTCATCATAGTCAAGAAATTATTTTGCCTCTTGTCATTGCTGTTAGGTAACAGAGAAGCTAAGTAGAAACCTAGATTGACAAGGACAATGGTAACTAGATAGAAGAATATTTGAATAGATTCCATGAGAAAGAGAAAGCATTGCAAATTACAAGACTTGTTCTTAAAAATAACCATTTCCAAGATGTTAAAGAATAGCATTCAAATGGAAAATTTCCCCAGAGAATTAAGACACCTGAAGCAAGTCCTCAAAACTAGCAAAGGCAATGAAATTTGTAAGAATCTGTAGGAAAGCTGATCACTAGAAAAAAGAACAATCAGGCAGTGAGGGAATTATAAAAGTACTGTTTGGGCTTTTTGTTGTGTTTTGTTTTCCTTTATTCAACTGACTCTCCTTTGTTTGAGGTACATTAAGTTATACGTTTATACAGTGACTGTTGAAACAGGGTCTTATTCAGGGCAGGAGAGTGCAGCTTAAGGCACAAATAACAGTAATACTAAAATGGTGTCAAGTGAGGCCCACACTGCAGATCTTTCACATATCATGCCACAATTTTAAAACCACAAAAAAAAATTCTTCCAGCCAATATTCTGTTGAGATTTTTTTGCTACCACACCTATTCACTGCAAACTTGAGCAGGAAAAGGATGCCACTTTGAGGAGCATCTCACTACTCGCACATGGCATCAGCTGCTGGTACCAGAAGCCTCCACATATCCCCCAGTGATGGCATTTAGCATCTCAGGAAACAAACTGCCCATAACACACTAATTTTACTTGTGCTCTAACACAAAACAATGCAGCATCTAGCAATGACCTACTGATTAACTGGGTTCAAGAAGCAAGTCAGCTACAGCAAAAGGGCAAGCATTACAAATAGGTCATATTTCATGTGTTACAAAGTCTTCTGGGTGTTGGATTAGCTTCCAGAAGTTCAGTTCATTTTTGAAATCTGAAAAAAGTCCATGAAATGGGATTTTTCAACAAGGATGTGGCCAGGACTACATCAGCGAACAGAAACTATCATGGCAGCAAAGGTCTGCATTCAGCACTTCTGTGAGAAACACAAGTTCTTTCTCCTGTCGATACAAATATTGGTACTGGAGAGATATGCTGGAAAGAGAGATATTTTTCAGTTAAATTTAAGTTCTTTCAGATACGTATATTGCATCATTTAGGGGAAATAATGGATTCCTAAGTAGGGACTCTTGAACCAAGGATGAGAGTTTCCTTTTCAACTGGTTCTTTATCCAGGAAAAAAACAACAATACCTTCTGTCTAGTCAGGTCATAGTGGAAATATTGTTAAGAAATTTGAGAAAGATAATAGTTTGTAAAAGAGGTTTTAAAATGTCAAAGCACAGTTTTCGAAGAAAATGAGCTCTGTATCTCCCTGAAAAAATCTCTTGATTTTACTGAGGGTTCATCAGGGAGAGATTTAGTGCAGACAGAGAAAAAAGCTGAAAACCAGTGATTTCATAATATTGGAAGGCAGCCTGACTTAGAGTAACAACAGACAATGTTTCATTCCAATCACATTAGTATTTTTGTCATATTTTTTCCTTGTTGAAAATGAAATTTATTTTCTAAATGTGACCTATTTTTGCAGTTGCTTGTAGTCCTGCTATATTATATTATATCTTTTTTTTTTACAGCAAGTGCTGCAACAAATATTTAGTTGTTTTTTTTCATACCATCTACCTGCACAGCCTCTAAATAATGATTTTTCCTAATACATCTAGGAAGAAGAGATTTTCAGGGACTAAGAAGCCTTTATTGCAGTTCAACTGAAAATAGAGAAACTTGTCAGTAGTTCTTAGTACTGCACAACTATAAATCACACTTTAAACAAGGCTATAAATGGCAACTTTGGCAGCATACTGGCAAAGGAATCTATATGGGAATGTTTTCTAATTATTAAGGTTTTATTTATATATGGTTTTCAACAGTCACCATCTGTTTAAGTTATGTATTCAGTATTCAAAAATTATCATTGCAACCTTTTGCTGTACATCACATGCTAAGTTCCCAATTAATATACGAAATTGACAAAGTTAATAAACAAATGCCATAGGTGACTTGGCTCAAAATAAAATGAGGTTTGATTATACAATATACTGTTTGTTTCTTTAGAATAACTATCTTACATATGTAGCAACACTGTTCAGAAAGAATGGGTAGAATAGTGATAAACAACTGAGCTACTTTGGTAAATGTATATCTGACTATATGAAGCTCCAGCCAAAATTAGGATGAAGCAGAAGACAAGATGCTACCGGGTGGTTTGCCAGTTGTAGTTTTGGAACTTCTTTTCCCACCAGCACTGAGCTGTAGTATGTTCTGATGAATGTAAGGAAGGGCCACTCAGTCCTGAACGCTGCTGATTGCTCTGTCACTGACTATTATGGTTCCCTCACCAGGTGTCAAGATGCTTCTACAGAGTGACTGCTCTAATTTGCAGTAAGGGTTATGGTCACCAGGCAAAGTGGAAATGATAATTTGACACAAACTGATCCCCAAAATGCCACTGAATGTGTAGAATTCCTCCCTCCTCTTGCCACTACCTTGCTTTCCTCAGCTGTCTCCTTTTTCTTGCAAGGGCAAACTTTAGCATAGCCAGTCACTGTTATTTACAAATTACCTGTGGCTGATACAGCAAGAAAGCAGAAGGTGGAAACTTGTCTGTTTGGTGTCTGAATGATTATAGCAAAGAAAATTATGGTGTTTGAATGCTGCCTCTATTGATGTCACAAACATGACGTTCATTTTTAGACCAGAATACACTAAAAAACAAATGAAATTTTAAAAAATCCTCATTAGCATCGTTCAAATTTTAGAAGGCTAAATGAATATATTGATGCATTTAGAAGGTGCCATTATAATAATGTCGTCTCACTTCTTGCACAGGAAAGATCTGTGATTTCATCCGATTTCCTGTAGCAAACAATAACCCACAGAGGTATATCAGACTACCTTTTGGAAACTCACCAATTTTGATTTAAACACTCAAATTGATGAAAATATTATTGTATCCCTTGAAAAACTATTGCAGTAATTAACGTGCCTTTGTTTTTATATTTGACTTACTTCCACCTTCAACCACTGGACATTAGGCTTCTGTTTGTAAGATGAAACAATGCTCCAAAACAAGCCCTAATTAGGTAATTACAGACCATAGACATGTCCTTTGTCTTCATTTAAGTTAAATTCTGTGACTATTCCAATATCTTATTTTTCTAATAGAATGATCAGCTGAAGAAGTGAGTTGTGAGCCAGTACCATGGAATGAGTCGTGTTTCAGAGTGCTATTTGCAAATATACTTACCACTCCAATTTCTAGGCCAACCAGCCAGCAACCTTAAATCTTACCTGATATTTAGGAGTAAAATATTTTCTTGAAGGTCCTGTTGAATTATTTCCTTGAATATTATATCACCTTCATTTTATTTAACCATTTGTCTAAAGGTTGTTCCACTGTTCAGAACTCCTATTTTGATTTACTATTATGTGTGGAGAAAAAAAAGGCTTGAAATATTATTTTTTATTTTAGCTGGCAACTACTGGTGAGTTTGCTAATACAGAATATGTATATAAACTTGAAGTTTGCATTGGTTGACTTAATGGTTTCTATTCATCTTGATACTTCCAAGGCATTAAATTTTTAGATAAATTATTCTTTTTTGTTATGGACGAAGGCAGAAATCAGAATGCTTGTATCTTGTATACAGGGATTTGTTCAGAGGATGTCTGGTCTAGGAGACTGCCAAGGTGATAAATCAAAAATGGTTTCCAAATGTGTTGTTGCTTTTACCATGGATTAAATGTTGCATAAAGAAAATCACATTCCTTTGATAAAGAAGTAGCAGCAGATGTAAGAGAAATGCAAGTGTTAGAAACTAACTAAATCTTTTATTTCTGTTCTGTAAACTTTAAATATGACACAAAAGTTTCAGCAATATACTTCTACCTTTTATAGACAAAATATTTAGAGAATAATGTTTATCAGCTAATAAATTTGCAAGCATACAACTGACCTACTGCCATAGTTATAAAATTTACATGAATTTATCAGCTGTGAGTCTTCTTGTCAGGTAACACAGTTTAACTCTGTATTCTAGAGATATTCCCTTTCATATACTGTGAGGTTCACTACATTTTCTGCCTTTTATTTATTGTACTGTCAGTACCAGTCAGCTCACCTTGCAGTTGGTATTTATTACACTGAGAAATATGATGTCACTTAGTCCCTCCAAGTGGCCTTTGCTATATCACAAAGTCAGCTCTGGTCGAATCCATATTACTATTTGAGTGCAAAAAGAACTTCTGAGATGTCTTATGAATAAGAAAGGGTTTTGTAGAAGCAAGAAGAGAATTCATATGGAGGATATATATGTTGGTGATGTGGGCATTGACTACAATTGGATCAGAGAGTAAGAGTTGCCCTAATATAATCTATATTTAGAGTAAAAATTACATATTTTAACTAAGATTTTATTAGTGATACTAATAAAGTATCACTAATATAATATCACAAAGTTAGGGATACTAATAAAGTATCACTAATATAATATCACAAAGTTAGGGGTTTTTTTCAAATATCAACATATTAAAATATTTATCTTGCACTTTTTAATTCTTTGTAATGTCTAATAAAAGCAGGAAGGAGACTTTTTACAAAGATGACCTGTAGTGGTTGTCTTAAAGGTCAGAGACAACAGCAGTGTCAAAAAGCTGGAATTTAATTTCCTTTTCAGTGCTGCATTTTTTAAACAACTACTTGGTATACCACAGTATCCACATTTCTGACCATTCATGCTCCTAACAATTGGACAAAAATCTTATTTGGGAATGGAAGAGGGATTTGGCCCTTTTTTCAGAGCAGTGCAGGACTGTGAACCCTGTGATATACTTTAAGACTCTTACAGAGAAAAGGGTAAATATGGCAAATAGGGGTAGTGCTTTCTGGGCCTGAGATCTCACTGTGAGTCTATGATTAGCAGGTGTTTTGCAGATTCTGTGGGCATGGCTCTATTCTGCACATTGGGGTAGGAATCCCCTCTGCAATCTTCCTGGCTGCAGTGCGCCGGCTGCTGCTGACTATTTCAACTGGGCTATTCCCATGTGCTTTTTCCTCCTGCTAGGCTATCTGCCTCCAGTCATGAAAGCAGATACACTTCTTAGCAGATATATCACATTAATTTTGGTGCTTGGTTGAGTCATTATATAACGTAGTTGTTGGGCTTCAGTACATCAGCTTGGCTTTTTCCATAGATTCGCTTTTTTAGGTCTGTTTTCAGCAGTGCCATCCAGACTACTTCATCAAAAATATGCATTGTGTTAGAAAACTTAAAGCCACACAGGGTCTTAAATATGCAAAACCAGGAAGCATACCTATCCATAGGAAAACAATTTGACAAGAACAATATTACATGATACAAACTTTTAAAAAGTTGATGAGACTGCATTAAATCACAGTAAAGCCAAGGTCTGTGTTTTCAGAAATAAACACTGTGTAGCTGCACATGTAAGACGTGAAAAATATTTAATTTTAATGTACAGCTATCAAAATTATGTATGCTCTTGCGATTTTACATGTGAAAAAATATTTACAAATCCAATCAGTTGTCTATATATAAGACAACCACAACTGTGGGGGTTTTTTGTGGTACAAATTATGCCTAATTGCAAGGAAGAATTACAGGTCAGTGATAATAATTCCATGTGAGAGCTCCCTCCTTTGTGAATAAATCAGGGACTTCGGTTCAGATAGTAGAGCTATTCAGCCAGGCTCAAAGGAAAGGAGGCACTAGGGATAAATCATGCAATATTCTGCAGTATCTCAGCTTTTCAAAAAATTCACAAATACAAAACACTCAGTACTACAATTGCCATTCACAGCAATACAACAGTATTCAGTGCCTGAGTTGCCATATTAAGTCATGTTTTGCATAATGTACAGCTAGATGCCATTGTCCCCAAATTATATCTTTCAAGAGACAACGTGAATTCTAGAACATGGTTGTCCCTATAGCCAGAATCTCTTGGCTATGGAAAAAATAATTCCTCATAACAATCAGGCAGAAGCTTTAGAATTATATGAAAGCTTCAGTGAACAAACATGCACAAAACCGTCTCTGCTCAGCCCTCCTATTAGCAATTACAACTGAAAACTGCAACTTCCATGTCTGATAGACTCAACAGAGAATTTAACAACTGTTTTTCTGTTAGAAAAATACAATTTCAACAAAAACAAGACTTCCTTTGGAATCGTCCCCATGTTTAATTGGTATATATGGTTTTCTCTTCTTTTCTTCAAATATGCAATTTAAAGAAATCAGTGTCATGAAAACAAAGTCCTGAGAGTAAATTTTATGAAGATCTTTTACTGGGTACTTTTGGTGGAAACAACAGATTATATAAAAACCTCAGAATTAGTATTATTTCTAAATTTCTTTTCAGAAAGAACTCAGCATTTTAACAGGTTCTTTTTTACATGTTGGAGCAGTCAGAATTATGTAAGTCGGAATAGTATGTGTCAATGGTAATGCTGAAGATTCCCCAAATGCCATCATTGAATAAAATCCAAGATTCAAATAGAGGTCTAGGAATCTGAATGCAGTGGTTAAACTAATTTTGCAAAGAACTAGATAAAGAAAAGGTGAAGAAAGTAAGGATATCAGTTTTCTTAATAAATGTTTCAAGGTGATAGTCATCCCCTCTATTGGTTTTTGAATTGTGATGATTTTAATGTCCTGGATACATTTTTTTAGGAGAAAAAAAAATCAGTACTCAGTCTTCTGCTGCCTCTCCAGGCCCAAGTATGTTGTCTTCTGACCTGGGTGTTGGTGCATAACACGTTCAATTCCTTCTTTTCTTTTTTATGGTCAAAAAAGGTAGAAAAAAGGTAGAAGGAAACCTGGAGAGACAATTCTGGAATATAGGTATGAAATCTGACATACTGATGACCTAATGCGGGTGTCTTCTTTGGATAATCCTAGTACTTCTGAAATTAATTTGTATGTAGTATTTTAAGAGGCATTCTCAACATTAGTTTGAACATCTTCCTATTCTTGGGCTTTTGTACTATGAGTTAGGTCTCTGTTTCCTTAATTTTTTACAGACATAATCTAGTAGTGCTTTAAAGTGTTTCCAAAGACTACTCTATTTCGGCATGTGGTTTTCATGGTTCTTGTGTAATTTCCAATACATTTCCAATTTTTCTGATGAATACTTTGCCAAAAGCATTTTTGGAAAGTACTGTGGACATTTGGCAGCAATCCATATATTTTTAAAGAATTGTTATCAGAGATTAATTGAAACACAGGTAATTTTTATTACCTAGCATATAAATTTCCCTTAGCTGAAGTTTCACTGCTTGCACATCCCTACTCCAAATGTTTATACAATATCATCTGAAATTATGGTTTCCGTTTATATTCAAGCTGCCAATCAAACATGATTCCACAGACAACAGTAATTAGCTGTGTTACCCAATTAGAAAAGAGAGGAAAATATCTTGTTGGCACTCACAGTGAGTAATACTTGACAGGCAGCTAGCATATAACTTGAATTTTGAAGGGGTTTGTGTTGGAAAAACCCCACAGATTTTCAAAAGTGAAGTATTGTGTATAGTGAAGTATTGGAGAGAGAGGGTTTTTTTTTTTTAAGGTTGTAAAGTTAGTAAAAAAGGATGCAAAATATTGTCTTTCATTTTATATGATCTTAATGCCTAGGTAGAGTTCTTACCATTATATTACCATTTTTTTCCTTGCATGACTTTACAGTAACAGATACCTTCATATTCCAGAAGAAAGGTTTTTGAAAAAAATGAAATTTTGTAAATTTTTTAATGCTACATGAGTATCAAAATATTGTGATTGGTGAGTCTTGGACAAGCTTGATTAAAATACAAACAATGGCCAATTAATTTGCTAGGAGCAACTACGTGTACCAGAGATGGCAACCTGTTTTCATCAGAAAATTTTAGACCTAATAGTAGGAGAAAGGGAATTTTTCAACTTTAAGGGGGCTGAATGCAGACTTACAGCTTTTTCTCTAATTTGACTATCTGCTGAGATTTTTTAAAGTTTATTGTTTGTTGACTTTTAGCCACAACCATTTTAAATACAAGCCATTTGTAAAATGAAGTCATTCTTTCTTTTCCAGCAAGATTTTTTACCATAATGGAAAAAGCTTTGAGCCTAAAATGCTGCATTTCAGAATGCTGAAAAATTAAGTGGCTTACATGTTTTAAAATGTCTGTCTTCTTCACCATTTGGTGGAATTTGAGACAGAGAAAGAACTTATATTTGCAGAATGCCTGGGACCAGCAGCATTGAGTAATTTATGAGATTACCTTGTATAGTGGTTATCACTGGAAACATCACTCTCTTTCATATCACTGTGGAACTCCATCCAGTGATGCAAATCACAGGAAATCCTCTCAAATGCATGGGTGTACTAGTAAAAAGGTAAGAAAACACATTTCATATGTTTGCTATTTTGGTACTGAAGGCTGCTGAAAAGATCCTTCATGCTATCAGGAGAGGTTCATTCACGAAAATGAAATATATTCCCTTAGTTAAGCAACTTTACAATGGAATATTGATGCAATTTTAAAACAAGCAATGTAAGCAAAATCATGCTGACAGTGATATCTGGAAGAAGGAAAGGACATTTTATATCAGTTCCTACAGAAAAGATGTTGTGAAAATCCTTCTTTAAGCCAAAAGAACAGGCAGGTTTTCAAGGTCTAATACGTTCAATGAGGGCAAGCCAAGTGTTAGTAGATTGCTTGAATATCCACGAAGATGTTGGACCCTTAATACACTATGTTTATTTGAAGTCCTGTTCCAGTGTATTCTCTTGTATTTCTTCTCATCTTGAAGGTTCCACTGAGGTATTCTTAGGCTTATTGGAATCTGGCACAGTGCTCAGGCTTGTTCCACATTTTAAACATATGAATAGTCTTAAAGTGTACATGCCTCGCACAGAAGTGAAACCAATTGTGCAGGTTTTTTTCTGTTAAATAATAATTTCTAATGTAGTTGTTAATTTAGAGATATGCTTACCAGAAGATTCTCAGAAAAGCTTAACTGAATTGCCTGAGCAAGTGAATGTATACCCCCATTTAAAGTGCCTTTGAGCCCTGCAGAGAAACAAAGTGGTCTTACTGCTCCAAAGCTACAAAGGCATTTTGGTTTTCAGGGACTGTATTTACACAGAACTGTAAAGCACTTTACATAACATGCTTTACATTCACACCTTTCAGCTATTTTGATTTAACTTTCCTAAGTCTCCCAGGTTGACATGCCCCAAATTCATGCATATCTGTGTAAGGTGTAAGCTTGTTGCTGGGTTTACAATGTGCTGTGACAGACCATGGAGAGAGCAAAGCTTCTTTAACAAATTCTTTAAAATTCCTGTTTTAAAACCAGGTCCAAACCAGGAATCCAAATCCAACCAAGGCAGCGATATTTTATACTTTGTACTATTTCTTTATTAGAACTAGCTTTACTTTTTGTCATAATTGTTATAAGGAGCAAGACAGGATTCTTTTTCAAAGGAAAAACTACTGTAATGTTTTTACTTATTGCCTGGACAATGCACTATTAATTCCAAAGGATTCCTTTTGACATTAAAATGGATTTGCACTGAAGGGCAAACACCACCTCCACATGCATCCAGACTGCATTACAATCTAATCCATCACATTATACATTTATAGGTGTCTACCATTGCTGGATTGCTAAAACACTCAGCCATAAAAAAAATGTCCATATGAAAAGCTGGTTTAAATTTCATGCATTTTTACTTACAAAGTGTCTGGTTTGATGAGCATGAGCTTCTGTGAAAGAAATCCTTTTGGAACATGAATATGTAAGAAGCTATGAAAATGACATGAACAGCAGTTTCTCTATTACCTTCGCTGTATTCTTTGCTGCTAGGTGAGTTTTAAACTCAAGTAATTTGCACATATCATTAAAATTCCTTTCAAAGTTTTCTGGTGTTGTGTATTAGTAAATAAAACAACTACCTTACTTCTTTATGGAAAAACCATGTGTGTAGCTGATTTCCCAGCTGAGGACAATGATGGCTCAGCAAACAATAAAGCATCAGCTGTGAATTTACTGTACATATGAAAATTATTCATCCTGGGGTATATTTTCAAAAGCAGTGTGAATGGATGCACACTCACAGCCTTGATTATTTGTTAATGGGATTTCTATGAGTGCCTCCCATTCATGCTTTAGAAAATTGCACCCTAATTGGGTATCATAAAAATCTGCTTTACTCCCTTCTTTATTTGTTTATTTCCTAATGTGAAAAGCAACAGCTTATATGTTGAAGTACTTCCCAGTGAGAGAAAATAATTCTGAACTAGGTTTGCTTTGCAACTAATTTTGTAATGATATTTTCCACTTGCTGTTATTAGAATTAATATACCTGCACATAAAAAGTAACTAAAAAAAAGAGCTTTTACTATTCTGTAGAAATTATTATTTATAAAAGAACATGAATTTTTAAAAAAGTAAATAATGCTTATGTAGGACTGTGATTTAAAAAAAATATATTACGAGAAAATAACCTGTTATAGTACACATGTATTATAATATGCTATAGAGTTATAAACATAAAATATTATTGGTTTAAAGGTTATATTTTTGAAAGATCATGCCCATATACATGTTTTACAAGGTTGATTTGCCCTATCGTACATTAATTCAATATTATTATTGTGGACAAGCAGGCATATTGTGAAGTTTCACTAAGTGCATTTTATTGAAGTCAGATGTTCATGATGCTGCTTTTCAGTGATGGACAACATAAAGATAAAATTATTTTGTTTGATTTTAATTTCAGAGTTCTGTAGAGTCATTATTTGTTAATGAGATTTTTAAAAATGCAGACTTAACGCTGCATCAACATGGAAAACATTCCTAATGCTGAAGTCATTCACAGAAAAAAGTCAAGCTCTCGTTGCTAAAATGCCTAAGAAAGTTTCCACTTGGTTGGAATTTAGTTTAGCAGAAACATCAGCTACTTGCTTTAAAAGTTTTTGTTGTTGTTGTTCTAACAAAAATGAACATGAAATCTTCATTTATTTCACAATAGTATTATTATTTTCCCCAGAGAGGTCTAATAATGCTGAAATGCTGACTGCAGCTTACTTGTCTCTGTAGAATTTCATACTAAAAAGCCAGAACCTTAAAGTAGAAGATGCATTGACATCATGCAGCCCATTGCTGCCAGAACATAAAGAGTAGCAAAACTTCCATTTCATTCATTAGAGTACATCTAAGCTCACACTTAATATTTATTGGCACAATTTTATTTTGCAACTGGAAAAGCAGGTCTTCCTGAGGGCTTCCATTTTTCCGTTAGTCCCTGTCTCTGACTTTTCCATACTTTCTCTCCCACTCCTCTCAACACTGTTGAACTCCATAATTGATGCATAGAATAAAGGTTCCTCTCAACCTCCCCTCTTGTCCTGCCTCTGCAAAGGGATGTGATATGAGAAGGTGTGAAGCACACCATTCCCTTACTAAGGGACAAGGAGAGTTAGAGGTGACATGCCAACAAAGTTCGCTTTCACAAACACAGATTTTGGTACTTTCACACTGTAACATATAAAGGGATCTGCAAGTTCGGGATGTTCTCATATTGGTTTATGTCAAGATTGTGTTTTGCTTTAACTTGGTGTAGCTGTTGTGGTGGAAATTGCCAGTCCAAATAAGAAAGGCTACCTCTATACCAAGAGGGTGCATATTTTCCTCTAAGATTTCTGCAGTGCAGTGTTTTTTTTGATAAAAATTATGTCCCAACAGAGACATGAGCTCATGGTGAAAATCAGGATTAGTACATTTTTACTTTGTTTAGTTATTAATTTCTCTATGAATTCAGATAGAAACTGTCTTAATTTCTTCAATTTCTCTTTGAAAGTCAATGCTGATGCTAATTTAACTGAAAACCCAAAATTTGGTTTCATGAAAACCCCATCCTAATCACTGCAAGATGATTTTTAATTTTATTTTTTTCCCCAGGAATTTCTATTGGGCACTGTGAAGGAAATAAAAAGGAGGGAATGTGGAATATTTACTGTAATGTTCTTTGAAAATAACAGGGAGAAAACCTGTGAGACACGCTTGTTCTGGGCCACAGGAAATATAAGCAGGAAAAAACAACATGGGAACAAAACAATGAAAAATGACTTTTAATGTCTGATTTGAACCAAAGTTATTAAACATATGGTGACCGAATAACCATTTTGCAATCTATATCTTGCCAAATTGCTGCAAACAGTTGAAAGATCTTCTATAACCAAAAATCCAGTATCCTCCAGTGTGTATTTAGAATCATAGAATCATAGAATTGGCTGGGTTGGAAGGGACCTCAGAGATTTGTTTTCCTTCATGTCACATAAGCCAGTATAACATGATGACACCTTTTTTTCTTTTTTAATCTATTTTGAGAAGGTAGCAGCAATAATAAATAGTAGAAAACAGTAGACTTGAAATATGTGACATTACTGAGGAGGCAAAAGGGAAAGAATTTCAAAGGACACTGAATGAATGTACATCTTGGAGCATATTAAAAGGTACACACTTGTACAGAGCAGAAGGAATTCTGTTCAGCTCAGACAGCCAAAATGCAACAGACTGAACAGGAAAGCACTGAGATTTTTCAGATGCATAATGTTCTTACAAATGGCCCATGCTGTGCTAATAAAACTATTGTGACTGGGAGCTTTTGCAGTGGGAACTGACAGATGAAGCAGAGTTAAGTACTTTTTCAGACAAGCTACTACAGTAAATCATTAAAGCACACAAACAATCATCCTTCATCAGCCTGTGAATTGTTTTATAGCAATTGCAAATCGAAAACAATGTAAACAAACAAATCGACAACTAATGAACATTCTCCCACTGCTCACTGTAAATAGATCTACAACTTTAGAAGAACACTTTATCCAACACATTGTCAACTCATTGTAAACACATCTACAACTCATAAACAACTCATTACCCAGTATGTTGTCACCTCATTGCAATTAAAGTTGAATGCTAACTGAACTGCATTTCCCTGAACTGTATCAATTCAGAAGCCTGGAACAAAAATGTCTAGATGTATTAGTCCAATAAGTTTCAGGACTTTTACAAATATCTTCTCAACGTAATTGGAGTTTCTTTTGCAGTTTTTAAAGTGAAAATTGAACAAAATTACGTCACCTCTTATTCTAGTTCACATCTAGGTTTATTTAGTCAGACTTCCCATTTCCATACAACTGTTTCTATGGAAATTTTAAAATGAGAATAGAATTCCCCAAACAGTTGTAAAACTCACAAGTTTACTTGGAATTGGTTTACATGAACAATATCTGACAGTCCGATTTACTTATTTATTTACTTACTTAATTACTTCCTACGATATTTGAAATCTCTGCCTTGGTTTTGAAGCCTGGCAGATATTAATTTGGATGCAATTGCTTATGAATGAACTTTCAGTTCTTTAAAAATAGATTTGCTATTGAAAAAAACATTTTCCTCTTAAAAAACCTCAGTGAAAATAACCCTTAGCTCCTTTTTCAGCTCTAATTTAGCTAGTAAATTTTATAGGCTTTCCATGATAAAAAATACCCTATTTATTAACTCAGTTTACAATATGAAAGTTGAAATCTATTCATCCAGGTTCCACATTACATGAAACAATACAAATCTTGTTTTACTCAGATTACATTGAATCCAGAAATAGTGCTTGCAAATAAAAAATTTCTTATAACAGTTATTATTTACTCATCATAGCTTTTTCATTTATCATTGGGTGCTAGGTACTATGTGTTACCAAAAATTATCTCCACCAAAATATCATAACCTATCCTCCAAGTTGTTCAACCTAAAATAGACTGACAAAGGAAAGGAAAGGAAATGGAATTATAATGTGCCTTTCTAAATGCTAAAGGTCTAATAAATCCAAGGAAGTGAACTTCTCAGAGAGGAGTAAAGTTTTCAATTAACTGCTTTTTCATGACTCTGTAATTTTCTTTTCTCAGTAGGGCTGAGCAACCTACTGGAAGGAAATTAATCACTTATTTTAAAATTCTGCATGTCTTCAAATACATTTGTGCTTTTACTCTGTGAGTTCTATAAACTGTGGGGAAAAAAAAAAAAATAAAAAAGAGAAATATTCAGCCACCAAAGTATTTATACAGCTACACCAAGCCCTCATCAATGGAAAGTTAATCTTTCATTTCAGAAAGCTTTTGTTCCAGCCTTTAATATTTATCAAAGTTTCCAAAGTTTTACTATGACACCAAATGCTACCATTTGAAACCGAGCTCCTATGTTGGGCACAGGCTTTTTCTCTAACTTTTTAATGAAAAAGTCCTCTGATTAAAACCTGTCTCTTTCACAACTTTTGTTTTATCTATTAAGTGTAACAGAGTTTCCTTCTTCTAACAGCTCAGGAGGTCTGCAGCAAATACAGAAACCTTTAGGATAGATGATCTCTGTTTTCCTGAGCATGACTCCAAACCATGTCTGTTGTCCTGGACAAAATAGTTCCTCTATAGATTTGGTACCATCAGAGAAACTGATTTTATTTGAATGCAGTGTCTAAATTCTATTTTAATTTCCCAAAATTTCAAGATTATGCCAGTATTTAGCAGATAGACACCTCCTTTCCCTCCACACATTTAGGTTAACTGGAAGACAAATGTATATACAAGTTTTACCACTATTAATCAATTTAACCACTGGAAAATCACTATAGAAAAAAAAAACCCAACAATTTCATAATGAACTAAGTTTTTCCAGGTTTGTGTCAACAAGGAAAAATAAATCTTCAGTAATATTAGTGAATAATTTACTGATGGGGGTTCTCGGTGATGCACATGATGCTTTGAAGCTTTTATGTCAAGGCTGAATACCTTCCTAAAAGATTTCAAAAGAAATGTTAGATTCAGTCAAAAGAAATGTTGATACAGAAATTGCTTTGTGTCATGTGAGAGATAGTGTTTTAGAAAAGAAATTACAGGAGATCAAAATGTTCCTTCTGATTAAAATCTTTGAGACTAAGTGGTTTTCACTTTCCAACAATATATAATGTCTTTGACCAAGAAGGCAGTACAAAGTAGTACAACAGACTTAAATCCCTATGTGTTTTCCATGTATTCCTCTTCTGAATTGTCTTCATTTTCATCTGAAGTAAAGTCAAAGGAAGGAAAAACAGATCTCCCTAAGAGCAGAGCACGTCTTTTCTACTAGTCTGTATCAGCTTTCTCTTACAATAATAGCTGGTGCTGTAGGAGATTCACTGCATAGAAAAATATATTATTTACTGAGGTCACACTTCTAGTTTATCATCCATTTTGATCCAACTTGGATACCACAGATCAGGCCCTGCCATTGAAAAATCCCTGCTGCAGAACTGTCTGTGGATAAAAAATAGAAACAACACAGCTGTACTGGACACATTTTTATCACTCCTGATAGAAAAAATTAATAGATGGCAGCTCTGCATAGACTGTTTAGCCACCACAAATGAGAGAAAGTGACAAGGAGACTGTTCTATTACTTCATCACTTCAGATTTCCAGCAATTCTTACTTCTTTCTACCTAAAAGTTCAATGTCTTCCTTCCCTTCCTGATGTTTTGAACCTCAGATTGTCTTGCCTCATTTCACATCCTTCAATAAATTCTACACTGCAAGTGGGGAGCAGTTTCCTCAGCTCAATGGTCATGAGCCTAGAAGTCTTTGCTTTTGTTTACACAGACTGTCACAGGCAGAAGGAGGATGTGTTCAGGCCTTGTTTGGACTAGTCCTTCAATATTTACAACATCTATGCTTTTTCCCTACCGAAGATTGGAAAAAAGAGTTAGTAAGACTTAGAACATTAAAAGATAATTCTGAAATAAATTCCCATGTCAATATGCTGAAGATTTATGAACTTGTGATGAATAGTGTTGAACACCAAAAAGCTGTGTTTTCTTCTGGTGAAAGTGCTTTACTCTGAGAGACAGAAAAGCAAAAAAACTAGTTCAAAAAATGAATCAAAGAAATGCTTACAGAATTCAGTCTCCTCCAAAACTGAGAGTTAGAATCCCAACCTGGCTTCAAACATTCATTGTGCTCTCCTTTATAAAAGATGGCACCAGTGTCTGATCATACCATAATATGAATCTCAGCTTAGTATCACCTTGCTTCACGGCACTATTTACATGACTGGGATATCTCTCCTTTTCAGCATTGTCTGCCATGTCAGCACTTTATATGTCACATGGAGAACACAGAACCCACCAAATTCCAATTAATTCTAGGCTGATTAGCACAACACTTACATTAAAAAAATGTTTCCTCACTTCTTCTCCACACCAGAAAAAGGTGATCTTGGAGTGAGTGAGGCAAGGACAGTGAACTGAGCACATGTTACGTGCAGCCGGTTAGGTTCAGACAAGTGAATAGATAAGGATTAGATAAGGACTAGTGCTTAAAGGAGGATTTCATTCATTGGGACGAGCAAGATGTGTGAACATTCACATAGCACCAGTGCTGTGGTGTGTGATCCCAGCACAAATGTCATGGCTGCAGGGCTTCCTCAGTTCAACAAGGGATGTTAAATTAGGAATACATCCATGCTGATAGAAAGCGCTGGAAGATCCAGAAATAAGCCAGTGGCTGGAAAAGGCAGCCAAGAGAAAGCTAATAAAGAATGCAGAGATATTTCACTTTTTCTCACAGCCAGAGAACCTTGAACATTTCATTGTTTATAAGCAAAAGTACTACTGCAGAATGATATATAATTTTGCAACAAAATCCTGAGGATTGCAGATACTGTAGAACCACCTGCTCTGAATGTAAGCAGTTAGTTAAACTACTAATATTTACTTGAATAAATAAACAAACCCCTATATTTTATTTTGCGATACTTTACATTTTTCTACCATGAACTTGGCTTTGCTGTCTCTCTGTTATCATCTCATATTTATACTTGAAGATATGGAACTTCACTTTCATCAATTTTTATCACAAATACTCATACCATCTGCCAAAGGCAATGAGGTTTCTTTCATGCAGGCTTTGTTTTACCTTTTCTATTTTGTCTGAAATGTCCTCTTGAGCATAAATTTGGTATTGTTCTATACTTTAAGCTCTTCTAAATTCTTATCTTCATTCATCACTAGTATAATAATCCAGCCAAGAACCTATTTGAATTTTTATATTTTGTAAGCAATTCCCTGGGATAAGAATTCATGTTATATCTGTTGAAAGCTGAAATAAGTAAATACGGTGTACATAAGTGCATTAGTTAGAACAATAAATATATAGCTCACCTCAATATATACTTGAGATACTTATCTATGCACCTGTCTGTCTGTCTGTCTATTCCAGGCTGGCCAAATTTTTGTCCTTTCAAATACTCTGAATGAAATCCTGACCCACTGAAACCAACAGTTTATTTCCCAGAAAGGATTTAACATGCATGCTTTATTTTATTTCACAATATGAGGTTTTAAGCAATCTGAATTATGTCATCCTTATTAGAATATATGCTTTATTTGCTTGTCACAGTAAGTAGACTGTAGTCCTGGTTTATATATCTGGTGTAATTTAGGTACTATGAGCTGGTTTTTTTCCAGGTTTGAAGCATCAGGAGTGATATTCTAAAAGGTTAGAAGAAAAGTTTCAGGGGACAGAATCAGCCAAATGGTAAGAGTCCTCTCAGGAGAGGTGGAAGAGAGGCAGTATGTGCAGGGAGCACACTGATTATTTCACCTGTTTCAGAATAGCTCTACAATAACAAGACCTTGCTTAAAAGGTATCTAAATTACATTTTAACTGAAGTTTGGGGTCAAAAATAAAAAAGTGAAGAGAGTGCTAATATTCTCTTATTTCCATTTTACCTGCTCAGAGTGAATTGTATACATATGACAGTGTTCCTTGTTTCCTCTGGCCTGAAAAAAAAAATAAAATAAATAAAAAAAATAGTTCTTTGAAATTTCACCTCAAGCAACTGAAACAAAAGGCAGAAAATTGCAGCACTATGTGTAATAACTAAACCTCTTGTTGTATGCTGCTGTATTAAATATAAAACATTTTCATTTCCTTTGTATAGGAAATTCAATAGTACCTGAAAAAGGGGTCAACCAAGTACTGTGACTCCCACTATAAATGTGAGTGGTGATAATATTCTGTTTTCAACTCTCATGTGACTCTGAAGAACCAAACAGATAAAATATAGCTTTCATAAAACTGGAGGTTTGGTGGAGAATTAGCATGAGAGTTGTACAGGCGACTTGCAAAGGGAAGGCTGGCCAAGACCTCAGATTTATGCTATGAAATTTAAATGGCTTTCTCCTGAGATTTTCTTGAAAATATCACTGCATGTGGTCATGTTGGTTTACTGGCATATTTTCCTGAGATTTTTTTCAAAGTGTCAGGGGTAGGCAAAAGAGAAAGAAGCCTGTTCCTTTAAGAGACACACACATAGCACAGAATTAGGAAAACATATAAAAAATACATATTATAGGTAGTACAAATGGGAATTTTAAATGCTCAGGCATATCCAAATTTGAACTAAGGAATAGTTGAGAAAATATGGGAAATGTGGTCAGAGCAGGGTTGAAAATTATATTTTCAGTGGACTATTCATTTTGTCACCTATTTTATCTCCATAGATTTCAGTGCTCACACACCAGCACTAAAAAATTCTAAGGATCAAAATTTCAATTAAGATGTAAGTTTACAGAGATTATACTTGCTTACCTATCTGAGATTTAGTTTGAATTAAGACATGGGTATTTTAGTAGTCAAGCTATGTTATTTCTGGTGCAATTTCAGTAACTCAGAAACAAGAGATCACAGTCTGAAATTAAGGAAGAAGGTTATAAGCAATATAAGCCTATAAGCAATTCAAGCAGAATTTAATTACACAAAGGGTAGCTGAATTATGGAGCACATTGCTGAAGGCAGCAATAGATGCAAGAAATATAAATCAGATCAAGAAAGAGCTCAGAGAAAGGAAATCAAAAAGTAGAACAAATCAGCTGTTTTAAAAACATCCCAGGGTTAAATGGGGCAGGCCACAGCGGACTCCACAGTCAAGCCCTTTTCCTCTAAATGTTCCTGTGTTTCCTAAAGAAGAAACTAAATAGTCCCTCCATTGATTTCCATAATGGCTGTAGTTCAGTACCAGAAATATGTGTGTGCCTTTTGTGCTTTACTTCTGCGTACAGCATTTTGTTGCATTTCCTTTTATTTCAAACTTCATTTACTCTTGCTCTGTTTTACATGACTCTGGCAGTATAAAGCAGCCATGAAGTAAGTGTAAATATGATTTATGCTCCCTTTACACTAGCAAAGTGATGTATAGTGTCCTCAGGGAACGTCAGACTCACGCCCAGTGTGTGAAACAGACACATAAACTCTGTTTAATTTTATTTAACAAGCACATTTCTATTTAATGTTTTTTTATATCTCATTTTAAGACTCATATTCATTTCTTCTCCTTAAAATAGAATGACAGACTGGAATTCAGAATTCTCATTGCATTAATATTTCATTAATCATATATATGTGTGTGTGTGTGAATATATATATATATATATAAATATATATATGAAATTATAATTTATACCTACATATCTACAGGTCACTATTAACAGAACTCTAACAATTTTTCTCATATGTAATACTCGCAGTCTTAGAAACAGTGAACACAGAAATGTGAAAGTGAAATAATGATTACTGAGGATGATTACAGTTGCATCATTTTCATATCAAAATGAGCATTTCAAGGATGATTACTGTATAATTGATCAAGTAAAAAAATCCCACTAAATCCTTTATATAAATGCAGCGATGATCTTAAGGCTGATTAAACAGAAAGAGAGAAACTAAATACTGCTTTGCATGTAAAAAAATAAACTGCATAGAATCTTCTAGGAAATCTGTATGTGATCTGAAAATACACTTGAAGGAATTTCGTGGAAAAAAATGGTGAAAACTAGGTTCATGTGTTTTTCTTCAAGTAAATTCACACTTTTCTGAATGCTGGCCAAGGGAGACATTGTGGCTGTATACAATACCAACTGATGCTCTGGGCCCTAGTAACAAATACTGCTCAGTTTTTTGAATGTTGGCATAGAAAGAGCCTTTTGTCAGTGGCCGAAGCAATATTGCCTCATGTCCCCTTTTAAATGCATTGAACTCCTATGCCTGAACACTGATGTAAAGGAATGAAATCAGCTGCTTGAAAAATTAAAACATAAGGTTGTTTTTTTTTTCTTTTCAGTGATTTAAAATTACTTCCATAAAGGTTTAAGATGTGAGCATTTGGATGGCTGGTATATTCATTCTGTGGTTAGTAATCTTGTACTGCACATTTGGGATTTTATCATCATCAGTACTGACCTCTGCAGTTCCTGTGGCAGTCAGAAACTGGGGTGCTCAGTTGCTCCAAAAACCAGGCTGCTAATTCTATCCACATACTGAATACATCCCCACACATATCTGTATCCATATCTGAAATGGAACTGAAGACAAAGAAGTAAAAACAGCTTTAGAAAAAAAACTGCAGAAATGGGGTGCATTGTCCTAGAAAGTATCAAATTCTAGAAGTCAGATTTCATTGTCTTAGTTTGTTTAGTTTGAAAAACTACTTACTAGTATTTGTTATCTAGTTTTAATTTCTTGGCACCAAAAAAAAAAATTATAAGCTTTTTTTTTCCCCCATATGGCAGTTATTGACTCCAAAATGGAAACTCTTTGATTAACACAGCCAAAATCACAATTTTTATTAAAGTAAAAATGGAAGACCATATTTAAGGTGGATGTGCATGCAGCCATATTTTTCCTTATGCCTCTGAAGGGTTGGGGGTTTTTGTGTTTTTGGGTTTTTTTAACAGTGGAAAGAGATAAAGGATTAAGAAAAACCCAGAAGAATAAATAAAAGTGAAGAAACTGCTGATGTTGCTATAGATGGGGAATAGTGTTGCTTTTAGATTTATGCATGGGAGACAAAGAAATCTATATGAGCTCCTGACTCTATCTTTCCTCCCAGCACTTAGGTTAAAAAAAAAAAAAGAAAATTAAATGTAATTGTTTGAGCATTATTTTACAGAAACACTTTTTCATTCTCTGCTATTGATTTACACCTTCTCACTTTCCTTACCCTTGTCAAAACTTCATGCATGCCTCCTAAGCACAGGAACAGAAATCAACATTGTCTTGTTTTGACTGCCATTTCTTTGCGATCTTAAATGGTCCCTCAACCCTTTTGTCAATATTTATTGATGGGATCCACGGGCGCTGTGAGTGATCCCACTCTTGAGGGGCATAAACCAATGGCAAGCTGGGAAGGGAGAGAAAGGGGGGCCTGCTGTAGGCAAAAACTGGTTGGAAAATATCAGAAAGCTCAGGAACCATTGACAAAATGTCAAACATTTCAAATCCTTGATTGTTTCTCTGGCTAATGCCATGCTAAGCAGAACCATTAATCTACCTCTAAAGCGGAACCAGTTACATATACATACATGCTCAACACATGCATGTACACCCAGCTCCATGCACACACACACTAAAAAAAAAAAAAAAAAATCTGCAGGGAAATTAAGCAATACTAATGAAACCATATACAGAGAAAGTTCTTGGATAAATTAACAGCGCAATTACATTACATGACATGCCACAAGATGGATGAGGAAAACTTGGCTCGTATTGTGTTCTGTTTTCAAATTGCAATTTATTTGAGGGTTTTAATGGATGCCTTATTAAAACATCTCAGCATTGGTCAGGTTTCAGCGCATGTCAGAGTAGCCCATGATTGATGACACCCTCTGCTGCTTCCCTTGCACATTTGCAGGGAATTTAAGCAAAGAGGGAATGAACAGAGCCTCAGATTTGTATTGATCGTGTGAAGGTGCACTGCCTGAGAGCACACTCTAATAACATTCTCTAAGCTCAACTGCTTCACATGAAGGCATTTATTACAAGAACTAAAATGTTATATTGGTCGGGATAAAAGAACGTTGTATAAACAAAAGAGTAAGCAAAAAGGAAAAAAAAAAAAAAGAGAGAGAGAGAGAGAATGAGAGAAAAAGAAGGAAAGAAAGAAATACAAATGTATAATTTCAAGAAACGAAATGCTGTTATCTCCTAAGAGCATATTTCTGACAGCCAAAAGAATGATGAATTTAACTGTTTTCTCTGTGTAGATACAAGAACATCTGAGAAAAAATTGGAGACAGCAAATTCCTTTTTTTTTAATCCATCTCATTTAGATGAGATCCTCTAATTACACTGGTAGCAATGAGGGTGGAGGTCAGAGCTAAACACAATTAGGATTTCGAACATCAAAATGGATAGCAAGGCATTAATCATTTGACCATCCAACATCTTTCTTCATCACTTTAAGTACTATATACTGTAGTTAATCGATCTGACCATCACCCATTTGATAAGTGAAAAGCACTTGTACCTAACCAGTGTAAATCTTAAAGAATCCCTTACACTTAGAAGGCAGTTTCTTGACAGATTTGAATTAGATATAAGAAACATTTCCTCTTGTATTGTGAGATTTGTACACTACCTCCTTGAAAAAGAGGAGATTTCCATGATCTCAGATTGCAGATTCACTATTGGCAAAATATTGCAAATATTGGCCAAAATGCACCTCCCAAAACAGCCTACATAAAGAAGAAGAAATCTACATAAGTACTTCATCACATCAGCAATGTTTGGGTAACTGATACACTTCTTTTCATTGCAAATGGAGTGAGGCTGAAGGTAAAATGAGATAATCAACTACAGATGAGGTAGAGTAGAAATACCCTTGCCCCTGGGTACCTCAAAAAACACAATACTGATTACAAATAAAAATTCAGGTTGGACATTAGAGTCCAATTGTTTCAGATGCTGAGTAGCTGTCATTACAGCTACTGTAGCTGTATCCCTTCCCCTTTGACTTTCTCTCAGCTTGCATGAAGCACTCGGTACCATCCATGATCAGATCTCCAAAACACACCCCAAATATCTATGTCTGGGCTTGGTTAAGTACTGTCTCATCTCTCTCATCACTGCCTCTGGCTGTTTGCGACTCAGAAAGCATTCTAGTTTCAATTCCAGGTCTAAAAGATTATTTGTTTGACCTGCCTTGCTTGTCATTATCAGAGCTGCTAATTTTATTATTCTGTTAGCACCCTGGGCTGCATGGTATAAAACTGCACTATAAAACTGTGTTTTGATTATACTGGAATCATTCAGCATCACAGGCTCAGCAAACAAAATGCAACACTCCCACCCACACTGCCATGATAGCAAAGAAGAGAATGGAGGGAGGATAAAAGCTGTGTGAAGGACAAATAGTAATAAGAAGGCCAGTGCAGTTGAGAAGCTTCACACATTCTCCCAGGTTAACATTGGACAAACTTCCTATGAGACTTTCTGAGTCATCTTGTAGTCCAAATACTTTTAGAATAAATAATATTAATAATAATTATTGAAAAAAAAAACCAAACAGAAATATTCAAAGTTTTTGATGACCAGAAATAATAATAAAAAAATAAATCTGTAAATCTCTAATTCTTAGAATTGACTTATAAAAAAATTACTAGGATAATTTATAAATCTTGGAAAGAGTATCAGGTCTTGGTCTGAACTTGGAGAACTCACTGTTCTACTATTATTTATTCATTGTTCCAACTTCTTTCTGCAATAGATACATCACCATTTTTATGTCTGGGGATTTTTTGTGTTTTTTGTGAGTTTTTTTGTTTTCTTGGTTTGGATTTTTTTTTAAATATCTCTACCTGGATGTTCATCTCATGGAAACTGCAACTTTTCTAAGTTTATTTTAAATATAGACAGTGTCTTTTAATGTTTTCCAAGTTTAGCATTAATTCATGCTTTAAAGTACTGACTTGAGAATAATGACTGGATTCTCCTGCTTCTGTTTCTTTTACTTTCTAGGTAGCTGTCAAAGCTGACTTGAAATTCTAAAAAGAAAATGCTAAATTCCAACTTTTCACTTTTGTAGTCCATCCTGTTCCTGGACACTGCAGACTTGATATTTGTTTCATTGTTGGAGAGGCACTAAAATGGCTGCCTCATGTTGCAGTCATTTTATAGCATGAGAAAAATGATTTCTGAAGCAAAAGAGTTCATATATTAAACAAGAAAACTTACTCTTCTGACTAAGACTCCTGTCAGTGTTTCAGATCAGCACATGTATGACCTGAGCAAGCCATGTACAGGTAATTACAGGTAATTTGGTAACCTTGCCAAATCAAAAACCTGACTGTGATCCTCCAAACAATTCCATCTTGAGAATGATGTTTTGGAAATATTTTCAAGCTAACATAACTCAGTTTCAACTATATTTATGTAGATGAAACATAGAAGAGATAGAATGTTAATAAACATTGACTTTCTCATTAATAAGAATTGAAAATCTCATATTAAGTTTTCCTTAGAAGATGCAGCTCTAATAGTTTCAATTCTTGCAAGCCACGATGCCCTCAGCTTCTTGATTAAAAGCACTAACCATGTCTATTATAGCCAAGATAAATAAACAGATATTTTCTGGCAGTTTAGTGCACAAATGCAACCTCCTAACCCTCACCATCAAAAGGTCAAAAGCTGCAAAACCTAGTCCATTAACCTCTGTAAATGGTTGTGATATTAAAAACTGACTCTCAATATCCAAGGGTCATGATCTAGTGCAATAACCATCAGCAGTAAAGAATTATGACTATAGTACAATATCCATCTATAAAATGGCCATTTATGACACGAGCACACTGGCTATCTGTAACAGGAATGGGCCACCCCTTTCTAAGAAACATTGCACAATTTCAATCATAAGGTTACAATGTAAGGTGTGAAAACTTACTAAGTTTTAAAACAGAGCACAGAACTACTTTCTGTATACTTGGCAAGACAAAAGAAAAGCCCACAAGCTGCTGAGGTTCACTAAGAAAGTAAGAGTTTAAAAGATTGTTCTCAGCCTACTATTCTGTGCTACAGCACAGGAATTTCAGATTTAGTTAGATATCACCTCATTACCAGAGATCCATGGATAGGTAGAAGCCCACCTAGATGCAGAGGGGATCTCTCAAGATAAGGATCAGCGACTTTGTGCTTGTATCAACCTTTGCTGGTCACTAAAGAGAGTTGTAGCTCTCCAAGCAAAGCAAGATTATTGAGAAAGTTACTAAGAGAAAAAAAAAAACTAAAAAGGAAAAAGCAAACAACACCTGATGATCACCAAAAAGATGTGGCTCTGAAAAGAAAAATCAAGAGGCATCATGCCTCAAGCATACTTTTAGTAGTGTAATAATCTTTTTAATCACAAAAAGTATTTTTGGTGAAAGAGAGAAAAAATTAAGAAAGGTGATAAATAAATGAGAAACAATTTGTGATTTTTTTAAATTTAAAAAATCTGTTGGAATAGGTAAAAAATAAATATGTTTTCTACATGATATATATGAATTCACAAATATATATGGACGGACAGGAGACTATTTTCATTTACGTGATGTCTGTTTAAATATCTGAGATGTCTGCAGAAACTTAGGCCAGGGAGTTATTAATCAATGACTAAAACTTTGAGGATACATTAGCTTGGAAGACCTGCAAAAATCCAACCCACTCTCCCTTTTAGAGAGCAGCTGGTCTTACTAATTAAAATGGAAAAACTCTATCCATCTTCATTTGTAGAGAAGTCACCCAGACAGAGACAGAACCTCAGCACCCTATTGTAGTTTCACAGGATGTCTGAAAGGGACAAATAGAAAGTAGAAAATATCATTATTTTAATTTTGACAACAGATACAGAGAAGCCATTTGTTTCTAATTAGATGTGAGAGGTTACCAAAGCTAAATGCAAGTAATATAACCAATTTTGTTTACTCTTTCTTTTTCCTTTGCATTTAATGAATAATTTACTCAACCGTTTCAACAGCTCCTTCTCAGGAATGGAATTCACTACACCTACATTGTCTTGCCATTTTGTCCCAGCCACTGAAAAATAAGGAAACATGAGGGCATGAAAACATGATGTAGATTTTAAATTAGTCTGTATTCATTTATGGTTTTACTAGAGAAAGTCCTTTTTTTCTGTAGTAATAAAACCTCTGCTAGAACACTATTTATAAGTAAAATTACCTACACAATTCAGTCTTCTGGAGAACATACCTTTGGTCAAAGTTCCTGCAAAGAGCAGAGAGGTGGTAAGAGAGGGTCATACCAGACATTCTGAGACCAAATTCTGAGAGCATTTCAACTTACAGCCTTCTGTGCGATCACATGAGCATCAACTTTTGCCTCTTCCAGGTCTCACTCCAGTGCAGACCTTGAAGATAGAGGTGCCTTGACCATGCATCCTCTTATGGCACTGGAGGCAAGTTCATCTTCTGTTTTCCACTCTTTTGTGCTGAATAGGAAATAACAGAGCATATAGTATGCTGAGTCCACAGTGGCCACAAAGAAATTATTTTGTTAATGAGATTCCATCTGAGGCATTTTACCAGCTGAACACCTCATTTTCAATGGGCTTAACAGCTGGCAAGCTCTGGAGGATGCTTTAAAGCATATTTTCCCTTCTCCCTTTGCAACAGCTTCCTGCCAGGCTGGTCCAGCCTGTGGTCAGTGTGCCAGATCCTCTTCATTAAAGGATGCTAAAACACCACATTAGAACCTGTCTTCTACTGCTGTAGTTAATAAAAATGTTAAAGTGTAACTTTGTTTCATACATTGTCATCTTTCCTAGAAATGGGTTTATTTTCTCTTGTAGAATCTGATCAGCTTTTGCCTTAATTCAAGTGCACTAAGCAAGATACATGTAAATAAAATGTCATGATGCCCATGGACAGGCAAACTTCATTTGGGCATCTTCTACTTTATGTATGCAACTTGTCTTTCAAAAATAAATACATTTTAAATATGTTTTTCCATTAAGTATATGCTTGTTTCCCCTATTTCATTCCTTTTTCTCACACCTTAATATTCTTGGCCTTACTGGAATGGGGTGTGTGTAAAAGAAATACCTGTTATTCAAAAATATTAGGGCCCCAAAATTGTAAACAATATCTGTAAATTTTTGAACTGTTAGAAAAAGATTTTTCTTTAATATTTTTCTGTCACATAATTTCCAAAGTGATGACGAACTGAATGATTACACATTATTGGTTTCATTCATTGTTTTTTTATCGGTTTTATAGGGAAGAAGGAACATAAAATACTTTGTATGATTTGCCTAAAGTAGCAATGTTCAATTAAGTTATATGAGTTGCTTAAGTTTCTTACTGACAATAAATCAAATAACCCCTTACAAGAGACCATCATAATTTTCATGGAATAGTTTGTGCAGCTGGTGGTAATCCTATGATTAAGCCAAAGGTATGGCTCTAGTCCTGGCCTATACAGATCCTCAGATTGTGTTAATATTTAGGGTTTGTGCTTTCAAAACATAGTAGGGTTTTTTGTGATTGTATCTATAAAAGTGCATTCCAGTAACAAACACCACCATGAAAATACACACACACATTTAATAGTTAGCTGAAATACAATTTGACAGGTGGAGAAACCACAACTGGCAAATGATTTATTAAGTATATATTACTGTATAATGGACCTTCAGATAGTTATAATAACCAGATATAGTCCATGCCACACTCTGTCAATAAAGTTCTTCAGATTTTCTCCCAAAATGGCAAGCTTAGCCAATACTTTCAGGATGCAGTTTCCTGTGACTTATGTGTTCAGTCATGGCACAAGCAACAGAGCTGATCCCACTAAGGGTTTAAACACGGGTTTGCAAGGTGGATAAATCTTAAACAAAATGCCAAATTTCCTATTATCTCTATGAAGCTATTTTACCAAATGCTGAAAATGTTTCATTTCAGTAGCACCCTTCAGATCAAATTTTGAAAATAAATTACAAATATTTCCACTCCAGAGAGTTAAATGCATTAAAAGAACCCAGAAGTTCAAATAAGAAATGCAACTGAACGGGAAAAACAATATAATCCTTTAATTCAAAAAATGCATACACTTCAGCAAAGAACTAATTGAAATTATAAATCTATTATATATTGTTAATGTTGATCATTAATAATTTAGGCTCTAATTTGGCAAGGTCAAAGTTTCATTTGTACTCCTTAAGTTGTTTTCTATATCTGGGACGTTTTATTAGTTTTTTACAAAGTCAAATCTAAAATTATATTATATCCAGATGAGATTCTGGTATTATAATATAAATTAAGCAAGGTCTGCTTTTCTCAGATCATATGCACTTTCTATGTTTCTATCTGGTTTTGATGTAGAACTAAGAATGATAAGCAAATATGGTACTAAAGACATATTCCCATAAAACATCTTACCATAATATGGTAACTCTGACTTTCCTTTCTGAATAGGCACTTTCAGGCATTTGATTACTTTATATACAATGTGGCTGAGAGAAAGTGTTTTCATTCTGGTTAGAGATGTACTAAACTAGGAGAAAAATCTGCTTTGTGAATTTATGTCAATCTGATATCTGACTAAGCAGCAATATTTAAATTGCATCCTTGCTCATAGACTTCTGCAAACTCTCTCAAAATTCTTCTTCCTGCACCCAAAGTTTAGATTTGAAACAAACCTTAAATAAAATAATAGGGTCTTGCTTGGGGGGAAATTGTTGTAATATACTATAGAAGATGCACTCAGGAAACATGGTATATCACTATCAGACTCTATTCTCATCTTCCATCTTGTGTTCTGTAAGTTGAACTATTTCTATTTTCTATTTTATTTTATTTGGATGTACCAAGAGTATCTTGAGCTTTTATGTGTCTATTTTATTGATCCTCTTCACACTCTTAAAAATAATGGGCTTTTAGAATCCCAGTGCTACTAAAATTTATCTGTCTCACTTTTTCCTCATTCCTTTTTAAAATACACACATTTAGAGGTTAACCTTTTACATGATTAGACATGATCAGCCAATTACTAACACCCAAAAAGCCCCAGTACAGTCTATTAGAATTTATTTTGTTGGAGAAAGGGCACGTACAGTTACATGCTCCTTGTTGTCTCCCTGCTACCAGGCTACCCATTAACTATTTTTCTGAAATCTTTGTTGGTGTAATGCTGTGTGATAGGCATGTATATCCTCCTCATGCTGGTGAATTAAAATTCTGCTTTCAGTGAGTAAGATTAATTGCCCATTTAACCAAAGCTGGATTCATTCTCTTATTGGGGCAGGGGAGGAGGGAGAGGGGAGGGAGGGGGATGCTGGAGGGCTGAAGGTGGGAAAAGCAAGGGGCAGAGTGCCAGCCAGACTGCAGGATTCAGTTACATGTGAAATGATTTGTAATTCTGAGTAATCACTTAGGACAAGCCCTTGCACCATTTTATCCATACATGACTCTAGGCCAAAGTCAATACTCATAGTAAAATAATGAGATGAAGCTAACTGAGCCCTTTTATTAATGCTCCAAGGAGCAAATCTGATGCTTGAGCTTCTCCCATGGAAAGTATCCACTTCTTCCTAAAAATGAACAAGTGGGTCATGATGCCCAGTAGTAACTAGGGTTCTTGCCTCCGAAAAACGAGGGAAAGATTTCCCTTCTTATTTGTGCACCATATCATGCTTTGCCCCACTGCAGGTGGAGGCATATGAATTTTGCATTACCTGTAGGCTCATTAGAGAAATCTGTCTTTCTCCTAATAGTTTTTCCTGACTTGGAGAGGGGAAAAAAACCCCACACAATGAAAGTCCAACAAACCACAAGTTAAAAAACAGTACACTGTTTGAGATACCACATTTTTGTTCTTACCAGCATCAACATTATGAAGCAATTCAAATGTACAAGGAATTCTTGGCAATGTGAGGAATGGAGCCCTCCCTGTCGTCATTTTAAATGTCATCTTATGGCAGCAAGTTTTTCATACTGCAGCAACTGGCAATTTTATTTAGAACACTGTAAAGAAATATTATTCATCCTCCTTTCATTCTTCTGTGATTGTTCATGACACGGAATCCTCCTCATCCAGTGATCTTTTACCCTGGAACATTGATCTGCTTACCTATAGTTTTGTAATTTGTGATTCCCCATTCCGCTTCAACTTTCTGTGTAAGCTTCAGCATTTTGCATCCTAATACATCTGCAGTTATAGAGCAACAAGCATTGCAGTATCACAGAGTTAACATTTAACAGCATACGTAAAATTCTATTTCATTCTTCCATAAATAAAACAGGGACAAAAAATTTGCCACACTTATTTACATAAAATCAGAGGTTTTGAATAGAATATTGGATTTTTCTCCCTTTAAGCACACATTTTTTCATCTAGTCACAAGAGAATTATATCCAGGTAAAACACTAAAAACCAGATTAAAAGTTCATTTTACTTTAGTGATGGCAAGTCCATAAGTGTATGTTCTACCTTGATAACCAGAATTTTACAAACAAAATGTATTTCATTCTATGTATCTCAGGAGATCTTTCCCAAGCCTGAAAAATATGATTCCCTGCATAACTTCTAATGAGGAAAAAAATGAGTAATTTAGCTCTCAGCAACTAAGTACCACTGGGCAGGAGATGGTGGAAGGTTAAAAAAAAAAAAAAAAAAAAAAAAAAAAAAAAAAAAAAAAAAAAAGCTGTCTTTACAAACTGTGTATGGTGAACTAAAATGACTGAATAATTGAACAGGAAAATACAGTTGACTTTGGGAAGCTATTGAAAAAGGCCTATTTATAAAATCCTTATGGGCCTACTAACCCTGAAGTGGAGCCCTGAACATTCCTTCAACAAATGGGTTAAAATCCACAAAAAAAAGGCATAACCTGGAGCCTAAAAATGCATTTCTTTATTTCATCTTCTTTGTGGTAAGAAACTTAGAAACAACACTGCCTTGGTGTGAAAACATCTATGTGGGGCAAATGCATCTAGGTCATGCAGAAAACAGTATGTTGCCATAGCTATCATTAGTGTAATACACTTCACAGCAAGTCCTACTGTGAGCTAAATTCAGGCCCAGTGGGTGCTGCACTATTGACTTCAATGAAGCTGCACCTGCTTATGCCCTATCTGAATTGGTCCTTGAGTGTACAATAAGAAGAGTATTTCAATCACTGCCATTCACTGAACACTATTTCAGCAGTGTCTCAGTGTGCATTCCTGCTATAAAATATCTGTTGTGCAGTAGCTGGCTATTCCTTTCCACCCTACTTGCTCTTCCCTCCATCGTTCCTCAGAGCAGCCCTCCATCACATTACAAACTGCTTCTGGCAGCACTGATCCAGTGCCTGGGGCAAACGAAAGTCATGTCCAGTGTGAGGGATGATTGGTGCCTTAGAAAACTGTTTTTTGGCTGCTCACTTAAAGTTTGTTTACTTCTAAAGAGTAGTAGGAGGCACACATTGCCTGGTTTTTTACAGTGTATAGGCTAGTACCTGTTTATCTAAATATTGGCAAGGCTTTTACCCTCTTGTTTTTAGAGTCCAAGACCTGCTAAACCTCTTTCTTAGTAAGAATAATTAAATTACATGTAAAGATGTCACCACCTGAGAACTAGACTGTGAGTGTGACTAATGGATGCTTCCCCATCTGATATGTGAGGTGATCCCACCATTCATCCATCCTTCTAATTGTATTTGACTCCTTTAGCTGTGTTCCCGAGTATTTCCTTCTTCCTGTTTGCTCTTTCTACCTTGTCTCTCTCACCTTCTCTTCAGTTCTCCCTCCTCTTGTTCTATACCTAATCTCTAGTTCTAAACAGATTTTGTAACCTAGCCCTTCAAAAGCTCATGGTGTTTTGTTTCCTACTTTCTTAGAGGCATGAAAAGATTCTAACCTTTGTAGCAACAAGTTTTTATTTCATTCTGAGGCAGCTTCCCTAATGTAGAACATAGGTATGCTTAAGGGAAAAAAACCACAGAATCTCCTTTTTAGACATGTATGTGGAGACCTCCACCACTTCCTGGTGGGAATAAGGTACTCCTAAAGGAGAATGGTAGCATGGGAATGTGGAATGGAATGTGGGCCCGTGTCCATATAAATGCTTGTGCATTGACAGCCACCATGACCCAACACAGTAAACTCTCTGTTCCTCTTTCCTGGGAGGTGAGAAAGACTTCAGTCCCCTACAAGTCAGTTAACTTTAACATGACACAGAAGTTAAGAGTAACATCTGCCAAATGTGTGAATCCAACCCATCATAACTGGGGAGGGAAAAAGAATGGGAGAGACCAGCTGAGTTCCAGCCTATATGCAAACTTCTGAACAAGATTTTGCTTCAAAGGTAGGAAAAGGATAATTTTTTTCTGAGGAGGACTCTGGAGTTTGCTCTTCTACTTCCCAGGCAAATGCCATACCTAGCAGACAGCCATGGAAAAGATAGGAATCTTGTTGCCTTCCATGACACGTAGATATTAAAAGGTAAGTAAGTATAGGTTAGTTTTCTAACTCACATGATGTCTCTGTAGGGACTTGACTGCTTTGAATACTCTGCTCAAGTACCAGGAGCAGTACTCAAAAGATTGGAAGTGCCAAAAAATTAAGCCTAATAACACAAAGTGTTATCATAACTAAGTCAGTGGCTGATACGGATTAGAGAGTCATATATTTAAAAGAGCATAAAGATATAAATATATGTAATTAATGTGTGATTTTTTTAAAACCTCACTTGTTTGTATCTGAAAACCAAGGAAAACATCGACTCTTCAATAATTATATTTGTTAATTTTTGGAAAAACAATTTTAGGAAACTTCTTATACTTTTAGGAAATATCTTGAGAGCTCTTGTGCAGGGGTCTGTTTCATTTCTGGAAGCTGCACTTGTTCTCTGTCATCCACTAACCTCTGAAACCCAGTCTTTCAACTGAGTGAAAAAGAGCTTCCCCCACAGCTTTTGTGGTACAGGATGTGAGGAATGAATATGATGACCTAGAGATTTTCAGCTCAGAAGTGTCCTTGGAGTGACATGCTTCGTTTATGTCTTTTGGGGGAGCATTTTCTTTTCATAGGTCTGAAATCTGGGCAATGGAAAAATGTTTAAAAGAAAGCCCATGCCAGTGCTTGATGGCAGTTTAGTTGCCAACAGTCAGGTGAACTTCTATAAAACTCATACATTGAAGGTTATCAGCTTAAGACCGATTGTCAGTCTGTCATCACAGGATGACATCACAGTAATTTTGAGTCTTACATCAAATTTGCTTTTTCTGAACAGTGTATTTCTTAGAACACAATACTGCTGTGTTGCAATTTATGGGAGGAAAAACATAATTCAGTGTATTTTCTTCTTGTGAGGCTATAACCTTAAAAGATACATAACTAAAATGCAGAATCTTTCAGATACTATTACTTGTATCAGTCTGACAGTTCTAATGTTACTCAGTGGACATTCTAAATTTGAAATATTCAGGGACATGATTATTTACATTTTAAGCTGGTTTATCTCTGTATGGTCACTTTGGCAACACAGAGGGATGGAAGGAACACATAAAAAGACTCCACTTTTAAATAAACATTTATCATACAACTGCTTCAATTTACAACTCGGTACAATACTTTGTTAAAATGCAGACTGGGCAATGCTGTTTAACTTAGCTACAAAAACACAAAACATTATACTGAGACATTGTTTCCTATATGAGCAATAAGAGCAGCAGCACAACAGAAGCATCCAAAACTTATACTCAGCACAGAAAGTTGACAACTTGCCAGTATTTCCATCCTATAGAAGTTTTAAAGTCCCAGTATAAGTTGTCTACTAGATATTACAGGTCAAACTTTTGCAATTATTGGATATGGCTTTTATTTGCAGTACTTTGACTTTTCTCAGTTAAAAATAAGAAGTGACTAATGATAGTCTGGAAACTATTAACTTTTAAAAAAGAATAGTTTAAAAGTGTTTGATCCTCCTTTGATGAAGTGTGAACACCAGACCTCTTTCCGGGAGGTGTGTTTGTGATACTCCTTCTCTGAAGCAGAAGAGGGGAAGGATCAAAGAGGAGGGATGAGTATCTGTTACCTTAGGGTAAACTCTTTTCAGTGATCAATTTATGAAGCTATTAGGAAATGTAACATTTCACATTTCCATTTTACATAGCTATTGTCTATACCATATAATCTCTGTCAAAAAATGTCCGTTGTTCTGTGAATCTCAAAGTTATTCGATGGACCTGCATTAAATTGTAGGTTGCAGTTTATAAAAATAAAACACCAAAACCACAGCACAAATGAATGCAAAGATCCAAAGTATTTTTTTAAAACAGGGAAGAAAAATATGATACTTTCAAGAGCCAGTGACCAGAAAGTATGCATGTAAAGATACATATTTCTCACCTGTAATACATGAAAGTAAACTGAAAAGAACATCTCTTTCCATCAGCATAAATTAAGAATTACTCAAAAAGCTAAATCAAACAAGGCAGTGAGACAAAAGTTCTGTTAATTTTGCTCCACGTGCAACTGTTTTATTAGTATCTAGAAGTTCCAGAAGCAACCTGGACCCCCAAGGAAAATTATTCCAGTCCAGTATGGTACCAGATCTGAGATGGTAACCATTCAGACTTGGACTCACAGTTGTAAGACTCACAGCCAAGTAACCAGAAAAGTGATAGGAAATTACTTTGTTATCTGTCTTGGGTATCTGTCTTAGGTTGAGAACACCTGATCTCCTCTGATCTTGGCAGCTCAACAGGACAGGGCCCAGTTAGTACTTGGATGAGAGACTGCTTGGGCATACTGGGTGCTGTAGGCTTGGGGAAGATATTAAGATCTGGTAATGTTTTCTCTTTCCCCTAGTAGATTAAATTAGGTTTTTTCTTCCCAAGTTGTGTCTGTCTGGTTTTTGCCTGTTGCTGGAACTGGGGAATGCAAACCTCCCTCTCCTTGTCTCAATTAATGAGACTTTGGGTAGATTTTCTACTTCCTGTCCCACAGTGGATGGCGGAGGGGGGGAGAGGGGGTGAGTGAGCAGAGGCCTGGTTGATATCAGCTGGAACTATACCAAGACACTATCATAAGACAGCTTTTCCCATGATGTGAGAACAAGCACCACAGCTGATAAGGTAAAGAGTTGAGGTATTGTGTCCATATAGGCTGTAAGTACTAGGTTATTCTGGGAACCAAACAATTAAAAAAAAAACCCAAACCCAAAATATCTCTACCTTCAGAGTGAATTTACACTGGTGAAAAATTTTGCATTGTGCAACTGTGATGTTTTTGATCCAACACTTGAAGACTTAGAGCTAGCCATAGCATATACATGATAAAACATAGCCTGTCATTGTAATACTAAGAACTTCATATTCCTGATAGAAAAGGCAAAGGAAAAAGAGAATCAAGACAAACACAGGGAAGTGGCTTGTTCAGACTACATAACAGATTAATATCTATTTACAGATCAAGTGCAAGGTCCTGCACGTGGGTCAGGGCAACCCCCACTATCAGTACAAACTGAGAGATGAAGGGATTGAGAGCAGTCCTACCAAGAAGAACTTGGGGTCCTGGTGGAGAAAAAGATGGACAGGAGCCGGCAATGTGCCCTCACAGCCCAGAAGGCCACCTGTATGCTGGCCTGCATCAAAGGAAGTGTGACAATAGAATTGTTTCTGCCCCTCCACTCTGCTCTTGTGAGACCCCATCTGGAGTATTCTGTACAGTTTTGGGGTCCCCAGCACAAGAAGAAGGTGGAGCTGTTTGGAGTGAATCCAGAGGAGGGCCACAAAAATGGTCAGAGGGATGGAGCACCTCTCCTACGAAGACAGGCTGAGAGTTGGGGTTGGTCTCCTCTCCTGGAGCCTGGAGAGGAGAAGGCTTCCAGGGAAAGCTTATTGTGGCCTTTCAGCACTTAAAGGAGGCTTATAAGAAAGATGAGGAGAAACATTTTAGTAGGGCCTATTGTGATAGGACAGGGGTTAGTAGTTTTAAACTATAAGAGGGTGGATTTAGACTAGATATAAGGAAGAAAATCTTTACTGGCATAACAGTGGCATAACACAAACAGGTTTCCCAGAGTGGTGGTAGAAACCCCATCTCTGGAAATGTTCAAGGCTGGGTTGTCTGGGTCTCTGAGTAACCTGATCTAGTTGATGTTGATGCTCATTGCGGGGAGTTTGGACTAGAGGACTGTTAAAAGTCCCTTCCAACCTAAACCATTCTATGATTCTATCATTAATGACAGAGTAAGTAATACAACACAAGTCTCCTGCTTTCTGCTTTAGTGGCTCATACAGCTCTTGCATGGAGCACAAGATCCTTGAATGATATTTATGACAGATACTATAGATCAGTTCAGGAAGAATTTTACTCCTTACTCAATTTCTTCTGCATTTTAATACCTAGATATCCAGAGCTCTGGATTGTTTCAGCTCATAAGGCCTATATAATACATCTAGAGTACAAGAAATCTCTGGTCTTAGTATTTCCTTCTAGTAGTGAATTTAAAAGAACAGACAATTCAAAATAAATGGTCAACTTCACATCACCTTGAGATTCTCATGCCGTTAAAATATAGTCCTAAATTTACAGTACAGTTTTTGACTGCTTAAAAATGATTGGATATTTATTTTACAGAACTATTATACTCTCCTACCAGTCCTTGCAGTTTTGAAGATGTGATTGATAATAATGCTAAAAATTACTCTTGTGTAATAATTCTCTCTTTTTGATACATCACAGACCAGTTCATGAAGAATACATTCTTTTCTGGCAATGTTTTTAATATCAAATTTTAAGGTTAGAGCTCACTGGGTATATGATAGGTGTATCTGAGGCACCCTTGTTCTGAATTTCATTATCTGTTCTGTAAGAATATCCTGTGGCAAATCTACTTTTTGCAACTTGGATATAAAGTATCTGTGAATTATTGTTTCCAGTGGATCTAGCTACCCAATTCACAGAGAATTGTAACATTTTAAACTCAGGGAACTGGGACTTTGTCTGCAGGATTCTGTTGGGCTAATATGTCAGTGCTACCATTTATTGGCATGGAAATTTTGTATATATTCTATATATACAGACAGATATACATATACATAAACACATGCAATATACATTATATATAAATTATTTTGGATTAATTGCCCAATGGATCTGAGTAGATACAGAATAAAATCAAATTATTTTTTTCTCTATACATACCACACATACTATTTTAATTTTAATCATGTGGATTCTGAAGTGAAATGTGCTTCTAGGTTTACCCTAGACTCTCCCTGGTGACAAATAATATAAGCTCTCAAATGTGTTTTGACCTTCATAGGCTAAAGGCCAAACCTTCAAAGAAGGGCTTCTAAAATCTTCCAAAAGAGGCAGTTTACCACAGTGCCACAACTCATAGTTCAGGTCTGTGTGAACACCTTTGACAGCAGATGATAGCTAAACAAAAACAGAATATGAAAAAGATCCCTGTAAAAGATCCTTTTAAGCTACTCTTTTAAGAAAAATAAAGGAAATGCTCTAAAATAACTTCCCTCACAAAATCAGGTCAAGTTAATCAGAATCAGTTTACAAATTCCATCTTTGATTCTGCCTGCTCCCTTTCCCTTCTAAAAGCAATCCCAGGGCACAGAGATCTGTGGTGCTTCTCCCTGTGAAGCTTGATAACACTGCAGATTTTTTCAGTACAGTTCCACAACGTGTGTTTTTCAGACACCACCACAGAGCAACAGTACAAAGGGCCAGAACTGATGGCAGAATATACAAAAGTTCCAGCTGTTCCTTAGGATTCTCCCTCTGAATTAACTGCAAGGTAATGTAATTTTCTGGCACTGTCAGCTCGATGGAGAAAACAACTGTTGAGTAGTTTTATTCTAATGGCCCCCAGAAGTCAGAAGCCTAAATATTTTGAGGTGTTAACAATTCATATTAAGAGAACATTCAAGAATTTAGAGTCCAAAGAAAAGTGTATGCCTAGAATGGACATTATAAATCATCTAGTCCTATCTCTTTCTGCCAAAAGATCTGGGTACCAGAGACCTATTCAATTCATTAAGCCATAAAATGAAAGTCCCATTGTTTAGCTGAAGAAAGAGGCATAAAAAGGTGAATTGCCAAATTCTGAACTTATGAGGATGAGTTTCATATCTCAGACACAAAGAGTATTACCAGTTACTATTATCACTTGCCAATAACTGAGTTCCAAAAAAATCAACATGGTTTTACTGTGCTTGACTAGTACCTCCATTTTATAAAGACATTCATGAATAAAACATTCCTTTCAAACTTTTTGGAAACAGTAGAAAGAGATGCGTTACCACTTAGGCAACAGTTTCTCATTTGTATGTTCATGCAAAATTGGATCAGTAACGTCTGGAAGTTCTTTTGGTACCATCTGATAAATAGCTATTGGTCTCAAAGCCTAGGTCACCTTTTAGTGCTTGTAAAATTGAGCTTGAGAGAGAGACATCTTGCAGGAACAGATTTTTACAAGGAATTAGATAACTTTTACTGTCAGTGAGTATTTCTTTTCTCATAGTGCTTTGATGTACTTAATGCCAGAAATAGATATATAATTAAACCAGATAATTTTAAGTTTGTTAAGCATTAAGTACTGATTTAATAACATTTACACATTATGTTTAATCTTGTTTCGTTTCCAGTTATTTAGAAAAACATCTCAGACCCAGTTTTCTTGTGGTCTTAATGGCTAAAGAAAATGTAAGCCAAGCTTCTGTAGGTTCCATGGGGAAACCAACATGATCTGTGTGATGGATCAGCCCTCAGGACATATATCCTAGGAAGTGGTGTGAAACCACCATTGTAACCACACACACATTAGCATTCCAAAGGCACTGCTGGAGAGGATGGAGACATCGATAAGGGTCTGCATATGGCCTAGGGCCTACATATCATGATAAAGATAGAGATAAGGACTGGGACCAAAGTGGGTGGAGGTCTGCTCCAGCTGTTCAATCTGGTATGTCTCAATCACTCTTACTTGTTACAAAACAAAGAAGACAGGCCTATAAAACAAGGGGTTGCATTGATGGGTTTGGGAGTTTCATTGACACCAAGCCTCCCCAGTAGGATGGCCTAATACTGGATCCAGGACCAGTGACTTTCTGTTATCTACTTCTCTTTTCTTCTCTTACTCTCTCACTTTCCCTTTCCTAAAATCATTAAGTAATATAATGTTTAGGACATTTTTTTCCCAGGTTGAGTAGCTTGAACATCAAAATGATTTAAAAAAACCCCAACCTGGCCTTTATGGTTGCAGAGCCTGAGCATATATAATAATGAAAGTATCAGCTTTTATGAGTTATTCCTTCTATAGTTCTAATTAAATTTTATGTTCAAATACAGACCCTGAGTGTTGTACCACCTTAATCCGGTCAAGGTGTATCTTATGGTCATGCATTTCCTCGGACTGTAATATTTAAGCCACTCTCCCTGGGATGGACAGGTCTGACACTATAAGGGTGGATCCTCAACTCCTCTCTGAGAAAGAATTTAGAAAGCAAACGGGTCTAATCTCTATATTCCGGGGTGCCCTATCTGGGCCATGACAATCTGTAAGCACATGAAGTTCTTTTTTAAATTCCTGTTGAGTTGGACCACGAGGCATGTCTGGTCTGAAAAGGACTGTAGCAGTCCTTTTGCAGAACACTTTGTTGATGGTGAAAGGAGGATGATAGGCTGGAGAGCAAACATTAGAGTTTTCTAGCTGTATTTAATATTACAGAATTGTCTGTAGAGTTGTCTTCTACCTTCGTCACAATTTTCTCCAGACTTGAAAGCTTAGTTCATAACTAGGCACCCCAGACCCACCATTTGTGTTCACAGTTTAAGGATACAAACTCTTTTAAGGCAGGCCTGAATTTCAGCCCAGTAGAAAGCCCAGCTTTTTACAGGAGTAAGTTTTAACATTTGCCAGAAACAATCAGAAGAAAGCTGTGATAACTACTTAGCCATTCTAAAACAGCAAAATCCCCTGTTAAACTCCCCCTGAGTTTAAGTCCTGCTGCAGAAGTTCAGCCCAAGACCTTCTGGCCTGTAATAGAGTACTGCCACACGAGACCATTGCAAAAGCCAGCTCCCAAAGACAAGACTTCTGTTTGCCACATAAGCGGACCCTGAATATGCTACGTGCTAGCAGGTCATTAAGGGATTATTTGGGAAAGAGAGGATTTGCATGCAGCCAAATGAAGTGAGTACCCCGTTCATTGCCTGCATCTATTAAAATGCACTTTTGTGCCTCCATCTGTGTCAATTTTCTCAAAGGAGCAAGGGCTTTCTGTATTTAACAACCGCTGTTTTATTTTTTAAAATGCAAGCAGGAAATGTAAACAGAATCCAAGGCTTACTGTTAAGCTGCAGCCTTTGGTTTATTGGCTGAGGAATGAATCCTGAAGGATGCTGAACCTTCTGGCACTGGTCCAGACCAGCACTTCAGCACATGTCAACTTTAACACAAGGGGCCTAGTCCTATGATTAGAGTTAAGCATGTGTTTATGTGTTTTCCTGGCCTTCAGCCAGGGTGCTCAGCACTTTGCCGGATCGTGTCTTCAAAAAGATGTGGCCGTATCTGAACTTCAAAGTGAAGTGTGACCTATTGCTCCTGAATCACTTTTCACAGATGTTAGATGGTAATACAGACTAGCCAGCTCAGGCCATATCCTCCTCACACCTTCCTTTGTCTCGTGTGCTCAAGGGAAAGAAAAACGATTTAAAACACTTATGTGTTTTCTGCCCACATTCTGTGTTTTGACTCCCATCAGATATCATTCAGAATAAAAATGTACACTGAACGTTACTTTGAGTGTTCAGAGGCCAGGACTGTAGAATATTTTGGATTTTCAGCTTAATCAGTGGAGTAGCACTGGGTTTATTACTGAATGTAAGAGGAACTCTCAGGTTTAGGAAGAAGGGTAAACCCTAACATCTGAAAAAACAATTACAGGATTTAAGGTCAATGCTGATAATTTCGGTCAGAAATGTTTGGTCAAACAGAGATTTGTTGCAGGAATATATTCCATTCTGCAACAGACTTTCATTTCAGAACAGTACTTTTCAAGATCCGATGATCTGAGTGTGCTTTCAGTTCAGTGTATTCAAGACACAGAGATAATACAGTGATAGGTAGTGCTAGCTAGCAGACCTGAGTATAGGCTTTGATTTAATCTCTTAAACCCAGTTAAAGTTTTAGCTTTACCAAGAGCCCACTAAATTAAGAAAAACAGTTGTCATGGTTTTCCTTCAATTCTACTTTCTCTCTGAAGGCATTTCTAAACCCAAGACTAATATTATATTCATCAGCTTAATTAACTTGGGAAAATAAAAATGTCAAGAACAGCACTTCCAGGCATAGGCATCCATTTCTTAATACACATTGCCACCTGGGGAAACCTGAAGATACAGTATTTATGCTGGAATCTAACATGCTAACTCTAAAAGTCATATAGTTTCTAATGTTTGTTAAGCATGTTATTTCCAAGACAATCTTGAAGTATATCATTACTGATTTTTTAAATGCTACAACGTTTAATTTTTTCATATATTATATGAACTATATATTTTTTAACTTAATGGAAGTAGTGAACATACTGAACAACAGGTAAATGATCTAAGCTAATCAGAAGAAAAATATTGTCCTTTTATTTTCCATTTATTTAATAATTTATTTGCCAGCATATCTGTATTTTTAACAGATAAACAAATTCATCTGTGTTATTCATGTGGAAAAATTTAAGAACTTCTAAAATAGTAATCTTTATGTTAAGAAAACATTCCAACATTGCCTAAAGAGTTTAAGCAAGTTGCTGTGTAAATTGCTGTAAGATCCTAATGCCAGAAAACGCTTCTGAAAATTAAAGAGCTGCTGACACCTCATGGCAAATTTTAAGAAACATTCCCAGCAAACACAGCACTACTTCTACTGATTTGTCTTGTTTTCTTTACAGTAAAGGGCATTTGTTTGAAAACAGTATCTTTGTTTACTAAGCCTGCATTTTGCAATAGCAGCTGAATCAAAATAAATTTGATGACAGTGCCAAAGAAACATTTTTAATTCAGGTAAGCAAAAAAATACCAGGAGCAAAAGAATTCTTAAGAAGGAATTGCTTTTCTTCCAAGTTTTTCCAGGATGCAAAAGAGTGGAAAAGAAATACAGACATAAACCAGATTTTATGTATGAATAAAAATATTAGTTATTCCATCAATTGATCTACACCAGTTATTAATAAAGAGATGCAGATAGTACAATACATACTTATATCCCTTTCATTTTTTTAATCCTCTCATTTGGGAGTTGTTATTTCAGCTGTTTCAAATCACATAAAGCTGACATTCCATGTAAAAAGTTGTCAGCAAGTTACACTTTTTAATGGCTCAAAGCTGCTGAAAAATTTTAAAGCTGTGGAACACAAACCAAAAAGGTATTTTTTTCAATGCTTCTCATGTCTTCTCTCCTCCTCCACCACACCTTTTTTTTGTACTGTGAAGTATTTTGTGTTCCCTCAGATGATGTTTCCTGACAGAGACACCTTTCAATCTGCCAAGGGCTAAATGTGTGCTGGAATGTAAGACTAAAATCCAAAACAGAAAAAAAAATTAAGTCCCAAAGCAGGAATTTAAAATGCTGGAAAGCTCATTCTTCCAGTGCAAATAACATCTGAGAGTTAAAATATACCATTTTTTAAAACAAAGCCTTCAGCAATCATTCTGGGAGGCACCAAATGAGTGTGAAATAATCTTGGAAATTTATTTATTTATTTAGTTGGGACTTCTACAAGAGAAGCAATTATGGTCAGTTAGATCTGCAATCACTGTACCACCTACTCAATCACTGTTTTATCCTTACCCTTGGTAGAGCTGCAGGTATAAGCTGGTTAAGGTAACTATGGGGTATTTATTCCCTCCCATAAAATTCTGTTAACATCTATTCATGCAGTGCTTTTTCCTATGGCTTCTGGCTATTTGCAAAATGATTCTGAATTAATCCCACCTAAAAAATGCAGATAAAATGTATGGGACACATGCATTAGATAAAACTGTACTTATAGGAGGTAACTGAATATTGTTGGAAAAAAGTTTAAGTCAGCTGCTGTATAAATTGCTCAGTGCAAACCAGCTTAGCATTTCCTATGTGATAATTTATCTTGTAACATCAGAAAAGGCTTCTGAAAATTAAAGATCTGCTGAGTTCAGATGAGTTTGAGGCAAATAAGTCTAATTGCAGAATTTATCAAATGTACCTAGAACCTGGAGAACACAGTTTGTATGTACTGCATGAAGATCTAATTCAGGATTTCTCTGACAGAAATACAGGAGCTATTAACATACTCCTGGGCAATGCAAGGTGGTAACAGTTTAGCAGCAGTGTAGTCCCTCTTTTCAGATTGATCTTTGGTTACATAGCTTACTTGTAACAGGATCATGATTACTATTGTCATTATTATTGTTTCTGTGCTGTAGTACCTGGGCACATTGATGATGAGCAAGCATTTGTCACTATTCATTTCCGTCTTGCAAATTCCTATCAGGACTCCTCTTCAGGGGAGAACTTAAGCTTATTAAGCTCAATTTTGACTCATGCTGAGCTTTCTTGTCTGAGCTGTACCCTTCCTTTGGGTCAGGACCTAAACTTGGTAGAAATTCACTCCTCTGCGAACATACAAGGGCAGAATGCAGGAGCAGGGGTACAGAGTCAACCCACTCTCCCCTAAACACAAATGTTTGCATGCAGACCTATCCTGGCTACATTTTCCAGCCTGTAAAGTATGTCAGAAGTGAATAAGAATGAATCCCGCGGCCCCTCTCCCAGCTCATCCACAAGGGACTCTCACCTCTGCCTATTTGCAGCAGACAGAAGCACTCTGTTCTGTGGCTTTGCTCACCAAATTGGAGACTTAAGAAATATGAAGGGTCTTGTGTAAAGTCTCCCTCCTAGCTATAAATTTTAAATACAGTGAGAAATAAACACTGGCAACAAAATTAATCTCAAGTAAATAAAACCGCTTCTCATCAAGTTTCATTTATATTCTGTCGGAAAACTCCCTGTTAATTATTTAGAATGAAAAAACAGCTACAGAAAGAGATGGATTAAAATATTGAAAATGTCTAATTTGAAAGATTTCATAAAATAATTTTAGACAATGTTACAAAATCAAATAGCTAAAAAAAATCTATTCCAGTTATCATCTGTAATAAAAATACATATAAAAAGAATTCTTAGGAGCAGTTCATATCCTCTCTGTTTTTTCCATGGAAGTCAAGAAGAGGAAAGAAAAATAATATTTAATAGTGAACTCTTGTGCTTAGCCTTAGAAAAAAAATTCCCACTGATCAGCTTTTCAATTGCTTTCCATCTAGTCTGGATTTAAGCTTTCATTAGATTCTTTGTTTCTTCTACTAACTTGGCTAACCATGAAATAGCAATATGGATAGTAATTAATAGTAATTTTTGGCCACTTATTTAGTTTTTTTAAACAATCTATTGAAGTAGCTTTTATGAAAAATACCTCTCTCTGTAAGAATAAATGAGGAGTCACGAATCTAAACAGCAGCTTTATATGCCATCCCTGGATGGCTATTTGCAGTGACAAAACATGTATGAAAGTGCATGCAGACATGCCTTTGTACATTGACCTTCCAATAGGAATATAACCAATAAAGATGAGATAACTGATCCTCAACAAATGGATATTTCAGGGAAATTCCTCTCTGGGCTTCATAATGAAGCATATTGTTACACAGTTCCTATTCAAAATACATTTCCAAAAAGGGTTAGCAATTTCTTGCTTGCATTATGCAGAGACTGAGCTATACATTAAAAAAAAAAAAAAAAAAAAAAAAAAAAAAAGAATAAGAAGAAAAAAAAGAATCCTAGATCAGTCGTCGAAGGATTGTAAAGAAAAGAGTTCTTAGATCCATAATCTGTCACAAAATAACTTATAACTTCAGCATGAAAGTACTTCAGATCAATATACTCTTTGCTTTCTTTGGCTACCAGGAGGAGAGGCTGAAATGATAACCTGAAGTCAATTATTTTAATAATAAGTCTGGATTCCAACAGTTTTGAAGGTTTAAACCTTACCTGGTAACTACAAGGCATCACCAGAAACAGCAACCAGAAAAACAGAAGGTAATGTATAACTACAGGATCTACTAAGTGTAGAGTCCTGAAATTAATAATTGTCTCAAAATAGGCACCCTGACACACTGGACATTGTGCTTTGGTGGGGTGTTCATTTGGTAAGCCACCTGGACACTGCTCTTGCAAGGGGTGCCCCTCATGGGGTGTTCACTCTGACAAGCAGGACACTGGTCGTTCAAGGGGAGCTCCTCATTCAGTGGCCTGATAAGGAGGACACCGTCCTTATTAGATAAGGAACAGAGGCCAGCAAGCATGGTCCTGTGAAAGCAGAGCACCTCCTTGTCAAAATCCTGTGTACGGCCGCTGAACAGGGTGCCTGCTCAGAAATAAAGGTCATTGCTTGGTCAGCCCGATGGGGTGAGATCAAGTGACCACCTCGACCCCTATACCCCACCAACTCATTTCCAGAACGTTCTCCAATCCCACACTGAGTCTGTGCAAAGTAGGCTGAGCCTCACCCAGGAGAGGTGGGGCCAGGGAGCATAAAAGAGGCAGATCTGAAACACTGGGTGTGTGTAGCTACTGTCCATGGACTGCAATGTTATGCTGAGATTATTGCTGGATCTAAGGGTGGTGATACCTTTTTCTATCCCCTCTTTGTTCATCTCTTTTTTTCATTTCTCTTTAACCTTATTCTCAGCACATCAAAGTAAGAAAAATTCTATTTTTTTCTAAATCCTGTTGGTGGTAATCTGTTGTTTTGAGAGTACAGTTTTGCTAAGTTCTGCTAGTTGTAACCCATTGCCTTGAGAGTAGCACTGTTGTGTCTTTCTGACAAGCTTCATAACCTTATGAATGTGAAGTTGTGTTTTGTAGAAGCCTCCTGGGTAATGGTCTTACCCTTAAAGAATTCTCACTGAATGAACTGTTAAAAGAGATTAACTAAAAGAGGGTTAACCCTTACCCAGGGGCACTTAGAAACGGGTAACTCTACCTGTGCCATTTTGACCCTCACTGAGGAGGGCTGGATGACATCTCTGCTCCTCTCTGGGAAGGAGTCCAGCCATAACTCTCCCTGGGTTGCCCCCCAGGTGGAATGTGACACCAAATAATGATGAGAAGTTGTGAGGAACAGTATAGCCCCTTGTTGATTTGAATAAGGAGGAATTAAGGTTCCTCTCCTTGGCATTACAGGGTTGTCACCTGTCCTGTCCCCTCTGACTCTAAGAGATAAGAGATATCCATGGAAAAAAACCTATCCATGCTATACAGGGAAGTTCCAAGAGGATCTGGGCCCTAACTCAAAACTCCACAGCACCAATGCTTCTATTTTTCCTACCTATTATTCCATTATTGGAACAATATCCCCAGAGGTTCCTGCTTTCAGGAAAAAAAAACCTGGAGCAGTATATTGAAGACCTCCACCCTTTTGCAGTAATTTAAGAGACACAATAAGCAAGGTAGAGTTTCAAAAGTCACCAAGAGTCCAGCCTGTATGGGAGCAGGACTTGTCAAAGTTGCAGAATTTGGTAGAGATTTAAAGAAGCAGCTCATTTTTACAAGTTTAGAATATTTTCCCTTCACCCTTATTGTGTATTTTACTTTGCTAAACTTCATTTGCTCCAGAACAGTTGAACTCTGCCAGCCTTTAGCTGACAAATTCAAAATGACTTTGTCCTTTCCTACAGGCTGACTTTAGTAGCTTCTTGTGAATGAAATCAGATGCAAACATTGTTGCCTTTTGGATATATGCTTAAACTTTGACGGATCCAACATTTTACAGGACTACTGCAAAAAACTTCGAATGCTAAGTTTTCAATGGTTGGGGGATTTTTTTGCTTCTCCACATTAAAGACTTCTCAATTTAAACTTACAATGTATTTCTCATTGACTTTCTGAGATTTCCTTCCCACATTCAAGAATGGTTTCTCAGCCTAAGCAAGAGTTGGCCTTTTGTTGCCAGATTTCACAGAAAATTAAAAGACCCCAGATAATTGCTTTTTGTTTTTTATATAAGTTTCCATAATTTCTGGATTAATATAAAATTTCTATGTCTATCAGTGATGCTTACATGCATTGTATATGCAGCTATAATTGAAATAATGAAGCTCCTACCTAATTTCCTTCAGGTTTGAATGTGAGAAACTATGCCATGTGGGAAAGACTCTTTTGCATAGATTGCAATCTCAAAAGAACAGATGACCTGATTAGCAGCAAAGTCCCAGTACTTTTTACAATCACATATGCTGTGGTATGTCCTCAAGGGTATTTTTCACCTGCACTGTTATTTCCCCACTCCAGTAGCTTTCTAGCTTGTCATCACAAGCTATGGAATTTCATTGTGTGACTATTTCTTACTTTTCCCTTTTAAAAAATACACTATTGGCCTGCATTAAACTTTGCAAGAGTTCACTCTCTTTGGAAGGAAGGTGAAGTAACCATAGCTTTTCAGTGCAAAGATAAAATTTTCCACTCTTTGCCTACCATAAAAGGTATTTACAAAAGAGTTTCAGCTATGCTTGAAATATGTTATGTGAATGCACTTGCCATCTCCTGTTCCTTTCACCATATTGATGCAATAGCCAGACATTATTAATCCTGGCACTAGGAAGTTAGAGGTAAACCAATGCTTAAACTGTTCCAGTAACTGCTGTAAGTTATTGTCTGAAGTGTACTTCACTTTGCAATGTGCTTATTAGGGCACCACTTGTCTCCTGTGGTGGTGGATAACATACCATGGATAAAAAATAAAATTCAGTGTAGTAGCAGATATATTATTAGCAGAAAATTTGTGTATGCTTTGGAGACCATTAAATTCTTTTTTCCAGACCATTCAGTTGCCTTTAAATGTATTATGATTACAAATCAAGAGAAACAGTGCAAAATTCCTTCACAATGTTATGAAGGTTTTGCAAAACTACATTTTGGTGTTGTCTGTATCTCAAGTGTTTTCTCCTTAAGCACCACATAAGAATATTTGGCATTAATATTTTACTTAGTTGTTGAAAACAGTGGTAGAATATGATTTTTTTATGTTATTGCAAAATATCTAATTTGAATGCAACTATTACAGCACACCCCACTTGATTGTGAGGTTTTCATTAAGTACAAAATACATATAAACAGTGACCCCAAACTGCTTGTTTTCATGTTACTGGGCAGTCATAGACAAATTATTTATGATAGAGGTTTAGAACAAAAGAATACTTCCAAGCATTCTTCTGTAAATAGTCCACAGATCACAAATGCAAAATACTAAATATACAGTTAAATATACAGACAGCACAGGGTTTAGCTGATAACCGTTCCTGGGACTGTGGAACTTCTAACAGTCATCATTCCACAATGTGTTTCAATTTTAAATCTCCAGAGACCCTATTACAAGGTCAAAATTAATAAAAAGAAAATAAAGGAAGCTATAATGTTGTTTAAAAAAACATGTGAAATTTAACACAAAAGCTGTTAAAATAACATTACTGTCCGACAGAAATGTACAAATACAAGGGAATTCTGAATTAGGGCAGATGCAATAACCTTAACGCAACCCCGTGGTGCCTACCAATTGCATACATATGGTATGTAAACTAACCCACTGTTCTGAGACCCTCGGCTGAAGGACCATATGTGCTCCAATTGGTAGGTGCAGAAGAGCTGTGTGAAAGGTGCTTTGTGACTGCTTACACCAAGCTTCTTCTTGGTCATCTTGGGTCACGTTTGCACTTTCATTGCACCATCATCTGTTTGTGTCCACATTTCTGTTTTCTCTCTGACTTTCCATTTATTCTGCTATGGTTAGTGGAACAAATACTCCCATTAGAGAATGTTCCTAGCTCTTAATTTTAAGAATTGGCACCTAAATAACTTTCTCATGTCCTCAAATAAACCCCATGCATCTTATTATTTTGTTCCTGTCACCTCAGTGAAAATTACTTTTACCCAAATTCAGAGATTGGCTCCTCCAAACTTCTTTATAAACCTAAGAAAAATTCTATTTATTCTGCCAGAATCACAACAACACAATCTCCAGCACATGACAGATTCGAGTAATGATATTTCACTACATTTTAGTTCTGTACTTTTCAACACTTTTAATATTCTCTAGGTAACTCAGTGCAGATTAACATCACCCATTTTCCTGTAAGCAGCAACATAAACCAAGATGTATCTTTTACTCCATTAAATATTAATACATATCATTTAATATTAAAGAGGCTGCATTCCTTTTCCCACCCTGATCTATATCATTTTTGAATGTCTTTTGAAAATAATTTAATAGGTCTAATGTAATACCCTGGAACGAAGACGTTAATCCTCCTAGGTCACTGCAGTTGCCTATGAGCTCTAACCAGCATAGTAAATATGTGCAGGTAAAGTATAGTGTGAAACGGAAAAAATACATGATGGATACTCATGACAGAACATACACAAAATACAACACAAATGAACTGTGGGACAGCAGACAGTAGAACCTCAAGTGTCCAAGGTATTTAGACTTTTTTCTGCTTTTGTGTTTAAATTGTCACGAATAAAAACCATTAAATGAAACAAAATGAGCATGAAATATAGGTCTGGAGGTTTGTTTATCTATCTGGTTTCCAAAACCCTTCACTGAGTTTTGAGTGCTTATTTCAGCACTCACTGCAGGGTGGGAAAAGTACAAGGGTGGTTTTGTTTTTCTGTAGTCTTAGGACTTTCCTAGTGCCAGATCAGTCAGGGTGGAAACTGAAGCAGCCTAAGGCACTTTGCTCAAGGCTGCTTTAATTAAAGACAGTTACCCACGATTTCTGGGGGCCAATTTATGAGTAAGGTGTCAGCTAGAAACACAAGTAGTATAGCCTGCCATCATGGACTGGTGCAGAAACTCCTGCGGTGTCTCCACAGGAGGGAAGGTTTGTTTCCTTTTTCTTGGCAGGATCCTCGAGTGACTGGGTTTGCCACTGTTAAGCAGTCCTGCAAGTGCACACTCTAAGGGAGTTCTGGAGCTTATCTGCCTGTGTACAAACTGAGACTGCAGCCAGGGCATTTCAGTAGCCAAAACTAAGAAATACAACTGTATAAATCCATAGCCTTCTTCAGGAAAGAAGAAGGAAATGGGACCTGTGCCACCTCTTTCATGTTTTGTTTCATTTCATAGTTCTTTCTGTTTTGGGGAACAATTTTTAACCAGTAGGACTCACTGATTTCAAGCTACTATATTGACACACCCAAATGGATCTTGCACAGTGTTAAAAAAAAACAAAAAAAACCCTAAGACAAACAGGACTCTCGCTGACTTTCTACAATAAGAAATTGCAAGCAGATAAGTCTTCTCTGGTCTTACAGTATTTTAGGCTTCTTCAGACTTTCTTTTCACTACAGTGATTCCACTCTTCTGCTGACATTGTTCCACATGGGCTACAAAGGGAAAGCAGGTATGTTAGATTTCTAGGACAAACCCATTAAAACCTCTGTAGATGAAGTCAGGGTGAGAACCATGTCTAGAAAAAAATGAAGCATCTAAACAACGTGTTTTTATCTCTGTGTGTACCTTTTTCTCTTTATACTAGACAACCTGGCATTTAGAATCAACTTTGTTCTCTCATCATTATGGGTTTGAATTCAAACTGAGATACAAATCATTGCACAGAGATGGGCATCTGTGAAGCTTAGGTTCAGTTTTCTTGTTAGATGGATAGCTGACCATGTGCAAAGTGCTAGGATCCTGTTGGCATGATGATGAACCGGGGCAGACCCTTCTTGATGCAGTGCCAGTTTTGGTAGCAGGGAAGGGGTCTCCTCTCTCCCAGGGCTGACTCAGGTCAGCAGCTTCTGCAGAGCTCTCCCTGCTCCAAGGTGCCTGGCCCTGCCTTAGGCCATCAGTGAACAAAAGATTTTTCTCCTCTGCGATTAACACATTCAAGAAGGTGATTATGAGCAGGGCAGAGGAAAAGGGAGAGGTGAGAGAAAGCAACAAGTGGAGAAAGAGCACAACACCCGAGGAGAGCAATGAGGAGCAGAGGAACCAAGGCCAGTGAGGAAGGAGAGAGAGAAGGTGCCTGAAGGGATTTTTCTCTGCATCCCGTGGTGAGATGGCAGCCTGTCCCCTGCACCCATAGAGAATCACGGTGGAGCAGGTGTTGTGGAGCTGCTGCCTGTATGGAATCCCATTTGAGCAGCTGTGGACCTGCAGCCCAGGGAAGACCACAGAGCAGATGTTGTGGAGCTGCAGCCGTGGAGGGGACTGTTCCTGGAGCAGTCCATGGCTCTGGGCCGCCCGCGCTGGAGCAGTTTGCTCCTGAGGAGCTGTGCCTGGCGGGAGGGACTCACACTGGGGAGTTCGTGAAGGACTTTCTCCCGTGGGAGGGACCCCACGTTGAAGTAGGAAAAAACTGTGAGGAATCCTTCTCCCTGAGGAGAAAGAAGCAGCACAGAACAACCTGTGATGTCCGGACTGTAACCCCACTCCCTGTACCCCCTGTACTCCCTGTACAACAACTGTAACCCCACTCCCAGTACCCCCGTACCCCTGAGGGCAGAAAGGTAGAGATAACAGAGAACAAAGTGCTTTGGGCTAGGGAGGAAGGGAGGGGTGGGGGAAAAGTATTTAAGGTCTGGTTTGTGTTCTCTTGTTGCCCTGTTTTGATTTGGTTAATGATAAATTGTATTGATTCTTCCCGAGTCTGAGTCTGGTTTGCCTGCGAGCATAACTGGTGAGTGAAAACCTCACAGGCCTTGTCGTGACCCACACGGTTCTGGGTGGATTTCCTCCTCACCATCCCGTAACGGGGAGAGGAGTGAGCGGCTGCATGCTCCTTTGTTACCGGTCGGGCTCAAACCATGACAGCCCTACAGGAAGGAAAGTTTTCAATGAATCATAGAATGGTTTGGGTTGGAAGGAACCCTAAAGATCATTTAATTCCAACCTCCCTGGCATTGGCAGGGACAGCTCCCACTAGACCAGGTTGCTCAAAGCCCCATCCAACCTGGCCTGGAACACTTGCAGGGAGAGGGCACCCATAAGCTCCCTGGGCAACCTGTGCCAGTGTTTCACCACTCTCACACAATAGAATTTCTACGTAATAACTATTACAAATCTACCGTCTTCCAGTTTAAAACCATTATCCTTCATCCCATCTACCCTCTTTCACTAGAGACTTTCAAGACCCATCTGGTTGTGTTTCTGTGTTATTTGCCCTAGGTGATCTTGCTTTGGCAGGGGGTATGACCTTGAAGAGCTCCAGAGGTCTCTTCCAACCCCTACCATATTATGATTTTATGATTCTATATCACTGCATGCCATCTACAGCTTTCCTGTAGCCTCCTTTTAGATACTGGAAGGATATACGGTCTCCCTGGAGTCTTTTCAGGCTGAACAGCCCCCAGTCTCTCAGCTTCTCTTCATAGGAGAGGTGCTCCAGTGCTCTGGTTATCTTCATGGCCCTCTTTTGGACTCACTCTAAGAAGTCCATGTCCTTGCATTGTGGCCTCAAGAACTAGACACTACTCCAGGTGGGTTCTCACAAGAGTGTAATAGAGGGAGAGAATCAGCCCCCTTGACCTGCTGTCCATGCTTCTTTTGTTGCAGCCCGGGATACGGTTGACTTTCAGGGCTGCAAATGCACACTGATGGCTCACATTGAGCTTCCCATCAATCAACACTCCCCAGTCCATCTCCTCAGGGATGTTCTCTAATCCATTCTCTGCCCAGCTTATATTTGTGCTTGGGATTGCCTTGACCCACGTGCAAGGCATTTGTACTGGTTGAACTTAAAGAGATCTGTATAGGCCCACCTCTTAAGCCTGTTAAGGTCCCTATGGATGTCTTCCCTTTTCTCCAGCCTGCCAGTCACAAAATACCTTTCATGAAATCTCTGGTTCTTATGCAAGTTACCTCTGAAGGAAATTTAAATTAATTCATGCTCTTTTAAATATGCCTTTCTACATATGTGACTACTTTTGAAGTCCCAAAGTAGGCTGTATCAGCAAATAATTAATTTTAGATTTTAAAAGCTACCTTGAATAGGGCAAGATTTGAAGAATTTTAGTATTGCGTGCCATAATATGTCTGAAACAGGTAACTTTACATCTGAGGGCATTAATCCTTAGGGTCTTTGCAATTTGATGTATGAAGATATGGTAACGATGGATTCACTTCTTCTTTTCTTAGGAAATACCCATCTCTGATGATTGTGGATGATAACTGTAGACAGTAACCTGACAGGCATTGTGCTAGACAAGATGCGCTTTTAGTCAACTTCCTCCTTATTTTCAAACGTTTCTCCTTTCACTCTTGTGGCCTATAGCTGTACAAGTGGATAAGTGGCTCTTTCAGATCTGATGCCAACATCAGTCTAGGAATTGGCAGATGGTGCCATGAGGCGAGGCAGTTAGTTGGCAAGCCCCCCACCCCCTGCCCTGCAACCAATTTAGCTTCTTATGTTGGCATGGATCCTGCCATCCTGAGCCAGTGCCCAAACGAGGCCTTCTAGCGTGTGACTCAATATGCTACTGCTTAGCCTTAGGACAGCTAATCATGTATTCTTTCAAAATTGATGTGAATTAATTAGGCACTGTGGGCAGGGTCTGAAGGGGAGAAAGTGCATGGTTTTACTCAGTAAAGAGAAGCAGAAATGCAGTCCCTGGTAAAACAATATGCCCTCCCCTTCTGCCAGGAGCTAAGTGCTGCCCTTTATTTACTCCTCCACCACCTTTCTGTTGAGAAAGATCAGGTTTGATCTGCTGGGTACTCATTAAGTTACAGCGTATTTGTTTTGTTAATTGGCACCAACTTTCAGGATATTTTTTTCCTGGCAGATACAGATCTTGTTGGCAATTGTGCACCCCAAGAAAAGGAGGAAGGGGAAAGACCCAGTGCTGTGTAAGTGTAATTAGCTTTAACTGGAGAAACAGGAGCTGAAGTTACGACAAGCTTGCTGGCTGAGTTATGGGGAAACTTTACCAGGAAGCGTTGCTGTGTCAGTGGGAAAGTCCTGTAGCTATGGATACTGGGGATTACTGAAATATAATTCAGCCACATAAAGGCCTAAGCAAAATGAAACAAATCACTTCCCTTCCAAAACTTTAGATATTAAACTCTCAGCATTAGGCCAAAACCGGAAACCCTTTCAACTGACAGAATGACAGGCTCATAAATTTCCCCACAAAGCCTTGCAGTGGGAAGGACTCTCTCCTGGAGCCGGGTTTCTCACCAGGGACCCTCTGTGTACAATGGGATGTTTGCTCAGGCATTTGGAGTTTGGTTTCAGACACTAAAGAAGGTTTGGTTCTCTTCTGGTGTCCCAGAGTTTCATTCCAACTTGCCAGCAGATGCCATGTATGCAATAAAACTTCCAAGTAGTGGTGACACAGAAATATTATTGGAAGGCTTTAAATGCAGAGGAAGGAGAAAAATAGCCTTCCAGTTCCACTTTATTTTTTTTGTTAAAGTAAATGAATGCCTCAGTGGGAATACCCCACTACCTGAACAGCATTAATTTTTGAGTTTCTCAACTGAGATTTTCTGCTTAGAGTTCCTGCTTGGAAGGTTTTAACAGTTCACCATTGTGTTTATCTTGTTTCCAGTTAGGTTAGAAAAGCAAGCAGCTTGTGCAAGCAATGTCTCACAACCAGCTAAGGTTTTTTCTATGAGGTTTATGATGCTACAATTCTTGCAACCCTTACATAGAGCAGTTACAGAATGGTACCCAAGTAGTTCAACCATCTCAGGTGACTCTGCAGGTCTATTCACTATGCCAGCATTTTATACAGATATATAAAATTGCAAATGGAGAAGAAAAGATATATATATATATGTTTTCAAGCAGGAAATGTGCAGGTAAACAAAGCAAATTTGTTATTTCTTCTGGTGAGGCTCAAGGAAGGCTTTTTCACAGCTTTAGATGATTTTCTGACAGAAAGATAAAGATTTTACATAAATAACCATTTCAAGTATTTTATTAGTTTTTGAGTTTTTTCACCCCTGGAACCAAAGCACACAAAAAGGATTTAAAGAAGTTAAACAAAAGCCAAAAAATGCAGTAAAGTAATGTTGAACAGTTGGATGTATTAGCATAATATTGTCTTCTTTTTTTTTTTTTTTTTCCCACTAGGGAATAGCCTGATCAGTAATATGAATGAATTATTTACCTATATATACTCTTCTTTCCGCAAATCATTCACTCAAAGAGCATGTCACAAAAATGCAGTTCTCCAGAGCAGCAAGAAAGTGTGATTAAAGACCTATGGGAATTATTTTTTTTTCTAAAATCTTGTAAAAAAAAAAAAAAAAAGCCACAGAATATTTCCAAAGGTAAATATTCTCTTAAACATGACAAAGAACAACGAGGAAATTAAGAGCATCTCCACCAGAAATCTTAGTCTTATAGAGTGTACAGGTACCATACATGTAAATAAGGGAAATAACAGAAGAATTAAGTACAAATCTAAGACGGTGCTGGGTGGGTGGGTGTCAGGAGAGGATTAGCAAGAAGGAATAATGTAAAGGCAGTGGAGAACTCGTCATCAGACCTGACACTGATATTAAAGCTAAATCACACCATGAGAGCACATTAGAGTAAGGGCATCCTAGCAACAAAAAATATAATTTTACAGTAAAATACCTAGATGCAAAGATCCAAACAGATAGATGTAGATTAAAAGTCGTCTTCTATAATGAATGAAAATTAATGGAATATGGTAAAGTTTTAAACTTATTTTATAAGTATTTTATAAGTATTTATAAAAATCTTAGGTTAGAGGTCAATTTAAGTGTAAAGTTGCAGACTTGTATGACTGTCAGCCGGACCATAATTTTTGAGAGAAGGGAGAAAAGGAGACTTGCTTTTGAGAACATCTCTGATCAAGATATATTTTTTTAAAAAAATAATTTGAAAGAGTTGGATCAATTTTATTAAGTTATTATGGAGATTTACCTTGCATTGTAACTTTGGCCACACAGATTCAGTAGGCAGTATTTGCACTCATGGGAGTGACAAAGCTGAACACAGATCGTGCATTTAAAACTGTAATTTTCACTATAGGCAAAGCACCATTTTCTGCAAAAGGGGCATAATAAAATGTACAATTCCATCATTAATGCTGATTTCAGCTGATGAACTAGTTTGTAAGAATATGTTCTTGGGTTCCTTTGTTATCTCACATTGCACATCGAGTTAGATATTTAGACTCAGAAACACACCTACTGTTTTTCAAGCACTGAACAAATCTCCATAGAACAACAAAAGCAAAGGCCAGTGAAATCAGGAAATCAGGATTAATGTGGTATGCCAAAATGTTAATGTGCACTAATAAAAAAAGATGGGGGGGACCAGATAAACTCAAAAGAGAACCTTATAGGCAAGTTTGTACTTAGTTTTAACATACTCAGTGTGTAGAATCATTCACACATTCCTAACCTGGGCTTCAAAGTGAGAAGTGAATTGGTAGATTGATTTGGTAAAAGGATTTTGACATCTTAGTAGGAAGCAGAGGAATAAAAAACTATGCACTTGTAAAGCTATAAGGCTGTGAGATTTAAATATCTTATGCCAGCAAGTCCAATATTTTTGTAATACATAGGCTTTATTGTCCAAAGCCACAGCAGAATTCCAACCAAAACTGGGAAATTAGGAGACAAATAGCAAACCTTCATACTGTATGCCTGACTGCTTCTAAGAATGCATAACTATTTTACTAATAAAATCATAAATCCAGGATTGTGGCTTTCTCAGGGGAGACTGAATGTCATACAAGGAGAAACCTGTATTTGGTAGTTAGCTGACAGAGAACTTCCCTTTAGTATCACCATGTGCAAGGTATGTCTATGTGTAGGGCAGTTGCAAATGTTGGGATGGTGTTTGCTCTTGTAAGTAGATGATTATCAAATAACTACGTGGAGCCTTACATAAATTTAATTCTCTATGATGTTTTCTTCTCAAAAATCACATTTTTTCTTTTTTAGAATCAGACTCTCGATCCTTTAAGAAATTGCAAAAAATGGTTTGGTCCTTTCAAATATGAAAATAGTCTGTTATAGCAAACAAGCAAACAAAGCCAACACAAAGTCAATAAACTAAAATCAGATAGTTTTTGGACAATAAATGGAAAAAAAATAGATTGTTCTTCATTAAGCAATTGTGATTTGTGATTTACGCTTCATGTTGTGAACAAGTTGTTTCCTGATTAGCCCTGTTAGTCTGAGCCTTTCTTTCTAGTAAATACATTGGATTAATAGTTTTGGAAATTAAAGTTTCTTTTTACATATGCTGATCTTTTTACATATGCTGATGAAAAAAGCAATGCAGATAACTTTATACTGCCCAAATGTTTTTGGGTAGTTTTGGGGTTTTTTTCTGACATGTTTACATCACTTGTAGGAAAAGCAACTGGGACAAATTCTGTGGTCACATGGTTGATCTCTTCACACTATAGAGTATTTAATATTGACAGTTGTGTTGTGCTGTGCTTTTATGCTGTGAAGTGCTTTCTGACAAAAGACAGAGTTTAACGAACTGCATTTTAATTGTTTCATTAAAGGAATATAAAATATCAAAGCCCTGCAGCTTTGTAAATATAATTCATAATCCAAAAGGCATTTTAATGTCTTGGCTCCAAGCTGACAGGTGTACAAAAATTGATTCTGCATGTGTTGTTACCTTTAATTTATTTAAATCACGGAATGTAATAAAGAAGTACTATTTAATTTATTTTTTTTAAATCAGAAAATGGCTTAAAAATAAATAGATAGGTTAAATCTTTTGAATACCTGTTTTACTGCTTGGTCCCAGGCAAACAATGGAACTCTTAGCAAAAACACATTACTATTCTTAGTGGTATTTCATATGGTATTTGACAATCCATAGGGGCTACTTCTTCTCCATAAATAAGATATATAATTTAATGGATCTCTTTTATCTTACACATCACAGCAAATCTACAAGAACATCACTTAACCTCCTCTATCCATCTTTCACCTGCCATGTTCTCACAGACATGAATAAACAGAAATTATAATACTTTAGATTTTGTATTATGAATATGTATTTTCACATTGCACATGTTAAATGTTGCCACATCCACAGCAGGTTTTAAACTGTCAAATATATTAAAAAGACCGATTTAAGGAATGTATATGACTTCCAAATATCTTGGGGATATGTAAAACATTATGAAATCAAATGACTGTGAGCTATGACCCACATACTTCAGCTGTAAATTTCCAAAGTCAAATATGTATTGGAAATATTATGCTAATACTTTCTTGTTCTTTCTCATGTAACTGCCTCAGCAGATCAAAATGACAGGTGTCACATGCCATGTTTTGTGAGCCACAGCATTCCTGATTGCACTAAAATGACAATGGGGCAATTGATCACCTATTTCTTATTGATGACTATGAAAAACAAACCTCACCATCTTCCTTTAATTCTTTTTAAACTTTCATATCAGTTAATCACAGCAGTCACTTAATCCCTCCTCTCTTTCCCTGTGGAAAACATAAGGAAGGCTCCTTACTGGGTGTAATTTGGCATGGATCTTACAAGACAAATTACTTCCATGTCAAGTTATATTATTTTAGAACCTGCTTGGCATACCATTTAAAAAAAAGCAAAAAGGTTAGATAGACATATTACAGCTTACATGCCTAGCTGCTATTCTTTCTGACACTATTTTAATTTTTGTGACTTCTTGAAAGAATCAGGCCTCTTTCTCAGGCTATGAAAGAAAGTGATGAATGCTTTAAAATATGAATTTGTACAAAGCCAGGAAAAGCAGAGAAAAATTTTAATAGTTGTAGAATCTTGTAAAGCCAGTTGTACATGAAATCTCCCAAGGAGACTTTTGCCTAAGTTTTCTGTTCTGCATAACCTTCAGACACACGTCTGAGGTTATGGATGGTTGCTGAGAGTAGCCTCAATATTTAAGACTTGTGATTTTAATTACTCATTAACGTAATTATTTTATGATTTATTGCCATTCACTTTAAAAAATGCAGCATTTCATATATGATTTCTGTTGAGAAAATGCTATGTTAATGCAGAACAAGGAAGTTGGTCTCAAGTGATAGAATTCTGTACAAAATAATTTCATTTTCCTATGCAGTTGTTCAGTATCATACAGATACTTGTCCTAAGACACAGAGAAATGTAACGGCCTTGTTTTGCAGGTGATTAAAATGGACACAACTGCTTTTAAAAGACATGAATGTTTTCAAATTATCTCTGTTGTTTCCTAGTATGTTTTGTGGTACTTTTCACTATGCCACCTCTGTGCTATACACCTAAATTGTAAACTACTTGGTGATGCTGCAAAATAGCATTACATGTTTACTACACTGTAGTAAACAATCAAACAGAAAATTTAACTTAATGTGATTGTAAGAAAGCTAAATTTGTCAGCATACAGGAAGCTCCATAAGCCTTGTAACACCAGTGTGCCATAAGGATATCAAGAAACGACCTAAGTCTCAAGACTGTCCATAGGAAATTGAGCTAAACCTGTGTTAGTCCTGAGAGATCTGTGCCTGGTTTGCTCTTGGAAACGTCCAGTCACAGGAGCACTGCTGTCTTTCAAGGTTACATGTTCTACTTTAATAATATTGTTCCTCATACCTATTCGGAATCTCCTTTACTGCAAGTAAATTCCTTTTCTACATTAGACAACGGAGATTAAACTCTTCATTTGTTTTTTCTCTTTGGCCTGCTAGGCCACTTTTCTTGAACAGGCATTTAAGCTGAGTTGTATACATTCCCTTGGAATGTCACCTGCAATATAAAATTGGGCGAGGCGGAGTTTTTTTGTTTTGATGAAGATTTAAGTGGGGTAAAGTATATTTAGGGAAGTTGATTGATCAGTTCTAGTCCCTGGTTCTAGAGATTCTTAGAGCTGTAATCTATAAATTTATACAGTAGTAGATGTGGTCTGCCATGATGTTACTGCATTACTCTGTCTGCTTGGTTCCAGTATTTAGTAACATCCAGTGAGGGTTATAGAAAGAGGGCTAGACGAATTTTTAGCATGATCTAGGCTCACATTTGCAAGTAGGAGTCCATATCCAAACCAAATCCTAGTGAGGTAAATGAGGTATAAATCAAATCTGTGGGCCCTAGTGAAAATGCAGACCAGGGCATATGAACTTAAGACTTTTAAAGTGTTTTTGAAAATATAACAATTACAATGTTAAGGACACTGATGATACTCACTCATCAATAGTGAGAGCTCCATGAGCTATACAAATAAAAAAAGCATTGTCTATTTCACTGAGATGAATTATGAACTATAGAAAGCATTTATACTATTAGAAATTAAAAAGAGTCCGTCAACATTTGTCTTGTTGTCTTGTTGCTTCTCTCATTCCTTCAGAAAAAGTACAAAAAACAATACAAACTGGACATTTTTAATCTCTATTTGACTGTGTCCCCTACACCAGAGTTTTGATTTTTGCTTCAGGTAATATTCCATGTCTAGATTTTAGTGTCATTCTGTAGAGTTCTGAGAAAAAAATGGTGATATTTAATTCACTCTGTGGAACAGAGGAGCTCAGCAAAGACAAAAATTCACAGAAATCCCAAGTTATCTGTAGTTTCAAGGTGCAAGCCTAAAAAGAGGAACCTACATTCATGTTAAGTTTCTCTTAGCATTAACCAGATGATGTTAACAAACTAGACAGTTGCATCAAGCAACGGTGACTTTCTCAGATGCATATGGTTAAGTTCATAATACACATAAACAAAAAATCTATTTCAAGAACTCAAGGATTTACATTTCAGTCTTTAGTGACCTAATTTTACATGATTTATAATAATAATAAAAATACTAAAAGGTACTACAAAAACCTTTGGTGTCAAAGCAAGAGAAAACACAAGTAAATTCCACAATTCTTACTGTTGTCTAGGGACAAAAACCAAAAAAACATTTGAAAGCTGCCATGATTATTGCACACCCATTTTTTTAAAGCTCAATAGGAACAATATTTTCAGAATTTAAATTTTGTAGTGAAAATATAATATCCTGTTATATATTGTGGAAACTTGCAATGCATGACGTCCAGCAAAATCAGAAGCATCCTTTCAGGCCCAGTGTCATTCGTAGACTGATGCACAAGAGGATGTGGTCCTGCAGAGATCTGCTCTTGCTTGAGCAAAGCCACTCTAAGCCTGCAGAATAAACTACCTTGTCAACAAACAAAGTCATAGTGGCAGATTTACCCAGGTGCTGGGCAAAGAAACATGTTGTTGCCCAATATTTCTTGTCTTTTTTTGGAGAATGCCTCTCCTTGCAATGTGTTTATATCATAATGCATTCAGCCCTTACTCGCCTCTCTCCTCTTCCACAGGACTGATGCCAATTTCTGATTCTCCTGGCCTTTGATACGTTCACTGCAGGTGAAATCCCTTGTGGCCAAAAGGACTGCATCTCAAATCTTGACTCTCTGTTCTCATATAAGGGTAGTTTATAGAAGCAGAAGGATAAATTCCTTGTATTGTTGCCTATAGTGGGTTTTTGATATGCTCAAGTACTTCTTATTCACTGTTCCAAAAGAACAGAACCTCAAATCCCAAGACATTCCGAAGACATAGGAAAGTTAGAAGCCAAGACAGAGCTGATGATGCAGGTTTATAAGGCTTTTAGCCCCATTTAGTTCAAAACTGATTCAAATAGAAGAGCAACACACTATTTCTATTTTTTAATTCTGACATAGAAGACAGCGGTCATAGTTTGCCTGTATTTTACCAGGAAATCGTATTTGATGCAGGCGTTTTATTCATGTTAAAAAATAAGCTTGAAGATCTATGGTGTTTGTCTCTGAATTCAGAGCCTGGCTTAGAAATACTTACAGACTGACATTTCTGACCCAGATGGTCAAGTTTTATGTATACATAAAGGACATATATCTATATATAGATAGATAGATATGGTGTATGTGCATACATATATGCATACACATACGTAATAAATTATCTAACTGAAACAGACATATAAATAAAGCAAACATTAAAATTTAAATGCAATACATATATAATCATCCGAAACCAAAGTATTAAGGAATAATAATAGGAATGTAGGAATGTTATAGGAAATATCTTGGAGTCAAACTAGGCCTAGGTTTTTATCAAATGCCACACTTCTGTATCAAAAAATAATATTTTTGCCTTCATGGTCTAAAAATAAAATATATGATCTTGCAAAAAGACTGAAAAAATGGCTCTTAATGATTTATATTGCCCTAGATGTTTCACTGATATTTTTCATCAGAGATCCAAAAGACCATTGGAAAATATTTTCAAAGATCGTTTCATATATGACACAAAAAAAAATCTTTAATGTGTCGGTCCCGAGGTCTGTGCTTCCTTGCTGTGCTTTCTATTCTACATGTATGTGTGATAAGAGACTTGGTTTTCCTTCTCTGATACTCCTGTGTGAAACAGTGAGGGGGGCTGGACCTCTGCAACCTGTGATGTCTCTTCAGGAGGGAAGAGGCTCACTTAGACTGAAACTAAAATAAGGGTTGCTGCCAAATAGGGTTGCTGTCATGGGGCTGACATAGGCATAATCATAAGGAATTAATCCTAGACAAATGCACTATAAATCACATTGCATTTGTTAAATGTGATTTTTTTTCATCTGTTTTTAGTAAACCATGTTAAACTGCAATGCAAGTGGTTATAAAGTCTGTTGACATGAAGTTAGCTGTCAAGGCTTGAGACTCCCTGTGACAAGGCTTAACCTAAAAGTTAAAATAGAAACAGATATGCAACAAAGAATACCAAAATTTGTTTCCACGACATATACACCTGAAACCATTTGGAAAAGTAAGATCCACTAATATGCACAAATAAATGGAAATGCACTTTTATGAACAGACACATCTACCTTTAATTTCTCAATTTACATTTGCAAATCTATGCTATAACTTTAAATGTAGTTTTTTGCACACATAATACGCCATGCAGAGAATTTTATGAAATGTTGGATGATCTTCATTGGAACTGGACAGGAATGTCTAATCAGTCTGGTTTTTTTCTTTGACACCCTCTTTCTTTTTTTATTTGCTCCCCTCTATGCACTGTTGGTAAAGGCATAGATATTTCTAATGAGTAAGCCTATTTTCCTAGTTTATATGAAGGGATACCATTTGGATCATTATTAAACAGAGTGTTTTACACTACGTTTTGAGCCAGTTTCCTAACATTATATCTCATCATATCAGTTTATCTTCAGTAGGAAGGAAATGAGAAGATATAAAATTCCCCATGATTTTATTTACTGAAGGCTTGGAATCTCAGCACATCTGAGACTTGCACATGCTCCATCAAGGTACAATAGCTGAAAGAGCAATAGCCATCTTCAACATTGCCACAATGACTTACAGAATTGTGCCCTTGAGAAAAAGACTGTGAGAAAAATGGAGAGCCATGCAGTGACAAAAATGAAATAGAACTGTCATCTGGCAGTTCTTCATAGTCCATCAAGTAAACTATTAAAGATATAAGAAGAGCCACAGAGTGCTTGGGTAAAGATTGTTAAACCACTACTCCAAGGGCAGGTCACTGCACATTGCTAAGATTCTTAGTAAAAGATAAGCCAGTTTTCACTATGAAACTTGACATCTCTGGTTTTCAGCCTCACCTTTAATACTAGATGCTTGGAGCTTATAAACTAATAATACAAGATTTTACAAGAACAGTTCTTACCGATGTTAAGAGTATTTTATATTGAAGAATCATAATTTTATCATCAGATAATGTGAATCTGAGTTTCATGTTACTTCAACTACATTTTTCATCCATTAATCTATCTGGTATTACCCTGCCCTAGCTTAAAAAAAATAAAAATATATCTCTCAGTGAGATTATTTCCAAAGTATCAACTGAAAGGTCAGTCTCAAATGAAATTAACCCCAAATTAACAAAGCTTAAGTTCCCCACATGAGATTAGTTTGTAAAAATCATAACTTTGAAGGGTTTTTGTTCTTTCTATTTGCCATCCAATTTTCAAACATCTTGGGTAACTTTGATAATTATTAATGCATATTCTTTGTAAGGACAGGAATTGGCATCTTACTTAAATGAAGATGAAAGTTGTTTTTTTCCTGTTTTCTCCTGACTCAAAGAGCTGATAATTTCAGCTGGTATGAGCCAGTACAAAGTACATGATAAAGTCACAAGAGATAGCAACACAGAGAGTATTTAAAACCTCTGATCTGAATGAACCGGTCAATCTTTTCTTGAGACAGATGGAATGAAACCAATATTAGATTGAAACACAGCAATTCCTGCTTCTAAGCCATTCATGAATTGCCAAATGTAGGCAGGGCTGTGATTTTCAGAAATCCAGAGCTCTTCTAGTTACAAATGAAGCTACTGATTTTCAGCAGCTATAAAAATGCAATCCCTTAGAATTTTATAGGGATGTTGAATGAAGTTAATGTAAAACAAAGAACTTGGTTTATTTCCATAACAGAAAATGAAGTGCTGAAAACCATGCCTGGTTAATATCATAGCATTCTCAAAAATATGAGTTAATTTAACCACTAGCCTGTCCAAACATAAATGTTCTTGTGGTTGCTTACCAGTTATTTCTGGCTTTGATACTCAGATATAGTTTAAGAAACCAAAGAAGCTATGCCATTTTCCTATTTCTACTGTTGCATCATGGAGGAGTCTGCTAAGTTTTTATGATTAAATAGGAGAAGGATTAAGAATTAAAAATAAAACATACCACTAATCTGACTATAGGAATTGGCATGTCACTGTGTATTATACCCCCTAACAGCAAGATAACTAGACATTAATAGAGGTATGCAGCAGAGGCTGCTTGCATATATACAGCAAGTCTCTGTTTTCTAGTTTGCTTGGATTTTTGTTGGTTTTGGTTTGGTCTGGGATTTGGCTTTTTTTACCCAAGAGAATATAATAAAATCATCATGCAAGAATTCTGTGATACATAGTCTGTAATTTTTAGGAAAAAAATAGTATTAGCTAATCAAAGCAAGGAGCAAAGGATGAAAATATCTAATCAGCTTCTCTAGTATTCAAATGTCAGTATATTAATTACCTATTATGTTATTCTAATTTAGCACACATACTTAGAACCAAAAAATAGATATCTCTGGATGGATGTCTGAAAGGGACATTTGCTAGTGTTTAGTAATATTCCTGTTACTATCTTATCTTTGAGTCTTTACCTTATCATTCCTAGTGAGCTGATCATGCAACCATTAATAATTCATCATTGGCTGAATGAAATCACAAGAAATCTGTGGTTCAGCCAGATTCTAATTGTTGCCCTGTACAGAGTACCATGAACCTTAATAAGGCTGGTAACTATAAAAAATGTTTTAGCTCACCTTTTAGAGAAAAAAGTATCATCTCTTGATAAGGTTGGGATATACTTTCATTAACAGATAATCTATACACATGCATGTGTTTTCAGATGATGTTTCTCTCTAAATTATTCTAGTGGAGTTGTTGAGATCTAATTAAGTTACAAGTAAAATCATACCAACAATATAATAGCACAATGAAACATTCATTTAAGTTGCCATAAAGCCTTGATTTTCTTACTGTGAGTCTTTCAGGTATATCTAAAATAAAATGTTTATCATAAGGATGTTGTATATATTAAGAGATTGAGTCTCCATTTCCTGACCTTGGTTTTGTACCAGCACAGTACGACAAGGCTAAAAAGCAGAGAAGAGAATTCAGTCCCTAGGAGAGTGATTTCCTCTTGACTCTGTATGGTAGACCTCAGAGATGTTCTGCTTCCTCTTCTTCCAGAAAAAGGAAGCTTTTGAAAGAGATGTGCATAGTGTAAAATACATAAACTCCCCAAGCACAAGATCTGGAATGTGTGGGCTCCTTCACAGAAAGAGGCTCAAAATCCTATCCTAGGTCAAGTATTTGCCTTCTCTTTTTCCAAGACCCAGTAGCTATTGTGTTATTACATGCAATAGATCAGCTTCTTTATCAATAGGAAGCCATCAATATGCAATGGTTCATAAGATGTCAGTGAAGCTGACTGTGAATGATAAATGAAAGCATAGGTCAAATAATTTGGTTGCATTCCACTTAAAATTCTATTAAGAATTCAGTAAATTCCATATTACAAAAATTACATTTTGATAAATTTCATCTAATGAGGATTGTAAGTTTAAGTCTCATATGTAGAAGAGCTTACCTCTTTAGCACCCTGGAAATCTTTTAGGTGCTTAAAGATAAGCATGGGATGACATTTTAAAACATCTGAGGCAATAGATTCCAGATACTGCTCCAAACCCTACCACTTGCCCTGAATAGACAGTTTAACTGTTAGGCCACAGTGTTAAAGAAAACTAGTTTTCTCCCTTTGTGGTTGATGATTAAAGTGTATATTATACAACAAAAAAAAAGTCACAGAAAAGTCATGAAACAGGTTCTGGAGTGAGCACTCCCAAGTAAATTACAAGTGTCTTTCCATTAGGTCAGAAAAAGTTATGCAAGTCTCACAGAGGGTGACAATTTCAGAAAAACCAAAGTCCTCACCTTTTTCTATTGGTTAGCTCCATGAGGCTATCTGCAGAGAACTTCAGGTTACATCTGAGGTGACCCTTTGAGGGTCTTAACTCTTCTAGTATGTTACCAAAGAACTCACAATGCAGCTTATTCTGTGATGGCATGATTGTCTAAAGTTAAGAAATTCAATATTTTCCTAACTTTTAGAATGAAAATGTGGTTATCTTTGGAATCTTTCTGTTTCTGGCTCTGAAACACTTAGAATTGTTTGCATCAACAAATTAACCACAACCCAGGTCAGGGGAAAGATTCAACACTAAATTCGCACATGATGTTCTTCCTGGGTACGTTGACAACAAGTATGTGATAATTTCTATTAGGAGTCATTCCCTCATAATAACTTAATATCAGTCACTAGATATTACGTGATCACAGCCTTCATTCAAAGACTAAATTTTATTTTTAAGTATTTTGGTTTATTTTACTTTGTTCTAGTGTGATACAAATTTTATTTTAAAAACTGCTTCAACAGTTTTCTCCTGCTTTAACTCAAAAATCATGTTCTACCAGGGCAAATCACTAAGCCTCTAAGGAAAAGTGTTATTAAAATTTAATACTTATAGATAGCTTCTTTGAACAATTACAGGGGTTTTTTTTAAGTGAACTGGCCTGCTGATCTGGAACATTATGGCATAAATTCTCAAAATGTCTTCAGTTTCTTTTCTATCACCTAGCTGGGGAAGACATAGGCCCTGTATTTACACTTTTCTTTTTTATTCTTTAAACCTTGTACTTGGTATCAAATTTGGTATCAAATTCTTTTTTATTCTTTGAACCTTGTACTTGGTATCAAATTTGGTATCAACTTAGAATAATGTTATGCTGCCTCTATGTGCTGCATATAGGTGAAATAATCTATAATTTTCTTAAACATTTCCCTGTCACTCACACATGTAACTTTGTCTCTGTCATGTAAAAACAGTAACTGTGGCTTTGCATCCTTTTACAGTTCCTATAACTTCAAGAGCTTTCATCATGGAAGTCATTTATGCTACTGTCTTGGCCTTTATAGAACTGTTTGGCAGTATTCATGTAAGTGTTTGCATATTTCAGTAGGGGATGAGATATTCTTCATGTTATTTGATGACAAAATGTTACCTGTTTTTTTTAAGCATATTACCACCACTCATTTCCAACAGCCTTGGTGAATTTCTTTGTATTAAACAAGGTAATATAAGGTGCAATTCCCTCAAGTCTTTATTCAGTTCTGCAGCCATTCCCCCAACTTAGGAATCATGGCTCTTTTCAGCCATATTTTATTTTGTTTACTACTCAGCACTTATTTTCTTCTGTTTACTACCACTTGCTGTTCAGGTATTGTTACTCTCCCCATTTGCACTGCAGGAATGAACCTGGCTGCCAGGGGCTCCTTCAGTCAACATATGCCTAAGCTTTCCTGGAGAAACTCCAGTACAGACTCTTGCCATTACCCAGATCATCCAATTCAGCACATTAAGTGTTTTGATTTGGTTTTGTCATTGTGCTCTTCTAAGACTAGCCAGAGGATATGCTGCTAGTATCTTAAAGAAAGCATTTATCCAGGCCAAAGACTATATTTAACATGCCTGGATCTTTCTGAGGGACAAATGAAGAGTTTAGAAGGCAATAAGTTTCTTTCCTTTGGCTAAAAATGTAAAGGAAAATTTCAAGATTTAATCTTGTCAGATACTAAAACGTCTGTGTCTGAATTTTGCAATGTAGCATTGATCACGCAGACAGTCATGTGTGGTTTGTTTCTGTATGCAAAAACAAGAAGAGGCCAATCAGGATCTTTCTGTGCTCAAGCTGAGGTTTAAAAGAATGTAATTTATCCAAACATGGTTTTGCATTAATAAAATAAAAATGTAATTTTTTTATTTAAGGACTGGCAAGGGAAAAAAAAAGTCTACCTGTTTGAAATAATTTTTTTCCTTTAGTAACTTACATAGTATGACCACATCTTTTGGCATGATCGGGTACTGCACAGTTAACTACATTATCTTGTTAGGACAGTTATATTCTCTCATATGACAATGACTTGCAATATGTAGTCACTGCCTTCTGGGGAAAGGAAAAAAACCCAGCAATTACCGTGCAGTACTCGAATCTGCCTGCCAACAGCAGAACAGTGATTTGTGAGACACATCAAGAGCTTCTGGCAAGATCAATCTAGTGAGATCCCTCTGATAGAGGAATAATGAGTTGACAAAGACCAATGTTCAGTTGGGCCCAAGCCCAATAAGATTACTGTACAGCATCATCAATATTGTCTGTGTTTGGAACTGACACAATCAGAATGGAATCAATTGTATTTTCCACAGCACTGTCACACATGATTTTTAACTTTGGCTCACAGCACTGCAGAGAAGCTTGCAGATGTTGGCAGATTTTTGCTAACTTATGGGATGTCATTATTAAGTAGGAACCGCGCAGTACAGTAATTTGTGGTTCTGCGTGTTCCGTCATATGGTCTCTGTGTTGAGGAGGGAGGAGAAGGAAAAGATGCAGTAGCCGGAGGGATTTGTCTGTTATCACCCTCATTTTACTGTGATTGTTGAAAATACCATGTGATCCTAAAGATACAGATTGTTTTTCAGGGAAGGATTAATTTGGGCTGTGTATCAAGCAATTCTACTCAAGCATGGGCAAATATCTCTAGTTTAAAAAAAGACAAGGATAACATTTTGCATCTCTGATAAATGACTTAGGATACAGATGACCCCATTGTGAATAATGAATGCTATCCAAGGAGTTGCAATCTATATTTAATAAAAAATATTTTGAAGTGGTATCTTCAGTCTTGCTACTACTAAGTGTTCTATCACAGAAAGCTGTCACCTGTAGGTGCTGCATTATCCACTTACATACCTACACTTTTTTGCATACAGTATCGCTTTGTATAGTCCATAGTAAATAACTACTAGCACATTAGTTTGTGAACTAATTGAATTTAGACTGTCAGTTATGAAATAATATTTTATTAGTTATTTACAACATACCAAAATTCCATTCAGTATGTTTGAAAAAGGAAGAGGCAACTAAGAAGTCAAGTTTCTTCTGTAAATATGTAGGTCTCTTTAAATGCTGAAATATTCCCTTTTTTTCCCCCCTTGCACATATCATTGTCCCCATTATTTATTTTTATGTGGTGTGTATGCATTTTTTTGGAAGTGGGATTTTAATTTTCATTAAAAGTAAATCTGAAGGCCCTGAAGACAGAAGTCACATTTTGATTAATAAACTACAATAACACAGAAATCCAAAAGAAAATTACCATGTAAGTCTGCATAGCAGAATTTATTGGTGTTCACGTGAAGTTGTTTTGATACATTTTGGTGTGTTTGTCTAGTGAGAAATACTACTTCAGACAATGAGTGGATTACTGTTAATGAATATTGTATTTGATTTTATGGTAGCCAAGAATTAGAGTTTGAAGAATGGAGATTAATGATTTCATATTACAGCTACTGGAAAATAAAGGACAGCAAACTATATCAAAGTTATCACTCAAGAGCAATCAAATAATAGTAAGATTTAACCATTGTCATTCTGGGCAGAACTTGAACCAGTATATTGAAAATTAACTTTGCTGCACCCATGATGCCAAATCACCTTTTAAACCTCTATTTCACTTGAATCTGTCTACTTTGATGATATTACTACTTATCATATCCGGCTGACATCCTTTGTGCTATTGCTTCTGTGGGTTTTACTGGTTTACATGAATATAATGGAACTCCCTGCTGGGAAATGCCTGATAAACGCTTAATGTTTGCAACAAACTGGGAAAGTTCTCACCCAAAATAATTACAAAATTGGGCTAAAATCCATTTCCATGTAGTGTAACTGTTTAGCTGATATAGTAGTCATTCACTGGGATGTGTCCAAAGGAAGAGGGAAGCAACTGGCAATACACAGCTGTATCTCTTATACTCTTTCTTACTTCCAACATAATTTTTTTCTGACTTCCATTCCTCTCTTCTTACAAGGTTGAACTGAAAGATAGTTTACAGGGTCAGATAGATAAAGGGCAGATTTAGGGTTGTATTTTCTGAAAAGTGTAATATAGTACATAATGTACTCAGGGTTTTTAAATATGGGAGGTCTTCAAAAACTATTCATAGCAAATTACATCTAATGCAGATTTTTAATTAAAGATAAAGTTGAAAGTTCAGCTACCTTTTAAAAATGTGTCTTCCTTTAGACATATTTAAGAAATTTATAAGAATATAATACGTAAAATATATCATGCAAACATTGTTTAAAACTGTTTGCTTTTGTCAGTCATTACAAAAGTTATTAATGCATGAAAAACAGAGAGGCAAACTTACTAGAAATCAGGATTAAACTACCTTATTTTCCATCACAACGAATTTTTCCTATAGGTCAGATCTGCAAATTCTTATTGGTTAATAAAAGTTTAATGAGAAGATATCACTAATTTTTGTGAAAACACAAGTTAAAATAGAATTTACTCAAATTCCCATGTATTATATGATGGAACTTAATTTCCATAGCAGTAATGTATTCTATACTTAACATTCTTGTTGTAATCTATTTTTTTCCCAACAGCTGGAGTTGAAGTTTTGTCACTCCCTGCAGCTTCCTAATACACAGGACACCACTATTTCACTGAACATGGAGGTTATGCAAACTGAAAGAATTAAAGACAACTGAAATTCATCTGTCTGAAACTCAAGCCAAACAAGCAAACAGGAAAATGACAAAAAATATTATCTGCCCTGTGGCACATCTTCCCTGTGCTCAGTTCCACAAAGTGCAACCAGAGAGAGATTTTGCTTTTTCATTTGTCTGGGGTGGTGGGTGCTGCTGTTCTGATTTTTTTGGTGCTGGGTTTATTTTCCTTCTTTTTTTTTTTTTTTTTAATTTCATAAGTCTCTGTATAAAATCTGAAGACTACTTCAGATAAGATACCATTTATCAAGAATTTAATGTACCTAATTTAAGAGACAACGGTTCAATCTGGGGAAAGTTAGATACACTGAAGTTACTTCCTGAGTTGAGACCCAATTACAATGTTGAAAGACAACCATTTATTAAATTTACTTTCTTCTAGACTACATGTGGCCCCAAATAATACCAAATTTATGAATAGTGATTGTATGCTACAAATAACTCTTTTCTGTCATCAGATGATGCTGTGATTAATGAGTGTCCTTTATATCATTGCCTGGACTTTAAACAAAATCAAATTATGTCATGCTATTTTGAGTTTTCTTTTGAGAATGCAACAGTTCTTTTTTGTTCCTTCTTTTTTTTTTTTTCTTCCTATTCTACTGTAACATAGCACAAAGTATTTTTGTTATGTACATAGAATGTCTCTTCATGTTGTTATGGCATACGTATCCTTTATTTATCTTTTATTTCCTTTTGCTGCTCATCAGTTCATCCATGTCCCCCCCCTCCTTTTTTTTTTTTTTCTTTAGTGTGACACCTCTGAGCTGGTACCCATGGCAACACCCACTATAGGGCTGAGCCTATGAAGCTGCTGCAGCTATCACTGTATCTCAGTTCTGACAATGTCAGTCATTAATCTAGCAGTATCTGCCTTCAGTTCCTCTTCTGGTCTTCTCTCTTTCCAGCAGCAGCTGCCCTGTGCACAACATCCAAAAGATTACTGTTAATGATTTTCCATTTGTTTAAAACAGCTCAGGCTGGCAGCTCTGTCTAATCCACTCTCAATGGCACGGCCACATTAAATTATAGAACACTCATTGTGTGAAGTAGTTTCCTGAGTGTCAAAATTCAGCTCAGATATTTCAGAGTTTTTCCAGCATCCTCATTTTAATTATTAATTAAAATAATAATAGGGGACAACAAATGTCTTTTCTTAGCTAACTATTTGATCTGTGAAGGTAGATCACAACCTATAAATAAGTCCCCAAAACACAATGAAATTACTTCTGTTTTTCAGTCAATTAAGGATTGCTTTATTTTTTATACTAACAAATGACATGTTGTAGTTAAACACCTTGCACATATTCTGACTACTTCCATACACATAGATCTAAGATGCCATTCTACCAGAGGTCTTGTGCTGGCCAGCTGCACACAAGATGAATTTCATTCAAAGATTAATCTATGACTGAGATTTTTCAAATGAGGCTAAAGGGGTTATGGATACAAATCCCACTGAAATATAATGGGAATTCTCTCCTAACTCCCTTAGGTGTTTCTGAAATTACTGCTTCAATTTTTGGAGTCAAATCCAGGATGGAAGAATTATGTTTTTCCTTCTGTGTGTTACAACTCATGCATTTAATTTCCATCAAGTTAAGTCTTAGTCATTTGTCATTTGACACATACCTCATGCAAATAAAAAGGTGTTTAATGCAATTAGTGAAATGGTTTTATACTACCTTTCTAGTGTATAGCATGATCTGTACATGTTTACATGTATGTAATCATGTATGTACTCTTTCGTACAAATAAGTCATATTTCTATTATTTAAGATCAATTGTATCCCTTTCCAAGGAATCACACATAGACCCTTTTTGCTACCAAGGAATTTGACCAGGCCCTTCTGTTAACATGTGTGTTTGTGGTCATAGCTGTAGATATAGCCATCAAGATAAAAAATGCAGACTCACTGACAAGATCTGGGAATGGCTGAGGGATTTAAACCCACACACAACCTACAAAGTATTCCCAAGAATCAGATAAATGCGATTCTAAAATATGTCCTCACACTGGGACTCTTATTTGGTTTCCAAATAAAGAACCCACTAATTTTGAGGAATGCAGTACCTAAAAACTGTTAAATTTTTCTATTCAAACTCATCAGAAAATTTGTGTCCTTGTACTGATCCATTATTTCTGAATGTGCAAAATTTCCTAATAATATTTTATCAACCAAATCTTTCCTTCAGTTGTTATTGCAGAAAATTACAAAGGCCAACATTTTCAAATTAAAGATAAGGTCTTATCTTGATGGTTTGGGGGTTGTTTCAAATCACATTGGAGGAAATGTCTTTGGGTGATTTGTGTGGTATGATTCCCAGACTGTTCTGATAAATGAGTAAGAAGTGAGAAACAAAAATGAAAGTGATAGTGAGTTAAGTGCATCAGGCAATTTGTTGGGGGATACCTTGTTGGAACAGTAAAATTAGAATTTAATCTTCATTTAATCACAAGATACGAGACTCTGGAATTAAAAATTCCCAGTTTCAGTTTATTCTTAAGTGTAAAGTTGAATATGCCAAGCATAGTTAAAAATCTATCTTAGTCAAGGTGAATGTTAGCATATGTTCAGTGTTTTAGGTGACAAATAGGTTAAAGGCTGATTTATCATTAGGGAAAACAGTATAAGACCAATGAAAATAGATTCTTCTGCATTGAAAAAAAATGTTTTAGAAAAGTACTCCTCTCTTCTGTGTCCCTTGAGAGGACATGTGAACAGAAGAAGCATTCAGAAAGTTTTATTATGAAAATAGCATAATTTAACATAAAGCAGTTCACTGAGCTTGTTTTTTTGGCTTTTTTTTTATTTTTTATTTCAAGCAGGATAAGAATTTCAGCTTTACTGAATAATTTATTAGCTAAATATTTTTACTATGACTTGTGATATAGATCTAGCATGTGTATAATACATTAAACATCTGCTAAATATAAACTTTCAGTTGTTTCAATGTGCAACCTGAATTGTGCATTCAAATGTCAACACCCTAGAAAGTAAAGAGCCACATTTTGAACCCACATGTACATGTGCATGTTTTATTGACTACATATCAGAATGCTCAGTGTAGGGTACAGAGGTACAAACAGCTTTAAATTTAAAAAAATCAGAAATTTGGAAAGGACTTATTTTTCACATTTCGTGTATCTGAAGCTATAGGAATGATGTCTCGTCATGGTCAATCCAACAATACAGCTTTTCATGTTATCACAGAGGTGTTGGCTGAACAATAACATTTGTCCTACAAAACAAACTGGCATCTCTTTCCAGACATAGAGAATATCTCAGGCTGATAGGAGCCTGGAGTTACAGCTGTTTTTCCATAATTATCTAGTGTCTCTTATGTGTCTGAAGGGTACAAACCACTCAGATTAATTTCTGAAATACTGACTAGAACTCTTACAGCAATCTCTGTTAAGTACTGTGAAAGCAGAATCTGCTAATTAGTTCTATAAATATGATGGGTAAGTAATAAATAGCACTTCTTGTTTAAACATTGTTGATTCTTAATAACTGCATCAATTAAGAGAAACACTTTTCCGTGCATATGGTTTTCATCTTAAAGGTAGAGAGAGAACCAATTTTTAAAAAGTTGTTTCTTAATGAAATTGAATTGGACATCCCTCATAAATCTTATGACTTTAGTGGACATTACTTACTTCACCCAAAAGCATGGATGGATGTTTTAAAGAGTTTCCCAGTCATTAAAATAGAAAGCAATCTCAGTATTACTTTCCTAGTAGCCAGACTCTTACTTTTGGTGAGCTGTGCCTTCATCTGCAATAGGTCCCACTGATTTCAGTGAAACTGCTAAGATTCCTAGAGTGTTGCTGAACAAAAGCCAGAGTGGTAAAGTCTGTTCTACTTCTCTCAACATATTTTTATAAACACATTGTTGAACCTGATCCTTAAGAGCTTTAATATATATATTTGCATTGAAATCAGTGCTGCGAGACCCATTTACATCAATGAAAAATCTTCAATGGCTGCACCGTGTCTAGAGATTGAAAGCCTATGTATGACATCCTCAGGTTTTGTTTGGACTTTTGGCAAGATAAACAGAATTAATTTTACCTGTTTCGCCCATATTGAATTACACTTCCGTGAAAGGACTACTTAGATGGGTAGCAAAGAAACACAAAAACTTGCAGAGTACTGGAACATGCAGAAGGAAGTGAGGTCCTGCTGGGTCATTCAATGTATTACTGCGAGGTGGTTTTTTTTCTGGTTTACAGATCGTGTGACACACAAGGTGGTAAATTATGTTCGAGAGCAACTTCAGAAGCAAGGGAGGCTCTTTGTACAATAAATAACTCTTTATATCAGTTGGAAATTAATTAGCTCCAAATTCTGATCAAATTATGATATTATTATACACTGTTGCACTGGGTGAAATATTTCATAATGGTCTCTTTCATATTAGTCCTAGATTATATGCATATTTCAAAAATAAAAAAAGTAGGAGTTATGCTAAATGTATTTTATGGTAGAAGTATGTTAAAGAACCATGACATGAAATTTGAAGCCTAATGAATGGGACAAATGAACTTTTGCCCTATAGGAAGCTGGCCCAATACACTCCCTTAAGCATTCAAAACCTGTTTATTTTTTTTTCTAGAAGAGCCACCGGACATCCAAACACAGCCTAAAACCTTGGAGAATGGATGTCCTCTTTGCTTTTTATATGTATTCTGACTTACAGCCCCCATGATGCTTGATGCTAAATCACGATATAATGAGTACTGAATTACTTAGGCCTTTTCCAATTTCCACAGAAAATGGACTTTAATTCAAAACTATGCCTGGTTAATTAAACTTCCATGATCTAATTTGATCTAATTATTTCTATAAATTGAGATGTAACCAGAGTTATATCCTAAGGTAGAATTGGGCTATGGTTACACATTTTTACTTAGATGGAGGGAACTGACAAGAACTGTGTTATTTTCTCCTGTTAACCCTAACTTTGCTGGCGATTTGAGTCAACACAATTCAGTAAACTAAATGCAAACAAGGAACTGTATTTTCAGTGTCAATCAAGTTTTGTTTGTTGGTTTTGTTTATAGTTTTTTAAAAAATTTTTTTAGCAGAACCTATTCTCCCACAGGAATTTGAAAAATTATGTTTCCCTTTGCAACTATCATGAATGGTTATAACACAGGAAAAACATTTTATATAGTCCATGTGTTTTATTGACAGTCCAGTACATATTTTGTCCTTTTTTCATTTATGTTTAATAATGACACTAAATTGTAACTTAAATTACCTTTTCTCTAAAGAGCTCTTCTATTTCAGGTCTGCTTTTCTAAATTATACATAAAATGATCCGAACCATTTACATTGATCACATCTAGGAAAAAGGGAAAACTCGCTCAGTGATTTTATTTTGCTATATGAAAACCAAAACCTGCATCTATTCCTTCATGTTAAGAACATTTGTTACCTCCTGAAAATACCTGTCATTCCTTGTTGGTTTATTTCCTTAAACTCTTGGTGATCTCCTTGAGAGAAGTATCACTGCTGTTTACCAAAATCTTGTCACGTTGAGTCAGCCAATGTGCACATGTACCATTCTTTGTATTTCCCATAAAAATATCTTTCTGAAATCTTTGCTGCCAGGAAAGCAGAGTGCAGATGCTTGCATATCATGCTTTGCAAACAAACAAGACATTCTGACAAAGTATTCAAGGCTTCTGGCTGCACTGTCTGAGTCAGTTTAGAGGTTAAAAAAAAAAAAAAAATTTCCTGTTTTGTGTTAAAAATAAGTTATTAGTTCTTGGAAATCTTTTAGAACTAGAATATCATGTCTGGAGAATAAGGTAGAAACCACTCACCTGTCTGGAAATGCCTACTTAAGATAAATCACCACTGGTAATTTAGATGTCCATTTTCAGAGAGGTAGGCAGAAAGATGTTTTTGAAAAGTTGAAGGCTGCCTTAATTTAGTTTCTTTCCTGTCTGCTTGCATGGGGGAAGGTAAGGACATAGTGAGAAAATATAATCCACAAAGGTTAGGTGGTTGTGTCTCTATTACATCATTTCAAAAGGAATAATAGCAGATTTCAGGTATTTTCATATTTCTATGATGCAATCTGGGTTGGTTTTTTTCTGTGGCTTTCTGCTAAAGTGGAAGCCCCAACCACCAAATCATAAACTTCCCTGTCTGGTCTCTCTCCTCCTGCTGGAAGACTACATTTCATACTCCTTTCAATGCCAGTCATTCGTGCATGACACGGGGCCCAGAAGGCAGCCTGATGCTTTGCTTGAGTTTAAGTTAAGAAAAGACAGAACTGGACTTCTAGATCAAGGCTTTGGGAAATGTGTACAGGCTCTATATTATAACATTATTGGATAAAACAAGGAAACAAAACCAAATTGAGATGTGGAGATGAGAACTTCAGTTTTTTTCCTACTTAATGCCAAAACTACTCAATTAGCAATTACACTTCTCTTGGTTACTCTTCCCTAGCCCACAAATCAAGGAGATCAAGGCATGACCTTTCTAAGTAGATTACGAAGAGATCACAAATGGAGTATTTTACTATACTATGAGTTTTAATGAAGAGAGATATTGATATACTCCTTCTTTAACTTGTGGGTTGTTGATCAGTTGTCAGTTTCTTTCAATAGAGAAGCACTCAGTGTGACATCAGAAACCTTAGGAAACTGCAGAAATTGAGAGAAATGCTCTTCTGGCAATCTAAGTCTTGACTAGCTTTAGTGAAACTGGACCTGATATGTAACAGAAATAATAATCAGCATTGGAAGTTTTTCTGATAAAGTTATCCAGAAACAAAAAACCCCTCACATTCCATATATATTCAGACTAAACACATTTGTGTTTGCAATGTACCTCAGTGTCATTCACAATTGTGGATCTCAAACCATTCTAGCAGAGTCACATTCTCCAGGGGAAAGTTAAATAGAGTCTATAAAACTAAGTAGTTCATAGATACCTATTTTATTTTTGTGCACATAATTGCCAGAAAAGAAAACCAGATTAAATTTTGGTTTATCTTTTAGTTCCACAGAGGAGAAAGATTGTTTTTCATTTCTTAGAGTAGAATCAATGAACAGTCTAGGCTGTAAGAGACCTTTAAGGATCATCTTGTCCAACCTTTATAAAGTACTTTTATGAAAAACCTCTTATGAAGAAATTCAGAGTAAACCCACTCATTTGCAGGTCCTATATGTGCATGACTGATCCCCCAGATAACAGGCATTCTAAATACTTACGCTGACATAAAATCCCAATGATAGGGATGGTCTGGGCAAGAGTGTGAGCTGATACTTGACCATATAATTTCAGAAAGCAGAAGTTCCCTCTTTTGTCATTTTCTTTTGCTGATCCTCACTCTACTTGAAATATTTTAAAAGTTTTGTTCCATTACAGTCAATAATAAAACCATTTTTTTCTTACTAATGATCTGTTTTTCTAATATTTTGTTACTGTCCAATAGTAACATAGAGTGGAAATGTAAAGTTTGTTTGCTTTCACTACTGTTTCTTTATATATTTTGAAGTATTGTGTCCAACTCCACAAGGTCCTTAGCATTTCTTGTTAGGTATTTAGCATCTTTTGGCTACTCTGGTGGCTTAGTTTATAACAATTCCCTTTGCTGACAGGAAAAGTCTTTGTGTAGCAATTTGTATAAAAAAACCTGACATATCCATTAGGATTAGTTTTGTAAATAGCAAATGTGAGACATTAATTCTTTTTCATAGGATATTTAATTTCCAGTGATGATTTCCTGCTCTGATGTTACAGGGAACATTACAGGAATGTTTGGAGGAAGAGAGGACAAACAAATTGAGAGAGATAAAAGCTGCAAAATAGTTGATAAAATTAATTTTGTCCATTGAAAAAGATAGAATCTGAAGTGGCAATAGCAGCTACAACATAAGCTACCTGACCTTGCCCTTGAAATGACCCCAACCTTGACCCACAGGGACACTCTCTCTAGGGATGAGAGGTATGTTATTACATGTTATTTCATTACAAGGCCCCTGCTGAGCAGCAACTGCCAAATGGACTCAATTAAGTGTTCCTTGTGATGTGGATTACTGTCTACTGGGGCGAGTTGATACTGGCAAACATATTTCATTCTCTTAAAGTTTCACTGGATATGAAAAGCATGTGCGTTACTCATTCGGTGACACTTCAGTCTATGATTTATATCTATTTAGAAACACCATAACATGCAGACTTCAGTTGTGCACATTCAGTTCTGCAATGTTTTCTCACTCCTTGTCCTTCAGCAGCAAAATGCTGTTATCACACTCAAGGATTATTTAGCCAGACCTAGCCTTCATGAAAGGAAGCTTCCAAAGAGAAAAATTACATGGAACAGTTGTTGCATTCTGATGATGAAACTGTTGTTTAACAATGAGAATGAAGTTCAAAAATGCCACAGACTCAACTGTCTGATTTTTATCTCAGAAAAGTTGTAGCAGGGATAAAATACTCAGCACTCATGAGGGCTGGGTAAATTTATTGCTTCTTTAAAAAAAATCTATATTAAAACAACAGCTGTGTAAGGCTGTTGGCAAAGATGGAGAATAGTGTTTTCCCTCTGAAGATATATACTTTCTATATCTACAAGTGAGAAAAATCCAAAAAGCTCACAACACAGTTTCAAAATATTATCTTTGTATAATAGCTTTCTAGAAGTTGTCTTCTGTGTTGAAACTTTTGGAAAAATACTACATTGGCTGTAATCGACATAGGATCAGACAGCCAAAAGAACATTTAGCAAATGAACAAGTCATTGCATGTAAAAATAACAGGTTTTATAAGACTTTCAAGTAACAATTGTCCTTTTTTACATTTCTGCATACAACATATTTTTCCATAGTTTATTCATTATGATGGCAAGAAAAGTAGTAAAATAAGAAAATCACTTCAGTATCTTTGTTTTTCCATCCTACTTCTTTCTACTGGATTTTTCACCAGTAGAATTTACATGAAGACAGATGGAAAAAAGCTGTTCTCATGGAATTCAGTGAAGGTTTTGTCATTATTTCTGAAAGATCCTCAAGTTCTTTCTTTGATCTCTGTGAAATGGGAAAGACTGGACAGCATTCCTTTAGTCCTGAAGGTAAAAAGAGGAAACATTTTGTAGAGGAAATAAATACCTGTGACTGCTCTTTCTACACCATAAAGAATTAATATAGGTTTTAAACTATACATACCTTGTAAAAAAAAAGTGTCTTACCTTTCTACCATTGTTTCAGGCAGAAGATTTTTTGCAAGTTAATTACAATGCACCACTTAGTCTAGAATGAATTTTTGCCTGAATGTCTTCTCAAGGCTTTTGGAAAATTGTTTGTTCAGTTATACTAGCTGGGTAAAAATTCTTACAGTTGCCCTTTAATTTTTGATGTAACAGTAAATTTTGCTGTTCTAAGTGTAGTCAGGATTTAAAAAAAAAAAAAAAGTTAAAAAAAAAGTTGCATTTTTTGTTCAGTGTTTTCCCAGAAAGCATACCCAACACAGTGCTGGAATAGAAACATTTTTTCTTCATTATGACTAATTTTCTTTCAGCATTACCTATGCACACATGAATGCAAAGCCTTATCTTTATGCTTGACTGCCATTGAAAAAGTTGTTTTCTTTTCTGAAAACACAGACTCTACCTCTTTCTCACCATCCTTTTCTCTACAATGGTTTATATTTTGCACTGGTTAAATTTTGCTTTGTTGCTTATCTTTCATTATCTCTTTTTCATAATATCTTCATTGGTGTTAAACAACTGAACCGGATGAATCTGTACCATCCAGAGGCTTCACAGCAATCAAATGCCTGGACAAAGTTTACTGCAGAATCCAGAAAATATACAAGTTTGGGACATTTGAGTTTTATCTGATTATTGTAGTTACTATGACTTCATTCACAGTAATGTCACCGTTCATTCTTGATGACATTCATTCTTGGTGACAAACTAACATCTTGACAAAGGACACAAGTGATAATAAAGCCCATGCTATGAGTATACCTTTGTCCATACTACAAAAACTAGTAGTATGTCATAGGATACAGACAGGCAAACCTATGAATTAGAATAAGTGTCTCGAAGGTGGAGAGGAGGCTTCAGAATCATGGGCCAATTCTGCACTTCTAATGTATACAATTGTTTTCAATTTTCAAAAATTCTACATTAATTTAAGAAATTTTAAAGAAGTATTACACACTCATTCTGTCAGATGCAGTAACAGCTGTCTTTACAAAATAACAACCAATAATTGTAACCATTTAATTCAAAATGCTGAGCCACATCATGCAGAACATGAGTCATTTATCATTATTGACCGCAGCAAAACCATTTACCCAAATCAATATGGGCTCAAAATATCCATTAGAAAAGGCAGTGGTTGCTTACAAATATTGTTAATTTTATATATACCTGTATTAATAATAAAAAAAAAAAAAACAGGTCTGGATGTTTCTGCCTTATACAAAGGAATATTTTGTTATACTGAAGGGAGTTGACACAATTGTCTTTCAGTTAATGTTATGGAAAAACAGTTGCTTTTGTTCAGATGTGTTAAATTCTGAAATGGAGACAAATAGAAAACTGTTAAGATGTGTAACTGCAAAAAATTTTTTAAAAATATTTTCATTGCTCATTTAAATGTTTGTTACTGGAATTCAACATGTAGAAACTTGCTTACAATTAGACATTGGCATTTTCTGTATATTGAATACATATGGCAAATCACTACTTTTTTAGAGCTTATTTAAACAAAGTAAAAGTATAAACATGTAGCCTTCCCTGCAGGCTGATGTTGCTCAGTGTTTCCACATTTCTGGATATTTGGAATAGAATTTTATTATCAGAGCATCAATTACTTTTCAAGAATGGATAATATGCCAGGCTTACCAAGTAATATCACTTGGTAATATACCAAGTTATACCAAGCAGTATAACTACATATACAATTGCAGAACCTCGCAAAGTGCAAATGACTCTGGACAATAAAAATAGTTTCTCTTCAAACTTTATGTGGTACTTTACAGGTTTTTCTCTTTTTCTGCCTATGTTACAATGGATTCCTTACTCTTTTCTTCCCCTACATCTTACAGTCCTTTTGGCTTTGCAGCTTATTAACTCCAGATCTTCCATTTTTATCCCTTTTCTTTTTAATTCCTCTTTTTACTTTACATCAGTTAAGGTTTCGGTAGTGAGGGTGGGGGTGCTGCAGGAGTGGTTTCTGTCAGAGGAGGTCAGGGGCTGCCCTATGGTCAGCAAAGCCAATTTCAGTCAGCTCAGCAGCAGACACCACAGGCCAAAGCTGGGCCTATCAGAGGAGCCTCTGTGAAAACACCAAGAGAGAGAGAAAAGAGAACAAAACCAAGGGAGATATCTATAGAGAAAGAAATAGACAACTAAGAAGAGAGTGAGAAGGGAACAATGGAGAAAACATCAAAGTAACAGAGTAGAAGGTGCTCCATGGTACTCAATAGCATTCACTACACTCCTGAAAAAACCAAAAAAAGATAGGAGTGGAGGGGCAAGTCATATGTAGGAAACAGTCCAGCAATCAGAAAAACATTGAAGTCAATTGAGACTAAATTAATTTGTTAAAATAATCAGAGTATAAATTAGAAAAAAACCCACCTTGTCTTGTGACTTTGTTGTATGTGAGTTCTTTTAAGGTTCAAGCTACCAAGACAATGATTTCTGTGAAAACCAAGCAGATGTCTTATTTAGAACCAATAACTAGAAAAGGTGAAAAATGTCTTGAAATAGTAGCAGAGTTAAAGGCTAAAATATTAAAATCAAAGAAGGCTATTTATTGTTTCGTGCACCTAACTTTTTTGGCTTTTCCTGAAATACATCTAGAAGCTATTCCAATTGCTGTTGTCTTTTTGTCTGTTGTAAAAGATGCAACTAATTGCTTCACTTAGGCTTGCACAATCTCAGGTTAATGCTTTACTAGTGTAAGGACAGATTGTGTGCATTTTAGATATCTATGCTCACAATGAAAACTACTTGAAAAACCAAATGTGCACTCAAAAGGCAAATTAATATAACTGCTGTTAAGGAGAAAAAAATGTTTAGGCTCTTTGCAGCTTCAAAAGAACTGTTAATTAGATAATGTGTTCTGAAAGCCAAAGAGAGAGATTCGTGGAACCATAGAATCATAGAATAGTTTGGGCTGGAAAGAACATCAAAGATCATCCAGTCCTGACCTCCCTACCCTGGGTAGGGACACCTCTCACAGGACCAGGTTGTTCAAAGCCCCATCCAACCTGGCCTTGAACACATCCAGGGAGGAGGCAGCCACAGCTTCCCTGAGCAACCTGTTCCAGTGTCTCACCACCCTCACAGTAAAGAATTTCTTCCTAATAATTATTCTAAATCTGCCCTTTTCCAGATTGAAACTATTACACCCTGTCCTATTGGCTGTCACCAATGAGCTCCTTGTTTTTTCATATGCCTTAGCATAATATCCAGGAGAACCTGCTGCATGATCTTTCCAGGCACAGAGGTGAGACTGACTGGCCAGTAGCTCCCTGCATCATCCTTTTTCCTCTCTTTGAAAATTTGGCTTGTTTCCCCTTTTTCAGTCAGTAGGAACTTCTCCAGGCTGCCACAGCATCACAAATCTGGTGGAAAGCAGCTTTGCAAATCCATCAGCCAGTTCCCTTGGGGGCCTTGGATAGATCCCATGCACTTGTGCACTTTCAGGTTCTTTAAATGGTCTCAAACCATTGAAATAATCTGGTTTGTCCTCCTGTATTATATGGGACTTAGGACATTTATGAATTAATTACTGCATACTTTAGTATGACATAGATGAAAAACCAGCCTACCGTGCATAAAATATTTCCTGTCCTGAGGACTCCATTTATGCACTTGACAAAAATTTACTGTGTGTAGCTTCTCCAGTTAGTTGTGATTTATTAGAAGCTAGAATTGAAGTTGCAAATTGATGTTTTGACTAGTTTTATACTTGTTTGCCACATTCCTGTGATCTCCTGCTAAATTTTTATTTCCCCTATTGGTTTTTTAAAGATGAAGACTGGTCATCAAGTCACACTTCAACCACTTACTTTGATAAGCTGATCATACTGAATCCTCATTACTAAGTCACTCTCAAAAATCATTTAAACAGCATCCTAACACAGAGTAGTGTGCTGTTATTCCTATTCATCATTTCATTCTATATATTGGAGGTAACATCAGTCCTTCTGACTGTGGCAATGTCCTGGGAGTTCATATCTTAGAAAATGTTTTGTGTGTCCTAGCAATATTGAGAAGAAAGATTGTTAAACACCTAAGAGATAGCTTTAGTAGTGATCATGAAGCATATCTTTGATGTACAAGCCATGACTGACCTCGGTGAAGTTGAAAACTGTGTTAGCTTGCTGTCAACGATACGAAAAAGTGAAAAAGCAACTGTTGGTGTATCATAGAACCATAGAATGCAATGAGCAAGGATATCAGGCCCTGTCTGACCTGACCTTGAATGTTTCCAAGAACTGGGTGTTTCCAAACAAAGAAAGTACAACTTTACGAGGTAAGATAGGGTGTTAACAGAAGCCTCTCTTTTAGTGCCTAAGGAATAAGAAGCTAAGTTCTATCAGCTGGGAAGTTTCACTCTACAGCAACTGCAAGTCCAGGAAATAGGGAAGTGATTAATTGCAACTTTGCCTACCTGACAAAGAAATCAAAAAGCCCTAGAAAGCCCAAGAGGTAGGTCTGAGAGAGTACAAATTAAATATTGGGCACTTATTGCTGCTTCTTACAGTGTTCAGAAAACTTTGCAGGTATTTCTGTGTGTAAAAGGACTGTAGTAAAGAGATACCAGATCTGGATGACTTTTTCTTCCCAAAGAATTCCACAAGTTGTTATGTATTAGACAATTATAGAGGCTACAGGACAACGTTGGTGTTTCTAATATGGGGGATAGAATTTCTAACAATCTCTGAAGCTTTTACTTTAATGGACTCACTTTGTACTCAAATATGCAGTTTGTCATCTTGCAGAGCTGAAGATGATAAGACAAATGAAATTAGTTGAGCAGGATTCAATCCTGCTCACTGGCCAAAGACAGAGATTGCTCTAGAGTGAGAAACATGTATCCTTTCTCTTTCTCCAGTGCTATATTAATTAGGCTGTGCTGCCTTTCAGTAAGAGCAAGTATTACCAGCTGAAATGAGAAAGGGGCAAAAGGAAATGCTAATTTCAGTTTTTATCAGAATAGTGACATGTTCTCTGCTTGCAAGACATAATGAAACAGGAAAGTTTAGAGCAATATGCTGATATTACTTGGGTAAATTAATGAGAATCTGAACCTGATTGGTAATCCCTAAATCAAAAAAATTCCCCTTAATTGGCTGTGTAAATGTAAAGTGGTTATATATAAATACAGAAAGAAGAAAAACTAAGCTGGTTTTCTTGATAACAGACTACCTTATTTACTGAGCTCTGAACTTACAATTATCTTGAATTACTCCTTACATGAGTGTTGTGTTTTATTTACAGAAATACTTGTGCTTTCTCATATTTGTAAGGCAAAATTCTGTATCTGCATTTTTTATATTTATTTAGAAAAAGTATAGCTAGGTTGAACAAAAATCAATATTTATTATACTTCTATTCACTGTGATACATTTTAAAAATTTCCTTTGCTAGCAGTAAAGAAAACTGTATATAACTATGAACTTCTTCCTTTTAACTAGTCTTGAATTTTTTCTGCAGTTTAGTCTTTGGTGGCACCAGCTGATTTGATGCATCACATTAAAGGCTGCATGTAGTTTTCTAAATAGTCACTATATTCTCTATAAAATTTGAAACTTATTTTTGCTACGAGTTGTTGAGGGGAAACAGGACTTGTTATTTTTGTGGACTAGGTTAGATTTTATTTTTGGGCCTGTGTGGTTTTTTTTATTTTCTTGTACTTCTGTAGAAGAATGGAGGCTGAGCAACTCTCACTGGTTTCAGTTCGTTGGTTACAAACTTGGTCGTTGTTGCCCACTTGCATAAAGCTAGAAAGTCAAGAAATTAAGGAGCTTATTTCACCTCATGGTAAAAGAACCTGTAGATTGCCTTAGATAAGACTGGGTTGAGACTGAAATCTAGATTTCCTGATATTTAAAGATTTAATTAACTGCTTAGATTTGTGTCCTGTAGTTGTGTATTTTTACTATAAAATATGAAGTTCACCAACATAAATTAATGCTGGTCACACAACTCCAGTCCTTGTTCTAAGGAATCATTGTAAGGCAATGTGAAGACATGGTAGATAATGACTATGTTTGCCTGGAATCATATTTATATGGGCTTAAATAAGACCTGTTTAATCTGTCTATTCTTTTCTCAACAGTTACTTTTCCATGTTTTCACATTCAGTTTCATTGAATATGTTATTTAAAATTGGATAATTTTAATAAATTGATAAAATGAAATTTTAGTACTTCTCTCTTAATGAGAATCACATGTGAAGAGGTTGGTGTAAACATTAGACTCCCATGAAGGTTTCCACTGAATGCTAATACTGTCTTTTTAATTTAATATTAACATCATTACCGTCTCAATGACCCCTTTTACTGGAGAATGGGAGCTAGGAGTCATGAGTTTCTTAGTACTGCTCCATCAGGATAGGAATTAGGTAATGATTAGCCAATATGGCAAGTCATGGCTTTGAAACTGAGGAGTAAAATGTAAAGTGAAGAAAAGTGGAGGAATGAAAGGCACTAAAAAAATGCATGGGGAAGCATAATCCAGAAGAAAAAATCTGAGGGAAATTGAGACTACACTAATTAAAGTTGCAGTGTGAAAGGGAATATAAGGATAAAGTCAGAAAGTGCCATGTATGACAGGTATAGGAAGCTGATGGCAAGGGCAAGCAAAACACAAAATAGAGAGCACAAGGGAAAGCATGTGTGAGAGGAAACTGTGAGGAACTGCTGGATATAGTCATATCTAAAAGAGAGAAGCAGTAGACAAAAGTTGTATTGCTACACTAGAAAATAGTGTAAAAAAAAAACAACAACTCAAACTAACTAAAAAGATTTAGTGGCAAGGGGCAGTGTTGACTAAATATTGCATGTGTTACCTAAAACTTCAGTCTTCTGAGAATTTTTAAAGCATATATGCATAGCATTGATCTGTCTAATATCACTAATCTGCTTTTAAAGAAATCTGTGTTTTTCGGAAGGTTGGGAATTTACTTTTGATTTCTGAAAACTTGGGGTTAGAAGTTTTGTTGCTATTTTTTCCAGTGGTAATGTCTCTTTGAATGAATAGTGATTATCTATCAGTGTATGGAAGATTAAAGGAAAACTAGCTGTATCAGTATAGACAGTATTTTCTTTACAACCCAATTAAGAAGAAGAATAGAATTGGGATGGTGGATGGTATTTCTTCAGGGAATGGAAGAATGAGCATTCTTTCAAGGTGCTGTTAGTCTCATTTATCAAAGGATCACCAAAATGTATCATTTAGGAACAGCAAAGGTCAGTTCTAAAGCAGTTACTTTCTCAGTCTCTTCGGTTTTTTTTTCCTTTTAATGTGCTCTTGCCTTCAATTATTTAGTAATTGCATACTTGAGAACAGTGAAGAAAAATTGGTGTCGATTAGTGCCAGATGGAGAGATGCTTCCTTTTGCCTAATAAAGTAGTTAAGCACTCATATAGATAATGAAACCATCATTGAACTATTTTAATTCTACACCCTGATCCTTAGCAATTTCTTTCTGTGGACAACCTGTTTTCCACCAAAGTGGAAAAAGATGCAGCATGTTTGGAACTGCTGAATTGATTGCAACACACTCAATAGTGTGATATGCTTCAATTTTTTACTTCTTAAAAAATACCCTGATGAAGTTTAATAAAATGGTTTATTTCAGCAGCTAGAAATTGCAGAATATGTATCTAAAATTACATAAATCATAGATAACCTCCTCCTACAAAATGCTGTTGCCCTTTTTGCTAAGGAAGAGGTGGGAGTGATAGCAACACAACTTAGTAACAAATCACACCATATGTATTTAATACAAATACATATATTAAAATCTGTAATGTAAAAAATAGGCGACTAACTGTTCTGTGTCATGTAAGTTGTCCTAAAACTTCTTTTAAGAATTTTATCTTGCAGGTTAGATTTTAGGTTATACATTAGGAAGAAATTCTTTACAGAGAGGGTGATCAGGCATTGAAGTGGGCTGCCCAGAAAGGTGGTGGATTCTCCATCCCTGGAGATTTTTAAGAGACTGATGTGGCACTCAGTGCCATGGTCTGGTAACCGCAGTGGTAGTGGGTCAAGGGTTGGACTTGATGGTCTCAGAGGTCCTTTCCAGCCCAGCTGAATCTATGATTCTATGATTTCTTGGATCTCACTGAGTTTTTCTATTGACACCATGCTAAGGGAACATCATGAACTTTAAGGAATCAGCGTTATTCTGATAACATTCATTAACATGGAGTTTCATTAACAAAGGTAGGCCTTTTCAGTAAAAGATCATTGTAAAATTATCAAAATGGCTGAAGCACAAACATTTTGTTTCATCATAGAGGGTCGTGTATATAGCTTTCCTTCAATCTAAAAAAGACAGCCAAGTCAACCAATGAAAAAACAAGGAAAGCATTAAACTATCATTCCCTGCACAGGCTTCCCAAAGGCAGGAGTCCGTTGCCTAGCAATTCTGACAGATGATTTACCCTTTCCTGGGTATCACACAGACCATGAGGTCCAATAAAAAACCATAGGACAGTACATTTCTTAATGTCAGAGGTGGTACATTTTCCAGGCACAGTATATTGTTGCTTGGAAGGGATCATATTTAATATTGCAAGCAAAGTTGTTTTCCTCTTGGGCAAGCCCTCTCCTCTTTTCTACTTCTTCATTCAGCCTGTCATAAATAATGATGTTTTGCAGCTTTTCCCTAATATCCTCATCTTCCTGATCATTGAAAGGAAAGAAAGCTCCTTTTGGTGTACATCTTGGAATTACATTGACCAGTAGCACCCTGTTAGGAATTTTGAAAACCCTGTCAGTCAGAATTGGTTGCCTTTACCAATTCAAAACAAATAATGTTTCAAAGCATTTTGCCTGCCATCCAACGTAATTGGAAAGCCAGTTTGAAAAATCTTCTAATGTGCTTTTTAAAATTGACCAAGGCTGCAGAGGCAGCTTAAACAAAATATAATTAATTTCTATCTGTCTAAGTTGATCAGTGCAAGCTGACAGTCCCACTGTATTCTTTGTTTTAATGCATGTGAATCTTTTTTCAATAGACTATACCTTCCTTTCATCTCCTTTTTTTCCTTGTGTAAATTGGCACTTTCTGTCTTCTAGGAATCTCATTACTGTGTACTGATTCTGCATTGCTTTATAATAAACGTGCCCAAGCAACTCACCAAAAGAACAGTAAATGTCTTTTTCTCTACCAGAGTTTTTTTTTCCATATTGGATTTATGGTTACAGTGGGTCTAGCATGTCAGTTATCCAGATTATCCTAACTCATGGTAATTATTCAAGTAATTTTTATTCTACATTTGTATTGTTTGGTGTTATATAGTAACTAGGATGTTCCAAGATCATGTAGGTAACTTCCTCATTAACCTCTGGAACAGCAGTTAATTAAGAAAGATCCTGACAGAACTTGATTATACCATCTGAAACTTTAAGTAAAAAAAAAAAAAAAGGAGTTTTAGGAGTTTTCCATCTACATACACAAGATCAGACTTCCTGAAAATAAGACCCCAACCCCACTTGCCACTTAAACATGTTTGTTTCTTCATCTGAAACATCAAATTAATTTTTTTCTGAACCCTGGAGCTATCATAAAGCTTAACACACTGTTTTTACAAAATACATGAGAAGTGCCAAGAGGAAAAGAATCTCTCCTTTTCAGCTTGGAACAACACAATAACACTAATGTAACCTCTTGAGGACTGTATGGGTTTGCTTTTTAGTTCTTTGCTGGTCTTTGGCTCATCCCAGCCAGTCATTAATCCCCAGAAAATGTCCCAGTCAGTCCTCTGACTTCATTGCTTAACTAATGCCTTTGTCTTTCAGACCAAGTGACTGTACCAGTCTACACCTAACTGCAGCAGCAGATAAACAGCATGGTTCCACTCAATCTTAGAATTCCCTCTGATTGCATACATACTTGAATTTTTCCCAAGAATAGTTTCTTATGTTTGCCTCAGGCTTTTTTTTTTTTTTTTTCCCTGAATTGATTCATATTTTTGCAAGTGAAAATCAGCTGCTGGAGCTGAACTTCCACGGGACCGAATAGATCCCTTTCTTCTCCCTTGTACTGTCCTCTGTTTCTAAATATATCATTGCTTATGACTGCTTTTTCACCAAGTAAAGCAGATGAAGAAAGGTAATAAAGTATCAGAAAAGACATAGAAAGGAGGACTAGGACTTTCTAGAGTTGTTGCAGAATTTGACAGTTTATTCTGAAAGGATGTTTTTCTTTCTTTTTTGATTAAGTTGAAATTGATTCCAACTATTTTGAGGAGCATATTTTGATTTTAAAGAAAGGCTAAAAGCAGGTCTTCCTGTGGGTTTTTGGAACAGGATGACAGTCGTTAAAAGAATAGCTGTACACTACTGGGTTTAAAAGACTTTTGAAGTGTTGTCTTCTTTATTCTACCGTCTTAAGAATGAAGTAGTTTTGTTGTTACAACGGTATGCCAGATCCTTTAGGTCCATATCAGACCAGACCAATATCATGAGCCAAAAAAAGCAAATAGAAAACTGTGCCCAACTATGGAGGAACTGATTGCAGAGAGAGAGGTATGTTGGTATATAAATTTAAATTTTAAAAACCACTGAAATTAAATACATTAAATTCTGTAATTTTTAAATGATATTTTGTATAATATCTCTGAATCAAGACTGAAACTTGCCATTTCTCTGCAGAGAAGAGAAGGCTTTGTTGGTACTGGTTACTTTTCATAATTTTTCTACTGATGGAGGAAAAACATGGCATTTCTGAAACTTAACATCCCACAAAACTTCTCTTCATCACTACTAGCTTGAACTTTGATAGAGAATGCCTTGTAACATTTACATACAAGTCAAAAATTGACTAAACCTCCAAATGAATGTATTTACCAGATGCAGTGGTAAGCTACAGTACAGTCCATTGTATTTTGCAACATCCCTGGGTTTGCAGGACTGACTTTTTGCTGACAAATGATATTGGCAGATACTTATTTTTACCTGGAGTTCTGTGAACTTCAAAATATTCAGGCTGCAGTGTGGCCTATGTATAAAAGTGAAAAGGGGCATTGATCAAGTTTTACACAATGAATGTTGGAAGAAAATCTGTAGTCTGCCTAAAAAAGAAAACAAAAGGAAACAAAAATACCAAAAAACCTCACAAAAAAGCCCCCCCAAAATCAATCAAACAAACAAATAAAACCAACAACCCACAAAACCTCAAGGGGTTTCTAACCCCAAAACTTTGATTTGTTACTTGACCACATTTCATTGAAAGACCAAACTGTATTAGTCTTTTTATTTACTGGGTGCATTATTCATTGTGTAGTTTCAAAGATATCAGCAGGAATGAGAAGGAGGATACTTAGGTTAGCAGTTGTTTGCTCCTTAGTATAGCAATTATATCTGTGAGGAGAAATACTCTATGCTGGATCATGCAGATGATCTGTAAAACCTGCATGAACAAATGGTCTCTTTGCACTGTCGCTGACCCTGGGAATTAGATTGATAAAAATATTGGTTTCAGATATTTTTAAATGTACTATTCCCAAAGAAACTATGAGAGGGAAAAGCGTATTCTACATAGTGCAGAAATATTACAAGTAAATATAAGGGTGTGGGGGGCTGTGCTTGCGATGGAAAAGAATTTAAAATACTAAATATTAAAAGATATATTTAAAAAAAATATTTTTTTTAAGTACTAAATGGATGACAAAGGAAAAATAATGGCTTGTAACTTGAAAGAACATATAGAGTTTCTATAGAATAGAGTTTTTATTAAAAAGGGTTAACAGTGTCAGGGCATTTAAAGCACTAGTATCTGAACAATTTAAAATTTGGGATATAAATATTTGGGGAAAGTTTTCAAATGGTAAAGCAGAATACACTAGGTCAAAGATAGAGTAAGCAGAGTTTCACTGGAAATTACAGGCAGCTTCTATATTATCTGTGAACTTTTGCTGATGAACCTCTGTGGACTCTTTCAAGGAGGCGAGTTTCCGGGACTCAGTCCAACAAAGCACTTATTTGGGACTTAACTTTAAACATGCAAGTCAACATCCTAGACTTAATTCATACAAAGACGTTGACTGAGTATAGCATTTCTCATGGCACAGCTAGATAGCTCTTATTTTCAATGAGATCTTCCTTTGTCTTCAAGATCTTAATAAATTTAGACTGCTGAAAATTATTAAACTCTGACTCCATTGCCTCGAGACACAATGGTGTATATAGGCTACAGCCCAAAACCTCAGAGTATTTAAGCACCTACTGCACTTGAACAGTGTGAGCACTTCTAGTCCCCAGCATCAGGAGGGATCCAATAGGACTAAAAAAAAGTACATAAAAGAGTAGCAAACTTGATGACAGTTATGTTTTCATGTAGGGTAAAACTAGGCAGATGAAGCATCTGTATTTTGGAAAGGACATGACAGAAGAGTATGATAGACATTCATAAAACCCAGGAGAACAAAGATTCTCTTTTTTTCCCTTTTTTTTTATTGTCATCATGGAAAAGGTATAGGGCCAGAATTAAATTAAACAGCATGTTTAAAACACATATTATGAAATATGTGCACAAAGTTTTTAATATCATTGTGGGGATTTTTGAACAATAGGATTTACTAAAGGTTATTGATTTGGATACAGGATCTGGCTTGTTTAGCTTTATTGTCAGAAATGGGGAAGCAATACCACTCTGTGTGTGTGTGACCAGGTAATCTTTTCATAAGCACTGGGTCCTGGCCACTGTCTGAGACTTTACTCAGCTAGATGGGTCTTTGGTCCAATCTTATGTGGCTCTAGAATCAACAGAAGACATGTACACAAATAGTTTTGAGAAGCTAGGCCTAGCAGCATGAAATCAAGAAGGCACAATAGAGCTGAAAGCAGTAAAATTGAATGCACCAAGGATAATAAACCTCAACATAGATTTTAACAATTGGCATTCATTATTATACACAGACATGAATCAAGACAATGTTTGTAAATCTGTAGAGTTACAAGTTAACATACTTTAAGGGAGTTAAAGGCAGAGTTGGCTGGAATTCTAAAATATTTTGTTGTCTCATCTGCTTACTACAATAAAAGTTGGTAATGCTTTTTTTTTTTTTTTAAAGAAGGATCAATGGGTTTAAACCTGCCAAGTAGAGTGAATAAGAAACAGAGAAAGAGTTTAGTGATAGGTAACAAATAGCACAACAGAGAAAGTTGTTCAGGGAAGCTTTATGATCAGCCTAGACACTCATTTTCAGAAAAGGATTAGTATTAATTGTGTCCAATCCTCAATTTTCTTGCAGTCATGTTAGGATTATATACTCAAAAATACTCAAAATATCAGAAGTGTGCTATTTAACTTGTATATAGGTATGTACAGTCAATCTGAAGATAGAAAAAGGTTTCTATACCAAGCCAAAAAGTGTACCAGTGCCTTCCTAAAACCTAAAACCTTCCTATAAACCTTCCTACTAAACCACAATTCTTTTAGTTACTGTGTGCTGTCATACAGAAAATGTATGAAACAAAAGGAAACTAGGAAAAGTTCCTTATATTGGTGGAATAAATATATATTTTGATTTATCTCAGAAAATCTGGGGTTGTGTGATATCATATGCAGTGTGCCCAAGTGGCCAAGAAGGCCAATGGCCTCCTGGCCTGTATCAGGAACAGCGTGGCCAGCAGGTCCAAGGAAGTGATTCTGCCCCTGTACTCAGCGCTGGTGAGGCCACACCTCGAGTACTGTGTCCAGTTCTGGGCCCCTCTGTTCAAGGAAGGATATTGAGGTCCTGGAGCAGGTCCAAAGGAGGGCAACCAGGCTGGTGAAGGGACTCGAGCACAGATCCTATGAGGAGAGGCTGAGGGAGCTGGGGCTGTTCAGCCTGGAGAAGAGGAGGCTCAGGGGAGACCTCATCACTCTCTACAACTCCCTGAAAGGAGGTTGGAGCCAGGTGGGGGTTGGTCTCTTTTCCCAGGCAACTACCAGCAAGACAAGAGGGCATGGTCTGAAGTTGTGCCAGGGGAACTTTAGGTTGTATATTAGAAAGAATTTCTTTATAGAGAGGGTGATCAGGCATTGGAATGGGCTGCCCCGGGAAGTAGTGGATTCTCCGTCCCTGGAGATATTTAAAAAGAGACTGGATGTGGCACTCAGTGCCATGGTCTGGTAACCACAGCGGTAGTGGGTCAAGGGTTGGACTTGATGATCTCTGAGGTCCCTTCCAACCCAGCCAATTCTATGATTCTATGATAATGGCTGATGCATGTTGGGGTCTGGTCTACAGCCACTGTATTCCAGGATTCCTTTTACTGAAGACAAGAGAAAGACTTTGCACTGCAATTAGTATTCACTCTGTTAATTTTTCTTTCTTCTTTGACATGAACCCTGATTGAGTTTTAAATTAGTAACTTTGGACTATTATGTCAAAAAGAAAAGGTTTTTATTTTTACTGGTTTACTAGCTGTAGAAATGAAAGAGCACTAAGTTCTTCCCATTTGGGAAACAATGTAATGCCAATTTACTAATCCTGTCTTTCTGGATTTTATTAAGGACTGCAGATTGATTTTAATTACAATAACCAGTCCACTATTAGTATATGAGTTGTGATGTCTCCAAATGAGTTGTCTAAAGACATAATTTAATTAATTAATAGTAAATTAATAAATTAATTGTAAGTGAATTAAAGTAACCAAGGAAGAAGCACACAGTAGTAAAAAAAAACCGGCTTAGAAAAAAACCCCAACAAAGCACAAAACAGAATTAAAACTGTAAGCAGTTTAAACTGTTCATCAAGACCAGAGAAAACTAAATTGTACCTATTGTCATTGAAAAAGCAAAGCAATCCAGTGTAGGCAATAAACTGTACAAGATCAAACAAAATTTAAAAATGTGAAAAACATGACACGTAATCAATATTTAGTATGCCCTTAAATTCAACTTTATTGCTGAATGCTTAATAATTACAATTGCAAATTAAAATATTGTATTTCTATTCCATGTTAAGCTAGCTTGGAAGCAAACTGACTCAGAACTGGAGAGGCTTGGCATGATTCTGGATGATGCTTTAAGGGAAAAAACACCCGTTTTTCATGCAGTGTGGCATCTGCTGATTGAATTAATACAGTGTACTGTGTTACAGTGTATTGAACTGAGCTTTTGGGCAAGTGGTACCCCAACTTAAAGATGGCTCAATGAGAAATAATTTTTAAAATGACATTTGAAATGGAATTTGTTATAAAGTCTATAGGGTGATTTGACTTCAATGGGGTCATCAATATGACCCACCATATAACCCAAGTAATGAATTTCTACATATACCTTAGTGTCTGAAGACAAACATATCCAAGGAATATGTCTTACCTACCTAAAGATTCCCTAGAGACAGCCATCTCTTACATGAGAGCACTACTATTTGCCATAATATTACCTAAGAATATCCAGTTAAAGACATTAATAAACCATGGTGCTATTTCAGGAAGACAGTTCAGTTTTGGTTTCATTTTAATCAGTTGGAATAAGATTAAATCCCCTGGGAAATCAGAGTAAAGAAAAAGGCAAGTAAAGACAAGGCAAAGGTCTGGTCAAAATTAAAAAAAAAAAGGGCAACAGGAAGGTGAAGCAAAGTGTGAAGTCTTGTAGGGTGCAGACTATGACTGTGAAAATCCCACTCTGGAGCAGCCTTTTCCTGAGGGACTGTACCTCAGGGGAGGAATTCATGTTGGAGGGGTTCAGGAAAGACTCTCTCCTGTGGGAAGGACTCCATGCTGGAGCAGTGGTTCTCCCCCTGAGAGGAGGAAGAACCTGCAGAAACCAACCTAAGACAAACTGTCTGCAACCCCCATTCCTTGTCCCTCTGCACTGTTGAGGGGGGCAGAGAATGTAAAGGAACCATGAGCAAAGTAGTTTGAGCCCAGGAAGAAGGGAAGGTATTTTTTTAAGATCTGGTTTTCTCTCTCATTGTTCTGCTCTGATTTGATTAGTGACAAATTAAATTTATATTTTTACCCAAGTGGAGTGTGTTTTGTTCATGACCATAACTGATGAGTGGACCCTCCCTGTCCTTGTCTCAACCCATGGGCATTTGTTATATTTTCTCCTCCCCATCCCACAGTGGGAGGGAGAAAGCAGCTATAGGGTTCTTTGTTGCTGGGCCTAAATCCTGACACATTTGCATTCAGGTGATATAAGCCTACAGTAGTGGTGCAGTCAGATGTGTAATTTAGTTTTAGTTTTGATCTATAAGTGAGCCACTTTGTGAATGATACTTCGTTTCAGAGGTGCTTCATTTATGCAATATGATAGAGGTGACTGCCTGGTCTATACAGTGAGCAAGGTATCCAGATTTTGCAGTCAGCCTGTAAAGTTAGTCAAGTATTTTAGCATCTGGGGAGACGTAGATGTAGAAATGTCAGTCAAAGATTAATTAAAGGAGATTCAAACACTACCCTGAAGTGTTAAATGAAATCCAATTAATTCAATTAATCCAACTAATTCAAATTAATTTATTTGAGATTCTCTAATATATTTGAGATGGGGATAATAAATAATAGATTAACTATATTTTTGCTATTGTGGAGATTACATCTTTAATTATCTCTGACATCTTATTTTAATACCAAGTTTGCTGCAGCTAAAAATGTGACAAATCGTATAGAACTCTCCACTTAGAATATAAAGTCCTTTAAAACCATGCTTGCCAAAAAGCCTGAAACCTGAAATCCTAATCTGCAGCAAACCATGTTTTAGCATGAAAGTGTTCAAAGTGATGTGGCATCAGTTTGGAGAACAGTGTCTGATTCAGACAAGTAGAGGAACTCATTCAATGAAAGCTGGGGATAAAGGACTATTTGGAGCCAGCATAAATCAGGAATCCTGCATAACCCTTATTCAATTAGAAATCCTATAATTAGCTAGTCCAATATAACAAGTAGGGAAGGTGAAACAGGGACCTCTTGCTTTGCAAGGTTTTGCCAGTCTGTAATCCAGTCATGCCACCCACTACACCAGCCCTAGCAAGAGCAATAATCCGAGCACTTTTAGCTGTCTTCAAGAAATGTGTGCTTTTGTATGTCTACTTTATCTCACATATAATTTGCATTTCCCTGTGTCAAAGTGAGAGGTTTAAGTCCCACATGTGCTGATTTTAATAACTTTGTTCTTTTCTTCTTCATGTAAGCAATGAAGAGCTCCTCTGGGCATTAGAGTTGAAAATCAATTCCTCTGAAATAATTTTAATTTCTCTGCATTTATCATGAATTAAATGAAGTAGAATTTGTCTCATTTGTCTCATACACACAGCAATTAAGACAATCATGAAAGTGCATTTATGAAATTTTTCCAAATTTAATGACAATATAAATAAGTCATATCTAACTGACCTGCATATTCTCAAAACTCTAGCATTGAGATATTAGCAAATCCTACTGGTTAATATCTAAACACCATGTAATAATATTCAAATGTATTTATTTAGTCTTTATTTCTAACATAATATTTTGTTCAGCTATGTTAATTTTTAAAATATCAGTAATTGCAGACCATTTATCATATCAAAAGCCATAGTTCTCTCTTTAAAATGCCCCTTAAAGAGATCCATATTCCACTGGGAAATATCAGAAATTATAAAGACAACTTCTACAGGTCAGTGATAGAGAAAAAATCTGTCTTTTGAAAGGTAGAACATAATGAAGACCAGGTGACAACTTACTTGTTATTAACATCCCTTCCTTCCAGGTACCATGTTCTGTATTGGAATATGCTCCCAGATGAAACTTCCTGAGCATTGTTACGACTTTTATTTACTACAAGGCAAGATCTCAAGATTCATCAAAACTTACCTCAGAAATAGTTTGAACAGTTTGAACTATCAGAGGACATGATCCACAATTCCTGCCTATCAACATATCGATATGTATACAAAACTAGGAGTCCATAAATAGATATGAGTTTTATATATTAGACCATTACAGAGAGGTGGTAAATTCTGAGTTTTCAGAATACTGAACACATCAGGTCTTACTATTAAATCAAATAATGCCTTTTGCCAATAACTAGTAAAATACATATTGTTGTCATCATGTGTATATAATAGGTTTCCTCCATCATCAAGTCTAATGAAGTCAAAGCACTTAAATCAGCACAGAGCATCCTGAGTTTGTAAGAACAGCTGTTAGGAGAGGTCAGAGCTTCTCTTGGATTTTACAAGGAGGCAGCATGTGTGCTGTTACCTCTTGTCCTTTGTGAAAAGTTCAAGTTCTAGGGGGATCTAAAAACCCTGAACCAATATTGCTCACAGAGGTATTTTGGTAACTGCAGGAAGTTCTGGCTGTTGCCCTCTATGACACATCTTTAAAGAAGCCATGTGTTGCACACAGACAGTTAATGTTCAGGTGTCAGGAAGTTCCCATTCTGGGAACAGCCTCTAAATGTAGAGTCACCTTTCCCAGAAAAGTTGGATGTTCAGAAAAAGTTTTTGTGAGGACTAAAGAATAACGTAATACAGGCACACACTGTGGGGAACTAAAAAATAAGCAAGAGAATAACTAAAAAGACAGTAGTATGACCCACATTAGAGCCAAAACTTGAAAATCATGGTTGCTTTATAGTCATCCCAGTGGCCATGAATGTCTTAGAAAATACAGCTGGAAAAGGAATTTTCTCTTTCACTCAAAGGGTTTTTATGACAAGAGAAATAAGATAGAAATACCTTTAATCGCAACAAAGAAAGAAAAATAGTGACCTTAGTAAGACACAAAAGTCCAGATTCTGATGTGGTATAAATCAGATATTGGATACCTGGCCTGGGGGATCTTGTGTCATGTAAGAGAGCTAGCATGGCATATAGATTTTCCCTTATTCCTACTGTGCATGTAACCCCAACTGCAAGTCTATGGGGTATTTTATTCCAGATCACAAGCTTTTGATTTCTGAAGTCATGCTAGGCAGAAGCAAATCTTTTCTCATAAGGTTTTGTATGATAAAATTGCTAGACTGTATTTTAATGTGTAGTTGGCCAAAGCAAAACTTTTTGTCTATCTATGGCCAATATGGCCCCCTGCCAGCACAGCATAAAAACAAAAGTACTAAAAGCAAAAACATCTATGGAGATAGGAGGGAGCAGAAATCTTGTGCTCTTTTTTATTTATTTATTTGATTTCACTTTCACAGAGGCAGCAAGGAAGAAAACTGTTTCTTACACCAACATTGTTGACTGATGGCAGTACTATGAAAAAAACAATAATTGATTTCAATAATTAATTCCTGCTGACTAGAGTAATGTTGCTGTTTATTCACTCTTCCTAAGGCCAAGTAAAAAGAACTGGAAGGCAGGAGTGCATAAACAGTAACGTTACTTTAGGGAGCAAAAGTCCCCTAACATACTGTTGATTTGGGAAAGACTTCTTTTTTACCCTCAGGCTATAACAATTTTATTTTGTATTCTCTCATGTTGCCTCAGGATGACCCTGAGATTGTTTCAGATTTATAAAACAAAGGAAAGAAAGTTGGAAATTATCTGTTTTGACAGCAGAGAAAGACCCACAGAATGAAAAAATACAGTTTCTATCCAGTTGATCAAAATTTTCCAAAGTATTGAAAAATACTTCAAAAAATACATTGAAGTACTGCAAAATTCACATGAAAACTGAAATGAAAACATTCTGTGAGGAATTTATTTCATATATCGTCTTTTTTCATGAGACTAGAGTTGTCTTTCTATACATTTCTATTTTAGCAGATTAAGTGTAGAACAAAAACTAATTTTCCATAATAAATGTAAGATCTCTGTTGAAGTTTTCATGGTAGTCACACAAATACACATCATGCATGGCCTACCACGAGTTTATCAGGCAAAATTCTCACAAGTTTTTTTGTTGGTTTTTTAAAAAATATTAAGTTTATAATGTAAACTCTGCCAAAATCACAGCAGGGGCTTCACTATTTCACACCAAATTCATTTTGCTACCATGTGCCCAGCTTTTTTTTTTTTTTCTTAATTGTATTGCAGTCCATGTTTTTCACTTATCTGGAAGGTATTCCTTAAATCAGTTGTAATATAAAAGTTTTGTTATTAATGTAACTCCTATAAAATTGTATAGCATGCATATAAAGCAGTCCCTTATTATTCACATATATTTCACATTAAATCCATGCAGGTACAGAACTTGACCTTGTGTGACTCTACTGGTCCCTTGGTGATAAGGTTCCTGCAGTACAGATCAGAATAAAAGCAAAACTAGACCATATGTTTTTACTCTTAGATAGATTAGCCCAAAACTAAAATTAGGAAAACATACTGGGTCTGATTTACTATCAGTACATGATCTGTTGCTGCACAGGGAGCAATGGATAGTAGAGTAGAGGCAAATGGCAATTTATTAATGCAGACATGGGAGTTCCATACCCTCACCCCTGACTGCTCTAAAAATGCTGAACGAAGGGCCCCAGTCTGGTGATGAAAACTGGTTTTTGACAGTAAAAGCTCGGTAAAAACAACATGAAATAATTTTTTTAATGGTGCACGAGGATGTATTGGAGGAAATACTTATCCCCACAAAAATTGTTTGTCTACAGATGTATAAACACATATAATTCCAAACTTTGCTTTGACTGTTTCCTTGAAAAGATGAATTTTCCTGAAGTGTTATGCTGAGCCACCAGATAGTAACATACATACGATTCTGTTCTTTTTTTACAGACTGTTTTAACAAGACCCTTTTACACACTATGCAAAGTATGTCTGATAAAAACCTTGGACTTTGGATAAAAATGTAAACTTTTCATAGGGTATTCCCAATTTAGCATAACTAAATTATAGCATGAAAAGTTCATACTCTGAGGCAGGCTATTGAAAAGTTTCAGTATAGGAGATTTTGACACAACCTGCATATTAAAAAATCCTTGCACTCATATAACTGCAATAATAAATTCTCAGGATGTTTTTGCAAGACTTCATGAAGTTCCCTCAGAATCTGTGAGAGGGAAGAGATTATTAGCATTGTTGAAGGCTTTTCAGTGAAATATTTTCTTTATCAGATATGTAGATTTAGGTGGACTGACTCTGTAAGATTCAAGCTCAATTCATATAATTGCCCATGCTGAAAAGCCCTGTGTGTGTATGAGAAACTGTGTATTGTGGGACTGTTTTAAAAAAGGTGGAATTTAAAGACAAATACAGAGAAATAAATGAAACTGTCATGGGCTTTGAACAAAATAAATCTGGGTATTTTTATGGCATCAGGGAAATTACAAAGAAAGTAAATTTTTGCAAAAGATTGCTTTAATTGTTCAGTTCGACAAGCAAAATAAAAAAAAATTAACTCACAAACAAAGAAAAAAATACCAACCCCCAAACCAGCCATGTTCTCTAAACATCATCTGTTTTGTGCATAAATGAACTGATGCCTTCAAAGTGATTTTTTGACATGGACAGTCAGGAGCAAAGTAAAGGGCAAAACTAAGTTTTCTTTTAGTAATCTGGCTGGTTTCCTACTGACTCAGAAAGTACTACATACTTTACAGTAGTAAATACTGGTTCCTGAATATCTAGCTTTCTTTTTTTTTTTCTTTTTTCTTTCCTTTCTGGCACATATCAAAATCATTTTCCATCAGTTAGGTGGCTGCTGATTCATGGTTAATTTTGTGGAGTTAATTTTGTTCATAGTAGCCATTACGGGCTATGGTTTGGGTTTATGCTGGAAACAGTGTTGATACTTCAGGGATCTTCTGATTACTGAGCAGCGCTTATACATCCTCAAAGCCTTTTCTGGCTTATACATTCTCAAAGCCTCCTCACCCCACCCCACCAGTAAGTAGACCAGGGGTACACAAAAAGCTGGGATGAGGCAGAGCCAGGACATCTGACCCCAAATGGAAATATTCCAAAAGGAATATCCCATTCCAGGAAGACTGTCCAGAGGGAGCACTGCTCATGAACTGTCTAGGCATCGGTTGGTTGGTGGTAATTGTTTTCATTTGCATCACTTGTCTTTCTTTTATCTCCCTCTATTATTTTCTTTTTTATTGCATTTTAAAAATTGTTTTTATTTTATTTTATTTCAATTATTAAACTGTTCTTACCTCAAACCACAAGTTTTCTCACTTTCACACTTCCAGTTCTCTTCCAGAAGGCTGTGAGGAAGTAGCTGGGTGGTGCTCAGTTGCTAGTTAGGCTTAAACGACACCATCATCTCAGGCAAATCACTGCTTCACTAACCATTAGTCAAGTACAGAGGTGGCACAGACCCATTTGTACTCCAGCCAGTCTTCTTTCTCTGATATGTAGGTTAAATAGCTGATCACAACAAGGGTTGCCAGGTAGCAGAAGCGCTTAGGGCGAGTACTTCAAGGTAACTTAAAAATGTACTCTTGAGGACTTTGCAGCTGGTGTTAAGCTGTCCTAGAGCAGATGGGAAATATTCTCTCAGGAGTACATGTTCTACTTCTGAAAGTATGCTAAGCATTCCCGAACGCTGGTTCTGCTGGGACTCAGTCTACTTTAGAGAGAAAAAAAAACAAAAAACCTTAATGGTAATCCGTCCTTGCCCCCTCTTTAATCCTGACCCATAAGCTCTTGGTCAGCTCTTCATCCATCCCCAGGCAGAGCTCCATGGACTCCAGCTGGTCACTGATGTAGAGGCCAACACCCCCTCCTCCCCTACTCTGCCTGTCCTTCCTAAAGAGCTTGTATCCTTCCATTTTAGCACTCCAGTGATAGGGGCCATGCCACCACATCTCCATGATGCCAGGAAGATTATAGGCCTGCAGACATGGACACATCCCTAACTCTTGTTGCTTATTCCCCATGTTGTATGTGTTTGCATAGAGGCATTTAAGCTGAGCCTCCTGATGAAGCTGACTTACTGACTAGAGTGGCTGGGCTTCCTTTTGGAGTACTTCACCAGTGCTTCCCTGTTAGATCCTATTACCTCAGGAGCCCTTGGTTTGTCTCCATAAGACTCCAAGAGTGCTGCAGTTTATCCAGCACATCTCCAATTACCGAGTTGAGGACCCTCATTAGCACCCTGTCCCTCTAACCTTGCTGTGTCATCCCACAGCTTGTCCCAGGGCAGCCTGGTATTATCCCCTCCTCCTTCAAGTCTGGTTAAAGCTCTATCTATGAGTCCTGCAAGCTTCTCAGCAAAGAGCCTTCTTCCCCCTTTGGGAAAGGTGAAGCCCCCCTGACACCAGCAAGCTTGGTACCATGTTGGCCATGCTATTACCAAAACACTGCAAGTTTTGGCAGTGACACCATCCACAAGGCCATGTATTAATAGACTGTGGATTAATACATACAGCCTTGCTGGCCTTGGTGAAACGAGTGGTCTCCAAAGAGGTGTAACAGTCACCATGTCTACCCTGGCAAACTCAGTTTCAAACCACTTCTGCAAACAAGCTATTTCTTTTTTGTGTGTGATATAAGGTATATTCTGTATGTTGCTATTTTCTTTCAGACATGCTTCCACTGGAAAGGGAGAAGAATTGTCTTTGGAGGGAATTATGGTAAGAAAGCAGCTGGTGAACCAGTTTTCTGATTGCCTCCATCCTCCATTCTTCCATATTCTAAATTCTTCTTTGAAATATTCTCTGTCCAACGAAACCTGCAAACTAGCAGTAGTAACACTGCAACTGCCAACTTGCTGACTGTCACTATCTATCTCTGGGTCTCTTCATCCTTTTTTTTTAATCACACCTGACCTTGTTCTATTTATACCATAAGATCATAAGATCAAGTTTTATGCCTATTTAATCCAACATTAATATGCACATTCATGTGTGCATAATACGCATTCTTCCTGCAACACAACATGCAATAAGAATATTATGTATCTGGTTATATGTAAGGAATTTAAAGAATCATAAACATTAGATGTGAACAATATATTAGCATAAATATTGGAAAGATTTTGGCCATTTGTGAAGCTACAGCAGTGTTTCAGAAATACATCTTAGTACATTGAAGGTTTTTGGAGTCGGAGACGCTGCCTGTTCGTTGAAAAGGGACTAATGAGCAATGCATTTTCTTCCCCTGCAAACTGACTGTTCCTGTTATTGCTGCTTCCATCTACTGCTCTGTAGCTTTGCCTTTGCACACCTTTGAAAGTTTAAACAAGGATTAGAGAGAGAACTAGAAAGGGGATTTCTGCTGTTATTGCTGGCTGCTGGTATCTTAAGTGACGAATCCCACTGATATTCCTCAACTGGGAGAGTCAAATTAAGGAGATTTGCTGACTGTTAAAGTTCCATTTCCACATCAGAGGCAGAAGCAGTATGACACGCTCTGCATCACAGTGGTGCAGTTTTGGCCAAGATCCAAATAAGCAAGGGCTGACTTAGATCTCAGTGGGTGGTGGCCATTACGCATTTTGGGGAGGCTATTTAAAACTGGCATGTGAACTAGTTCTATCAGAGAGGAGAAAGTACAGGTAGTAAAGTCACCCTGTGACATCTGCCTTCCTGCTGTGGGTTAACATACAGAAATAGAGCTATCTGAAGCACAGAGCTGTTCACAAGAGGGAAATCAAACAAAACCAATTGGAGGTAATTTGATGTTGTTAAAATCAGAATAACCGCACTAAGAAATCCTATGAAGTAGGGCTTCCACTCTGACTAAGCATTTGGCAAAACAATAAGATCACTGCAGACCATGCCAAAATGATTATTCCTACCCTTTAAACCAATTGGAGGTATTAACTAAGCATTTTGACTTACAATCCTGAAAATTATGACCATTTCCAGTTAAATAGAAATCTAGAATTCAAATTTGTCTTCTATTTCCAGTTTATCAGAAAATCAGAGTTTGACACAACTAGTAGAAGGTGAAATATTTTTAAAAGGATAAAATTTCATCACTGTATAATGCCTGGAATAATTTTCCAATACAGATCCTCTCTGTTATTATTAAGATACAGGGTTAGAAAGAGTGCTGATATTTATCTGGTGGTGAAAACCAAGTTCTTAATCTAGTTGCCACAGAACATTTTAAAAGACACAGAACACTCAAATGAAATCACAGAGACATAAAACAAGTACAAACATGTACCCACATTTTTAAAAAGTTATTATGACCTTCTTAGGGAGTAACAGTGTTAACTCAGATATTACTCTGTAGTAGAGTAGCACTATTGTGCCTACACAATAAGAAAAGTGGTATTGTAAGGCAAACTCCTGATGATAGCTAATATTAACCATTAACCAATAAATTATATTAACCAATCTTTCCTTATCTCTTTACATAATTCAACTAACACTACAAACACCATTTCCTCATCAGTATTTCCCAGAGTCGTAACATTATTATGTACAAAATTATACCCAAATTTGTCATAAAAATCTGCACTAAAATGAATCTAACTGAATACTTTTATCACACAGAAATCCAAGTTAAAGAACTGAGGACTTTTTTTTTTCTTTGTACTGGAAGAATTCAATTGTATAAGGCATACTCTTCCTGCATTTAAGATTATCTCTTCAATAGGAATATGTTTGTGCTGCCTGAAGAACAATTTGGGTAAGCATTGTTAATTAATAGAAGCTCACTAATAATTATAAATAAGAAATTTATATCTAGATCTCAACATTTTCTGACATCAATTAAAAATTTATTGCAGAAAGCATAGCAATATTAGAAAATACTATTAGAAAAATCAAATACTAAACTGTGAAATACTTTGAAATATATGATGAAAGTATCAGTCAATTTGAAGCTCAGGAGTAAGAATACAATTAACACTGTTATATATTGAACTGTTTGTGAAATCTCATCCAAATTGCTTTACTTTTTTATCTGTAAGGCATGTATCTAACTCCTGTTCAGCTGGTTTTTTTTTATTTCAGTGTGGGGCAAACAAATTTGCTCTAGGTCTATAGGTATTACTCTTCATGGAAGATTTTTACAGTGGTTGAATTTCTGCATATAGAATCCACTCTTTCAATACTTGCATAGTTTTCTGTGTTTTTCATAGTATCATACCTAAAAATAATACTGTCAAACCCTTGGAGTTCATGAGATTTCATTTTTTTGGCTGTGCTATGGCTACTGGGCTTCATTCTGATGTCATCAAGGCCATTTTAATACTGGTGAAACACAACCAAAATTAAAGAATTATTATTACATATGTATCCAGTAGTAAATATGTTCTAAATTTTTCAGTTTTAAAGTACTATTCCAGTAGGACTAACCATGCTTATAACCTACAAAGCTGCTCTGTTTCATGGATATCTAATCTTTAGATAATACATAATGCAGCTTATGTATTGTGTCAGATGCAGTGCTGGAAAGTGAGCATTTCACATAGGAAGATTAACATGATAAGAAAGAGTTATCTAAGACTTACTTTTCCTGTTTTAAAGTCAGCACAATTCACAAAGTAATCAATTCCATATTCTGCATCTAAGATTCAATATAGAAGACTCAAATCTTTAGTCTTCCTTCATCCAGTTGTTCCTTCAATTATTTAGCAATTTATGATTATTTAGCAATTATGGACTTTTTGGGTTTAAAACATTGTGTCAAAATCTTCTCACAACTATGAGAATTTGTAGTTCTAAAAGTCTATTTTGGTTTTGAGGCAAGTTATTCTATTTGCACATACTAACAAGAATATGTAATTTAAAAAACTTTTTCTAGCTGACGTTATGGGAAGTTGGCTGTGTTTTGAAAAGAAAAGAATTATTAATGAAGATATTTTTTCAACACATAACCAAATAAAAGTAAAGATTTTTGTACAGTGGAAATTGTGAGTAGTTAATTAGATCATTCTTTTGAAGTTTTCTGAGTTGTTCATTGGAATATTATTAATTACTTATATCATTTTGGTAATTTAAATTATATCATCCTGGAAAAACATGGTTGGTGTTGACTTTATATTTTCTTTAACATAGATTTTAATTTTAGTTTCATGCACAATATTTGACATCTGATTTAATTGTCTTCGGGTTTCCTTCATTAAACACTGCTTGAGTATTTTACATTAAACGTCTTGGTTGTCTGTTCTTTGTTCAATAGAATATATTCAGCAGTTACCAATGATTCCTAATGCCATCTTAATACCAATATGCTGCAAATACTGATGTCAGCCATGAATCATAGTTCTGGCTGAAAACTCTTCATTTAGTTTTAATAAAGGAAAAGAAAAATTTTCTTTTGTTTAATGATTGCAAAAACAAACTTCAATTATGAATCAGTATGTGAGATCTTTTAGTAGTAATGAAATAAACAGTCCAGTGATTTAAAAGCAAGGAAGAGGTTGGGCTTGGTTATAGGTAAATATGTTTTGAAGGGACTGGGAGGCAAAGTAAATTCATATTGCAAGAGGCCCTCATAAAAAATTCAGAGAAGGAGAGTTCCATTTAGGCAATCTTGTTCTTGATGTAGAAGAAGTTCAGAATTATGACAATTTTTCTTAGCATTTGTTTATGTTGTGTCAACAAAAACCTAATTTTGATGCATTTTCACATATAAATTGGACTGTATGAAAAATGTCCCAGTAGTCCTCAGCATCATATCCTTCTGATAGAAAAAAAAACCAAAAGAGCCCTTGAATATTACCTAATTGGTTGAGCTTTTAGAGGCTACCAATATATGATGCAGTATGCTGCATTTTCATCTGTAATGAAAAAGATGAGTCCTGCATGACTGATTGTTGTAAAGCATCCCGAAGAAGAGTGAAGGAAAAAAAAAACCACCAACAGTCAGATGACATAGCTCACATTTAGTAAGGTCATGAAGTATGATACTGAAGTATTTGAACACCAGACTTCTTCAGGCAAGTCTGTTCCCTGGGACAAATTCTGCAAAACTGATGCACCAGTAATGACATCAGGTATGTGAAAACAGTTTCAAAGTCACTCAAACAAAATAGGAGGATTAAAGAGACTTCAGAAACTTACAGACTCAAAAATTTCTGAGAAATACCTGTTTTTTTACTAATTATAGATTTACGTGAGAATGCTTAAATTTTGAAAGATTTAGACCAACACTTTTTATCACTCTGTGCCACAGTGTCGTTGACTGATCTTTTCTGCATATGAAGGATAGATTCTAAATTGTTTCTTTACCCAACTCTTGATAAGGTTTTCTACTGAAATGGATATTTAAGTCCTAAGCATGATAGATGTGGAACACATAAACTATTCACAGATCATCACAGCTAGCTAGTCATACCAGTTATACTTTTGGATGCATAAAATAGTCTTTAAATATCTTTTAACATTCTATGAATGGCATAAAAAATAGGAATTTTCCTGCTTTTTCCAGTGTGTCTAATAGAATATGATACAAACTGCCTTGCTAGTGTTTTCATATTGTTGTAACTACAATAACACCAGTAGTACTAGCTAACCATATATAGTCTCATTGTACCTCTCTTGTGAGGATGAAATGCCAAATATTTATATGCATTACCATTTCTTCACGTATTTGTGTTTTGCCCATTTTGAAAATAAATATACAAATATTTTGGTTTAAAAAAAAAAAAATTAAAAACCTGTTCTCTCCATCATACCACACAGTCAAAGATTAAACCTTTTTTTTTCCCTTGATATGGTGTGTGTACGCACGTATCAAATACATTAAAGGTCTTTGTTTTACTGTATCGTGAAATTAAAAGGCATGCAGTCCCTGTAATTACATTGTCCTTTGCCGTCTCTTTAAAAAAGAAAAAGACTGTGTTCAAATTTTCCCCCTGTTTTATTTGCACCCTATTAACAACTGTTACTAGAGCTTTAATTATGCCCCTGTGATTGCAGAGATGCGGCTGACTTGTGTCATTTTCCTCCCAGGGGATGCTTTATAATTACCAGCATCCATCGTGGCTGCCTGTAAGCTGATGCTTTTTTATTACCAGTTCAATAATCACTGCATCCTTGTGAACATCTGCTCTACAAGCCATGCATCGGAGGTCCCAGTGCCTGTCACTCGATGCTTCCTTGCTGTGGTGACCCTTTTGCCCTCACCTTCAGTTTATATCTAATTTGCTTAGCAGAAGCACCATCCAGATTGCCTCACAGGAACACAATTAATGCTCCAGATTTGCAAACAAAGAAATTTCCCCCCCTTTTTTTTCTTTTTTTTTTTGGTCTTATTATCTTAATGTCATATCCTACGATTTGTATTCACAGCGGGGTGAATCAATATATATCCAGAGAAAAATATACTATTTGGTTGGTTATCTAGCTTCATAATGTAAAAGAACATAAGTAGTGAGGATTTTTTTCTTCATGAACACATGAGAATACATACAGTATTCTCAAATAAAAAAAACCAGCAAGGTTTTCTGCGTATATTTTCCTAAAATAAAAGTTGTAGGAAAAAAGTTTTAAAAAATGAATTTAAATGTTTTCTAAACAAGAATTCTTCAGTACAAGAATTTAAACAGCAGAAAATTACTACTTTCATGAACATATAATTGCTTATGTTTGTTTAAATTCTATATGAAAGTACATAAAAACTGAGTGAATATCTTTTAATGAAAGTTTATTACTGTTAGTTGCAGAAATGCATCGCATCATGCAGAGATGTCCAAAGTAGCTAGGAATACTATCAGCCTGACTAGTTGGCTTTGTCACTCATGAGAGATGAAGCCTTTAAGCCATGAAGATTTCTGCCTATATAGATTTTAATATTGGCCTACATAATCAGGCTTTCCATAGCCAGGCAATGTAAAACAGACCTTCAAATGAGATGCAGTGAACTCTGTATGGTGCAAGAGTAGTAATGGTAATGTTTCTCTCTACTTGTTACTATAATTTATACAAGTCTCTGATTAAAGATTTTCATCTAACCTTGAAAAATTTTTAGCAGTGAACGCTGATGTTATCACTTCAAAAGATAAATTAGAAAGGAAAAAAAGAAAAAAGGAAAAAAAAAAAAGGAAAAAGAAAATTAGTAAGGACTGCATATCCATTTGGAAAAGCAGTAAAATACTAATTGGAAACATACCTTTTCTTCATGGACACTTCTCTATTCTGGTAATTTCATCCCTGTTTCTTGCTTATTAGAACTACCTCATAACTACCTCATATAATAGCACGATCAATGGTTACAACACATTATTTGGATTGTTTCTATAGAAATGTTCTATATATGAAATTATTCAAAGGTTTGAATACAGCCTTCAAAAGATTACTACAGATCCCGTGGGCCGGTTCAAATGAATCCAGCTATAACTACTGTGTCTAGGATGGGCCTGAAACACCACCTCAAGAGAGAAGGCACTTGTTTGGGACACTGCATGGCAGCTGAGAAGGATTTGAGACAGAGAGCACATTAGGGAGGCATTTGTGTGAACTTGTGGGAAAGCATAACCTCTAAACATTCATCCAGCTCCAGTGTTACATGCCCTTTCTATACACATATCAAATGTTTCTACCACAATTTGTTAAAATTCTGTCTAAACTGGTAATGGGTGAGGGAGTGAGAGCTGAATTACTGGTCTGAATGTCTCCTAATATAAAAAAATGCTATGATGTATTCTACATCATAGTCTACATCATAGAACTTCATGGCCAACATGGTGGGCCTCATTAAAAATTAATGGTCAGATTATTGTAATGTACTATAGTGGCCAGAGGTCAAAGGGCTCTGTAGTATTAAATGGAAATCACCCTGACCTCTTTCTAGCTTTGTGCACTGTGAAGAACATAATGGGTGTAGAGTACAGCTGCTTCTCCAACACTTGCAGACTTTGAAAAGTTACTATAGTAAGACAGCAGCCCTCTCATAAAACACAGCAAGGAGACAACCAAGTTTTTCAACCTTGCTTCTCTGGCAGAAACATCTAAAAGGATGCAGTGTATCTATATCAAATGTGAAAAAAATATAATTAAAGAATATACATATACAAAATCACTATATTGCAGACATGGTTTATCCTCAAAGATGGTACCCCAGATACCACTCTAGCTCAATTCATACCTGCCTGTTAACTAAAATCTGACATCAAACAAGGACCCTGCTTTGCAAGGAGATCTAGAAAGCTCACCGAGGTATTGTTAGCCTGGAGAGGGACTGCAGCATCACTCATTGCCCTCCTCTGAGCAGGAAGGGTGTCTCCAGAGCTGGAAATCACTCCTGGTGGCCATAAACGTGTCCCTTGCCAGGCCTGAAAATGTAGTCTTGCTAACAGGCCCTGCATCTGCTATGACTGCTGCTAGTGAGGCATAAATCTGCCTTTGTCTTAAGTAGGTGCTCTCTCTCCCCATCTTTTCATTATTTTCTGAAGGTAAAGTCATGTCACCCCAAAAAAGACACACCCAACACACTTAGAGGAACAGTGCCCTGTTCTTCCTTGTGTTGAGGCAAGCAGAAGCTCAAAGCACCTCTCCTCTGAGCAGTATTGCACTGCTCAGCTGAAACTTCTCAGCATTTTGGATCAAATAAAGTTGAGAAAAAATTATTTCATTAACTTACTTCTTGAAAGGCCTTGTCTGCCTGACATTTGACACTTTTTATAGACTGTAAAGTACAGAGTTTAGTCAGCTACTTGCTCTACTTGAATGATTTTTTCATTCTGTGCTCTCCAGGATGAAACATGCTCCAGTGTTTCAGTGCCACAGGGAGATGCCACAGTGAGTACTTCCCCTGTAGGACATGGATTGTTTTTTTTTAATTTAATGCTCACCTCATCAAGGATCTTCAAATTATGTGATTGCTCTTGCATAATCTTGCCTGTGTGTAAGATGGTGAAATGGGATTTAACTTTCTAAGAGCAGTAGGGTTTTTTTTAAAAGTTTGGGGTTTTTTCCTTTTGGTTCCCACTGTTTGAAACTTCAAACAATACCATTTTTTATAACCTTTTAATTTATCCTCCTATACTGAGAATTTTATACTATAACTGTAATTCATATACTTGGAAGTCACATCCATGAAGTTATTTTTTCAGAGGACATAAATCCCAGTGAAATCAATTGGACATAAAGAACTTAGTATTTGATAGATAAAATTACAACTTTAGAATTCTAAGAATAAGCAAATGGTGATGTCATCTGCCCCAGTTTCACCAATGACTATCATTTCAGAAAATTATTTTAAAAGACAATTATTAAATTTATTAATTCAGCTTTTCCCATCAGAACAAAGACACTGGAAAATATTCAAGACTAGATTAAAATTTCACAGTATGATAAAGAATTAACAGATCTTAGAGAATCATGAATTGTGACTGAACTCTCAGGAACCATCAAGTAACTAAATACTGACTTTTAACAAACAGAAGCATATAAGCTTTTAATAGCTCATTCCTAATACCAGAGACTGACTAACAAAACAGAATTTATTTTGGTCACTTACAAATATAGGTCATCTTATTATTCCTAAAATAGATCTGTGCTCTGGTGGACTAAATAAAATGAAAATGAGAAATCTCTGAAAATGAGTCCTAATTGCTACTTTGATATTTATTTTATGTAGTTGTTCCTAGGTAAGTTACACAGATTTCCTATGTTTCATTTTTGGTGTCCATAAACAAAAAAGTATGTGATTCATAAGTACAGGATGTATGTACATGAAATATTGTGATAATTGTTAATAGTTTTCTAAGCTTTTTATAGAGTTATCTTGAAATTTTTAGTTAATAAGTTTCCACCTCTTCTGTTCTATTGATCTTTAATTTTCAAACAGTAGTTTTGAGTGAGCTAAACTGAGCTATTGTCAGAAAAACAGTATTATACAATAGATGTTAGTAAACATGGAATTAATAGTTTAGAGTTAGATTTTGGAAACACTGGTTTGGTACATAGGTTGAATGTGGTAACTCATAACGTTTGGTTTTGTTTCTTCCAGTTTGAATATATAACTATTTGTAAAGCAGTTTCTTCAAACTTATAATGCAAGTGGGCCACACATATTTATAAGAGAGTTTACTGACTTGCATGAATAATTGCTTGAATAATTTACTTGAGCTCTTTGAAGACACAACTCTTAGATTGAACATAGGGTATATGGCAGATGGGTGTTGTTTAGAGAATAAAAATTATTTGGAAATAGTAACACGGTGCTGCACATACATGCAAACACATAGATAAATGGAGAGGTAGCAGTATGAAGTATAACAAGGATAATTAAAACACAGATAGAATAATACAAAATTTGATTTTTATAAGTTATCAGGTTTATTTAATGGTAAATATACTACAGTTATGGAACTATAGAGGTTTTCTGACAATTTTTCCAGCTGCTCAGAGCACCCTTAAGTAGGTAACAGAACCCAGACCAATATTGGTGGCTATATTGATGCATTTATATAGCAGATTCTCGGGACATGGATAAGTAAGACTCTCTAACAATACATAAAGTTAAAAACTCAAATGTGAGAAATCAGTCACATGCACATATAAAACATCCCCAACATTAAGCTTTCCTGTGTTAAAGCACCAACAATAAAAACCCTAAATCACTTACAATAAATCAATTAAACCCCAAACAGCTTTGGTGATATATTACAGAACTGGAACAGAGAAACATGTATTGTGCCTTTTTTTAAAAAGTGTAAGTTGACTTGGGAGGAGAAAGGGAAGCATTCAGAAAAGCAGAGATGAGTTATGGCAGTGCCCTAGCTGCAACTTGGGAAACAAGCAAATTATATTACAGTTTTGGAAAAAAATAGATGTCAATCTATCAGGTTTTTAAAGAGAGCAGAGCATAAACTTTACTTTCCTGCTTTTATGACCCTTTGTATTAATTCTCCATGCTTCTAATGTGGGTTGAATGCAGTGTTTCCCAGACATGCTGGTATAGTGGTTCCATAACTGCAAATATACGTTTGGATTCCCTGGAAACAGAAGTTTAGAACTTGTGCAAGCTAACACAGGCTATTAGCTTTTTTAAAATTTTTTTTCCCCTCAGTGTGGTCAGAAAAGGGCCTACACCATTTTAATGAGAAACATTTCTGCCATCAAACTCAGTCAAAACTGTCCTTTACAGCTGATCTTAGATGGGTGTGAAAAAAAAAAGATGTACTTCATAGGAAAGGGTGTCTCAGTTTGAACAGTACAAAACATGATGGCATTTTTTTTAGTAATCAGGCTTTTGAAATACCAGGCAACATATAAAATTAAGTGAGAGATACTACTACTTACAGAAGTAACCACAAGACTTATATGGTCTCTTTTTATTAGTTACGTTCTAAGGTGTTTTTTAAGTACGTGTAGATTGAAAAAGGCTGGGTAACCACACCTTGAATAGTACCTTTAAAGGAGTTAAGCCTCAGGAAAACCTTCTGTGTAGCTGGCGATTGTGTGGTTCTTTGATTTCATTGGTTTAACTGTTGCATCAAGTATTAGCTTTATCCTAAATGAATCAATTATACATTTGGGATACATTGGTGATCTGTTACTTTTATGCAAGAAGTTAGGCACCAGGTCTTCTACAGCTGCAGTGATATATGGAAGAACCTATTGAATCTTGCTTCTGTTGTTTGACAAGTGTGTTCCCCTTGTCAGTGGATAACCCTCTTGTATTAGAAGAACTCTGCCAGCTCCTTTGCAACCTCTCAGGTTTTAAAAATGCCACAAATGACTGTGCACCCAACTCTGTAGCACCCAACTCCTCAACCCCCAAGTAATTACAAAGAGACAGAAAATAAACAGTTCAAAACACTCTTCACTCCATTATTCTTGTATATTGTGTTCTCCAGAACAATATTATTTTTTCCCTTTTTGGGAAAACATGGGGGGTCTTAGTATTCCTTTTCCTCCGAGCACCTGGGATAAGCAGCCCTTTTAAAACAGCTCTTTAGAATTCTAATCCAAAGATTATGGGACAGTTTCCATTACCTAACCAAGGCAGATTAATAAAGAAGCATTCAAGAAATGGCTTGCTGAGCACTTTTCTTATGTACAGAGAGGTTCAGGTGAAGAAAATTCTAATTCAGAACCTGTTTGTACAAGTTTGTAATGAGGGTAGCCTTTAAACAATTATTCTTTACTCATTTATTCAATCAAAGAACCTCACCAGACTTTGGCATTTATTCTACTACAGATAAACTGCTAAGCTTTGAATTAAAAGCTCTGTTTTGCATGTTTACTGAAACTTCTCAGAACCACTTGGGTTTTAAGAAATAAGCAGCAATCTCGTGAGAAGCAGTCTCATCTTCTTTTGGTTTCTGATAAGACCCAAATATCAAGGATCATTTCTGAGTTCCCAGCAATAGTGCAGATGGCTTTTCTTTTCTGTTTGTGGGTTGTGTTGGGTTTATTTTTTTTTGGTGGGTGAGTTTTATCTTATTTAATATCTGTCTGTGACATATAAATTGCAAGCAAATAGAATCACACTTGCTCAATAATAACCATTGACAAAAGAATTACAATGAAGAATGTTGAATATTAGGGAGAAAGATGTAATTGTCTAATTTTTTGTCAACATTCAGTAGCCTCTCCACAACCTGAAAAACTGCAATTTTAATGTTGCAAAAACATTTATTTGATCACCAAACCGAGCAATAAATATGAAGTAACTGAGCAATACAAAGTAAATGTTAGAAATCACCTGAAATGTCAAAAAATGGATCTTTACATTCTCTTCACATACTATGATATTTCAAAGCAGGATGGCATCTCCATTGAGCTAGGTACTGTATAAAGCAACTTTGAAGTGTTAAATGTAAGTTAACACAAAGAAAGCCTGGATGGTACTCAGTTGTAAGCATCAAATCATCTTTATATTTCTTTAGAGCCATCATTCCTGCTTCTTAAAAAGCAATAATAGCAGGGTGATTTTGGAATAATGTTATTAGATTGCATATTTGTTAATAGAAAAACCAGCAGAAAAATGAAAACCTGACCAGTAAAGAGAAAAACTCTTAATTCTTTTCTGCTTGTCATGTTTTTCAATTGCTCTTTGTTTAAGTTACCACTAAAACCAACAGATGTTTGGAATATTCTACAGTTCTTTTGCCAATTAAATGTATTTTACTTGATTGGCCTATAACAGTTTATGACAATTTGAGAAATATTTATCAAAGCAACCATAGACTATATAAATATATATATATAGTATTATGTATACAAATTCTGGGTAGCTTTTGCCTAAAACAGCTGTGCTCAAATTTTATGTTCTATATGAAAACCATGCCTTCTCATGGCTTAGAGCAAATGCAATTCAAACTTACTTATTCTACACCTTGAGGTAGACCAGCAGCCTTGAAATGCTGCTCTCAATATCAATAGCTGTGAGGGTGTTTTCACAGGAATGTTCCCGTACTTTTCTGTGGCCTTTGTTTTACAAACTGCTGCAGGAAAATAATGCTGTAAACCTACCATCCAGATTTATGATATAAAATAGACAATGGATTTTAGAAACACTCATCTGAATTTCCAAATATATTTGAATTTAAAACTCTGTTAATTAGCCAACTCAAATACACCCCAATTTTTACTGGTTGGAATTAAACAGGTCCAGTCGTATATCAAATTTATTAAAGAAATAAAAATTCAAAGAGATTTTTTTTACTGGACACAGTACTCTGGGTGGGTTGTCACAAGAGTAGAGTTGGGGGGTAGACTCTCCTTCCTCTACTTGCTGGCCAAACATCCTTTGATGCAGCCCAAGATATACTTATCTGTCAGGGCTGCAAGTGCACGTTGCTGGCTCACATTGAGCTTCTCATCAACCAACACTGTTCTCAGCCCATTCTCTGTCAATCTGTTTTTGTGCCTGGGATTGCTCCGACCCAGGTGCAGGACCTTGCATTTGGCATTGTTGAACTTCACAGCAAAGGATATAGTACTGGTTTTTAAATGCTCAGATCAATGTGGTGTCTTGTTTTCTCTGATCTCAACATATGCACAGTGACACCAGCATATAGATCAGTCCAGTTTTCCACAGAGCACTGAACACTGTGTAAGATGAAAGGACTGATATTCTATGTGTTGCAGTGTTGTATATTTTTTCACAGAAGTAGTAGCATATACTGTAGGAAACATGATTATCAACATTATTTAGTCCAGAGTTTACAATAGTTCTGGAATTTTTAGAACTTAGTAGACACTAGCAGGTGAAAAAACATTAGGAAAGATTATTTCAGCAGAGAGTTGTTTGCATAATTTGTATAAAATACTAGGCTGTAATATTATTGTAACATTACACTAAAATGGTTGATTGTAATTGGTCCAGTATATCTTTAGGTGGTATAATAAAGTGTTACAATAAAGCACTATAAATAGAAATCTAATGCATTTATGTATTTTGCTTAAAAACTGGATACAAATTTAAGTGGACTTTTAATGTGGAGAAATTTGAGTTCACTAGGGAGCTATTTCTAAACAGGAAAGTCAACGTGGTGGGGAAAAAGGCTGAAAATTTCCAGAGAAAGGTATTGTTCTCTTTCGGGAATAGACTAGTTGAAAACATTCCTTTGAAAGAGAAGGAAGTTACTTAGCCCAGGAGGGAATAGAAGGTCAGAGTAAATGCTGAAGATTGAAGATCTGTTGCTGCACAAGGTAGAAACTTTCATAATTTTTTAAAATAGAAATATCTTGCTAAGTAGCATTTTGGCATTTTCTAGTTCTAAGGACCTGGAAAAATTCCAGTTCATGTAATTAAATTGTTACTTACTCTCTCCCTCCCTGCAGTTTCAATTACTTTCATCATTCCTCTTTCACATCCTGTCCAGAACTCCCAAAGATTCCTATGTTAACAGGACCCATCTTCTAAATAGAGCTAATGACACTTCTTAATCCAAAACGGTTGTTTAGGATCCAGATTCATGCAAAATTAGTCTCATTTTTGCACTATTATTTACAAAATAAAATAGGTCGAAGAAGATGTTGTTGGGAATGGCTTCTCTGCAAGCAAGCAACGCTTTTATTCAGAGCATTTTGTATTGCTAGGCTCAGCCTTCTTTACCAAGGTCCTTCTCCCTTAGTTATGCTTGTGAGCTGAGTTCAGCAGTCCACAGAACTCTGTATTTATTTTCAGGCAAGCACCATTACAGTTCCTAGAGAAGTATGCTGCACTTCTGATCCAGTTCTGGAACTGTGTATGTGATCTCCACTTTACAGGCAAAGTCGATTTATTCAGAGTCAAGCATGGAGTTTATTTATTGTGCTGTTATCATGACACACTTAATTCAAGTGATAGCAGCCTGACTTCACAAAATGCCCTAAAGAAAGAGGAAAATTTCAATCTAATCCCACAAGATCCATGTAGTTCCCACTGATTTCAGGAAGTGATTTGCCTGTTAAAATAATGTACATGTGAATTAATATTTGAAAGATTTTCTCATTTTTTATTTTTATGTCATTTTCAGTGTCTGCTTGTCATAAGAAACTTGCAAACAAAAGGCTGAAGGAGCTGGGTCTCTTTAGCTTAGAGGAGACTGAGGGGCAACTTCATTAATGTTTATAAATATGTAAAGGGTGAGTATCAGGAGGATAGAGTCAGATTCTTCTCAGTGATGTCCAGTGATAGGAAAAGGAGTAATGGGTGCAAGCTGGACCATAGGAGGTTTTGTGTAAATATAAGAAAAAGCTTTTTCACTTTTGAGAGTGACAGAGCACTGGACCAGGCTGCTCCAGTGGAGTCTTCTTCTCTGGAGACATTCAAAACCCACCTGGATGCATTCCTGTGTGACCTGCCCCAGGTGATCCTGCCCTGGCAGGGGGTTGGACTTGATGATCTCTTGAGGTTCCTTTCAACCCCTAACATTGTGTGATTCTGTGATTCAGTGGATGGGAGGCCACATGTGACCAATTACCTCTGTATTTGCTGAAACTTAAACGCAATTACATAGTTTTAATTCAAAGAGTAAGAGAGAATGCATTGCAGAGACTTCATGTTTTAGCTGCAAACACACTCCATGAGTGATCTGTGTGATTTAATTTTCATTTTCTTGCTATTAGATATAGCATGTAACCAAACCTAAAATATGTTAGAATGTAACCACAATAGACGTGTACATCAAACATACATCATTAAAAAAAGATTTTGATTGAACAAGTCCTAAGTGAAAGCATGAGTAATTCAAAAGTTTTGAAGGAGGTATTGTTATAAAGTGTTCTTTATTCACTCTAAATGGAGAGATCTATTGTGGCATACATACTTGCAGAATGGATTTTTTCCTCTTGTTTCTGTATTTCACTTATCTAACTGACCACACCAGCTCATTTTCATTTTCTAAACCATAACAGTAGTGAGGATAAAAGAAACCTCAGATTCCTACCAGATAAATGTATATTCTGTTCTCAGCTTTATGTATTTCTGCATTGATCTTATTTGCCTGCAGCAAAAGAAACATGTTTTAAGACTTGCTATCCCAGAGAAAAACATGTAGTACAGTATCTTTATGCTTGTGTCCACAAGGCCATAGTTTCTTCTAAATTATTTCTTAGTAATCAGCTAAATGTGTGGACTGAAAAAAACTTCTTCATGAACTTCTGAACCTTTCAAAACTGGAACAAATGCTAGTCATGTCCCCAAATCACTAACATCTGCTGTGTTGTCATCCAAGCAAAGGAGAATCCAAGGACCTCTTTCTTATACCTGTTTTCTGGAAATAAAACAGTAGGAATATAAGCCTGATTTGGAAGCCTGTGCAGTTCATTATGTAGATGTTTCCAAATGTCATCTTCTCCCAAGATCTGTAGCTGGAATGGGAAGTAAGATTTGCATTCCTATGGGTGAGGTATTCAAAAATCTAAAGATTTCCAACTATTTCCAGATACAGTACCTTTCACTACAGGGTGCTGGAAAAACAGGCCCATGTTTTGCTGGAATCTGTTGAGAGACATATATTTATGAAACACTGGTTTTGACCTACTGGTATTTTCCCTCAAACATCTGTGAAAACTCACAGCCAACTCATACCCCCCCATCAGCCCGGGTGTCCCTGTCCTGTTGCTCTGTATTGGCTCACTCGGTGCTGAGTGCTAACTGTCTCCTCTGCTGATGATTGCTCAGGACAAATTTTCTGATAACAGCTGACAAAATGTTTAGTGGCTGACAGAAAAATTGCCAAGAAAGCATAATATAGTTTTTGTTATTGCTGCATGCTTTGCTTAAGATTGTGCACCTGAAGCACAGAGATGCTATCTGCAGTTTCTGTTGTGCACAGGCTGCAGAGTGTATGATATCCCTGTGTCACAGAAATTCTGGACATTTGGGAAACCTAACATTAGCTATAACAGCTACACTGAGAAAACATGTTGAAGTTTATGCCTGTCTATGGAGGTGGTTTGGAACAAGACGATGTGTAAGACCCTTTCAACCCAAACCATTCTGTGACTCTGTGATTTTAAGTTACTCTTTTCCCATTAATGCTACAAACCTCTGTGTATCATTTAGGTTTTTTGAAACACTGTCCATTGCTCTTTGTCCTGCAATAGTTCAAATCACTCAGTTTGAACAATACAATGAATTGTTTTGATGAAACTGCTCTGTCTCCTGAGCTCAAGGGAGGGTGAGAAAGTCTTGGGGCTCTCAAACTTAACCTGAAACCTTACAACAAACTATTTACCAAGGAATATAGTCCAAAACGAGGCAGTACCCAACACATCTATATTTGAGTGTGTGAGTGGCAATTACCTTGCAGCAAAAGCACCACTAAACTTGAGGAGAGGTTAAAGTACATCAGTGGGTGGGGAAGAAATGCACTGAGATAGCACCAGTAGTAAATCCTACTGTAATTGCATACAAGGTGAATGGTGCTGATTGAAGAGCATTTGGGGAAGTTTTTCCTCTCATTCTTTCTGTATAAAATGGAAGCCATGTTGTTGTTGACATCTTTAAAGTCTTGCAAAGATAAATAGATGCCTCTTTTTCACAGATGTCCACAAACAGTGTTTTACATTAATATGCATATTCCTCAGACTTCTAGAACTATTCTGAAACCAAATCTATTCTCCATTAATTTTTTTTTCAGGCATCAGTGATGGCTCACCTCTACATTGCATAGTTTGGTTCAGAATTTGTCCCACCAAAAAAACCTTGTAGTTATGGCAGCACTAAACTGCTAAAGCTCTTTTTCCAGGGTCCCCATCTGTGAAGCAAATGGACAGAGGATAAAGAAACAGCTCGTAGCACTTTCAATCATTATTTTCATTGATTATGCCTAGGTTAAATAATGGGAAGTATAGCTACGCCTACACAAAACACAACTAATCACTTTGCATTTCACTAGGCCCCTTAGAATATGCCACAATACCCGAGCATCTCAACAATGCTAACCTCTGGAAAATGCAATAGGAAAAAGCGGCCTAAACAAACGAAATGTTGATCTGCCTTTTATTAATTTCATTTTTTATCTTCTTGTATACAGACGTTTGACAGCTGTGACATTCATGGGCAATGCATTTGAAAAAGAAGACATAAATATTCAGAGACATATTAGAATGCTGTTCAATGTAAGCACCTGTCTACTTAGTGTTGACAGAAAATCATTTACTTTGCTTTATGCGTGTTCTCTCCAGAGACTGCAGAGGTCCTATTTTATTTAAAGAGCTGGTCCCAACATCAGTACTAGCTCTTGAAAATGCAATATATACAGCTAATTATATTTATTAAGGAAACAACTTTGGTTTATATTTTCAATAATACTTAAACAATTTTTTCAACCTCTACTTCAGAATTTGCTTCCCTTGGGGAAATGAAGGAGAAAAAGGAAAAGGAATGAGGAGTAGAAAAAATGTGATCTCGTGATGTCTTTATTTATGGTATCACAAAAGGTGTTACAGAAAGCACAAACAGTGAAAATAATATACCATAAGATATGTGTAATCAAAAGGGAATCACTGCTTACTTTTCAATGGCCAGTGCTCATAGAAATAGTTCCACTAACTTTAATAATTGACATAAATATAGATCATTTAAGCAAGACAAAATAAACAGGTCCTCAGTGGCAGGGTATATTTTTAAAACTACTTAAAATATTATGAAATGTAGATGATTTTCTGATTTTTGATAGTGTGCCAACAGACCAGTGGAAACGAAAATCAGAAAAAACTCTGTCCTGATCGAAATAAGTACACAAGTGAAAAATTTGGCAGTAATGAATTTAAAGTCCAGGAGAGTAAGACTTCTACTTCTCCAAGGAGGGAAAACCATTTTGCAATATAACTGTATTTACCATAACATGACAGGGAAGAAGGGAAGGGAGAAGGGGGAAGGGAGAAGAAGGGGGAAGGGAGAAGAAGGGGGAATGGGGAATGGGGAATGGGGAATGGGGAAGGGAAGGGAAGGGAAGGGAAGGGAAGGGAAGGGAAGGGAAGGGAAGGGAAGGAAAAAGAAAAACAAAAGAAAAAAGAAAATAAAAGAACAGGACAGAAGAGAAACGAAAAGAATCGCAGAATGATCACAGCCTACTTTTTGGCCTGAACATTTCACTCCATTTCACTTCACCTGATGTGAGTCTATAATGATGTTAACTCAGCCCTGCTCACACAGCGTGGGTGAGTGGGGGAGGTTTGAGCAGAGCACGGAATTCTTGCGAGGAGGCTCCGCCGCCACAATCCCTGCCAATGGTGCCACCTACGGACAGACAGGGACAACGTCAGCCCCGCGGAGCCGGGCGGGGGGGGCTCTCCTGACAGAGAGCAAGACGTGGTGTAAAAGGAGCAGGAACGAACGAACAGATTCCCGGTCCTGCACATGGCTAATTCACCTGGTGAACTGACAGAGCGGCTTCTTTGGTTTATCTAGTTCAACGCTTTTATATAATTTAATTAAGATCATCACACAGCAACCTAACCTGTCTACAGAAATTATGAGCTGCAAGTCCAGACCCCGTATGAATTCTTTTGCTCAATTAAAGCTGAGCAGTTTTTTTATAGAAAGATTTCTTTTTCCTTAAAGTGCACACAAGGAGCAATGGAGCATGGTAGGCCTTTTTTTTTCACATTAAGGTAATTATGTAAAGGCAGTAACACTGAAAATACTTGCTGAAATAAAAAATTTACGCTGTTATTGCAGACATTTAAACCTGTCATTTTTAAGATATTGGCACAATTTTCCTATGCTGTGGGAGAAACATGGGTGATTAGACCTAATGCCTTCAGATATCTTCATGACACTCTCCTAATATTAGCACTTAGTACTAAAACACTGTGGATAATCTGGAAAATTAATTTCTAAAATCTGTTTGGAAATAACCATCTGTATTCACACCTATAATTGGCCTTTTCATTGGTGTTGCCATTTGTACAGTATATATTTTTCATATAATAAATCAATATTGTTATTTTATTGTCACTTCTGGCAATTTCTCACCCTCTTCAGCCTTACGGTCCTTACTAAGAAGCTGATTCATCCAGCTGGAGGAAAATAGCCCCTTAACAGTTTTAGTTCTTAACTGTTAAAAATAAAATTAAATAAAATAAAACATTTCTTGCCTCATCTTCTAACGCTGTTTTGTTATGCAGTGAATAAACCAAGATGAACAGAGCACAGAAGAGGGTAAGTGGGTAGATTGTTATCTGTGTAGCCATGGAGGGGCTGCAGATCACAGAATGGTGAGCAAATCCTGTATTTACATTGCAATCACTGAATGAAATGCAGAAGCAACATCCTGACGGGATTCAAAGTAGACAGAAATAGTGCTGTCACCCAGGCTGCAGTAAGAAGTTGGGATTTCTAACATCCTCTAAGTTGTTTGCTATCTGTACCTCCTTGGAGAACCTACAGGGGTTTTTGGAGAACCTTTTCAAAGCAACTGAGATTCCTTGTGTGTTGTACCAGAATATTAAGAGAAATTGAGATACTACTTACCATGTCCAGGTGAGGTCCTTAAAAATTAGCACCTGTGGAGGGGACAGGAGAAACCACATGAAAGGAAATGAGGCTGGAGTCACCTCTCATGGATGTGGCAAACCACACCACTCACCATCCAGGCTTTGACCTTCAATTCCACGGAAGGATGTCCACCATGCATCCCAGGGATGCAGTGTGAAGACAAGCCTCAAGACAGAACTCTGAGAGGAATACTTCAGTAGACCATGGACGGCATACCAGTTCCTCTGTTTTATTTTGGCTTCCCTCTGCATTTAGGAACAATTAGTCCACTTTTTGTTGGACTTCCCTGTGTATATACCATGTGCCTATTTCGATGTTTTCTGTCTACTTTTACATCTCAAGCAACAGTTTACAAAGTAGTCAGTTCTAGAATTTCCCATGTTTTCCATCTTTCTCATCTGAGCACTGAGCTATCTTTCTCTAGCTATCTTATCTTTCACTGAATCTTCAGTATTTGGGAAGAACCCTAATTAAACTAAATTTTATTCTCATTTATTTTCATACAACCTCTGCACGAAAGGTAAGGTCCTGATATAGCTAATGGAATAAAACTGAAGTTGTTAGACAATGTGGACAGGGGAAGAAGTCTCACAGAGTAAGAAATACTTGGGAAAGATAGAAGATCTCCTTTTATATTTTCTTGAAAGTAGCATCAGAGCTATTTTTAAGCATATTCATTAGTTCTTCTTGCTTATTATGCATAAATGTGAGAATAAGAGTTATCCTATTAAAATCAATAGGAATACTCCTGTGATTAAAGTTTCATTTATGCTGAAATAGGGCCTTATATTGTACATATACTTCCATTCAATATGTGCATATTGTGAATATTAAATAAAACTAAATTGTTTCCTTTTTAATAACAGAATCAGCTTGACAGTAACAATGTTCAAACACTAAGCAGCACATATTACAATGGCAGCTCCCTATCATTCAGTAATTTTCTCCCATTTAATATTCTTGAATTTCAGCTCTCAGAAGCAGGTGAAATAATTTTGACTTTGAAAAGTGATTTAGCACATTCCTTAAGACTTCAAATCCAGCCAATAGGTTCCTACTCTCAGATGTCTCGTTGCCTTTGGATACTTCTCCATTCTCTTTAGGAGCATAGTGAGGATGGAAAAATTAGCTAATACTAGATTCACCTTTAAGAATAATTAATGGGGCCATGATCTCCCCCTGTATAATCACCATGTAACCATTGTGGTTGGTTCTACAGCAGTGGAGTGGGTGGCTGGAATGAGTCCAAGAGGACAGAGTCTTGTCCTTCACTTCCCATTAGATACTGGATGCTCCCTTTTTCTTCTCGGACTTAAATAGTCCTGAAGGTGAGACAGTGTATAAGGAGAGATGTTCACTGCATTCTTCTCAGGCACCAAGACAGCACTAAGGTCTCATTAAGCATTTTATGAAGTTGAGAGTCCATAGATTTACCAGAATAATGAAAGAATGGCATGAATGATGACAGTGATAGAGATAGTAGATTCTGAATAAAGTACATCTTGCTTTCATTACATTTCTCTGCTATGACTCAAGCAAAGAAATAGAGCCCAATGGCAGCTCCTTCACACCACTTTTTGAGGAAGTCTGTGTTGGGGCAAGGAGTCACCCCAGAAAATCCAGGACAGGGTCAGACCTTGCTTCATTTTGCTGGAGATGGTAAGATCTGTGTGCAGTCTTCCAAGAGCATATATTTTTATGGATGTCCCAGAGCTGATTAAAAAACCCTGCTCCTCAGGGTATGGCTGGAAACTTATGCCTTGGAAAGACAATACACAAACAGGAAATTATTGCACTCCTGCCATCTGAGGGTTAGTATAGTATTCCTGTGACTCAAAAAATAGGTCTTATCTATAAACAATCTGGATTGGGAAAGAAATATGCATTACAAAAAGAAAAAAGATCAGGCATATAATCTATGACTCTATTACTTGTGTCTTTAGTTGATGACTCACAGGAATGTCACACTAAACAAAAAGCTAAAGATAATAATAGATTAATAAACATTAAAGATAGAGAAGTTGATTTTTAGTGACTGTTTCTTTGCAGCTCGTGATTATATTCTGCACGTAATAGGCTATCTACTGCTTTGCCCTGTCCTATTTTAAGTTTTTCTCCAAAGCATCATCTTTCCTACATTTTAGTCAAATAGATCTAAGGTAATTCAACCTAATTTCCCAGACAATATAATAATTCTGTAATCATCATCTTTATCAGAAAAGATTGCTTCCTTGGACTCCAGAAACTTATGGCTATAGTGGAAAAAAAGCCATATTAATTAAAATGAGACATCTGTTATTAAAAAATTAAACCATGGTTAGGAAGTAGTGAAAAGGTAAATTCTTACATGTATGAGTTGCTTTTTGTAGGATTAACACCACCTTTAAATAGTAGTTTGATTTTGCTGTAACAACTGCATTGATGTAAATACAATAGGACATTCCTAAGGGGAACTGCAATTAAAAAAAAAATAAATAATTTCCATATTTACTACAATAAATGTTATGCCAAGAAATTTTATAGCTACCAGAAACAGAGAAAATACTACACCCAAAGCTAAAAAACTGTTCCAATACAAAGCATGCCTAATGTATAACCTCCCAAATACACAGTATATCCCTTGTAAAGTTGTAAATTATGGTTGCAAATGAGGCCACAAACAAAATTTTGCTCAAGGCATGAATCATAAATTCAAACAATAATCATCTCCTGCATGAGGCACAACTACTTTGTTTACTTGGTATACCCTTTTTCCTAAACATGAAGATGAAAGTAGGTCAAGCAAATTTAGCATCTTTTCACATGAAGTATGTTATGATAGCGGGTGGCACAACCTAATTTACAATTACATGAGTTTACATTAATATTAAAATATGTGTTTTCACTGTGCTGTGTCATTACACATATTGACATTTTACCTCACAATGACACAGAATCATAGAAAACACCCAAGATTTGGAGAAGGGAGGGAGCAAAAGGGGAGGAAGAAATATTTATCACAGTTTGCAGGCTGAATGAAGGTTCAACATGTTAGGAAAGAGCTTCATATCATATTGAACAATATTTCTAAAACTGATTCTTACTATTGGGGGGTGGGAGGTGGTGTAAGTATGTATATATACAGTGAGCTGCAATGGAAGAAAAAGGAAACTTGGAGAAAACAAATTTCTTTTCGTTCTAAAATGTGTCAATTTTATAGTGACCGTTTTATTGTGACTTATTTTGAGAAAATTCCAAAATTTAATAGCCATGGACTTTCTTAACATGGGATGGAAATTCAAGAGAAACTTAAATCAGAGGCTAGAATCAAAAATGTTGTAGTACAACATTCTGCTACAAAGTTTTAAATAGGACTCACCTAGGGAACTTCCTTGAAATAAATATGTTTATTTCAATAAATCAATAAATATGATTAATTTTAATATAATGACTTTTCTTTATGGAAAGCATAAGGATTTTGGTGTGGTCCCATTCCCAGAAAACTGCTGTATATATAAGCTTTTCAATTAAACTTCAAAACCCTCTGAATTTCCATACTTATATTATCGAAAACCTTATTTTTCTGGAACAAACAGCGTCAAAAAAGTTTCTTATTGGCTGAGGATTAATACGCTGTTGAGAGATAAGTCTATCAAGACCACAATCTGACTTGTTTTACTAAATTAAATCTGCCTATTTATCCATCTTTATTTAATGAAATAAAATCAACTTCAAGCAAAATAAATTCTGTTTGCAAAGAAGCATACATGTCTGCATGTATGCATGCATGAATACAGTTAAAAATTGATAGGATAGAATAGAACAGAAGAACATGGCAAGGCCATGTTACCAGGTAGTAGTTCCTGTCACATAAATCATTAATCATACCTCATTAGCTGTAGAAAGTATTTAACAAAATGGTGGGATTTAGTATACATTCATATCATTACAGGTCTACTAGAAAGTGAGTGGAGTAGATTTCTTCTTGAGATACAGAGCTTAAAAGCTTCACCTCAACAAGGTACTTTGAAACAGACTCAGGTCCTAGAAGCAAGTCATGTGTTTGAGGAAAGCATGTGGTTAAATGCTTTGCTGAGATTCATTCTGGATAAAGGCAGAATTTTCCTTGTCATCTTACTTTTCAAGAATTTGAAGATTACAAGATTACTTTAAACTAAGGCTTTGGATGAAGATTTTAAGTTATTTGTTTCTGGGCCCCTCAGTTCAGGAAGGAGATTGAGGTCCTGGAGCAGGTCCAAAGGAGGGCAACCAGGCTGGTGAAGGGACTCGAGCACAGATCCTATGAGGAGAGGCTGAGGGAGCTGGGGCTGTTCAGCCTGGAGAAGAGGAGGCTCAGGGGAGACCTCATCACTCTCTACAACTACCTGAAAGGAGGTTGTAGCCAGGTGGGGGTTGGTCTGTTTTCCCAGGCAACTATCAGCAAGACAAGAGGACATGGTCTTAAGTTGTGCCAGGGGAGGTTTAGGTTGGATATTAGAAAGAATTTCTTGACAGAGAGGATGATCAGGCATTGGAATGGGCTGCCCAGGGAAGTAGTGGATTCTCCATCTCTGGAGACATTTAAAAAGAGACTGGATGTGGCACTCAGTGCCATGGGCTGGTAACCGCAGCGGTAGTGGATCAAGGGTTGGACTTGATGATCTCTGAGGTCCCTTCCATCCCAGCCAATTCTATGATTCTATGATTTATATTTACAGTAAAAACAAACTTGACAGTCAGAAGTGACTGAAAGTGAAATAGTTTAGTATTTTTAATTAAAGAAGTCAAAACTGGGAGTTAAATTATCCAGTTACTTAGTCTAACATTATACATTGGATTATATTTGTACTGCATGGTGAACAATAGGAACATTAAAAAGGTGATATCCACATGTGGAAAGAAATCTCTCATGTTTATAACTGAATATTTACAAATATAAAGCTGTCAACTTCTTCTATTCGTAATCCAGTCACAGTAATTAAAAGTCAAAAAGTAGTGAGGAATGAAAGAGCCATAATATGAAACAGTTTAACTTTTTAAAGAACTGAATAAAGTTAGTTGTTACAAGATCTGTACAAGAGTACAAAAAACAGACCAAGACAGAAATTAAATATAAAGTAAATTACTTTGAAAAGTATTGACCACGAATAGAGATTATGGGCACTGTTACACATAAGTAGTAGAATCAAGAGACAGAATAATATTGGACACAATCTGTTCAGTTGCCAGATACAATTAAAATCCAGAGAATATCAGGATGTACAGTTTTAGGCTGTTCAGGCTTCCATCCTCAAAAATTCTTTAGGCACTTATTACTCTACTTGCAAGAGGAGAATATATTCAAATACAATTTTGTTATTAACCCCAGAAGGGAATAAATTTCCACTGGCAAACCAAAAGAGACTTGACTGAAAGTTTGTACATAATTATGAAGCTGTCCAAAGATGGAATCTGAACATAACTCTCAGAGCAAGTATTTTTGCTTTAACAAGAATGTGTAACATGATTATGCTGCCAAGATGGAAGCAAGGAAAAACTGAGATGGAGACTACATACTTCAAATTTTCAGCAGCTTACAGATTGCAAAGTATGGCATAAAATTCTAAGTTCAATTTCTTTGGCCAAAATAAGGCTTTGTGTATATCGAACGTGTATGTTCAATACTCAGCACTGTAATCATCAAGATAACTTGAGCACCATAAAAATTAGTTTTCACTATCACTGCTAGACAGGAGTTTCTAAAGTCTGTTCATTCTCCTGAAAAGGAAAACTTAATGATAATTAATATTTAGTCTATATTCAGTAGATGTGAGGGGAATCTTCATTATCTCAAATCTGAAAATTTGGGGGGAAGTAAAAGCATAAGCAAGTTTATAAATGATAGCATGCCAAATTTGACTGTGGCCAAAATTTTGAGTTGGACTCCAGATATATATTGTAATGAGGGGGAGAAAAAAGAAGGTCTGCTACCAATTTAATTAATATTACACAATAGTTTCATCTTACTGGTATCCAAGAAAACTGGGTTTTATAAAGGAGAAGTGACTGAAATCAGACATATAATACCCATCTTAATAAAGAGATTTTGTCATGGGCTAATTCCTTTTCCATTTGCAATTGCTTTACATGTCTGTGGAAATTTCAGCTCAAAAAAAATTTACCATTACAATGCTGTATTTTTACTTTTTGTTGAGATAAAGCAACTGGAAACAAGGAGAAGCATAAATACAAGCTGAGCAGCCACTGTCTTTTTCAGACAACGTGTTCTTTGCAAATCTCAGTTAGAGACTCATAGATAGCAGTGATTTTTAAAAATCGACAAAATACAAACATAACATTTACACTACTGGAGTGGCAGAAATAAATCATGCTTCAAAAGTAAGACAATGAGGTCACTAAACAGTGAATGAAGTCATTCTAAATAAGTTACCAAAAGCTGCAGAACTCTACATTGAAAAATGATAGGGCACAGTTATTCATCAGCTGCCTGTAATCCTGACTTACTTGGAAACTGACTCCAAGGCTTTGAAATAAATCATGGTGTTTTGTTAGTTTCTGACCTACATGGTAATCCCAGCATTATCTATATAGCACCTCAGTAACATAAACCTCAGTGAAAAGAAATAAAACAAGCCAACATAATTTGTGAAATGTGTTGGCAATTTTAATGCTACTGACACTTGCTCACTAATTACTGACCGCTATACATATTTCAGCCTGATACTGAAAAGATTTCAAGGGTGAATGACTTTCAACCACAAACTGTAGCTCTACACCACTGAAAGCTTACATTTCACTTCTGTAGAGATAGTAAGCTTTGTACTTCTATTTTTTTTCTCCTTCCAGGATGTTTTCCTAGCTTCATAAACATCTGCATTAAGAATGCAACATACCAAAGTGACGATTGTAGAATGTAAAATACCAAGGGCTCACAGTTTCTCCTATGGAGAAGTGGTGCAATGGCTTTTCAACCTCACAAAGCACTTGCATCTCCTGGATGAAGCTGATTTTTTTTAACAGCAGAAAGATGAACAAGTCTCAAGTTTTTTACATTGAAATGTATTTGCACTCTTCTAGGCAATCTCACTGTAATAAAGTGAATGTATTCATGATAAGTACTTGATGGATAGATTCCTTTTGAACTTTTTCATGGAACAGGACATTCAAATCTACAACCAAACTTGCCTCTGGTCGGTAACCCAGGAAGACAGATCATTTGCTGCAAAAATCTGCTAGTCTTCGGTAAACTGCTGCCAGTTATTGTATAATGCCATTCTGGGAGATAGGATGTATTCCTTCAACCAGCTTGCATATACTTAAGGCTCTTGAGTACTGGAGAGAGAGATATTTTCCTACTGGTAGAAGTCCTCCTTTTCCCTTGTTTAATTCCACAAAAGTAGCCAGGATCTAGCTCTGGGTCATTAAAACCCAAACATCTTCAAGGAGACTTTTCCTGGCAGCAGACTAATATCAGACAGTTAGCAGCAGACCCAAAAAACAATGTCTACAGAGTCTTTTGTTTTGTGTGTGTGAAATACAACCAACAAATTCCACGTGTCTTTTTCCAAACCAGTAAGTATCTTCCCATGGAATGAAATATGTAAGAACAGATGAGTATTTAACACTTCCATAACACCTTCCAGCTAAGGATCTCAAAACAATCCCAAAATCCCTTCGTTAGAAATAAATCTCTGGGCATGCATTCATCACAGGTGTATGCTGTTTTTATTTTAAGGGACTTTTCCAGAAAGTTCTTCCTGGCCAGAGAATTACAAAATGTAATTTTTGTTGTAAAGTCCGGAGTCAAGATTATCCTTTGCAGAGCAACATATGTGTAACTGGCAAGAAAAATAGAGGGAGAAATAGCAAGCAAATGGGACATGTCCCACTTTTATTATTTCTAAGCAGAATTTTTATTGATTTTAACCCAGAATAACAGGTTGTTAGGTTTTTTTACAAATATGCTTAAATTTCTAGTACACATTTTTCATAAGCAGAACAGAAGAACAACACTGCAGTTCTTTCCCATCAAAGGGAAGGGTCAAGTAGATGGTGACTCCCTGTGCCAAAGTGGTGACAGACCAAATTAATACCTAAGCATTTTTAGGTGGCATAATCTGTTAATGTTGTTTTATAGTTACTGAATAGATTTTTTCAATAAAACACCCTCAAAATCAACATTTAAGTCACTTATTAATATGTGAGAAGTTATCACTCATGACTAGGACTTGGCTTTTTTCCAAGTAAGAGTTGCCATGTCATGCTATTGAGTAGCCAAAACAGCTTGGTAAAGAGAAATAATGAAAGAATAAAAAGAAAATAGACAAAAGAATGTAAAAGACGATCCATGACACATCTAAGATTTTGTTAATTGTAAAAAACAATGAGGTACATTTATGAAATTTTTAAGACATATAGGTGAAATCAAAGTAATTTCTGAAAGACGTATTCTTTTGAAAATTTAGCAGAAGTTATTTGGTAAAAAACAATTATATTTATGTTTTTTTGAAAATAAAAAAAACCCAGTAAAATAATCTAGTTTTTCTTTTGTCCTTTAATCTGCTGAAAACATGTTTTATTAAGGTTCTAAGAACTGCTTAGTAAAGTAAAATGCAATGTTTTTAGAGCAAGGACCAACTACTGCCCTCACTTAAGTTTTGGGGTCTGAAGACTGTATTTACTTAAACAATAACAAGTTATATTTTGTAAAATACTGAAGAGGATTTTTTGTAAAGCTTAACCCAGGAAATTCACTTTTAAAATATCTAAGTGACTGAGCCCTTGGCATGGCTCTACAGAGGAGAGCAAGCAGTTTTTCCCACAACACCAGGTTTTATACACCAAGATCTTAAAAGCTGGTTCTTAAATCTTTTTCTCTTTTTCTTACTTTTCTTTTTAAACCCTATGAATTCCAGGAATCTGATTGCAATGAAAATGAAAATTGACTGAAAAACACTCGAATAACAGGTCAGTTTTTGCCCCCTTCATTACCTGTGTCACCAGCAATTTACACATCTTTCACACACCTGAAGCATAATGTATCAGACTTTTATTCATATGTGGTATCTTCTCATGCAAATCTGTCTTCAGTGTAAAACCAAGGCTTCTGTGCTGTAGGTGGAAGGAAGGGTGAAAAACACTCTACCAACAGATAACCATCTGGCAGATTATCTTTCTCTCTCTTCTATCTCCATGTGATTTTTAGCACTTTACAAAATGTCATTAAGCAAACAGAAGACCACAAGCAAACCTCTAGTTTCATAAAATCATGTTTTATAAACTGTTGAGAAACACTGACATGTAATGAAGCCCTTTTCCCTATATGCATTCCTCTTTGTAAATTATTTGCTTCCCTCCCTTCATGTATAAATAAACAGAAATGTGTATGTGTATTTGCTAGGGTTTGTTGTTTGGTTTTTTTTTTCCCTTTGGTCATCATAATCAAGGGCTATTACAGCATCAGATCTTATCTGTAGAATGGCAGTCCCCTTGCACCTTCAGTTCAGATTTTTGTTTATGCTTGGCTGCAGTTGTGGCTGTTTCTGATAGTTTTAGGTCAGCTATGACAGACTATGGGTGACACTAAATAAACAAGCTGGGAGTCTGGGATCAGGAAGAAATGGTATTGGTGCTCAGAGTCTGATTTTCTCCGGTTATTCAGAATAATCAACTATGTAAAGTAACTGTTTGTCTGACTACGTGTATTATGCTGTAAGGTTTTTCAAAGGTTAAAAAAAAAATCCACACCTCACACAGGCAAATAGAAAGAAAATCATGCTCAGTCTTGCTCTGGGTTATAGTAGGATATAGAGATTTGTTTGTTTAATTTACATTAAACCATTTCTTCCTGCCTCCTCCCTTCCTTCACTCTGCTAAATTCCATCACAGTAAGTTGATCTGAGCACAGTCTGGAATGGAGTAGATAGAACACTTCCTTATAGTCTGCTCCAGGGGGATAAAAAAATTCAGTGACCATTTTACTAACTATACTCTGGAAGAAAGAGTAGAATAAGATCCCATGAGGAGAGGTAAGATATCCCACTCAGGTGGGTACCTGTTCCAGCTCTCATGATTTCATTGTCAATCTTGAAAGATTTCATGTATTACTTAAAACTCCTCTTTCTCTAGTCATAGCATTATGTCAGTGTCTAAATTCAATTTTAATTTTTTTTATTTTGTGAACTGTATCATTTGCCCCCCATGATCATGGGGTAAACCTTAACATTTGTACCCTAAGGTTGAAACACCGAAGTAATATAAAAACCTTATTTTATGTATTTATTTTTAAATTTCATGAACCTTAAATTAGTCTTCTGATTAGGAAGAATATGAGAACAGACTTTTAAACCTTGATGCTGCTTACCTGGGGATGTTACAAAGCCACCAAGCCAAGCACCTGAGTGCCTGGCTTTCCGATATAGCTCAGTGGAACAAATTTATTATAAATTCTAATTTTCAATAAGGTCCTTTCACTGTATACCTGGAATAATAAAATGCATTTAAATCACAGTTATAATAAATTGTATTTATGTAAACTCCCACTTATTTAAAATTTGGCCTTGAATGTGAATTGCAGCTGACAGTCAACCACTTGCCTAACAGTGGGTAATTGTTCTCTCAGTGGTTTTTTTAGTGCATAGACAGTCCTTTCAGAAAACACAAAATACCACTATGTCCATCTCCTTGTGAAAACCCCACAGTGAAGTGAATGGTTAGAAAACCTACTAAAACTTTTTTTCCATAAGGGTGGACTTTTCTGAAACTGGACTACTCATGTGATGTACAGGTAATGAAAAGAAACTGCTGTGGACAGACCCTTCACTGGCATCTTGAGAGATGTCCGAGTCCTGTATACAATTCAACCAATGGAATTCAATAAACTAACAACTAAACTAACTCTTAAGCTCATCTTGCTTATAGCAAAGCATCCTGATACAATGTCCAGGAGCTGCCTAAACTACAACATGGAAGTGTATGAAATGCCAGTGTATTATTTTCTTGAGCTATGCCTACTGCCAGAGCCTATCCTGATCTCTTTGAAAACAAACTACCAGGTTATCAAAGTGTCCAAGTTTAACATTGCCTAGGGTTATTTTATTTTTTAATTGCTTCTAGATCCACCAAAATCATCTCAGCTAAGACTATGACAACCCAGGCTTTTAGAATCAAAGCTTTGCCAGGACTGCTATGGTTTAATTATCTGCACATTTGCCTCCTGGCCAGATCCAATAAATATGCATGTATTGGCACAGCTGCATCTCAGCATGCATACTTAAATTAAAAATGTTTCCTTTGATGCTCTGGCAATTTTGGCATTCATTCACTTTGCCAGAAGCTGCATCAAATCACAAAAATACTTGTCCAGTCATCATCACAATGTACAATCATAAAAATGTGCTACCAGATTAGCTCCTTACGTTACATGTATAGTAATCTAAAATTCATCATTCTTGCCCCACAGTTACAGAGAAGAAAGCTCCCATGCTTCTCATGACTGCATTCCCATATTCCAAATAAGCTGAATTTGGCCAAAACAACACCTAAGTCTTCTCTTATTATTTGCTCTAATCCATATCTAAAGTGCTATTTTCATAACCACAGCTGCATTTGTTATTTCAAAGTTGCAGAATTAATTTTTGTTTTGTTTTCTCCACTTGACATTAGCACTTTTGTGGAACAATGACCTCACTAGTTACAGGTGACGAGTCATTAGCTATTTTTACCAAAAGAAGGGTAATTCTAATGTTACACAGATTTGACAAAGGACACACTGAAAGGCTGAGAAACAGTCCACATTTTTTCTTACTGTTGGCCTCTCCTTTATAAACTCTACTTCAGTCAAAGGAGCAGGGGAAGTTATATCTATAGATAGATGTGTGTATTTGTCATAACAAAAGGAATTTCAAGCAACTTGAAATTCTTGAAAAAGCAAAAGCCATGAAGGCAGGGCCCATGTTTCTATTTTACTGACAGCCTAACACACTGTTTATTGATGCAAAAGACTGAGTGACTTCAGTAGACAATGGAACAAATGGTTCCAATGGAACAAATCACTACTGTTGGTTTTTTAGACAGTAGGTTAGCAGATACTCGTTCCCCATTAAAAAAAAAATAAATTAAAAATACAATCATTCAATCTTTCAGTTTAGTATTCAGATTTACCTGCATAGAACCTCCACAGTACCAGATAATTAAAGGTGTGATTCTTAAAAATACAGATTTACAGAAATGCCTCACCAGCTGATATGCCTTACTCCCAAGGTAATAAGACTTTTCACTTCACGTCTCAAGCCATATGATAAGGTTCTCTGAGCACCTCCTCAGGACACACCCTTTGGGTGAAATCCCAGAATCATTGGGAAAATTCATATTGACTTTACTGGATCACAATAACAAAGCATCACTACATTCCATACACCAGGCCATAATACTTTATTAAACATTTTCCTGAATCATCTGCCACAATGTAAGCAAGGATGGAAAGAGAAAATATCAGTTGAAATACAAATAACTCATTTATTTTGGCAGTGAAAGTGTCTTAGATTAAGAACATATATTTATTCATCTGCTTATGAAAATTAATATGGAGAATGGTAGTCAAAATAAGTGCTGTTGTATTGTGAAATCAGAAGAGCCAGTACTGGCAACAAAACCTGTACTCTGCTTTAAAGCAGTGATAATTACCACTTCATCATGTCCATTGGATCACTGAAAGAAGGCAAGCTATCTCATTGTGAGAGTTTTCTATTGCACATTAAGAAATGGCCAGATGGTTCTGTGACAGCTTCTTGCCTTGCTTTGCTGGACTTCTGTATTAAGCAACACGTCTGGGAATCTCACAGAGTGTGTGGGCGGTTTGGGGTGAGCTGAGGAATATTAGGGAAAATTATCAGGTCGGGTGTTGCACTGGAATTCAAAGCACTTTCTTTTCTTCCTACTGAGATTCCCTGGGAATTCAAAACATCTCTGCTATGAATGAACGATTATTTTTCAGGTCTACAGTGGAAATCCACTAGCTGAATAATCCTCACACATGCCATCAGAGAGCATGTAGAGCAAGCAGATAAACAGTCATCCTTTCCAAAAATGGCTCAGGTACCCTTTTGTTCCTTCTGAAGTCTACAGAGGCAGGTTGGTCTGTGATTATTCTATTTGAAAAGGAAGAATTTAATTCCCCCTTTCTTTCACCTTCATCTAGTGTGAGCTATTTAGGAAAGACCCTCCCAGGGTGAATATGGCAAATGTTTCATTGCACCTTAAACCAGCTCCGTCGTGGCTTTCTCAAAATTAGGATTTGTGTTAATATTTTCAGAATCTGATTTTTCTTGTCAATTCTTTCATTTTACTGAACACACAAGACTGCCTTGCTCAAATATTTGCATACCATCACATCAAAATACATACATTTTTTAAACCAGAAAGTGTCCAAATGGATGAATGTGCAATTAAAAAGTTTTAAGTTAATTTTTACACTAACATCAAATGTAGACAAATCCCTACAATCAAGGACAAGTCCCTACAATCAGATCCATCATCATGCAGCTCAGGAATTCTACTTGCAGATCAGAGAAAAAAAATCTTCATTGAAACCATTAGCTGCTTGTTTGCTTTTTAAAAAGTCAGAATACAAGTAGAAGAGAAATAAAATCTCTCATTTCGTAGCAGAATTCTCAGCTTACCAAGAAACAATCCCAGAGATCACACTGACTTAATGAAGCAGGATCTGCTAAGGGAAAATAGAACAAGGAATAATTTTCTTGGTCAATGCATTCATTATAACTTCCAATCAAGATTTGTTCAAATGTATTCAAATAAGAACCCTGCTTTAGCACTGTGAGAATTTAAGCTCTCTAAGTCACCCATTTTTTTAACTGAGTATCAACACAATGATTGGTTTGCTGTACTATTAAACATCCCCACCATGAACGTTAGAAATCTGCATGAGAGAAAATCTTTTACACCAAAATAACTTGAGATTTAGAAATATTAATGGAAATACAATTCCAAAGATGGAATTGTCTCTACTAATTCTTTTCTTGTCCATTAAAGGTTCTTCTGAGGATGAAAATGCTACACTCAAAGAAAGGCCAGAATACCATTTTCTTAGAAACACAGCTGCATTAGTGACTAAAGACTGAACTTTTTAGCATAGACTTAAGAAGTACCAGTGCTCTTTTTCATGTAATAGAATGAGGCTATTTCACAAGTCTTACACATGCTGTGTACAACTGTACACTTAAACCATATATTTTTTAAATGTTAAATGCTCCTATACAGTGTGGTGAAAGATTGAATCATGCTGGTGGAAAAATGAACTATCAGTATCAAGGGAAACACTGGGATTTGGTGGGTTGTTTACAGCTTGAAAGTTGAACAGAAGTCCCAAATTCTAAAATTCATACAAAAAATAAACTTCCAGTTCAGAATCATGAAAATGGTTTTCTATGCTAAAACTGTTTTTTCTCACTAATACAAAAGCTGTGTAATGCTAAATTGTCAACAATATTTTCTCTAATACAAGGTCAAATTAAAATGTATGAAAAGTTTTAAATAAAATAAAAGAAGATAAAAATGGTAGCTTCTTTCCTAAGAAAATTTCTCTGAAAGTGAAATTCCTCTGAATTTCCTTGAAATTGGTTCAAATGCATTTTTTGATGGAAAACCTCCCCACAAAATTTCTCAATGGGGAATACAACATTCTCTCAACTGCTATTCGCATGTTTGGGTTGATTTTTCTTGTTTGTTTTTTGTTCCTGAAACTAAAAAATAAGAAAAAGCAATCATGCATTCTTCAGGAATCCTCATGAGAGTATAAAATTAAACTGACAGATCTGATACTGCTATTCATGTTGAAATAATTAGCAATTCCAAAGCTATTAATGGTGTATTGTATCACTGTTTTAGACTGGGTAGGATGAAAGTAAAAACCTTTTGGTGACTTTTGCTCCTACTAAAATTTGATTAGCTTTACTTGCTGACCTCATGTTTTATGTAAAAGTCCACTCAAAAATGACTGAATAAGTGGCTATTAATATGAAGTCTTCCTTTTTTCTAAAAACTAGCATAGCATAAAATACCATTTTAGGTTTTTTTTACATACTTTTGCAAAGTATTCTTATAATTGCTGACATTATTCATTTCAGCATTACCTGTGGGACCAACTGACTTTGAATTTAATTGAAGCAAGGATGCCTCACTTTGACAAGGTTACTTTTTAAGCTGTAGCCTTGCAGAGGATTTTTGATTTTTCTTTTTTCTGAACCAGCTTTGCCCTGTAAAGTCATTGATAAAGTATTGTATCTTTGCCATCAAGTATTAGTAAAGATTAAAATTAGAAATGCTACCATTAATGGACATAAGATTTATGGATTGTGGTGATCTGTGCTAAATCTGGAAGGTTGTACCTCATTAGGGAGAAAATATAACTGTGGCCAATGAACAGCAGTTTTCAGAAGCTACTTCACATGAAGTGTTCAATTCTGCAAATTTAGACCCATAGAGTCAAGTTTACTCCTGATTTCTCTGTAATCAGAATAGTTGAATGCACACTGTTGGTTGAAAAAAAGAAGCAGGAGAAACTATCAGATTAAAAGCTCCAATCCAATTTGAGACTCAAAATAAAGATATGACAGCATGTTTTGCCCTTATTTAATCACACTAAATAAGACAATTATAAGAGCTAATGACTAGGTACTGAAACCAAAAGGTCTTAAGAAGGAAACGAGAAACACATTTTCAACAATAAAGTGTTTAGCTGTCCAAACATTTTATCAAGGATGAAGTGAGTTTTCATCACCTCAAGCAAATATTACCAAACTCTATCTGACAAAAGCACAGCATCTGTGAGAAGTAACTTACAGCCTCAGAAATTAGGAAAATAGAGCATTTTACATTAATATAAATTACTCCTTCTAAAAGCTTGCTTTGGAATGGAATCTGGAACAATCCCTCCATCTGATATGTTAATGGAAGCTCAAAGATGTTTTGAATTTTTTGCATTCATTTTTTTCACAGCTCACTCTTTTTGTATTGCTTCTTTTGTTCACTTTGGCATTAGAAAGGACAAGGATAAAGAACAAAGGAAAATAACTGGAAAAAATAAACCAAACTGAAAACTGCAGGGAGATATTTTGAATACAATTATTTTTCTGAAAATGTGACATTAAATGCCATGGTTTCAAAATGAAATTTTTAGTAGGATTTAAAAGCAGTCATTACTCAGAATTCCAGTGAACAGTGACACAGAAACAAATTTGATAGATATTTTACTAGAAGAAATATCATGGAGTGATTTTAACCCCTTGGAAAGATGTTTTATTAAAGATAAAGTTATAGTATTTTTCATTCTGATGACTTTTTATTGAAAATGTCATCAGAAAGGCAGTGAAAAAGTGAAAGGCAGTTTCTGAAAAAAAGCAAAACCACAGCTAACACCTATTCATTTTCTAATTCTAATATATTGAAAATAGAAGAGCAACAAGGAACACAACACCATCAACAACAAAAAACTTCAGTTTTTAGATATACCTGAGTGACACTCTTCATCTGTACAGGGCCACAAGTCATATATATTTCAATATAGCTCCACTCCAATGCATTTAAATCAGAGGAAGCATGACATTTTCTGACTTAAAGGAAATACTTTTCTTCTGAAAGACTGGAAATAGCAAACATCAGATATTCAAAGCATCTTTGGGCAAAATTGTTAGCACTGGCCCTTGGATTAAGTTTAGCACACCTCTACATGTTTCTGCTGTATGCACATATTTATAAATGGGTCAGGAAACTTTAAGGCAAACAGAACAAAACAGAGAACATAACTGACTATTGACATATTGCAAACTGTTAAACAAATTCCAGCACATGACTTTTATATTCATGAACCTGTAATTCACGTTTTCATAGTGAAGAAAACTGTATCTAATATTTTCTATACATTATTATATGTTTTTGGTGTAGCACCTATCAGTGTATATAAAAATGTATATTTAGCCCCTGATAAAACTTTGGTGTGCATTTATACTCCTCTTGAGTAAAATGTGGATGTCAATGTTTACTTTACCTCTATGGGATGATTGTAATGACCAGAGCATATGTTGTTAGATATTGTCTACAATTTTTTTAGAATTAATAGATGTGGTTTTTTACTTTTTACACAACTGCCCAAAGGCACTTAAGTATTTTTGAAGACAAAAACAACATAACAAACCTAAATATTCCCACAATGAACTATACAAAAAAAGGAGTCCCAAACTTTCCGAGGTATCTTAATGAGGGTTAAAGGTCACTGCTAAATAAAACTGAGAAACAGAAAGGACCAGGATCCTGTTTCCATTTTAATGTGCCTCATGTTTATGTTTTGCTGTCGGCAGGGGAAAGGCTGAAACAATTCCACTTACTAGGAGGTTACAAACAGGCTGAGTATTGCAGCTGGCTGGAAGAAAGAGTTTGTGCTCCACAGGGCTAAGGTGAATAGGAGTTCACCCTGAACAGACACATGTTAAGCACAGGGATTATAGCTGACATTTCTGTGCAAATCCCTTCCTAAAAATTACAATTGAAGCTGTGGCCTGCATTCCAGTCCCTTTAAATTATGTTCCAGAGACCTAAACCAATAACATTGACTTTTTTTTTTTCCATCACTATCACATAGAATCCAACGAGAATAATTCTGTGAGATTCTGTGTTATTAAAAATCAAATTTTATGGAAACAGGTTCTAAGGATGTGTTGTGTCTGCAATTAGCATAACATTAAACATCTTAAATTCAAAGACCCCGAGAATAGGAAGGCTACTCATCGAAGCAATATGGTGAACCCTAACCTTTGTTTAATCACTTCTGAATTTTGAGCCCTTAAAAAAAGCTTTCTATCCTTCTGAGTTTTGTTTTAGTGGCTTGAAACCAGTGTTATAATTCTAAGGAATTGCTTTCTTCTTAAAAATGTATATGCTGCTCTGCTAAGCACATACTGTTTCAATTTTTTATCCACACAAATACATATGTAACTGAAAGTATGTGTTGCATACCTAATTCTGAAAGTCTGTCTTTAATAAAAATATTCACCTTAAAAGCTGTAAAAACCCACCAAAATTTCTTATGTGGAATATAGGATGCTTTGGGATACTAGCTTTCAGTAAAAAATAGCTTTTGGTTAAGATATGGATAAATTTGTTTGAACTCAGCTTCTACAGTGATGGGCACCCTCAGTGATGAATCTCCATATATTTTGGTGAAACACACAACAATAATTGCATTATTTGACAGGACAGTTACATCCTCTTAGGATGAGACCAGCATAGACTTTTCTAAACTTACTGATATACATCAGCAATAAAGGAAATTTCAGTGATTACTTTTCCACAGCCAGAAGCTCTAAAATAGATTTCTAAGTGGAAAAGGAAAAATGCACCACCACTCAACTCTCATGCTTGCAGTTGTGACTCTGGAAAGCTCATATCCCCAAATGCTCCATAACTACTTATTCATTAGTTCTAGTTAATGAACAAAAATAATTATTCCTTGTAAAGTATATATAAAAAATAGTGTATGCAAGCAGATTACCATCTTCAAATCTTGCCAAATAAAATACTTTTGAATTTAGGATGTTATTATAGAATATTTTAGAATGTTACAGAATATTTTACTGGAGAGAGATTGCCTTGTCAGCTATGACAACTTAAACATAAGTAGCAGTATTTTTGTCACCAACCATGGATGCTTCCATTCGTATAAGAAAGATGTTAGTCAAGGGATACCCATGCCAGGTACTGAAGCACATTAAGAAAGTGGGAACTTTGGAACAGCAATTTACAATCAAGAATTTCTGTTAAATTTTTTTACTAGTAGACTACAAGTGAAACTAACAGGAGTTGCACTGCACTTGGTGTTCTGAAGTCATCCTGAGAGAGAGAGAGACACAACTACCTTGTCTGACATAAAAATAAACTACTTTATATAGATCATAAAAACATTTTCAGTGGACCAATGGATAAATAAGCCGCCAGGAATTTGATTCGGACATTGTGTCTTAGTAAGATGGTTAACTCAAGCATCACCTATTTCTATTGAAAGGTATTCCTGGTCTTGGTACCTTGTTTTTGCCTTGCCTGAATTCAAGTTGGTGTGTTCTTCTCACTATTCCAGGAGTGTTTTCCAGGATAGACAAGTGTCTAGTTGTAAACTGAAGGGTCTTAAGGTGCTCTTCTAGGTAAACCAAGCTTCCAGTCCAGCAGATTTTCAAGCCCCAGAGTACAGCAGTCCTTCCTAGGATTTGAACTCTGTGCACTCAAGCACATCTGTCAAAAAGGAGAGATCAGCCTGAGAACCCTGAGAATAAGAATAAGAAGAGAAAGAGAAAGAGAAAGAGAAAGAGAAAGAGAAAGAGAAAGAGAAAGAGGAAAAGGAAAAGGAAAAGGAAAAGGAAAAGGAAAAGGAAAAGGAAAAGGAAAAGGAAAAGGAAAAGGAAAAGGAAAAGGAAAAGGAAAAGGACTTTGAGATGCAGAAAGAAGGATCATCACCTGCAGTGCTTAACTGTGACCAAAACATAACATCTCCACTGAATGTAATTTGTGAACAAAATAGCAGGTCAAGTGTCTCATTATTAAATTGTTACTTTTAAAAATGCAGTGGTAAAGCTGGAGTCCATGGAAATCTTTTGCTTCAGTGTACATCTGAGAAAAAAGTAAATATTTTCAGACACTCTCAGGAACTTTTAAAGCCAGAAAGGTTAACTCAGTGGTGCTATATACCAAAGGAGAGTGAAACTTGACTTAGGATATGAAATATTTTTACAATCTTCCGGCAAGTCTGCCTCAGCTCTGCTCGGGCTTTTGCACATAGAGTTGTGTCACTGCAGGTCTTTAAAAATTTTCAGGAAACTCAGATTTAATAGCTCATTCCATCACACCGAACTAATGGGAGAAATTAGAGATAAACCATTACATTTCAAAATATGGATTTGGCACCGGAAGATTATTACCTCTAGGTGCAAAATTATGTAGACAGGATATCAAATGAGATGTTTGAGTCATATTTACACCATCCAGTTATATCTGACCATGCATCCTACTAGCTTTTGAGAGGACACACTCAAGATTAGCTTTGCAGTTTGTTCAAACACCAGGTCCAAACCCAGCAAGATGTACAGGGCTTGTATCTCCATGCTGTGTTTAGTATAGCATCAAACACCATCCAGACAGGCTGCCTGCAGTATGCCAGTGACAGCTCTTGTGGAAGACAGAGAATAATGTAGACATATTCAGTGACACAGTTATTTAGTTGGTGTAAAACTGTCATAGCCATTGATTTCAACAAATCTTTGACAATAAACCCATTTCAGGAACTTCCCAGTGTTGTTTTTGGTATCCTGTTTTGTGGTGCTCAGATGTTCACCACAAAATCCTGTGAACAGCCTGGAGATAATTTCTCTTTTCTTCATCAAACATGTCATTCTTTGTTCTGTGGTTTTCACAGTTCTCAATAAAAAAAGAGAAAAAATACCCTTTGAACTAGGTTCTAAACTCCTGAAGAAATAACTAACAATAGAAAGGACCATAGTCACCACAGGGAAAAAACACTTTTGCTAGCACTCCTAAAAGTCCCTTTGCCGTGTACTCCTACTTACTTTGTAATGATTGCATGTTTTCCCTTCGGGCCCACTAAAGTATTTAATTGCAATTACACTCATTTACATAGCAGATGAGGCTAATTGCTGGTATTAGTTACCAAATGTATGCTTGTATTGTGAGGATAAAAAAATGCCCTACAGGAAAGAAAACGACTATGCCTCTAATTAAGGAGCTATGAGTCAAAGTGAGCTTGTTCAGAGATGTAAATATAGAATCAAGGGCTTTCAGAGTTCTGCAGTGCATTTTATTATATGACTGGTTCCCATATTTCAGAGATAACTCTGGCAGACCCCATAGTACATACAACAAACTAGTCTCATTTTCTCAGAAGCAGAGATGATGGGCACCACATAGCAGCTCAGGGACATCTAGATTGCTAACATTTTTAATTAGAAATAAATGTGTACGAGGAAATAAATGTTATAGGAGGAAAGCTCTTTGTGTATAATAGATACACTGAACTTATTATTTTAAGCAGTCCTATCATCTCTTCTTTTGGGCTAGTTCCCAGGAAAAGCCTTTTTTCACTTTATTCAGAGCTCAAACCATTTTCCATCAATGGACTTCATCTTGTGTGCAATTATACAGAAGAACTTTTAAGATAATATGCTACTAAAGTGAATGGGAGAAGCACCAGGTCAAGTGGAAACCCAGATGAATAACAATGCCAGAATTTGTCTGTGGATAACATTCCTAATATAAATTTTTTTATGAGATTTGGACCTATACATCTATCTATGTACAGAGATAGAGGGCTAGTCCCGGATGGTGGAATGAAGATTTGTTAATTTTAGTTAGCTTCATGAGGTCACAGTGAGAACAGAAGTTTGCCCATCAGTATCCCTTGGACAGGGTTGAAAAGCTCCCCATAAACATTTAAAAATTAGCACTTTATCAAACTGTGCCTTAAATTTTTTCCTTTTCCTGGAAGTCTACCAAATCTTGACAGCAGTTAAGCTGTGGGTGTGCAGAAGCACTACATACCACATTTACTATTATCATCTCTTAGGTAGTTTCCCATTAGTCTGACATGTTCTGCCTGTGTTGGAAATTGAAATTCTTTTGGTTTGGGGGTGGGTAGAAGGAAGCATCCTTTTCTTTCTGTTTATGCTTTACTTAAAATGCTAGTAATTTGTCTGGGCTCATGAAAAGGGTTCCCACATATTCTGGTAACACATATCAATACAATAATAAATGAACAATGTGTGTTAAATAAACTTGGTTTCTTTCTAGACTTTTTATGTCAATATTACCATCACTAAAGCTAGCAGTCAACACTGGCTGGAAACCAGTTTACCAGGTGAATGAGGGATGTGAACTTCAAGAGCCACAGTGTATAATTTTATAGCACTCCTAATCTGCGTCCTGTCCTACAGAAAAAACAACACACTATGGTATTTATAAAAGCAACATTTCTTTAGATTTCTACATATCAATTCAAACTAATTTCTGAATTTTCTGATCTTTCTCCCTGTGTGATTACAAGTTGTTTCTTCCTCCACCGAGAAATGAATGCCAGACACAGGCAAAAATTGAATTCCAACCTTAAAACAGTAACCTTGATCTTTCTATTGCCTTTCATGTCATATAATGTAAATCCTGATTAATATATTACTATTCTGATACGCAGAGGTTTTAAGTCACAAAGGGATTATAAAAATGAGAATCTGCTCCTCTTGTTTAATTAGCTTTGTTATTCCTAGATGCTGTTTTATGCTAGTGCTAGATCCATCAGTATTTGGTTACCTACCCAGGTCATTTCAGAAAATGAGGTTGGCTGCGAGCCACATTATCTGCCGCTCCCTATTTTCTTTCTGAAAAGAAGAAGAAAAAAAGTTTTAAACCACCCAAGATACATTCCATGGATGCCAAGGCCTCTCCCTTCTGAGTGCCTGTTCTTGTTAAATATACACCTTTGTAGCACTAATCCCAAATGGTTTGATGACAGGGGTCATACAAGTGTCATTTTTCAAACTTGTGTGAAAATCCATTTCAAGCCATCTTCCCCTCTTATATTTCACCTCATTTCTGGAGCACTCATGCAGCATAATTACTTAGCTAGAGCACAAAATGTAAACAGGACATCCTCTCAGATAGGAGATCCCAACATGTTGAAAAGTATATGCCTTAGTTCTTACTCAGTTCTGGAAAGTATCCCAAGACTTCCACAAAAAGATACTGTTTCTGTTAATGTGGAACATAAACTTAGCCCTGAACATAAAACAAAACCAAACAACATCTGTCCTTACAGTTTGATTGTTCACTCCATCCTAGTATAATTATTCTTGCATGACAGCAGCCCCTGCAGGCTGTATCCTTACATACTCTACTCTGCCCTGAAAGCACACTCAGCATTAAGAGAAGAAATCACTGGATCAGCACTGCCAGCGAACATTCATTTAGAAGTGCTTAGTGCTTCAGCACAATCACGTTTTTATAACTCTGGGATTTTTTAAATAGCATTGATTGAGAAAGATTTTTGTTTCCTGAAATCACAAGTCTCTGAAGACATCTCTGCAGCTTCCAAGGGGATAAGTAATCAAGATGGGAGAGAGATCAGTGTTTCATTTCTCTGTTCTTTTGCAGGAATGACAGGGATTTCTTAATTTTGGTCATTATTTTAAGGCTTGTTTGCAGTTTATCAATCTAGTGGCAATAAAATCTTACATGGGCATAAGAAAAGGGAGATGTGCTCTAGTTACTACCCCTGCAGATAGTGTAAACAGTAGAAAGCCCATTTATGACCAAAAAGGGACCAAAGCAAATGAGCTCCCAAAAATGAAAAGTGACTCAATAAAGGAAGGTATACACAAAAGGAGTGATATACTCAAATTCTAGAAGGTTTTCCAATATTTTCTATGGACTCGGAATTAAAGCAATACGTACTTTAATCCCGTTCCTGAACTGGTATTTATCTGGCTGAACATCAAACTTCTTCTGGTGTCTGGATTTGTAGAATTCCTCCAGGGCAGTAGGACTTTGTCATATCCACAAGGCTGTCTCTTTCACTTAAGAACTGTGTGGTCTGCTTGAAAGATCATCAGAACTAGCTGGCTGTGAAAACACTCTTTTAAAAACTTCGTGCTACAAGGATCATCATAACCTAATCTAATCAGAAGGGTCTAAGAAGAACAGATACAGATTTTGTCTTGTCTGCACACTCTCACTGCCACAATTCAAATCCTAATGCCGGTCACACAAGCCTTGGGTAAAGTTCACATCTAAACAACTGACTTTGGATTTTCCTTGCTACCTGCTTTTCTGATCACATGATTGCAAACATTTTCTGCTATAAGCAACATTATTTACTACCTTTTTCCATAGCGTTGACACAGCATGATAAGAGTGACACCCTTTGGTCTGGTGTTAAATATGTTAATATGAGTTCATGGCTCATAACATCAGCCTAGTTCTCCAATGATAAATTTGTCTTTTTTGAGCACTATGTAGTTGGTAAAGTGGCTCTCTGAGTCCGGGTTCTCCTCCGCTGTTTACAGTATTTTTATTCTGAACTCTCCACATTTTCTGTGATCACAGGACAAGTGATTTATTATTTTCTTTTAGAAATAAGTTGCACAAACTTTTCAGGTGTAAAATTTAATGATGTAAAATAGAGTATTTTCAAAAAGAAAAGAGTTGCTTGATCAGTAACCTGATCCCAAATTTTGCTTAAATTTAAGGAAGAAAAAAAGTTCACTGAAACCAGAGCCAAATTCCCAGGCAGCCCATGAATGTGAGAAATTGCTTTAGAGTAGGATGGAGTTTTTGTTAAGGGACAAAATTCTCTGCTTTCCTTATAAAAGTATACAATAGAAGGCTTGCCTCTAAAGACTTTGCTCCTAGGCAAATTCCTTACAGTCACACCGTTCCCTTAGTATGAGAGGTACTGTGAAGAGAACAGAAGAACACAGACAATAGCCCCAGAAGTCTTTGCCAAAATCACAGGTTCATCACCTAGTCACTACTTTTTTCCAGCAGTGACCAATAGGATAGCAATAAATGTTATTAAAATCAAATCCATGGCTTCTAAAAACATTGTTGATTGTATCCATATTTTTATCTTTGTGGCAGAGACAATGCTGTTATGAGAGGATGTTCCTCAGCTTTTTCTCTCCTCTGTCTATTCTCAAAAGCAGATCTTGGGAAGACCCACAAGCTGTAATTTGTATGAGCTATATGAGCTCTGGCCTTATCCATTTAACTTGCTATAGTTGCTCTGTGATGTGGAATGAACAGAAAAACAAAAAGCTAGAAGAAGGTAAAAGATTTGGCACTGTCACCTTGAAACTGGTTGGTAGCCTATGTGTCATTGTGTTTTTTAATGAGGATTTCTCTTTTCATTTTTAAAACTTGTTGTCTCCTAGTTGTACTGTTGCAAGAATGAGCTGAGTTGAAGCACTTTTCTGTGTATATTATTGGTAAGGCTACAACACCTCCAGCAAGCTGCTGTTTTAAAAGTGCTATTTCTGAAAGAAAATAAAATAAAAGAGCTATCTGATTGATTGTTTGTTTAATCAGAGAGTAATTATTTAAAATTTCATGGGTTTAAGTTCCTTGCATATCTGTCAAGTCCTTATCAAGGAAATCATCCTGTTACATCTCTACTATGTTTTTTCTATCATTTTCATTCATAGCTTCATCAAGAATTGGATGCACAGTGAACAGCACCAGTAACATCTGAGAATTTTCTAATTAGCTGTGGAGTCATACACTTTTTGGATCTATGCCAAACATCTGAGGGCTGAAAGTAGCAGAAATGCCTTACAACCAATAACCTTGAGAGACCAGAAAGTGCTAACACAGTCCCCTAAAGAGCATAGCACTATGTGTAAAGGGATGTAGGCAGGGCAGCCAGGGGACACTCTGATTCAGATGACCCTCTTGCAACTTCCACTTGTAGAACTTCTATGGAAGTTCCAGCAATGATTAAACATGCTTTTTCTGGTGTGCATCCCCTCAGGAGGACATCTGCGGAAACGTCTCCTCCTCTCTGTAAAATGAATCACCCCTGAATAGAGGTGGGTGTAGCTGTTTGTACATTTCTTATCATGCTAAGGATGTGCTAATATCTCGACCTGCAAACCACAGGACCACCCAAGCCTCCAGCAGCTCAACTGAAAAGATTCAGCTATGATTTATGTTGGGAGGCTCCCTCTGCAATATATTCACCCTTGAAGGAGATGACAAAAAAACACATAAATTTGTCTGTTGAATCTAGAAATGGAAGATGATCAAGTCTATTGCTAAAAAGCTCTCAAAGATAAGTGTGGTAACTTGAGGCACAGAGTCTTAGCTGCTGTACTTAGATGACGAATGAGGACACAGAACCAAACACAAGCACTTGACCTGAAAGGAGGATTAAAGACTCAAAAATGGGAAATAAACAAAGGGCCATATGTAGAGCCTGAGAAGAAAAATCAGTCCTGGCAAGAGGGTTTGTATGTCTAGACTGTTTCCCTCTAGGTCAATCCCCCAAACAAGCAAATTTTGTGGAGTATAAATCCTCTTCCTTGTCAGCTAAAAATTTTCTTTTTGGAGATCATCACCCAAGTCCGATAAAAGCTTTATATTTTGGCTGAAGACATTGACATAATTTTGTGAAGATGAAATTGTTGAAGACATTACTGTGAAAAATATCCTACAAAAATGGCTAAAATTATTTCCATTTTGGTTTCCCTTTAAATGCCCACAGGGCTTCTGTTCACAACTGAGAGTATTCAAAAAGCCAGAACAGAATCACAAACTGTTTTACAAGTTCTGAAATGTTCTCATCATACAACAAATAAACTGTAACTGTTTGCTGGAAGCAATCCAAAATTACAGTTTAGGATACTGCAGTAAAATATATGCTCAGAAAGTAAAAAAGTATTTATATAGAAGCTATCAACAGGTATTTCTCTAAGATCTGACAGATCCCACAATCAGCTATAAGAAATATAATAAACTGGAGTAACTGATGTCTTCTAATAATGTGTAGCAATACTAATTACATTGTTTCTCAATACTGTTGGGTTTTTTTATTGCACCAATAGCTGAAAGATATAGTACATGTACATCATATTATATTTGAAGGAAACCAGAAGGTCTCTTTTCCCTTAATGGAATAAATTTAGAAGTCAGAAGTCCAAACAGTCACTTCATATTCCCACTGGTCTAGGATATGTAGAAACTGTTAACATGAATTACAAGATTCCAAAGGGAAATCAAGATTTATAAGGATTTGATGTGTACCAAGCAGCGTGACTAAAGACTTACCTGCTTATCACAGGACCAATGTTAGAAATACAATGGTCTAATGTAATGTGGGAGCAGGACTTACAGAACTTTTAAGCAGTCAGAGAGACAGTTAAAGTCAATACAAGCTGCAGGGGCTCAGCTCCCTGAAAATCAGTCACTAATAATGTAAATGTCTATCAGTCATGGATTGATAACAGTTTATCTGGCATTTGGCATAAACTCTCTTTCAGAAGATCACGAATTTAAGCAAACCCAGAACATGTGGAGCCCTTTTTTTTTATCCTTTGAATGTAAACTTTTTAATAAAAATGCTCATAGAAAATCATATCTTGCCAAGGATGCAGCAAAAGCTGTGTATTTCCAACAAAAGAAGAAAGGAGGTTCCAAAGCAGAAGACAGCTCTTGGACAAAGCTGTGCTGAAAATGTATTATCTTGATTAGACAAAGGAAAATCCTTTATGTCAGTAACTATCAAGAGATGTCCAGGATCAATAGGTCAGAGCACCCTCATCCCCTCTTTAAGAACACAGCTACAGCAGCTTGCCTCTTGGCTACACCCCTTCAACTCTTTCTCTGAGTACTTGAAAGTTTTGCATACTCTGCTCCCATGACACATTGAGCTGCACCCAAGCCACATTCAGTATGCATCAAGGTTTTTACTCACTGTGTGAGATGCTGATAAGGCAAAATAGCCATTTTATTGCCTGATGTTTGTCTTTGGCCTCCACTGAAAAAATTATTCACCTTTCCTCAATCCATTTAGAGCTGCCTGTGTACAGCCCAAGGAAAAGGCCCAAAGCATATGATGAAGAGCTTTGACAGATGGGCCCTGGCAGATCTCTCTGCCTTGGTGTAAAATTTTACCCACAGCAGACTGCTCTGTTCTTTGCTATAGCTTACAACCCATATAGAAGAGTCAGCAAAAAGCAATACCTATCCACAGCTCAGCCTGCATTCATCTTAGCTATTTTCTCTGGTGGCCATGCAAAGGCATGGACATGTATTTCCTTTTCTTAACACTGTCAGTCCCTAACCTTCTGCAGAAATAAAAGACAGGCAGGCAGGGGCAATGATACACAAATTAGCAGAGCAAAAATGGCCGGAGCATGTTTGACCAAGCCCCAAGATTAAGTCCAGCTTCTGTATAATACCAGACATATTCACTATCTGGAGATTAAAAGTATATCCTGCAAGGGGACAGACATCTGTGATCTAATAGATGTTTTGCATGTCTTTTGCTACATTCATTGGCTCAGTAAAGTAAATATGATTACTGAGAGGGCAACAGAGAGACAGAAATAGAGAGAGAAAGTGAAAGAAACATAGACATGGAGGAAGAGAGGGAAGAAAAGAGAATAAGAGGGCATGGGGAGAAAAAGAGAGAGGCATGACACATGAGCATATATAGTAATGCAATATTATGTAATAGTTTCAATAATTTCCCCACCCAGGAGATCAGGAATCTCATTATTGGTTTCCTAACTGGCCAGTATATGACTTGAAAAAAGGGGGAGAAGGCATTTTTTCAGAATGGTTGTAGGATTCTTAGGGGAAATTATCTTAAGTTATATGTATACCCATGCATCTACGTAAACTGTAATTTTGAAAACCATTCTGTGCTCCAGCCCACTGACGGACGGAAGGAAGGAAAGAGATCAGTGGAGAGGAATGTTTAAATAGCTTCTTGTTTTTCACTCAAAGGACAGATGGCGTGCAAACTAATGAAAAATAAAACCCCAACTGACATTGTATAGCAGCTGTGTAGAGTGTCAGCTATAGCAAGAAATGTGGCCCACTGGATAGGCTGATTTACTAGAAATGAGAAAACTCAGGTTCTAAGCCTGGTTTCCTATTCTCAAAATGCCTATACTTACAAAAAAGTATTCTTTGTGCCTCAGTTTCTTCATCTGTAGAACAGGAACAATTAGATGATTTACTTTATGAAGAGAACAACAGAGAGGAATGATGCAAACTTTGTGTGGAAAAGACCATTGAAATACAAAAGATTTTATTTAACTAATGAGAGGTCACAGTGCTTGTATGAAGAGAACTGGGCTCTTTCACTGCTCTAGAATTATTTTTCAATGATCAGAATTAGTATATTGTGACACTGTTAAAAAGCCTAAGATTTTGCTCATAATTAAAAGCAAATGAGATTTATAAATTCAAGATACTTCCCTGAAACAAGAGGTGTTCATGAATTGCTATTCATTTATTGAGGAGAGCTTTACATTTTTCTCCAGAAAACCAAGCTTTTCCTCTCTACATATTTTTGGTCTGAAAAAAAATCCTCCTATAATGTGGTTGACTTTCTTCTATTTCATGTTGCTGTGTTGTTCTGTTCTCTTCAGCCTGTGTCATTAAATGCCAATCTTTTCTTTTAAGATGGTTTTAATTTTTATTTTTTTTTTTTTTAAACCTTTCTCAGCCATTGCCTTGCAGCCATGGGAAGAATTCTTATAATCACTATGATCACAACTTAGTCTGGGAAGACACAGTTGACTTTCTATGTAAGATAAGTCAGAACACAATAAAATTGATGTGGTTTATGTCAGTTTCCAGAGGATCAGGTCTCGCTGCAGGGGTTACCTTGATTTTGATCTGTTGCAATTTTTTCAAAACTGAGCAGGAAGAATATCTCCCATAGCCACTGAAGTTTTTCCTATCAGGCCGTTATAAAAAAGCCACATTAAATTTTCAGAGTAGCATTAAAGATAACATTATGTTTCTCTCTGATGCTTTGGAGGCTATCAGCTTTGAAAGGAAGCATGTGCAAGTTTAAAGTTGCAATGACTTTTTTTCCAGGAGTGCCTCTTTGATACACCAGATCTTCTGTTTATCCACTGGATTTGTGAGGGTGGGGAGGAAACACAGCTGTGATATGATTCAAGATGGTAGATATAAAAGAGTAAGAGTACATTCTCAAATTCTCCTTTTTTTCTAAAAGACTTCAAAACTCATTGTCTTTGTGGAAGCACACCACCTGTGCTATGGCATTCTCACAGATAATACTGTATATCTACTTTACTTAGTATAGCTTTTTCTCTTAATCTTAGTAAACAGTTGATTTCCCCTGCACATTGAAGTCTGATGAGGTTTAAGGAATTTCTATGCTGTGAATTTGTGCTATAAATTAAATTCTTATTAGCTAACTGGTTAGTATGTTCATAGAGCAACATGATATTTTATTATGATATTAATGATAAAGCAGAACAAGATGAATGTCTTCTTAATATTACCCTGTGAAATAATTCCTTCACATATCATGTTACCAATATTTAAGCCTGCCTAAAAATATAAATGAGAATGACCATATAGGTAACTCTACATGTACAGGTGACATCAGATTTGTTAATATAAAACAACTGAACAAAACTTGTTTATGGTTGTAGCAGTGATGGAAGTGAGGAAGTAGTGCAAATGCAATGTTTGTTACACTGTTCAAATCAAAAGTTATGACTGCACAGGAACATTTCTCAGTTAAATTGTATGTATCAGAGAACGTACTGCACCAAACAGCAAAGACAGGAATACATTTTGTGCCATTATCCTTTTCTTTTTTTTTTTTTTTTTCTTCTTTTGAACTAGATCCCCAGTGTAGCCCAGAGGATACTTTATTTATGTCCCTGCAGTTCAGGGCCTACAAACCAATTCATCATGTTCCTGCCTTGCCTCATCTGCTGTAAATGAATGACCCCTCCTGCAACTTTGTGAAGTCTGTTTGCCATTATGGAGATTAATGCAATAAATATGCATTTGTGTGTACACGTCTATGTGGAAAAATGCATTTATGGAGTGCATAGCCAGCTCCATCCAGAATCTGTGATTTAGCATTCAGTAAATACAAATGGCTCTTCAATACCACAAGGAAATGTTGTGTCTGTGTTCTATTAAGAGTCATATAAATTTTTTACTTAAATGTTATAAAATAGATATTAGCTTACACTGCCTTTTGCGTGCAATAATTCAAATCAGAAATTTATGGCTCCATGTTACATACATACTCCCACCATTCACACATAATGAAGTTAAAAAGTCTGAAATGAGGAATCAGACCTAGACTATTTTGGGTCTCTTCTTTGATGATTTGCATTAGAAGCCAAATCTGTACAATTTCAAGTCTTTGTATTTTTACAGTGGAATGTGTCTAGTCAGTATGTAGAAAAAGACTAGAAGTTTTTGAAAAGGGTAAACAAAAGGACTGGGAATAAAAACGTCATAATTAAATTAAAACTAAGGGACAGTTTAATTCCTTGACTTGCAGATTTAATCGTATGACCTCTCTCACAAGCACAAGAAAATTTAGACTGGAACAAATAACCTCTCTGGCCTGAGCAGAATGAATTGAGTTTGTTAGTTTATAACATGGAGCAGATTATTTCCAGGATCAGGCTCATATTTAAAGCTGATGAAGAAGACACAAATCTTTTCAATACAAACAAGCGAATGGGGTAGATTCCTGCCAGTCTTCAGTGTCTTAAGTGTTAGTTTTGAAAAAACCCAAGCAACAGCAAGAAAAAGACCTTTAAAGAGGCTTCAAAAATTTTGTTTTTTAAATTCTTTCACAATCCCTAATTGGGAGACAGCTGTCAGGGATTGATTCTATAGATATTTTCAGATTCTGTGGATATTTTCCATACCCAGTTTAAGTCGTCTGATGAATCAAAAGCTATCAGAAACTAGTGAATGTATGGGAAAGCATGGCTAACTAAATTGAGTTAAAGAAATGAAATAAGAACCTCTTAATAGTTTCAACTGCTTTTGGTCCAAAAATTCAGTTCTTTGCTATCAGTTTTGATAAGCAGCCTTCCTCACCGATGAGGCTATAAGATGATAATGTCATTCAATAACCCTCACACCCTTTCCTGCCATTTGTCCACTGCAGGAAACTAAGGGTTTTCTTGTCGTGTGGACACAGAGGAAATATCCAGCAACCAAATACTGACCCTTGCATGCAAACATGTCCATATCCTCTTTCCGCCTGACAACTTCCTTCCTGTCAGCTAGGAACAAATCTACTCTTCATTTTTCCGGAGTTCTTTATACAGAGTACTCAGAAAACCCTTGGGTAGGGACAAACATTTTATTAATGTAAACTTCATCTACCAGCTGTATGAAAGGCAGCCAGGCCCAGAAGTACAGTAGAGAATTGTTTGCTTCTTTTAACTATAGCATTGCTGCAGCTGAGTCTCTAAATGCCCTGTGCCAGGGATTAATATAAAGAGTTTACTGAGATGTCTGGCCTTAGTTTAACAAGGACATATTTGCATTTCTGACACTTTGTGAAGGCTGATCTTAGGTAAGATGAATCTTTTTTGTGACTTTCCACAGCATCTCTTTGCATCAACAAGGAAGTAGAAGCCTTTTTCTGGACATGAAGAACTGAGCTTTTATCTCCTATCTGACTTTAGCTCTAGAGTCAGACAGTCTCTATGTCACTAAGTTACTAAGTCACTAAGACAAACTCTCTCCTGAATGATGTTCCTGATCAGATAACAAGCAACAGAACAGCCAACAAAAGCTTTCATAAAGCTGTAGCTTTTTTTTCTGGGATCAGCTTTGTAGGAATTCTTGATTTCAGAACAGAAAAGGAAAGCCTAGGCAATGTTCTGACTTACTACCACCATTAAATTACCTGGAAAAGTCCTGTGGCACTACAGAGTGTCATTCAGCATTCTGTGCTGTTGGAAGAACATCAGAAGTCAGTAATTAAATTCTCAAGAAATTCTCCCTCAGTCAGGTGGTTAGCCCTTTGAGTGACTGTGGCCAAGCTACTTTTCACTTTAAAGATAGTTCATTTAAACTTAGCTTCAAAATTATTTATTATATCACAATGATTGATATATCGCTGTCAAAAAGTATCTTTTTGTGAAATTTTTACATTTGTATGTTTGTTCCTCTCATCAGAAGACCACAGAATTTTTGGGGTTGGAAGGGGCCTTTAAAGATGGCAGAAACTGAAGTATTCCCATTTACAATTTAAGACGAACAAAGCAATATTCAGCAGAGCCACAAATTTGTGTGTATTATCAACAGATACTAGGAAGAAATTCTTAAGTGTGAGGGTGGTGAGACATTGGCACAAGTTGCTCAGGGAAGTTGTGGTTGCCCCCTCCCTGGAAGTGCTGAAGTCCTGACTAGATGGGGCTCTGAGCAACCTCATGTAGTGGGAATTGGGATTGGAACTAGATTATCTTTGAGGCCTTTTCCAGTCCAAACCATTGACTATGATTCTATGGATCAATAAAGTATGGTCTTCATCTTAAAGGAGAGCAGCAAATTTTTATAAATGTGTTCTTCTGGTACTTTCTGTCAGTCAGAGAATTGAGACCCACATTTAAAGCAAGTGTTCAGGGTCTAAATCAGCTTCTGCAAGAGATCTGAAGTCCTCCAGATGCATAAAGTTCTTTATCTTTCATATGAAGGATAAAACATTGCAAACAGGGTCAAATCTGAGCTGGTTTAGCAATTACTGCATCCAGTGCTTTTCACTAGAGGCTTTCCTAACAAGAACATAATGAAGGTTTAATTGCTTTTCAGTTAAAGCTGAATAATTTGGAAAAAACTCCCAGGATAAAATGCTACTTACCTCAAGTTAACCTGCATTCCTTAGCATTACAGCTATGGTGTCAAGTTCTGTGTTCTACGGTGTCAACACACTAGTATTCAAAGTAAGTCTAATAATTCAATTAGATTTTGCTTGGAGTTGCTTTCCAGGTTCAAATTTTCCTGAAGATAAAGCAAATCTGTTTGTCCTTGTTCCCATGCTCTATATAGAAGCTGTGAGGAAAGGCCCAGCTCTTTGATTCTAATACAAGATGTAGGCCGGTAGCATTTTTGGTATCAAGAGTTTTCTCATTCAGCCTTGCTCTTTTTTAAGCAATATGGCAAGTCTGGACTTTAAAAACTCTAAAAAAAAAATGAACCACAAGTCCTTATACATCGATAAAGAATTTTAGAATTAACACTGTGTATCAACATTGTTTTCCTCAAGAGTCTGAAATGAACTCAGCTTTGCAACTTATATTGACTCCTCAGACATAGCAGCTCCTCCCTTCCTGTGTTTAATTATACCCCAAGTAACTCACAAGTTACTGTATTGCCATATCATTCAGAATAATAAACTAGATAAAATAACAGCTGAAAACCAGACCAAGAGCACATCTATCCAGGCATCACAGAGAAAAGATGTGTTCATCATCACATTGCAAGTACCAGGGGTGAAATCCTGATGCTGTTGAACCCACTGGAACCCTATCTCCATCAGTAGGCTTAGGATTTCTTCTTCTGAGGTTTTTGTTTACATTACTGCTGATGTGAATCTCACCAAAGGAGAGTCTAGCCATATTTAAACTGTGGGCTTGGGGTTTTTTTGTTGTTGTTGTTCCTTTAAAATACATGAAAAAGGAAAAACCAAACATGTGGCTGCAGTGTCTAATTTAAAAACTGATCAATAGAGACAGATTTAAAAATATTGTACTGTCTCTGAGTCAAACTAATATGAATATATTTAATTATTGCCAAGGGCCTTTTGCCTTTTATGCCTACAAATGGAAAAGCAACAATGGCAAAAAAAAAAATCCTAATCGTTAGCATTTTTTTGCTAGAACAGAAGAATAGTACCACTGACTGGACTGTAGCTCCACCTACTCTTTCAGTTGCATATAATAATCTTCAATTCCTGTTTAAATTGTTTTCACATTTAAACAGCTGTTGACTTTCACCATTGAAGTTGTTGCATTTCAGCATTAAACTCTGGAGAGTTTCAAGTAGAATGCAATGTGTCTATACATCTATTACTGCTCATCACTATCACTTTATCACTTATGTACAGTAATAACAGTTAATATTTACATTGGGGTTGTGCCTGGAAGAATCAGGCGGATGAAGGCAACAGCAAAATAATATAGGTAGTAAGTACATAGCTGTTACTCAAAGTGCAACTCAATATTCAGAAATATGGGGGGTTTTTATGATACCTCTATGCACTCTGTGACAGTAAAAGAAACGAATTAACATGTATTTTGCTATTTATAAAGTGGATAGAACAAAGATGCAATTATCTTTTCTGTCAAGTTTGAGTATGCTCACAATTTTCAAAAGGCAATATACATTGGGTTTTAGTAGTTCCTAGGAGAAAATCTTTGATATATTTGTTCTCAAGGAAAAGAAAAAAAATCAAATAATAAGCTCCTGTTCTCAATTTAGACTTAAAACTGCACCTACATCACTACAACTTGCATAAATATCATTTAATGGGAGATGATAGATGACAGAAGGATTCTGTACTCTAGTCTATATTATTTATACTTCTAACAGTGTTGTTATGATTTTTGAAAACAAAATTGTAAATCATTAAGTCTTATACAACCATGAATCCATTTAAAAGTGAAAATATTGCTAAAATAAATTGCTGCCTTGAATAAAAAAAATAAAACCCCTTTTGAATTTTTTTTTTCAAAGCTTTCCTGGGGCAGTAGAGTGACAAATCAAAATTTCACTTTGTCCTTCTGATAACATTATTGTGCTTGTTTTCAGTACACTTTGTATTGACATATGGCCCCAGTTACAGAAGTTCTCTGTCTTTCTTTTTTGATCAAGCCGCAGTTGTCATCATAATTCTACCTTTACCTACACATTGTCTATACATTTTTAAAATCTAATTTATTAATTCAGAGACATTATTTAATCTTAAACAATTTCTGCTTTCTGGCCTTCATATTCATTTCATATATTGATAGAGAACATTGCTAAATCTTTAACTTACACTGGTTACCTCAATAATTTTAAAACATCTACAGGCTGTTGTATTAAGCTATGAGTTTTCTTGTTTTCAGGAACTTCAGTGCTTCAACATCACTCTCTTTTTATCCACTGCAGATGCCCAACACTCCTACTTCTGCAGTTGTTTTCCAAGGTCTTGTTTTCCTTGATACACATTTAAGAAATTGGACATGTGACATAGACAGACTGATTAGAAGATGGAAATAAAATGTCTGAAGAAATTATTTCTTTTGCTAGTAGCAGAAGAATCTTAAACTGAACAAAATTATTTCCCTTTCTCTCATCTTTGTTTGACACTCATCTTTATCTGGGTAGCCTTTTTGGTTATGCAAAGAGATTAACCCAAATGACCACCTATGAGAAATGCTAAGATTTACGAATTTAATCCGCAGATTCCTTGACAAATTATTAATTGTTTAGTGATGAAGATAGCTTTTGTTTAGACTTCTGGAACTTTATTTTCACAGAATCACAGAATCATCTGGTTGGAAAGGACCTCGGAGATCATGTCCAACCCTTAATCCACTACTGTTGTGTTTACCAGACCATGGCACTGAGTGCCACATCCACTATCTTTTTAAAAATGTCCAGGGATGGAGAATCCAACACCCCCCTGAGCAGCCCATTCCAATGCCTGATCACCCTCTCTAAAGACTTTCTTCCTAATATCCAACCTAAACCTCCCCTGGCAGAGCTTAAGTCCATGCTCTCTTGTCCTACTGATAGCTACTTGGGAGAAGAGCCTGACCCCCCCCCCCC